>VZDJ01007747.1:9858985-10018260 GCA_008694505.1 Cyanoderma ruficeps
TTTGGTTTTGGTTTTGGTTTTGGTTTTTTTTGTGGTCTGAAACCAATGAAACTCAGAGAGGTTACAGATACTTTTACTACTGTATTTAGGAAGCAAACAACCAGTTTCCAAAAGTAAATGGTATCATTTGGGATCAAGAACAAGTGGGAATTTGCAACTATTCAATTATTTTGCCATATCTTGTATTTAATAATATTGAAAAAAATTGTACTATACATTATGGAGATATATAGATAATATATCTATATTTATATATCTATATCTATATCTGTATCTATTAATCTGTTGAGTTATTGCAAATTGGAGGTATTTCCAATTCAATATCTTTTCTCCCCTGATATTTGCAGACTTTTATAATTAAATGTTGGGGTCCTATAGCTAAGGAGAACAAATTTCTGTGAAGGGAAGAGAATTTAGCAACCTGAAGCTGAAAGTATTTTGTTGTGACACAATATTGGCTTTTGTCCAAAGGAAATTTATTTTAGAATCAACATGTAATGAGAGCTTGAAAAAAATTAAATATTGTCAAGCTCAGCCATCCAAGTTGTTGAGTGATTGCGTTCATTACTGAAATACAGAATTGTAATTGGAATGAAGCAAAGAGTTCTTTTGACTCTTCAGCTGTGCCAGAAATTGCCTATTCTGAATTTTCAGGAGAGTAGAAGTTTTTCCTTTGGTCATTCTGATTTATCCTTCTTCAGTGTAGCTAACCTGGAAGACCACAGAGTTGTTTCTTAGGCACTCACAAAGGGGCTCTAGCAATGTTGGCCCAGACTGCACTGGATCTCAAAACCCCTTTTTAGATTTATCCCAAATGTATGGCTGAGTTGTAAGTGGTGGTAGAATGCACACATGTGGCAGGAACTCAGGTTTAGTCAAACAGATTATATAAAATATTATTCTATAAACATTTAGATGTCAGGTATAAAACAGTGCTTCAGAAAATGAAGTGAGAATAAATCGTCCAAGAAGAGATGATGTAGGGAAATTGATACCTTAAATATTGTTAATGACTTGTAATGCAATAAGTTTTCTGAATATTCTGAAGAAAATGACTGATGTAAAGAATCTAGCTAAATTAGTAGGCAGTTATCTAATGAGTCCAACAGCCCTCAAAAATGTCTTACAAATAGAAGTGTTTAAAACTTCATATCTTAAATTGCATATAATTTATTCCTGGATTTTTAATTTATGCTTTTTATTCACATGTATCAACATGGTCATGTAACTTTTAAATTTATATGTATGTCCAAATCCACTAGTTATAGAATTTGCTCAATGAAATGAATTATTTTTGAATAAGTAGCTTACATGTTGCAAATAATCAACATATCTGTTGTAAAAAAAGTGGTTTGCAGTTCATAAGACATAAGTGGTCCTTGAATTGCACAGAATTTTCACTCTTTCTTGGTCTGATGATGGCAAAAGTATAGAAGAAACTGAATTATCGGTCTACATCTATTTGTCAGTTAAATTGCAGCTTCTCAAAGTGACACATCTATAGCACAGGCTTGAGGCCAAGGAGGGAAAAGAAAGCTCTGTGAAGGGATTCTGAACATGTGAAATGTGTAGGTTACGCCTACACCTGGACAATGCTTTTGTCTTCAGAAAACATAAGAGTTAAGGTCAAGAATAATAACTACATTGTGTTTTGCTAATGGACAAAGATATGGAAAAAAAAGATAAATCTTTCGTGGCAAAAGGTAAAGATAGATCAAAATAGGATGTGAGGTAGGGTTTAAGCTTGGGGCTTCAAAAATGAAGAACAAGTTATTCAGCATGCATTTCAGGATTCTGTTATTTCTGAAGGTTGACTATAACATAAACAATATTGTTTTAGAAGAAACGTCTTTAAGAAGTATTTGTTCATTCTGGTTAGAGAAGTAAGCATACGGATTTTTCCTTTAATGTTGACTGCTTTTTGGCCAGTTAAAGAAATATGATCTCCCTGCTGTTCTTGTTGAATAAAAACAGCTGCACAGATGTCTTTGATCCACATGATGAAACAGGATTACCTGAAATGTGGTATCTCATTTGGATGCCATTGATACATTTGCTAAATATCATTTGCACCAACCCCGCAGTGCAGTCAACAATAAGAGTCACTTCCCAGCTTTCTTTGCTGCATGGCTTAAATGTGCCTATGAGACTTTGAAGCCAGATCAACAACAAAGTTGTTAGATACTTTTCATTGTTTTTATGTTAAATATTTATGTATCTTCCTTATAGTCAGAGTTCTAAAAAAAATAGTGAGCATATCCAGTTTTATAGAAAGTTTCTCCTGCAAGGAATTAATGAAAAGTAGTGAACACTGCTTTAACCTCCTACACAGCTTGTTACAGAAATGTATATTAATCAGGAATCAGTAAGTTTGGATTGCATGTAAGTCATACAGCAAGTCCCTCTTTTCTACATGTTGTAGTATTTCTGGTTATGTACAGAAAAGATTAGCATTAAACTTCTACATTATAGGCACATTTCCCTTTATATCCAAGTATTTCGTTACTGCATCACAGCATGCATATCTTCCAACTTTTATAGCACTGCAGGATTAACAGACAGACATGCAATTTATAGCAATAAATTTTTACTTAATTGGAATGTGTTTGCTTTATGAACTCATTTTCTTTAATTTTTCATAGTACATAAATTATGATTAATGTAAAAAAGTCAGTTTATTTATTTAAATTATTGTTTGTGCTTCTCTCACACCAAGGCAATTACTTTTAAACTCCAAAAAACCCCAAAACCAAGTATGAATCTAAATATAGCTGTAGCTGTAGGCATTCTTTAAAAAGTAATTAATAAAAAACACAAGTTTGTATTTCATTTCATATTATAATGCTCACAGTAGTTTTGACTGTGATGCTCCTTTAAAAACAGGAAGCTGAGATAAAACAGAAGGACCTGAGGAAACAAGGGGTAGTTGCCTGAGTTGCAAATTTGTAGGAGTGAATTTCAGTACATTCAGCAACTTCAGAAAAATACATTTTGTATCAAAAATTCTTATTGTGCCTGAGAATAGTTTAGCAGTAGCACAGTTGAAATCAGCAGCATGCATTATACCACTGCAGAGAAATGCAAAATAAACAGTGGTAGCTGTTGAGCAGATAGTTTAAAATTCACTTAATCCAAAAAGTAAAAGAAATGTTCTCTAAAAGTTTTGGTATATGGAAAGTTGTACATTTAGAAATCATTGTTTTGCTCAGTGTTATGTTCAATTTTCATACTTTCTAACATCGGTTTTGTGTTTTCTTGTGTGACGACCTCTGTCATTCAGGTAACTAACAGCTTCCATCAAAAATATTTTCTTTAAAGCTTCCATGCTTAAAAGCTACAAAGTGAGGCCAACAGTTGCAAAGTCAAAGACAAGATTGAATCTTGAAAACAAGTTAAGAATTTCTAAGCTGATTCTGTGATTTTAAGACAGAACAATTACTTTTTAATGCAAAGAAGTAGCCTGACAATGCTGTCTTTCTTTTGTAGTTAGCTATGCATGTCTATGTAAGGCTGTGGAACATTGCAGTACCCAGAGAGAATGACATGAGCTGCTGGCTCTAACTCTGAGCATCTTGTATGAAGCTATCAAAATCTCAAGATAACTTTCAGATTATTTCCGCAGCTGAAACAGAGCAGAGTCCTTGTTCCATGGGTAAGGTGAACTGAAAGAGGCTTAGAAAACCTACACAAGAATGTAGGGAAGAAATTTTCCTAATGGCAGGAGTAAGCTAAAAAATCTTTGGAGTTACTGCAGGTTGCAGTCAGTGACAGAGGCCATTGCTCATTGTACTTGGAAGCTTTGCTACCCCTGGCTGAGCTGGTCTGCTTTGCATTCTTGCACAAAACGTGATGCAAAGCTTCTCTTCAGAGGAAGCAGAATTAACTTGTAGTTGATACCTGTCTTGAAAATACAACAATTTTGGTGTTCTCTTGCCATTTCTTTGGCACTTTAGGAGGACAGTTTTGGTCTCCAAGTACCTGATTGTGCAGTCTACTCAGCTGGATGTGAAGTCCTCACTGAAATTTGTGAAAGCTGGGAGAACACTGTGCAACATCTGAAGAATCAGTTAAATCAAAAATATGTACATTGCTTATAATGTAACACACTTTTTACTATAAAATTGGCTTCTATGGTTTTCAGTATATAGAGATTTTTTTTAATTGCTTAGTTGAAGGTTCAGGCAAAGCACAAGCATTTATTTCAGGGGTTTTTGTTTGTTTGTTTGGGTGGTTTTTTTTAGGATTACAGTATATAAATATTTAAAGTATGTATGTTGTTATTGGTAATTCTCTTATGAATTACCTATACAAATAATGAAATATCTATTGCACAAAAATTGGGCAGTGTGTAGAGAATTATAAGCATCTGAATCATTTGATTCCTGCAGCGTACTCTAAATCTTTTATGACAAAGCTGATTTCTTTTAGGTTCTTTAGGTAGTAATGTTTTATAGTCTGGAAGTGTTGGACTGCTTAGTTTCAATGGGGAAAAACAAAATGGGAGTTACACGGTATTGTGATGGAAATGCTGACTCTGCCAGTACAGGAATGTCAGAGTATTTCATTTTGACTTTTCTTGCTGGACATACTTAACACCACTAAGGATAAAATTACTTTTTAATTTACAACTTATCTTTCTGCACTTTCTGTAGTGGTCGGAATTCCCTATTATAATTTCTCCCTAAGGCTATATCTTAAAGTTTCACTTCGGCTGCCATTTTAAATTAACTTTAAGAGTGTGCAGAGAGGAAAACCTCTCTATTCCTCAGTGACTCTCTAAAAACATAAGTTCCAGCAGGATTATGCATTAGAGAGAACCTTGAACTGTTTTTCTTAAGACCCTTGTGCTTACTTAGTCAGTGTACTGTTCAACTCTGTTTATGTTTTGTTCAGGGTCATTAAAATCCCAGACACACGTGCTCCTCTGTATTTCCATGCATGGAGGATTGTGCGGGCATAAAGAAAAGATGAGTGAATAGAAAGGCATATTGTGTGGCTTGCTACTTGATGTCAGTGTGCATGAATTGCTGCTCACCTGGCATCTGACTGTCCTTTTTTGTTTGCTGTTCTGGTTTTGCTGCAATGTAGCCAGTGGGAAAGCAAAGAGGGTTTAGAGCATGAAAAATGAGTACCTAATCATTGTTCCCCTGCTACCAAAGCATCTCTTCCTTGTCTGTTGACTTTCCAGTCTAGTGATTGTTTCACTGTCTGCATTAAGTATTTAATTACTATATTTTTAATATACAGGAGATAAAATGTAGGTGTAAACTAAGCATGGTTGAAGAAAAAGCAAGGCAAAGACTAGAAATGCACATAGGAAGAGAAATTGTAGAATGAGAATGTGGAAGAAAGTAGGAAAGAGCAGAAAAATTTAGTGTAATTTGAAATTTGGTAAGATACAGAATGACTAATAAAATTTATTTCGGTTATATAAAATGTATGTTCTTATTTTTTTTTTTAATTGGTCAGCCGTTATCTGACATCTTACAGTAGTTTCTGTTCTTTTTCAAAGGGACAGTTCTCTACAAATTTACATGAATGGTAGCATGGCCTGCAGGAATGCACCCATGGTTCAAGCTGGAAGTCTTACCCAGTGGACTGATATGTACACATATCTGCAAACCCTTTTGTTGGTGTCCCCGCCTGTTTTGTTTCTATTTAAATACTTGAGAGAAATGAGTTGATATTTTTACACTTGGTATCCCGAAGTTCTGAAAGAGGTGTCTTTTTAAAACAATAGTCCCTATATAGAGAATTTTCTTTTTCTCAAAGCATCTGCCATGCATTTGTTCTGTGTTATTTTCACTGTCTTTCAGGTTGGGTTTGGTTTGGGGTGTTTTAACTCTCCAGAAGTATTGTTGCCTTCTCGTGGCTAGAAAGTAATCCTCTTATCCCCAAGAGGATCAGTAGGCTGGAATAGACTGGACATGAGTTAATGCTGCCCTAGTTAGCATAAAACTGGAATTTTCTTGCAAGACTTGCTTTGTGGCTATTTGTCTATGTCTAGCCATGAGTCGTGGTTTCTTTGGCTCATTTTCCCTTTGATAGTGATTTGTTGCTTGCTTTAGTGATTCCTCTGCAGAAAGAGGGAATGCTTCAAAGATTTATCTCTGAATCTTTTTCAGTCCTTAGAAGCAGAAAGTCCTCTTCCATGATTATTCTGATTGTAATGCAGTAAGGCTGACTGCACAAATATATATATGTAAAAGATGAAAAAGTAGAATTCAGTCTGTGTTTGGGAAAAAAATGCTTTACTTATTTTTATTTGATGAGCCTTTTTTGAATTCACAAACTCTCTTGAACTGAACTGGTAACTGGCAAGTTATTGCTGAATAAGTATTTAAATTGTGTATTTTCTTTTTCACCTAACTTTGATGTAATCACCAAATGAAATTCATGACAAGCAATCCTCCTCTTTTATCAACATATACACAGAAAAAAAATTACAATTAAAAAAGGAAAAAGAGTGCAACTAAGCCTCTTCCAGTGTTCGTCATTTCAAATACCTGTGCTCTTGCCAATTGTGAAAGTGAATTCTTCTTTCCACAATAAACACTGGAGTCCCACACCAGGTGTGTTTCCCATGCATCAAACATTGCCTTAATGATAGCTGAGGTAATTTGGTATTGAATTGCTTACTTATGTGCTTTCCTCTGGGGCAGACAGTGTCTGATGTAGCAGGTCAGGACTCGTTTTCAGTATGACACTGATGTGATAAAAGTCTTAATCCTCAGCCAGTGCTGAGGAATAGCTCCCACTACTTGAGACTGACCGTGTGTATGTACAAATCAAGGGACAATGTAGAACTTGTCCTCCTAAGAAAACAGTTCACTTACAGAATGTTATCTGACAAAAATATATAAAATGGATTTTTTTTATTTTATGTGCTTATGCTTATGATGATTTCTTAAACATTTTGTGAACATGGAATTTAGGAAACAATAGAAAGCCATACAGCTTGCATGAAACTAAAATGGGATCTGTCTGAGAAAATAATTAGGCTTGAAGGAGAGGTTTTCCTTTGCAGGATGTTTCTGGAAAGGAAAGAAAAATAGAACAAACGGTTATGTAGGGCCTCATGTTACAGGCTCTTGTCTGTGATTGTCTAGGAATTGAATTAACCTCTCTCTTGTGCATATTTTTTAAAATGTAGCTTAGGAAAGGCTGCACAGAGGTTAGGACTCTGAAGGTCTAATAATCAGAAATAGTAGCAGAGGTCCTCACACTGGTAGAAAGGATGACTTGTGACAAGAGGAAAGGAGGGGAAGAGGGGGAAGAGAAATGTTAATTTTGGTGGTAGAGCTGACAGAATAGATTTGTCTCCAAGGCAAATAGTTGTAAAAGTAGGCCAAAGGGGTCTGCTGAGTAAACAAATGGAAGTTTGTTAGTTCTTTCCAAAAATGATGCTCTCTGTGTGCACTATCTAGGCAACAGAAGACCGAAAAGGAACTTGTTAGTATTTTAATTACTGAAGACAATTGCATATAGCTTTAATGCCACTACCGACTGAGGATTTTGCCTTCAGGAATAAAACATCTATTGTTCATAAACACAGACTGCTTGCCCACAATTATGTTATTAAGGGAAATTGTGTTATGTGTAAACCTGGTAGGTTTCTTAACTTTGCATTCTGAAATAAGCATGACATCTCAAGTTTTACAATGTAATATTTTCAGAAGGATGTTTTAAAATATTTTTATTTATGTTAATTGCATGAAGTTTGTAATTAAAAAGAACAATAAAAGTGAGGCAGTTTAATTTTAAGGACTCCTCACCTATTGTTATTTTATAGTATCTGTCATCATGTAGTGTTGCATGCTTGTCCTAAATAGGTAGGGAGAGTTCTGTAACTCCTTGGGGTTATTTTGGTTTTTGGGGGTAATTGGAAGTCATCTGATAGAGGGAAAGAAAATTAATTCTGAAGTATTACTGGGATGTAACTGCAAAAATTCTCTCATCAACACATACAAATTAAAGGAAAAAGACCAATTTTTTGTGGCAAATTTTAAGTATTTAAATTTTTTTTAGAATTTGGTGATCTTTTACTTTGCATTGACTATCCATAGATTTCTGAGGTTATATTTGTTAATTTAAAAAACACATACTAGAGTAGAAGACTGAAAGTTTTCGGGGGGAAGATCCCTTTTGAGGCTTGCTGTCAAGAATTGCTCATTTTGTCTTTATTCTCGTTACAGCAAGATTTTAATTTTGGGGTTAAGAGGAAGAAGAGGGAAAGGAGGGAAGGAAGAGGATGTGGAAAAACACAGATTAGGGTTACGGGGTGAGAAGGGAAGAAAGAGTGGTAAAGATCAGAGTGGGTTTGCAGGACTGGAAGGGGAATAACAGCCAATGGCAAGGCTTGGCAATATTTGTTTTCAGGATATAGGGACAATTTGCGAACAAAAGGATGGTTGCTCATGAGTGATTTTCCTTTAATGGCTCTCCAGTCTGCCTCCCCTCCCTGCAAAAATGCACAGCAGACAGTATAAACCAAAAATTACCCACTTCTTGTACTTGCTGGGCTGCCAGAGAGAGAGAAATCAGGGCATAGCCTAGAGTAATAGGACTGCCTGATACGAGGGCATCAAACAGAATAAAGGTGGAAACAGGTACTTTCATGGAAGCAGTGTGGGCTGAGAACATAGAGTAGCTTACACTGGAAAATGCTTGATTGACCTAATGTAAACAAAATTGTGCTGTGCTTTTATGTACTTTAAGTGACCCTGGATAAGTGTCTGTTTTGTCTGTACCTAAATCCAGCACTTCTGTTGAGGCATACCTTTTTGGTACTGGAAGATGTATTATATAGATAAAAATCCAGGCCTAGGAAACCAGTTTATGTTCTTGATCTAAAGCAAGAGTAAACCTATTTAAAGCTTACCAGTATGGAACCTGTGCCATGGGATTATGTTAGGTTGACTGGGCAAGGTAGATAAAAATCCCAGAATCACTGAATGAGTGATGCTGGCAGGGACCACAGTGGGTCGTCTGGCCCAGCCTCCCTGCTCAAGCAGAGTACATGGCACAGGATTGCATCCAGACAGTTCTTGAGTATCTCCAGTGAGGGAGACTCCACACCCTCTCTATGCAATCTCTTCTGGTGCTCAGTCACCCGCACTGTAAAGAAGTTCTCCCTAATATTCTGGTGGAACTTTCTGTGAATCAGTTGCCTGTTGTCTCTTGTCCTATTGCTTGACAACACTGAGCAGCACCTGGATCCATCCTTTTGATACCCTCCCTTCAAATACTTATATACATTCATGAGGTCTTGTCTCAGTTGTCTCTTCTCAAGGCTGAACAGGCTCAGCTCCTATTCTTATATAAGAGATGCTCCAGTCCCTTAATTATCTCTGTTGCCCTCTCAAGAGGAGCTCTAGAAGCTCTGTGTCTCTCTTGTCCTGAGGGCCCAGAACAGGACACTGCACTCCAGGTGAGGCCTCACCAGGGCTGAGCAGAGGAGCAGGATCACCTCCCTTGAACTGCTGGTAATGCTCTTCCTGATGCACCCCAGGACACCGTTGGCCTCTTGGCCCCAAGGATGCTGCTGGCTCACGGACAGCTTGGTGTCCACCAGGACCCCCTGGTCCTTCCCCACAAGCTGCTTTCCAGTAGCTCAGCCTCCAGCCTGAACTGGTACATGGGATTATTCCTCCCCAGGTACAGGACCCTGCAGTTTCCTTTGTTGAATTTCAGCTGGTTCCTCTCTGCCCATCTCTCCAACCTGCCAAGGTCCCTCGGAAGGGCTGCACAGCCATCTGGGATATTGGCCACCCCTCCCAGCTTTGTGTCGTCAGTGAACCTGCTGAGGAGGCACCTTCTCATCCGGCCAAGCCATTGATGAATAATACTGGGCCAAATATCAACCCTTGAGGGACTCCACTAGTGACAGGTCTCGAGCTAGACCCTGTGGCACTGATTACAAATTCAGATATTTCATGTGCAGAATCAGAGGGGTTTAGGTAGATGAGAATGATAAAGTATATTGAAACAGATTACACTGTGGTCAAAACAAGCCAATACACGAATTATACAGGAAAAATTCATTTACCAAAACCAGGACAGGAGATAGTTTTAAAATGTAGGTGTGTAGTGTATGATTTTCTTAGTATTCAGAAATGTCTTCCTACCTTTTAAACAAAGTTTATTCTAGCATGTTATTTCTTTGTGAAGTAATTCCTTTGTTAAACACTTAAAAAAACCATGTGCTGATTTCAGTAGCAATTTAGATTTTTGCAGTTGAGTGTAATGTCTTCTTGTGTGCGATGAGCCCGAACCAATCCTTTATATTCTTTTTTTCTTTGTCTTCCTAAATGTGTGTGGGCCGCAGATGGTTCTGTGAAGGAAAAGAGCTCCAGAATTCCCCTGACATTCAGATCCATTCTGAAAGTGGAGGACTTCATTCACTAATTATAGTAGAAGCCTTTGAAGACGACACTGGACGCTATACTTGTCTGGCTTCAAATTCTTTTGGTTCAGATAGCACATCAGCTGAAATATTCATTGAAGGTAAGAGATAAAATAACAAAATACTTGATGCATATAAGAAAAGATAACTCAGCTGAAGTTTACTTTTGGTTCTTTATCTTAACATTTTTATGGTATTCCTTTGCTTTTCTTTAACACAACACATTTTGAACATCACATTAATTCAGATATTTCAAAGAATGTATCAGGAATCACTGAGTAGATTGCTATTTATTTAGGGCAGAAAATAAATAATGAAATAGAAGCAACAAAAACTTTGGCATATCATTAGCTTTTAAGCAGTACTTCTGTAAATTACTAGTTAAAGATTTGACTAGTGATAACAATAGTGATTTTCATGATTTTCATGATAACAGTAATCCCCATCGAAGTTTTGAACTACCTCCCTGTGCTGGCCCTGCCTCTTTGTGGCTGCCCCAAATGAGTCTACTTTAGTCATGTGTGAATGTACTGTTACCCATTATCTTTGGTATACTGATTTTAAGTCAGATTAAAGTCAGTCATAGTGGTTTTGTCCAGAAACAACTGGACATTATTGTCAAAATATTTCATGACTGCAAAATTAGTCATAACTCAAGTATTATTTTCTCTGAGAAAAGTTAATGATTACCATGAGTAAAATTATTAAGCTGGTTTTTAGCAGAGAACTGTCTTTCAGGTAGGATTATTTTAACTTATTTTAATTCATACATCTCCCAGAAAATTGGGTACTTCATATTGTTTTACCAGTTTCCTAACTCATTAAAATTGATTTAAATGGTCATGTGAAAGCATAAAATAAATTAACATAAGAATTAGTCTTAAGAAATCTGATTGACACACCAAAATTATTAAATAGCTTTTGATTAACAAAAACTTTTTCCTGTTAATTAGCTAAATCATGACGTACGTGCCTTTACAGGATTTATTTCATTATGCTCTTTATTCTCAGAACTTTTTAACACCCCATTGGGATATAATAACGAAATCTCCAAGACTTTTCTGAATCTTACAGATTCTTGTAAGGGTTTTTTTTACAGAAGTATCATGATTTCAGAAATAGTCAGGTGTAGTACAAATACATATTGCTGTGTGAAGATTGAAGGACAGAAGCAACAGTAAAAGATGAAACAGCTAGGCAGAGAGATGCTGTGAATAAAACAATTCATTCTTTGACATCTGCCAGTCTTGCTGTACGGAAGTCCTGTCTTGAAGTTTTATAACATTACTTTGAAAGAGAGAGACTTGTACAAGTGGTTAAGCTCCTCCTCTGTCATTTTTAAGGAAAGCAGATTGACACACAAGCATTGCTTTGTACATTAATAGACTTGGTGACACTGATGCGTCATGGTTTCTTTTGTGTGGCAGGCCCAGCCATGCAAGACCTGGTTGTTCTGTGTTCTCTAAAAAATCCTGTCATGTAGACCCATTTTGATGACTGGACATTTGCTTCTCTCTTCTTGTCTGTTCTGTGCTGCTTACTGCTTTGTTTTTTTTATAGCATAAACTTTGTAAATCAATAGGGTTCTTGGGTATTTCAGTCCCAGCATTGTTTCATTAGAATCCATCTATGTTATATACTCTGCATATTGATTATAAAGTGCTTATGGTTTGTATTAAACATACAGCTATCCATATGCATGCACAAATTCCTTTAGGAATAATACAGACTGCATAAATGTCCAGAATGAATGTGTGAAGTATCTGTTGTTAGGAAAAATTAGGACAAAGGGAATAAATGCTTCCATATTTTTTTCTTTAAGTAACCTCTGGGTATTGCCAAACACATACATTATATCTAGACTTTCACTGGCAAGAAATAGCAGTACATAAATGTTATGTGTAGGTTAATGTAAATAGTCTGAAATGTGGCCATCATGGGCAGAAAGTTTAGTCTGAAAATGTCTTGGTATACTGAGTTGCTCTTACTTAAGTTTGAAGATTTGTTATCTGTGTATAAGCCATATGTTTGCTTAAGCTTCAAATTTAAAATTTAAGTAAATAAAATTATACATTTCCCGTAGAGCAATAGTACTCAGCTTTTTTTTTTCTGTCTCAGCCATATTTGTTTCAATAGGAAGGGAGACAGCTAGGAGCCCAGAGAAAGCAGTGTGCAGTTAAATTGGCATGGTTATGATTTCTGTAACTGTTTAAAGTACATAGTTACAATCTATATCAGATTAAAAAAAGTGCCTTAGTTTGTTACAGAGAGTTCTCAATTCATTAAATGAAATGCAAAAGTATCATAGTTTTTTCTTTGGAATTCAAACATTAAATAAAATCAATTAAATAAAAGTGAGATTATTGAAAAAACTTTATTTTTCAGGTGCGAGTTCTACAGATTCAGAGACTGAAAGTTTAATTTTCAAATTAAAATCTGGAACTATGCCACAGTAAGTATGTTAAGCAGTACCAATATTGTGTAAATGTTCTTAATACGAGATATTGGAAAATCTTTGGTAGTTTTACAATCTGAATAAGCATCTGGGGTACACTTGTGTACGCCTTGCCTTTTCTTTTTCTCTCATCTGATATAAATGTGTAGTATTTTAATTGTAAATTGGATTAATTTGCTTGTTCTGTCAGAGAAGGCTGGCCTTACCCTGGCAACGTATTTGTTGATACCAACTTTTCAAATTCACAAGTAAGTTCAAGTTAACCAAGTTTTCATTTGTAGTCAACCAGTCGAGTTCCTTCTAAGAAATATGTAGAGGACTATACTTAAAGAAACAAATACCTTTTAGTTTCATCTTAAATCAGTACTTTTTATTGTGTGGGGAAGCGGAAATTAGCCAAAGGTTGGGTTCTACTCAGGCTTCATCCGTCCATCTTGATCTTCATCATTCATGTTGATCTTTTCAGTTGATAATGACATATTTAAATATGTGGAAAGTACAAGGTGAGTTATGTATTAAAAACTAACGTTCTCATTTCAGATCCTATAAAGCGCTTCCTGGGTTTTTATTTTTCAGGGCCCAAAAGAAAACCACTTCTGTTTCCTTGACAATAGGATCTTCTTCACCAAAATCAGGAGTGACCACAGCTGTAATTCAACCTATCTCTGTGCCCAGTCAGCAGGTATTTTTAGACACTAATTTTTAAATTAGTAAAAGTATTTCAAATTTTCTTCGAAGATTTGCAACTCCTGAAAAACTCTGTCATTTTGAGGAATTATATTGTTAAACTATGAACCTACATTATTATATTAAGAATTACAATTTTTAGAAATTAAGTATTATCCATTGAATGGGACATAAAAGAAAATATACATATGGATTCTTACACAGTGTGTAAATCAACACAGCATTTGAGCAGCAGACAGATCTGGTGATGATGAAAATTACAGTTTATCACTTAATAGTGCCTTGTTCTAGTCCCTAAAGAATGCACTCCAAATGATTGCCTGCAATGTTTTTTAGCAGAAGTTTTAAATTTTGTTATTAAATCTAATATTGCTGTCATTATTTTGGGCCTTTTAGAGAAAAATAAATTTTACTATCTAGATGTTAAATATAGAAAATCATTGTTCATTCACTTGTAGTAAGTCTTAAATGCCACCGTGGCTGACTTAGAGTTTACATGTAAATCATAAAATACAAAAAAAATTAAAATCTCTGTCAGCCTGTACATGATAGAATCTTTTCCCTTCCTAAGGCTAACCTTGATAAGTTGTTAGGCACCTGAATTTATTTATTACTGTGTCAGTGATGTAGTAGCAGAAGAAACAAAAATGCTTCAGTGCAAAGGATTTACTTGAATCTATTAATAGGAGTCAAATTCTGTAGATACTTTTAAGCAAAGGCAATTGGATACAAAATTCTCATTGGAGGTATAGAAGCCTTCAAAACATGCATTTTGATTTCAGAAATATAACGGATGTGAAACAGTGATGTCTCCAAAGAAGTATGGTAGAAACAGAACACCATAATAAGGCTGCACATGTGAGAGTTTGCATTTTTGCATATAAGGAGAGGCCATATCATTGAAACTAGTATTTTTTCCATTTTATAGCATGGTTGCATTGCTTTGCAGGTTCAAAGTCCTACTTCATACCTGCACCATCTGGATGGACCCAAGCCTATCTATTCTGCACCTATGTTTACAAAGGTATGTTTCATCCATCATGATTTTTGTGTCACATGCTTGTAGTCCAAAAGAAAGTATCACAGTTATGTGTCCTAATGCAGGAAGATTTGATCACATTCAAATTTTTCAGTACCAGTGACTTCATAAGAAAATACTTTTCCACTGCAACAATGAAGTTCTTATGCATTCTACTAGTGGATTTAAATGAATATTCTGTATGAGTTTGTCTTATGCCTGTGCCTGTTCTCCAATGATAAATCTTTGGAAAATACAGCAAGGTAAAGACCAATTACGTATAAGAGTCTTGACAAAGCCTCGTTCACTATAATTTATCTACTGATAAGAACAAGTAACACAGGCTTTTTAACTCTGATTTAGGGAAAGATTGTAAGGTAAAAATCATAGAACCGCTGTTGGTTGGAAAAGACCTTTAAGCCTAACCATTAACCCAGCACAACCAAGCCCACAGCTAAACCATGTTGATAGGTACCACATCTACAAGGCTTTTAAATATCTCCATGGATCGCGTCTCAGCCACTTCCTTGGGCAGCCAGTACTTGGCAACCCTTTCCCTGAAAACAGTTTTCCCAATATCCAGTCTAAACCTCCCCTGAAGCCATTTCATCTTGTCCAATTGTGTGTTACTTGCGAGAATACCCCAACCCCCACTTCATTACAAATTCCTTTCAGGTAGTTATAGAGAGCAATAACATGCCCCTAAGCCTCTGTTTCTCACAACTAAGCAACCCCAGTTCTCTCAGCTGCTCCTCTTAGGATTTGTGCTCTAAACCCTTTACGAGCTTTGTTGCTCTTCTTCGGACATGTTCCAGCACCTCAATTGTTTTCCTGAGGGGGCCAAAACTAAGCATGAAATTCGAGGTGCAGCCTCACCGGTGCTGAATAGAAGAGCCAGTCCCTTCTCTAGTTCTGCTGGTCATAGTTTTTAGAATAGAAGTTTCTATTCAGAAAATTCTATTTAGTATTTCTTAGCTAATTACTTAAGTCAGTATTTATCTTCATGTTCATCCCAAATCAAACTTAAGAACGGGGAATTAGGTAGCAGCAAAAAAAAAAGAATGGCATGCTTCCCTGATCTATAAAATATAACTTCAATTGAAAATACTGTTTCATTGTGCCTCAAACAATGATTTCCATAGTAGTAATTATTATTTAATCACTATTTGTTGAAGCCAAAATGAAATATTTCTGGTTATTACTTCAGTAAAAATTTTGATTAAAATTTAATATGGAACAGTAAGTGGTTTTGCCTAGAGATAAGAGTAAGAGTAAGCAAGAGTAAGCCCTGCTCTCTACAGCCATCTAGCTTGGCTCCATTGTATTCCTGTCTCATGTCAAGAAAGGTCTGATTCTGTCCCTCATAATTCTGCGCCCATACTGCACCCAGATGTCACAGGAGGGTAAATAGGGGAGGGGCAAGAGATTAGAGAATGTGGTTAATGCAAGATTGGGAGGCAGGCAGTTTCCAAGTCAGAGTGGTGAACAGGAGAAGTCATCCCTCATTCAGAAACTACCAAAGCAATCAAAATTCTGCTGTTTCTTCCTAATGCTAATGCCTCTTGTCCCTGAAATTCATTATTAACTTGCTTAAGACAGCTAGGACATACCAAACCAAAAAAACTAATTACAGAAGAAACAAACCAGATATGAACAACAAAATAGGTACTTAATCCAGCTTCCTGACATAAATTTCTCTCCATATAAGGTTCAGGGAACAGCTCAAAGACGTTTAGGTTTCCACGTAACAAAATTCTTATGCATTTTATTAACTAGAGATCTATGAATAGAAACTAGGAATAACTGAGCTTAGCCCTAACTTCATGCGCTTTGCTGCATTAAGGTCTAAAACTTTGTCAATAAATTACAAAGGAAATGAGACAGCTATGGCAGAGTAAAAAATACTCTTTGATTTATAATCTTAAAATAGATAACAAAGGTAAAAATAGTGGCTATCACTTGTAAATTCTTTTACTTAAAATGTTTCCCTCTCACTGCGGCTCTTCATTAAAGATCTAGATTTTTCTGAAATTTTTCACATGTGTACAAGGATTTATTACACCGGAGTACTGTCTCAGAAGCTATCCATAGTTAATATATCCTAATCATATTGGTGTAATCTAATTTTGCTTGGTTTGTTATATATGGCTCAGATGGAAAGCAACTCCACCTTCTAGAGCTGAACTTGAAAGCAGCTCAGCTACTCTCTCGGGATTAAGTCAATCAATGTGTAGTTAGTTCCAGAATTTTCATTTCTGTTCGTGGAAGAATGAAAATGGAAAGTTCAAACTGCAGCAATCTGCATGTGTTAATTTGAGGAATTAAATACTTCTGGTCTTTTTAAGAATGTATTTGTAAATAACCTATTCAATAATTTTTAACTGTAGAGATGTATTAAATTCAATCAGAATGAAATAAAAGGTCTATTGCAAAAGTGTAATGGCACAATAAAATAAAGTTGAATTACAAAGGGAAGAAAAGACTATTTTTAAGAATGTAAAATGCTCCTGTGAATTTTGTGATGTTTATATTTCAGGAACTACAAAATGCCACAGCATCTGAGGGACAAGTCGTGGTATTGGAATGCAGGGTCAGAGGACCCCCTCCCATTCATGTTAAGTGGTTTCGACAGGGCATTGAAATTCAAGATTCTCCAGACTTCAGAATTCTCCAAAAAAGTAAGGCAATGACGTAGTTTAACTTCAGCCAGCTGTTGAGGACCACACAGATCCTCATTCACTCTCTCCCAGTGTGCTGGGGAAGTGAATTGGAAAAGTAAGAGTGAGAAAACTCATGGGTTGAGATACAGTTTAAAAGGGAAAGCAGAAGTTTCAGAAGCAAAGCAAAACAAGGAATCTTTTCACCCCTTCCCATGGGCAGGCAGGTGTTTAGCCACTCTGAGGAAAGAAAGGTTCCATTACCTTTCATTAAGTTGCTTGGGAAGACGAACACCCTAACTCTGAGTGTTACCCCCTCCTCCTTCTTCACCCAGATATATATGTTGAGCATGATATCATATGGTATGGAGTATCACTTTGATCAGTGCAGTTTGTTCATCCTGGCGGTGTTCCCTCCAAATTCTTTGTGCATCCCCAGCCTCCTCACTATCAGCAAGACACAAGTAGCGGAAAAGGCCTTTATAAAAAAGTCTCTGTATCACGCACACTGTTTTAAGCACAGATCTTAAACACAGCCCAATACCAGCTACTGTGAAGAAAATTAACTCTATGCCACTTAAAACCAGGACACTTCCACCCCGTTACTCCATACCATTTATGTCAGGCTCAGGTCCCACACTAGCCAAGAAATCATCATGAACCACCGCTTCTCATCTTTTGGTCTATAATACAGAGATATGATTCCCATAGTCTTTGCATCATGCCTGTAATATTTTACCAAACCTATTTTGAGTTCAGTTAGTCCATGTCTTTGGGCTCCATCTGTTATGATGATGTTCAGGACAGGAGAGGTGGTGTGTTGCATGAACTTACTGAGCACCAAAGCTAGCCCAGGCCAGGTCATCACTGCCCTTGCACTGCATCTTGTGAGAAGTTCTCAATTGTTTCACGTTGTTCCTGGTATAATAATTCCTATAAAATCCAGCTCAAATCATAAGTTACAACAATTTAAATGTATTGCCATTACCATCTTCACCTGTGGTCCCACTGGACCCTAGCCTTGGATTTATCATTGCAATTAACTCCTCTCCTTGTTTCTAGGCTGGCTAGCCACGAGAGGTCCTGGCTGTCTTCACCTCAGTCAATTTCAGATATACTGGAGACCACTCCAAGTGAAGGCCAGCTTGGCCTGCACTCTGCTGCCAGAGGGATTGAGAAAAACACATTAGTGATGCTGGTTGTGGCATCCCACTTGGCTGCTTTTGACTCCAGTTCATTTTGAAGTTCTAGCACATCTGGCACAGCTGCATTCAGCCAAAACCAGTTCAGGCAATAATCTGAAGTGGGTGCTTTTAATACAGGATGGAAAAAGATCATGAGATTAGTCTGTCAGGATTCAGTTTTGGACAGAGTCCTTTCCTCTTCCCATTTCAGTGTTAAAAGCTAGAAGTAATAACTGAACTGCTGCTACTGACAATTTAAATGTTGTTGATTTTGTAACATCTGCACAGGTTCTCTAGTTGTTTACATTATTTCAGTATAATATGTTCATTCAGTACACTGATCTTAATTAATATAATCTCTAACATAATTTTTCTTGTTTGTTTTCCCTCCTTATGATGTGATATGCAGAGCCACGATCTGCAACTGAACCTGGTAAGAATCATATGAAAAAATAATCTCTTGATTCACTAGCTCTTTGAGTTTGTACTGAAGCCATAAATAGAAAAGTGTTTCTGCTGAACACTGGTAAATTGAAACCCCCTTAAAGACAATGCTGCTTTATCACACCTCCCATACTGTACTCTGTCCTTTACATCAGTTCCTTTATTAGTTAAACAGTAAATTCCATTTAAACCAGCAAGGAGAGTAAATGGTTTGGATGTTATTGAGGGAAAAGGGACAAGTCCCACAAAATTCCATTACCCAAATGGTGCTCATAGGAATTACGTAACACCCAACCACTAAGTGCTAGTTTTACCAATCCAGGTTGGCAGATGTGATGTATCTTAAACACAAGCAAAACCTGATCCTAAAAAAAGAAAAAAAAATGACACACTGACTGAATATTTTTAACCTATTCACAAGATAAAAGTCCTAGATTTCAGTAGATTTCAACAAGTAAAAACTGTTCTTCCAGCTGCACATTTTCTCTGTCTGCTTCATTTTCCCATTATACATCATTATATACTGGGGGAGATTCTTCAATAGTAAGTGGATGATAAAAGACTGAGAATGTTCTTTACTGTTTCTAAGTCAAACGTGTAGAAGAGAAGACAGCAATATAGTCCTACTTTGCTTTAAGAAGGTGGCCAGTTGTGCTTGAATATTCTTGAATTTGGAGAGAGTTTTAATTATGACACTGAAAAAACCAGAAAAGTTTTCTGTGTAGGATCTGAGTATTTCCAAAGACTGTCTCTGAAGGATGTTAGCAGTGGGGGAATGTTTTAAACTCTGAGGAGTTTAACTGACAGGCAAGACAGACCTAGCAGCTGAGAGATACTTGTAAAGCAGCACAATGACTATAGGATACGGACTAGGAAAAATGCAGCTTTCCTTTAATTTTCATGGAAACGAGAGGAAGGAAAGAGGGAAAATATCGGTATGATTCGGGATGGCTAAGTAACAATATGTAGAACTCCAGTTCTTCAGAGGGCGTATAGCAAAGTTTATTGATAGACAGATTCTTTTTATACAGTGTTTCAGTACAATGAATAGGATTGGTCCTTTAGGGCAACACCTCTCAACTATCTTCTTACAAGTAAACAACAAGTTAGAAAAACACCAGGTGTCATGACGGAGGAGGATATCTACAAGATCATTTTGGGTTCCTCCTCATGACTTCCCAGGCCGGACTGAGAGAGTTCTGTATTTGGCTTTCCCACAGGCTTTAAGCTTCTGCCTGGAGCCTAAGAATTCATGTTCTGACCACTGTCAGTTCCCACAGGAAAAATCTTTTCTTTGTCAGCTCTTCACTAATTTTCTTGCTACTTCACAAAATTGTTACATACCTATTTTGACTCATGTCCATTATATTTATAGATTGCACACACACACATGTGTACATGCTCTATCCTAACAGTTAATGCTGTCTAGCGTGGTGTGCAACACCATCGGCTCTGGTATTAGCTGATGCCCTGAATACGTGTGACTGAGTGAT
Source organism: Cyanoderma ruficeps (assembly GCA_008694505.1). Taxonomy (NCBI): domain Eukaryota; kingdom Metazoa; phylum Chordata; class Aves; order Passeriformes; family Timaliidae; genus Cyanoderma; species Cyanoderma ruficeps. The sequence continues at coordinate 9,879,329 of VZDJ01007747.1, forward strand.
CTGATTTTTGGAGGCTTGAAATATGAACCATGTGAAGGAAAGAAGAGTATTGGAAAACCAAATTAACCTCTAATGAAGAATTAAAACATGTCCAAGTGCTAGCAATGGGCCATTAGTATTCTATAGTCATAGCACAAACTTTAAGGTTTAAATATTGTAAGTTAGGGTACAAAACAGTTTCAGGAGAGTTTCAGTATCATATCAAGACTTTGGATATGAAAATAAATAAAGGACAATAGGTTTATGGTGAAATATGTTTGTTTATCTTTCTTAGAACATTCCCCTGTAATTCTGTGTATTACAGAATAAGTCTCCCAGTTTAGCTGTTTTCTTGATATCTTAAAAAGAAAAAACAATCTGATCAATAGGTTGACTTTTTTTTCCCCTTCTCAGTGGAACATTTCTCCTGTCAAAGTAGCAAAATCTTTTCTAGATTTAATCTATCAACATGATCAGAATCATGCCTAGTATATCTCGCTCATTCTCACTTGGAGCTTCTTTTCTAGAAGATCACTTGAACTGTGTTCAACTAGTCCTTTAACATGATAGATCTGAAAGGAGTGAAATTTTACACAGAAATTTCTAAGCCAGCCAATCTTGGATTTTTTAATAACCAATTTAAGAGTCTTCTGTCAAAACTCACAGTCATGAATATTTGCTTCATTTTGGTAATTTCTTTTACTCTTTCACCCTCTTTAGTAAACCTAATGCATGTAATGCTAGATGGACTAAGTATTTTCAAACAAGAATGCAGCACATCGAGTAGAAAGGAGAAGCACTTTTTTGCTAGAAAAAAAGGGTTTCCTTTCTGTAAATAGTTGAGTACAAAGGAAACCATATATTATGCTTCTTGCAAGAAGATTTTTTTTCACGAACAACTTATTTTCATATTGTTAATTGCAAGGCTTGTGTGGCCTCTCTGACAGTTAATGCTGTGGAAGAAGTAAGAATGTTGATATTAATTCACAAAACTGTCAACTTGCTTTCATAACTGCTGCCTGAAATAGGAAATAGAAGGTGAGATTCTGAAAGATAGAGGTCATTCCTTTGCCAGCCCTCTCACATATCTGCACTATCATGTGGAAAGTGCTGAATATTCTCCTTCCCATTTCTGGGTAGCTTGCAGACCCTGAGAGGAGATACCTGAAATCTTCCAAAGGGCACTAGGGAATGAATTCTTATTTGAAAGGTGCCATTTCTTGAGTCTTCTCAAGTACAGAAAAGTTATTTAATGCTGAGATATCTCATACCATTCTCAAGAGAGTTGACAAGACAAGAATAGGAAGACATCTCAGTTTTGGTATCTGTATTGTTGCAGTTTTATAGACATAATGGTAGTGGATGCCTGACTGTAGTCTGGCTGATTTTTTTTTTTCATGCTTGTAATTATGTTGCAATATATATTTAAGAGCACCTTCCTGTGCTTTCAGTCTATGAAAGAATTTCAGTTTGGTATTTTGTTCTCCCTGGTTTCATTGAGCTAAGCACTACACTATCCCTTAAGATTTGTGCACTTACCTTTTCCTACTAAGCCCTATTAAATAATGTAGTATCTTAAATAGTGCAGTGTCCTACACACTACAAAAATTAATGACAGTACACTTACTGGCTTATTTGTGTAGGAATTGACACTGCGCATGGAAAGGGAATGTAAATAAAGTTTGGGACAAAATGTAAATATTTCCTTTTGGCATAAATAATGAGCAATGTTTTGTATACTGGTAGTACCATTGGTAATACGTAACACTGGGCTTTAGGATGTAATGAAGAATCTTAAAATTTGTAGGACAGGAAGCTGGATATGGGTATCAGAAATGTAATAGATGCAGCTCTGGTTTGTGATGTAATTCATACTCTTAGAAGCCAGACTAAACAATGCCTTCAGAGGAAATTTTTCGTGAGCAAATGCATAACTGCTATTCAATGCAGATGGTTAATACATATGCAAGATGGACAGGGAAACGTGCAGATGCTAGATAATTATTCAGAATTTTGAAAGATGGACATGTTTTCTAAAAATTTTTCCAAGTGTAAAACATCCATGAAATTTTACATAAATTGTAAGAAGCTGTAGTGTGTCTTTAATTGCTGCTTGTCAACCAAAGTCCAACCATCAATAAACACTTTATAGCACTCAGTAACACTGGTTGTCCTTTGATAGGTCAGTACTAATGATTTAAAGGAATAATATTCCATGAAATCACACAGGTAAGAAATTAAGAACAAAGGGGGGGGTTTGGCTACTTTTTTTTTTGTTACACTCTATCTACTCTAATGTGTTTTGCACTCCTTTTTCTGTCTAGACGGAAATAAGTTTGCATTGCAAATCCCTCCAGACTGCTTTGTGAATTAATAGCTAGTCAGATTACTTAAAGCCAACATCACAGTTTGTCAAATTACCTGTTCTGTACTTCTTTCTTGGACATTTTGACTTTATACTGATTGAATCCTTCAAACACAGGCTGCCTGAGAATGAAAAATCCCATGGAATCACATGCCAGCTGTTGATATTTTGACCATTACTCAGCTGTCTGGAGACAGCCACAAACTGTATTGAATTACATTAGAACGATTGTCTAACAGCATGTAAGAAGAAAACTGTATGAAGTAATTTTGCTTAAATTGCCAGGGAATTGCCACATATACATGGGGGTTTTTTTTCCTAAGCACAATACTGTGTATGTTCACCAAACACATCTCAAAAGATAGTCATCACTTTTCTTGCATTGTGCTTTTTTGTTTCCTGTTTAACTGCTCTGTTCCAGAGTCTCCACTCTAGTAAGTAACTCCTTTAGAAATTCCCCCCGATTTGAAACTGAAAATATATGGCAAATGTTACAGAAATCCTTACAGCTTCCCTGCATCAAGGAAATCACCTTTCTGGTAGCTGATGAAATTCAAAACATAGAAGCTTTAGTAGGTTAGCAGGCATGCCACAGCCTTGCACTTTTTAGTGAAAACAAGAAAATTACAACTAAGGATCTGTCATCTTTCACTGCTGAGAAGGAAACAAGGGCTTGGAGAGAGCAATCTTCTATAAGCCATATCTCAAGAAGCCAGATTAAGAGAAAAAATTAAAATAGGCCAGAATTCCCCTTCTGATCAACTTACACATTTTTGCTTGTGAATTAAATTTTCAATTGTCTTCTGTGCTCCCAAGATCTCTACAGAATTCTGCTCCTGTCAGTGACCTCATGTTAAGTCTGACGGCTGCAACTATCCTTGCTTGTTGATGCTTCCAAATTCGAAGTAAACATCTTATCTGTTTTGTACTATGTGATTTAAAAAAAAAAATACTCTCATTCCTCTCCGATTGTAAACATTTAAAGCTTTTTGGAGTGCAGTAATATTCACAGCTATGTTGCTGATTGCATTCATTCCAGACTTGATGTATAAATCTAACTTAACTTCAAACTAGATGGCTTAGGCATCTACAGTACCATAACTACCTTAGGGTTAACTTCAGCATGAACTTTTCCTTGACAGTGATAAATGGATCAATTTCTCCTCAAACCTGAACAATGTTTTAGGGGCTGAATTTTTTCTTGCCATAGCAGTGTTCCCATTTATTGTACCCAATCTGGCTGGATAGCAGACATCTTGGTTATTGATGACATATCATGTGACCTAGGCTCTCCACTCTAAAACTGCATTTTATTGTTCACAATCGCATTTGCTGTTGTTCAGTTTTCGTATCAGTCTTTTTTAAGTGATGTTTGAGATATCTTCGCACATAGTTTTGTGTATCTTCTAAAAACTTTACTCTTTATTCCTTGAGTGACACAAAGCCTAATAAATGAGACAGAACTGCTGTATAGCTGGATAAAGGTATATGCAATAGTGATCAGCAGAAACAGGCAAATTGAATACATTTTTTTGTTATGTTATTGCAAGCTAAGGCATCTACAGATCTGCTATACTACCATTTATTATGCTACTCTGCACATTCTCCCTTATTTTCACACATCTCTATTCTCTTTATATAAAAAATGCGCAGATACCTGGATCAGAAGTAACCCAGAGGTCCTATTGCTTTGAGTTAAACTGGAGTTAAACTTGTGGAACATGAGGGAGAATTAGACACAAGTTGTCTACAAGTTGGCAGAGTTCTGTTTTGTTGGATTTTTACCAGGAAACCACAACTGTGACTCCCCACTGTCTCTGTATATCAGAAAACTTACAGCTTTGAACCTACAGCTATGGAAATTGCTCTGTTCATTGCATCAAAATGAACAGCTACCTAGCAAAGGACTGTACTCATTTCCCCAGCTGTGTGTGCATTACAGTGGAGGAAGCTAATGGTCACATTCAGAGATGAAGTTGCAGATATAAGAACTACTCTACCTTTACTGTAATACAGAGAAACATTTTGAAGTAAACACATTGCCAGTAATAAAATTTGTTAAAATGCAACAGTTTTCTCTCTTACCAAAGTTTATTCTTCCTAATGGACTCATGAATCATAAAGGGAAAAATTGCTCTGTAAAATGTAATCTTTCTCTCTAAATAACTGATAAAACAGTCAAGTACTTGCATGCCTAAGCATTTTATGTTTCAGTGAACAAAATGCTTTTGTATTCATTTAGTCAAGTGTTAAATATGTTTTAAAGCCCTGAGAACACCATTTCCGAGCTGCTTTCTGGAACACATTTCTGTGATGAAGTTACTTGTCAGCTGATGATCACTGGGAAGTAAAGCAGACTTTATTTCCCTCAAATCTTCCTATTCTGCTTACCACAGTACCAGAAAGTAAAATAATTACGTGAGTCAGGATGTAAAGATAGAAGTATACTCAGAACACTGAGTATATCCAGAGTGTGTTATGAAAATCTTGAAAGAACCTTTCTTTTGCCAAATTAGTATTTCATTTCTATGTGTTCCACAGTAGTTTTAGCAAGGAGCTGGAGGTGAGTGATTCTTGGCTTGGAGGAGGAAAATCCATAAAGAAGATGGCAATTTGTTGTTCACACATGCTTTTTGCCCATGCTGCCTTTTGATTTGTTATTAAGATTTTCATGTTTTTAGTTTAGCCAGTTTTCTTGTGATTGATCACAAATGTTTTGCAATTTGTTCTTCTGGTTGAAAAGACTAAATTTTAATCTATAATTATTTTCATCATTAATGTGCTTCAAAATTTTTTTACAAGATTGCCGCAATCTACCATATATAATTTTAAAACATACCTCCTCAGTAAACAAAGCACATGATTGTAGAATCCATCAGCTCTCCTTATGTGATCATTTTACAGGCTTAAAAAGCCGGAAGAATGTTAAGCATTAATTAGCTCTGCTGTTTGAATAATAGGACTTCTGCTGGTTGCTATGTTTTATAGTGCCTTTGCCCTCATTCAGAGAGCAGTTCTCAGCCTGGTGGAGTGATCTTCTTTTCCAGCCCTGGAATACCCAGCTTTCAGCATTCTGCTGTTAAATGAACAGGAAGCTAGAATGCTGCCTGTATAAGATTACATCCCCAGGGTCAGTTCAGTCCAGGAGTACGCACGTGTGGTTAACAATACAGCTTCAACTGCTTATGACACACCAAGGCTCTAAAAAAAGCTGATCTCAGTAGTTCAAAAACTAGCTTGTGTTACCCATTACTTTCCTGATAAGACCTTTCATGAGTCATTAATCTTCATCTGTGTTAGATAAGATCCAACGTGCTACAGTATTACCAGACATGACTCTTGCAGCTACACAGAATGACTGGTTTGTGTTGCCAAAAAAAAAAGGCATGTTCTGCTGTCTGAAAACCAACTCTGAGCCAAATGTTTAGTCAGTCATTCATTTTTAGCCCATTTCCAGTACAGGAAGTTTTTGGATACATTGTCATTTATAATTGGAAAAATTTCATAACTTTTTTCTTAACTGTCTAAATGAGACAGTGGTCTGTCATTCCACAGGGGGAAAAAACCAAAACCAAACAAGCACTATTTGAAAATGTTTTCCTTATTTGAACTATAAGATGTGAAGTTGACCTTACTGAACTTCTACAGAATAATTTTCATATGGAAGTTATTAGAATCTAAAGTACTTTTCTTCATTTTACAGTATGCTTTTATTAGCTGATTTTGTGATAATATATGGGATTGTGTTCAAGTGTCCAAATTGCAAAATGCCATTTTCTTTTTTTTAAATTAAACTGAATGTTATAAAACAACTCTGCTTTGGTTTTGAGACTAAAAAATCAGCATAAATAAAAGAAACTCTGAATTAATTAAGGAGACAAAGAATGTAGAATTGTCAGGTATAAAATTATATCTGTATGTTGTGTAAATAGTAGGATTATTTAAATTATCTGTACTGTGACATCTCTCCAAAAATGGAGTACCATTACAAGTAGAGATAAAGTGACTTCTTTGAAGAAACTGGAAAAATATGCCTAAACAGTTAAGTGTGCCCATTATTAATGGATAAAATTCACTTAGTAATAATTACTGTTAGACCCAACCTAAAATCCCTCACACAAGTTTTCTGACAGAAGCCCTGGGATAATCAAGGCATATACCATGGCTTATCAAAGTAGAATGAACAAATTTAAAACAGCTACAGAATAAGTCTGTCACAGCATTCTGAAGAGTTTTGAAGGAGACTCTTTTTCATTATATTTTTAATGTATCCATTCTCACTGCTGTGCAGACAGAAACAGAAATTACTTTCCCAAACTCTGCATAAGAGGATTATTTATGCATCTGGAGTTTTAAATTCTGGTTAGTATCTACAGAAGAGCTAATAGGAAGTGGTGATAAAATGCTTTCTAGTTTTACTGGGAATGGTATTTGATTTGAATGTTGTATTAAATACAGAATAAAAAATCAGAGTAAGTAAGAAAGAATTGTGTAACATTTGTACTGATTGTGTTATTTAGAGACACAGAAAGAGCTTGCAAACATAATTGTTTCTGGAAACCATTAGATTCATTTGTGTTAATTAGTATTATCCTGCATTAAAAACAGCAAGTGCGTAAAATGACTGCACAGACTTGTAACTGCAAAATTACTGTTCAAGCAAGTTTTGAAAACTTAGCTTGATGAATTTACTTCTTTCAGACTTGAAGTGATTTTCCTTAAAGTCATTTATGTTGGAAGCTCTTCTGCAGTTCTCCCAGTATTTCTTTGTAAAAGTCCACATTCTGGTGTCCTTTTAAAACGCAGTCCAAAAAACTCTACATGGTACTTTAAATAGTTTATGATGCACTTTATTTTTCTGTTTATTTTCAGAAGAGATATGTACACTTGTAATAGCAGAAACTTTCCCTGAAGATTCAGGAATTTTCACCTGTACAGCAACAAATGAACATGGTTCAGTAACAAGCAGTGCACAACTAACTGTCTGCTCAGGTATGTGACAGAGAAAGGAGCTTTTAGTCGTAAATCTTACGTAATTAATTTACCTGTGAAGTTGTCAGTCTGCTTTCTTTGTGGAAAATAGCTGCTGTAACACATGGGGTTTGTCAACCTCTGTGCATTCATATAAAGCAAACTGGATGTTTCTTATGTTCACTTCCTGGTTTAATATTTTTATTAGTGTGAAGTACATTTTTAAAGTTCTGCCACAGGCCTGGCATATTTTAAGCATTAGGGTTCAAGACTAGATGGAAGCAGCGGCAAAATTAAAGAGGTGAAATTATGCTATTAAAGGTGGCCTTCTGTAAAATAAAACGTTGTGACATGGTGTATTTCGTTTTGTGATATGTTTCCCCATATATTGTCATGGGATGCACTAACCAGCTGCCATTGCAAACTTGCCATGTATACATGCATTCTTCAACATTTTTGAATTATTTATTCCCTCAGTGATCCTGAAACTCCAGGAAGAGGAAGTCCTGTTTTAGCTATTGTTGTCCATACTTGCCAATCTCAGTTAGTGCCTTGATTCCTGAAATAGATCTAGAGAGATCTGTAAGGTTTCTAGTTGTGCCTTTTGCATGGGGTAAACTCAGAAAATTAATAGCCACCCATGTATCTAATTCAGCATAAATTATCAATAGGAGGGCTAGAAAAATACCTTCATAAAACCAAAGATATTTCACCTTTAAAAAACTGCAAATACACCTTGTATTTACCATGTACGTTATCTATGACTTGTTGAAGAGACATTCTTTTTGATTTCTTTTAGCCAACTTGGAATGCTCTAGTGATGATTTTCCTCATTTCCCACCACTTCCTCCAGTGGAAATTAGTTCTCTTGAGCTTCCTCCTAAGAAACATACAGATATCCACCAAGCAAACAACACTGAATTGAGACCTGGTGTGATAGACCTTCAACAAGAGCTCAATTCGCCTGAGGAAAAATCAAATGGCCTTCATCCTCTTCATGGAGTGAATGGAATGATTAACAGCAAGCCAAATGTTGATAAATCCATCCCATCTCCAACTGTCTTGCTTTCACCCACGAAGGAGCCACCACCTGTGCTTGCCAAACCAAAGCTGTGAGTATTTTCGTTTGAGTTTTTTTATTTCCTATAAACTTGATATTTGTTGGCAGCAATTTTTTTCCTGAAGCAATTTAGCATTAGACAAATGGACAGTCACTGCCTGTCCCTTGAACAGTCTTCCTCCTGCTGTGATTTATGTGCCAAAGAGCTGAATACAGGAGACATTTGTTTTCTTTACATAATGCTACATCAAAGGGAAGAATATTTTGTATCCCAGTGCCTTTAGAGAGGTTTAAGATAAAGTCACAGAGAAATACTGTTGTGGCTGTTGCTTTGTGCCTTTTTTCCCTAGTCACTGTACCTAAGGATCATAGTGGCCTGAGATTTTTGGATGCTATTTCTGTTTTAGCACTGGTTAGGTTTAATTTTTCTGCATGTGCTTGGGTTTGTGTAATCACTGGATATTCGGGTGTGCAATGTTTTTATTATTTCTTATGTTTATGTATAACACATATCTTGAATAGCTGTATATTGTATAGCTAACAATCTGAGAAGGCAAAGCTCTAGGAAAGGAGAGTGAAATGAGTAGTAAAATGTTACAGTAACATTTTTGCCTTTTGTTAACCATGATACCTTATGCATAAGCGATGTTATGCTCCCAGTTAACTTATAGTTTGATTTTAACATTGCACAGACTCCTCTTTTCCATCTCCCTCAAGAATATTCGGAGTGTGATAAACGAAAATGCTACTTTATTTCATTTGCATCAATTGTTGGAAGGAATTGTAAATTATAAAAATGTGTTTAAGAAGAAGTATGAAACATGGTATTCAAGCTTACCAGGGTCATTTGCTTTATTCCATGTTTTTTCAGGAAACTTGCAAAATATAAAAATGCTGTTATTTTAGCACTCATGTTGACTTTAAATGCACAAAAACACATTTGAGGCAGCAAGCCAATAGTATTCCCTTTCTACTGTCATCACTTTTTCTTTCAGTTGCTCTTTGTCATTCTAAGCAGTCTCTGGCAACTGTAGAAGGAGAGGAGGAGTGGAAGAACTAGAAAAGACAGAGTAGTGAAATAACAGTATATATGGTGGTGGTTGCATGTATGGGAGGGAGGTTGCTGAGAATGGCAACTTGCAGACGATATGTAATATGGAGTAAGCCAGGTGGTCCTGTACCCAGCATATCTGTTGCAAGATCCACTTGTGAAGAAAGGAGATAATGGCTCCAGCAGAGCAGTAAAAAAGAAATTTCACCCCACAGCTTTCTTTCCCAGAAGCAAGATTGCCTGAGATAAGGGAAAGAATGTGGTGTAAAAGACTTCTCATTGTATAATGTTCACTCTCTGTGTGCAAAATTTGTTTGTTTTTAAACACAGAGTCAACATCAAATACAGTAATGTGAGAGAGATGCTATTGCAAAAGTCCCTTCAGTTGCTGATGTCCAAATTGATGATCTTGGAATCCCCAGTGTAGTTACACTTGATTGCTATATTTTATGATTAACAACACTTGATGCACAAGAGACTGATCTTGATTGCAGTCAAGATACATGTTTTGCTTGGCCAAAGGCAGTGTGAGTCTGTGCTGCTGTCAGAAATTGAAATCTTGCCTTCTCTTCAGCCACGTATTTTTTTCCCAAGCACAGTTGATAGCAGAAGGAAGGGAAATAGTGCCAACAAGAGGAGAAAAAGATATGTTTGACTGCAGAGACTTGAAATCAGCTTTCGGCATTTGGGAAACTGCTTCCCTAGTAAAAGTGAACAAAATAATGATACTAAAATTAACTGAGTAGTAAAGTAGCTCTCTCAACCATGAGAATGATCTCTCTTGAAAAGAACTTATCTATGGAATTGTATCTGTCCATAGAGTATTAGATGATAGAATATCATCAGCATATACTAGCAGAACAAACACATTAATTATAACTTTTTTAAAAGTGATTTAAACTTCTAAATTGTTAACTATGGAGAGAGATTTGTGCCTCTGAAAATCATTAATAGGTTTATTTTTCAGGCAGACTGGTTTTAAATTTCCAAAATAATCTTTTTTTTCAAGTTTATCTTAAATTATAAATTACTTAACAGGTTTATCTGTGAACACTCTGAAAACAGTTTCTTCAGCTAACACTGAAAATAATTGCGAAGAGTTTGGGAATGATAGGCTGGTTTTGGTTTTGTGTTCTTTATTATTATTTTTAATTTAACAAGAAGGAGAGACTGAGTACCTTCTTGAAGTATGAAATACATTTACATCTTGGCAGTGTAGTTGTAACGTACACCTATAAATAATGATTTATCACAATTCAATCTAATGCAAGAGCAGACCTGCTACAGAGAGTTACTGTAGTTGTTTTCAGGCTTGAAAAGTGTTTTTAAAGTCTTAGAAAACATTCAGGTTGTGGTTACAGACAGTTTTAATAATCCTTCAGGCATCATTAGTTGTTGCTTCAGTTTGGTGCTAAGACTATTTTAAAAACTTCAATAGCACAATATAAAAAATTCTGGGAAAAAATTATATAGAATGAATTAGGGAAGTAGCCAACACCAGATATTTTGTTAAAGTGAAATTTGAAGACAATAATACTAAACATGGTTAAAAGGCACAATATTTCGTGATGTCTTGTTTGCAACTTGAGTTGCAGTAGACTGGAAGAACTGTTGAACTGAGACAAAACCCCCTGATTTCTGTGATTCTGATCTCTGCTCCAGTGACCTATTTGAGGAGGTTGAGCTGTTACTGTGCCTTGGACTTTTCCGGTCCAGAATGGTGTAATGCACAGACGAGGTTTCAGAAGATCCCCAGCAATGTATGTCATCTTAAGATATTTTGCAACTCTCAAAATCAGGCAAATGGTGTTTATATTAATTTCAGTGTGAAGTCTGTGTATGAAGGTTCTGCCTTAAACCCCTTATAATCCTCAGTGTGAATGTCTGCAAAAAAGACAGAACACTGTTGTGTAGAACTGTATATAATATGTCCATGGTTTCAAATTAAGAACTTCCATTCAAGTGGCTTGATGTTATTATTTTTCCATGTGTCTGTTAAAACAGTAAGAGAAAAAAGATGGTGTTCATATGGTTACTGGATGTACCTGTGTGATGTCTGTTGGCTTTGTAACAAGCCATCATTTTGAAGTTCCATAAACTCAGTGTAACTACAATGTGGTGCCAGAGCTTCCTGACCAGAGAGCTTCTCTGCAGTTGTCTCACATTCAGCCTTTTTGTGTTAGAGTATTATCCAGGCCTGTCATGTACAGTGACCACAAAGAGTATAAGCTTAAAGGGAGTTTATTATTTCCATAATAATTGTATTTGATGTCTGCAAGCAGTAAGAAACTGTTTAGAATATATTGAGAAGGGCTGGATAGAAAAACAATATGTGAGAATAGGCAACAGTTCAATGATTCCTGTAACTTTACATTCATGAGCAAAGGTCCATCCATATCAATTTCTTTTGTTTCATCTTGTGTGCTCTTTCAAGGTTGATAAGGACCTTTGAATCTTTATCTTGCTGTTGAAGTCTACCCTCAATAAAACCTTGATCTACATGTATTTTCTACTGTAGTAGAAATAAGTAATGCTAACTAAATTTGCTAAAATGTAAAGCAGGATAACTGTGCATGAAGTTAATCCCTTGATAATAGTACAAGTCCAGAACATTTTCTGCATCTGTTTTCACAATTAATATATGGATGTTTCATTTGTAATGCCTTTTTTCCCCTCATTCTATATAAATACATTTTTAACAGAAATGGAGCTAAAACAAGGAAAAGTTTTGTGAAGCATTTCCGTTTCAGTGATCAACAGGCACTCGGGCTAAGGTTTATAATTTACTAGTTGTGGGGGTTCAGTTCTGCTTTCCACCTAGCTCTTGTGCCAAGCTCGCATTTAAGGGTACAGCTTGGCACCTTTCCAATCTTGTGGGTCTTGGCCTCAGGCAGAAGCGTGGCAATGGTGAGGAAGAAAGGAGGACTTCACATGGGTTTCAACTGGGGTTTATTTGCACCCAGAGGGGAGCCGACACAAGTGAGTTTTTTCCCTATGGGTCTCACCTTAAGTACAGGGGGTGTGGAAAAGGGCAGGGGACAATCTAGAACTAATCCCAGTGGAGGGAGTGACCCAGAACAAAAGGAAAATGAGTAGAACAATTCCATACATAAAAAGGGAGGGGGAGGCAGTGCAGGGACTCTGCCAATCACTCGCCCCCCCCCCCCCCNCCCCGAACTTTCTAGTCAATTGGGCAGGGTTGCAGAGTGATGGACGCAACCCATAATTAAGAAAAAACCAAAAAGGGATTTAACATGGGGGTAAGGGACAAACCACTGTACAGAACACAACAACTAGTAACAAATAATGTATGAAAATAGAGGAGGCTTTATGAGAGAATATACCAAGAAAGAGGATTTTTCCCCCCATTTTCTCAGACTCTTATACAAAAGTTGCAAATCCTCTAAAGGAATAAAAAGTGTTGTAATGTCTTCTGGCACACATGTGCACTGAATGCAGTAGATAACAGTAAGTTTAAAACAAGGCATTAGTTGCCTCTTTTTGGTGATCTTGGATCACTGTGAAAATCTCTGAGATGACTGGAAGACAGAAGAGAGGAAATAGGAAGTGTTACTATGAAATATAGGTTGAAAGTCACATTTCATTGCCTATTTCATATCAAGGACTGGCATGATCCAAAACCAGTGGCCGTTATTGCTGAGAAGTTTCCTTTTTACTTTTGTCTTTGTTAACATAGTGTCAAAGGGTAATCACAAGTGAACTTTAAGCCTTTTAAAATCTGCAGCAATAGAAGTCTGAATTTCTTTCTAACAATAGATGTGAAAAACAAGAGAGGTTAAAGGTGATTCGTTTATTTTTTGGTTTTTTTCTCCTTTTGGCACTGATATTTTCTGACCCAAGTAGGTGGAGACACCGAAGTGTACATCCTGCCAATATAAAAGCTAATCAGTATTTAAAGCAGAAAAGTCAAATATCCTTGAAACAGTCATGAAATACATGTACTGTGTGTTCCACCACCATGGTATGTACACAGGACTTTGGTATTTTTTCAGATTTGTAATTTAACACTGAAAGTAATCCAGTGTATAGGACAAGCAGGGGCATGAGGGAAATCAATAGAATCGTAGAATGGTTTCAGTTGGAAGGACCCTTAAGGATTATCTAGTTCCAGCCCCTCTGGACTGGCCAAGGACACCATCCACTACGTCAGGCCGCTCAAAGCCCCACCCAGCTTAGCCTTGAATGCTTCAAGGGACGGTGCATGCAACAGCTTCTCTGGGCGACTTTTTCCAGGGGCTCACCACCCTCACAGTAAAGAATTTCTTCCTAGTGGCTAATCTAAACCTCCTCTCTTTCAGTTTAAAGCCATTACCCCTTGTCCTATCACTAAGTTCCCTATCTGCTCCGGATTTCCCTAGGGCCCCTTGAGGTACTGGAAGGGCTGCTCTAAGGTCTCCCCATACAGAACCTTTTCTTCTCCAGGCTGAACAACCCTGGCTCTCCTGGCCCATCTTCATAGGAGAGGTGCTCCAGCTCTCTGAGCCATCTTTGTGGCCTTCTCTGGACTTGTTCAAACAAGTCCCTGTCTTTCTTATACTGGGGACCCCAGAGCTGGATGCAGCAGAGCAGATGAGGGCTCATGAGGAGTGGGAGAGGGAGACTAATCTTTCTCAAGCTGCTGGTCATGCTTCTTTTGGTGCTGCCTAGGATATGGTTGGTCTTCTGTGGGCTGCAAGTGCACAAGTTCAGCCACTTGCTTGGAGCCTGTGCATTTTAAGTTTTCAGTTAAGCTTGAACTCATGCTTTAAACTTTAAAAATCTTGCCTCCAAGAGTGTTCTCCCTCTCTTTTCTGCCTGAATGTTGCTTTATAGCTCTGTTGCCTCTCTCATACCTTTTTACCACCAGTTCCCAGCTGGAACCACCAGTTCCTCAGAGTACCAAGAGTGGACTTTTTTCTAAGAAAAGGATAACAAAAGTTGAGAGTGGGGGATGGATTGTGTATTTAAGGCAATTTGGTTTTTTCTGTAACAAGGTTGAGTAGAATACTATGACAACAGTTTATGATGCACCTTTGAACCAGAAAATATAGCAGGAAATGTTGTACTATCCGTCTGCAAACAGTTTATGGATAGTTTTCTGGTAATCATGAACTAAAAGCATTGAAATGAAACATTTTGATTTTTTAAACGTTTTTGTTGATTTTTTTTGTTGTTGTTTCTTTCCTTCTTGCCCAAATAACTGGGTGGATTTAATACTTGGAAATTATCAAGCAAAGGAAATCCAAGTGGTCAGTTCTTCTAAAATGCAGCATTTTCTGAAAGGTTCTCACTGTGCTTTTGGATAGAGAGTGTCTGCAGAAATATTCAAGGATTCTCTTGGTATTACAGGATAGAAATCTCAAACAAAATTATTAAAAGCTTCCCTGCATGCTAATACTTGAAGTTTAACCATCATTTGTTCTCAATTTTTACATGGTTTTGAATATGGCTTGCAACCACATTTCCCTTGGTATTCTTTCATCCCTGACCATGTAAATATCCAATCTACACATAATTTTGAAATTGTAAATATATCATCTCACGCTGGTTATGAGGAGGAAGATAGGTGAGAAGGGATATAGTTTTTGTTTTGAACCACCTTTGTTTACTCTGTCTTGATACTGCTACACCCATTTGCCAGGACTGCTCACTTCAGCTGTAGAAAGTAGAAGATGAAGCTGAAAAACTGGAACAGATTGTGTTTGTAATTTTGATTTTGGTTTTCAGGAAAAACTAAATTTTAAAGTCTCAACAATAGCATATCTGTCATCTTTGCCTTCTGAGTGACTTCCTAGAGAAACGTCCCATCCAATTCAGGTGAAGAGCTTTTAACCAATACAACAGAAGTTTGCAGTGTCACTTCCTTTGGCACCCAGGTCTGTTGAGAAATTAAAAAAAAAAACTTCTGCATACAGCATTTAGTATTCTAATCCAAAAACAAGACACTGGAAGTCCTTGCTCAACTGAGATGTGATATGGAAAGTGATTGATATGAAAAATACAATATTTATTTTAGAAAATCTGCTTGATCCTTATTTACAGGTTTTGACAGTACTTTTTGTGATGTTTAGTTAGTCTACAAATTGAAATAAAAGATCAACCAGTATCAGTTTTTGAGACAGAGACATGTACTAGCCAAACTTGTTCTGCCAATCCTCATTTTCTTTGGAAAATGTGTTTGGTGGACTGTGGATAGATAAATATAAAGTTCCTTTTGATAACATGAATTTTGAAGTATTATGGACACTACAGTTTTCTGTGATAGACAAGCATAATTATGTGAATGGTAGGTGGGTTAAGTAGTTATTATGTTTGAATGGGATTTCAAAGCTACATGACTTGGGCTTGAAATCTTCAACAATATGAGAACTGATTAGTAGTTATTATTCTTTCCTTCAAGAAAGAAATAAAAAAAAATAAGGTAATTTGAGGATGTTTTTAGCAAGGATAACTTCTGAATAGCTAATTTGCTGCATGCTTTTTAATATATAGCCAAAAAAGTAGCTAAACACAAGATAAACTTTTGTTAAACAGAAGTTCAGATGCTGGCTACCCTCAAACTCCCAGTGCCTACTCTTTAATAAACTTGTTCCTGGAACTTTCCTTATCATAGAAACCACCTGCAATTGTCCTACCCATCTACCTGCCAGTTGGTCTCATTCCCATGCTTTCTAAAAAAGCTCTGCAGAAGTGTGAACCCATCCTCGAGTAACACCTGCTGGACAGGATGCTAGCTCATGAAGTTTAATCATAAACTCACATAGTTATATAGCTACTTGATTTTATTATTTTTCTGTTCCCTCCTAACATATGCACGATTTTTTTCTTTTAATAAAGTGATGCAATTGTCTGATGGTTTCCATGGTTCTTCCATCTGTATATTATGCTACAAAGTTTTTCTTGTATGTTACTTCAAGTTTTCATCCTTGTTCTCAGGTATATCTGTCATTATCTGTTGCATTTACTTATATTAACTGTGTTTAAATTTTCTGCCCCATGTTAAGAAATGTTTTCTGATGGTGAAAATGAGAGGTTGGAACTCAGTGGCATTGGCTTTTGTCTGGTTCAATGTGCATGCCATGAAACTTAGCTACAGATTTTCCATATGCTATTTTTTTGTCATAAACAGAATCAATAGAAGTAACTAAATATATCAGAGAAGACCTAAGAACTGAGCAAGTGCTTCAGGTGCTGCTCTATCAGCCTTATTCTTGTGTAAGAAGCCTCAGAGGTTTTATTGCTCTCTCTCAGAGGTTTCGTGGAGGTAAGAGCAGAAAAGGCTTATCCAGTGGAGGGAGCTGTGTTGCTTGAGTAGATATCTGTTGAGGAAACAAATTAATATTTTATAGAACACTGACAAAGCCATATAAGAGACACGGACTGGACCACTTTCAGAGGCCTTGTTTATATCCTAGAAGGAATACCAAATTGGAAGCACAAGTCTAGAATTTGGCTGCAGAGGCAAAGTTACAGTATTTGGTTTGAAAATAGTGGTAGTGAAGGCAGAAAAGACCCCAAAGCTAAAGGATAGCTGTATTTACACACAATAGTTCCACCACTGGTGTAGAAAATGTCTCAAGGGGATGATGAAGGGTTGGCCTTAGTATCAAGTAGAACAGTTGTTTACTGGAAATACAATTACCCTCTTATCCTTTGGGAGACTTGGTAATATATGGTATAAATGTACTGTTTGTTTAAAAAAAAAAGAATGCTCATACAAGCCTAACTTGGTTGATATCTGGAATGTTCTAGAATTCCTTCCTGTTATCTTGTGTCAGGCCTTTAGGTATCCTTGCCAAACTCTGCAGTGTATTTACTAAGAAAAGCAATTAGCATATATGAAACTAATAGAATTGGACACAGTAAACACTGAGAATTTTGCTTCCAGGATGAGATCTTGGCAACCCTCTTATAACTTCTCAAAGGCACTGCATTTTTATTTCTTTTGACTAACAGTTATTACTCATCACAGACTTATTAAAGCAGATCTTTGTGGTGTTTGGTAATATGCATTGTATAAAATATCTTTAGTTTTCAGGAATTTGAAGCATCAACTCAGTACAACTGGAATTCTGTGTATTTATCAGTATTACCCATTTTGTGACATACTACACATACTTTTACACAGGCAATACATTAGTTTCTTGCATGTTCTTTGAAATTTTTTTCTCTTATCTCCATTGTCCTGATTCTGAAATTCATCTGTATTTTATGGACTTATCCTTAAAAACACTTCTCACGTTCTCCTACATGTATTTGAAAGACACAAGTTGCCAATTTTCTTTTTTCCCTCCTTCTCTCTTTCCTTCTCCCTATCCCTAACAACTTTATATTTCTGGTTGTATCTTCTTTCTGTTTCTGTAAACTTTTTAAGAAACATATGTGGACTGTGGTCTTTTTTCACATTTTACTCAAGTGCAAGGGTTTGTGAACCAAGATTTTGCTTGCCATCCCCCTGTCTCACCTTCTTACCTCTCTGTGGTAAATCCTGTAAGTAACAGGCATAGGATTGTTCCGTTCAAGTATTTTATAATACCTAAGCTTTTTTTTTCTTTTTTTTTTTTTAATTGCAGTTAGATAACTAGCATGGTATGTGAATTTAATTAAATGTTGCATTTTGGACAAAGTGAGTTTTCTGTAAAATGACCGGCAGCTGCAACTGTATGTCAGAAAATAGTTTTCACAAACTGTCAGGATTCCGCAGAAATCTGAAGATTGTCTGTAAGTTTACAGCCTAGGAAATAATATGAAATGCAATAAGGAAAATAAAAGAAGTCGGATGAGAAAAACATGTTTGCAAATGGAAGTGCAATTAAAATAACCTTTGATTTGTTGACTTTTTAATCCCCAGTTCTCTATGGGACATTGTCTGTATTTTTGTCTGTTTTATACAGTTGATAAATATCAATCCATGATAAGCTGATTTGACATCCAGAGAATGATGGTGGTAACTGAAAAATCTATTTAGGAAAACAAGTAGAATAGCATCAAAACGTATTTAACATTTTCTCTTATATCTGCCTTACACCTGTATCACAGAATTTTCCAAATCCATAAAATAATTGAAGGATAGGAACTATATTTAAAAAAACAGAAGCATTTTTGAGTGAATAAGCTTACTTGGTTAAAATTTTATGGTGATGTTTACAATGATTGAAATTCTCACCATTTTCAGCGCAGTAGTACCGAAAATTTACAAACATTTTCTATTTTCTCACCGTTATTAATTTCATTAGTCAATTTACTACAAGTGGTAGTAGTTTACTGAAATCCTGTTGCAGTTGTTGGTCTATTTCTTTAGTAAAAAATGCAAATGGGAGATAGTAATAACAGTTCAGAGGGAAAATTTCTCTTTCTTGGATTTGAAAATTGCAGTTAAGAGAAAGATTTTCCTAAAATTTCTCTTTTCCAAAAGCTTTTGTTGAAATAATTGTAATAGAAAAAAAGAAGTTAAAGTAACTAGAGCTTGAAGCTTTTCCTTCATTCCCTTTCCCTCACTTGCTGTTGCTCATGCTTTCTCACTCATACATGCTCNCTCTCTCTCTCTCTCTCTCTCTCTCTTTCATTCTGATGGAAAGTCTTCACAATTAAAAGTCTTCACAATTCAGACCATTCAGATGAACCACTGTTAGCATAAGCTTCACCAATTCACTATAAGTTTTGCATTTATTGCATTATCATGTCTTCATAAGGCCTCAAAGGGTTCTTAGCAGAGTCAGAGGAAAACCTCATATTTTCAGTTCCAAATACAATAATATCAGAGTTACTGTAGAAATTCCTTTTCTGTGAGTTTTGTTGAGTTACTGCATTCATTTTCCTCCTTGGAGGAATTAAATACTTGCATGATTCTGACAGATGTATAAAATGCAGATCAAATTGCTTAAGTTGTCAATGGGTGAGAAAGGCATGGTAGAAGCCTAAAATTTTAATGTAAAAATTCTGATTAAAGAGGTTTTCATTAAAGACACTATGGAAAATTATTTTAGAGAACCGGTAAGTTCTTTGTAATATTAAATGTTTTTACTGGTTTGCATTAACAGAACTGACATTACAAGGCCCTGTATTTTGTCTTCTAGAAATGACTTTTAACAGTATGCTTAGAGTTTGAATAATTAAGTAATTTTCTTACCTATTTGAGTGAAAAATCTATTACATTTCTTTATTAATCTCACCTATGGTGTTCTTCCATAATTGTGTTCTGATTTGTTGTTCTGATGTTCTCGGTTTGTGCAAGTGCTTATAATTTCTGTGTGTCTTACTATTACATTTTTAATATATGCCTGTGAAACAGTTATTGTGTTGACCACCTAAGAAAAACCTGTACGTGTAGCTGTGAAATTGCTAATTATCTGTTACAGGTTCCTAATATGAAAACCATCATATAGCACCTATAAACTCTACTGCCTTCTTGGAACTGACATATATTGATTAAGATTTTGGTAAAAGCAGAAATTCCTCTCCACTGCATGCAGAAATGGATATGATCTCAAAGTACACACACAAAAATATATCTGCAGTTTCTATTTCATCAATCCTAGACAAGATATTTTCTTATTGATGAACCAGGTGTTTTACCCAAGAACCTGCCATGTAAATTATAAGCTGATGATAATTTGTGGATGTGGCAGATGTGGTTTTAACATGCCTAACCTTGGTTCTAGTTTGAAATATATCTAAATAAAGTAGAAATATATTAGAAATGTATCTGAACCTGCAGGTGGTATGTGGGATAATACTTAAAATTTCTCGCTGATTGCAGAAGAATACTTTCTCATTATATAATTTTCTGCTTATTCTGTTGGTGTTAGAGACTGACAGAGAACCTGCAAGTAAAGGCTCTTCTACAGTGTTGTGTATGTGCAGTATATGTGCCAAACATTAACACGTACTGATCTTATGGCAATTTATCTAAGTTTATCTCCTGGACTTTCATGAAGTGCCTTGCCAGTAAATGCATTGTGCAAGTCCTTTGGCATTTTTTCACCTTTCCTATCTGTACCTGTTTCCTTTTTAATTTCCCCCTGTACCTGATTTCTTAAACTAAGGATTTGTTTGTTTTTTATTTTTGTTGGCAAGTACAGTGCAATGTTTTTTGGGGTTTTTTTTAATTTGTAAGAGAATGAGGGAAGTAAGCTTAACTAAGCTTAAAGCCTATAGAGTCTTAATGAGAACCTGCATTCAGAGTACTTGAATGCTTCTGTGATAGGAGTTGTGTAAGCAAACCTTGTACCTCTGCAGAATCTCTTCAGGTTTTAAGAATAGCAGTAGGTATGCAAGTGGTGATCTGGTCAAAGAATGCAATTTTGTGGTTCAGCAGCAACATATTCTCCCTGATAGGTGAATAAATTGAAGCATCAACAGCACATTCCAGAAGGTAAAGCATAACGGAGTGGATTGCTGCTGTTGTAGTTCAGTGGAAGTTTAATGTCTGCTAGATAGCAGCCTTCCTTTGATACAGAGGCAAAGCTCCTTCCTGTTAATACAGAGGCAAAGCTCAAGCAGTCACAAGTGACAACAGTTTTATTGCAGCAGTTTGCTTCTGATTTTACCTAAAGGCTGGAGGCATCTTTGTTTTCAGAACAGAATTTTGTTTTCAGCTTTCAGAATTCACTAGTCATTTTCTGTTGTGTTACTTTCAAAACAACATTGGTTTTATTTTATAATTAAATATTTAAAACTTATAAAATGGGAGACATTACTGTAAAAGTCTGATTTTATTTTCTGAAAACTAATTGCTCCGATGTGCATGTTCAAAATTCATATATTTTCATAACTGCCTACAGGATAAAATTGTCACTGGAGATTATACAGAAGTGAGAAGTCTTCTGAAATGCTTCATTTTTGTCTTTTTTAAATTAATATCTGTAGTATTTTAAATACTTAGGGAAATAGTTATCATATTGGCTTAGATATTATTCAGTGGCTGAAATTGCTTAGAATTTTGAGTTTTGGATACACTTCAAGTTTTGTTTACTTTTATAATGCTCACTGGGAATTAACTCTTCCTCCCTAAAGTAATGTAAGATAAGCAGAGTTTTCTGTCAGAAATAGAAATTCACAATTACCCTTTTGGTTCCTTTGCTAATCATGTTTACTTACCTCTCAACAGAGTCTAAAATGGTCTTTAGTGATATTTCCAGACTTCGTTATCTAGTTAATTCTTGTCTGAGTGAAGTTGCCAAGTCAGCCCCTGAAGGCAGAGCTGCATGCCTTCAGCTTCCACTAAAACACATAACATGATGCTGGTTATCAGCAAACACCCTAGAAATGTGAGTAAAAAAAAAATCCGTGTGCAAAGCATCCTTTTAGCATCCACAGCCATTGGGATTATGTAATGAGGCTCCTACTTACTTCATTAAAGTCTCAGGAGAATTTGTTGACATGCCACAGCAGAGGACTATAGGTCCTGTATACACAACACCTGACTCAAAACAAAATATTTGGGGGGTGGGGCAAAAAAAAAACTTTATAAATGTCCAGAATTGCAAATTTCCAGCCTGACTCTTGCTGTGGTATGGATAAATATTATGTTCTTTTTTTTTTCTTCCTTTCTATTGTGTAAACGAAAGACAAAGAATTGCTAATTTAATTAAAGATAGCATGGTACATATGTGAAGGTCCCTGAGAAAGGACTCTGCAGTTCTGATGCTGTTGGATGTACTTTTGCTCTATCCTGTGTATTTTTCCTGTGTGCATACTTGTCCCATGTAGTAGAAGGACAAGAGGCACAAGAGAATTTAACTTTTTCTGTCACTAGAATTTTCTTAGAGCTTCATAATTGACTGTAGTTGCAGTAATGTATTTTATTGCAGAATGCTCCAGATACGAATTTTTAAATTTTATGTTCCCCAAACATAACTTCATTGCATCATGAAGCGCTAAATACTATTCTCACAATATTCCAAGAATAAGGAAAATCACGTTGTAGGCAGTGTCTGGCAGTGGATTCTACTTTTTGTCAGAATCTTCTTATAGCGTGGCTATTAACACCTCATTTAAGACTCTGCTTCTCTCTGTGGGGAGAAGACTGTTGTGAAGAAATGTAGGACCATTATAGGACAATTGTTTTATCCTTGACACATGAATTTCTACCAAGTTATCAGCATGCAAATGACAGGATGATTTCATGAGAAAAAAAACATATGTGACTTTCAGGAAAGGGTTTCATTTTAACCAGAGTCAAGGATAGAAGTTACCCAAAACAGGGTAATCCTCTTTGCTGATTGGTAAAGAGATGTTTTAAATATACCTCCCAATTCTCTATAAGTATTAAAAAGAAAACATTGAAGGAGTCTGTAAATAGCCTTGATGCATATTGTTCTAGTGCAAAAATGAGAAGTGAGTTATCACTAGAAAGTTACTGATACAAAATTGTGCAAGACAGAATTCAGTCATCTTTGTTTAGGGTATTCTAGTTGCTTTCCATGAATTTGTCAAACTGAAACTCAAAATGCTTGAGACTTTGGATTTAATACAATACATGCTAGATTTTATACATGTATGAATATGAGTATTGGAACTTAGAGAAAATACAGGCATATAGGTGTTTTGCTTGGTAACTAACTGAACAATTCACAAGAAATGCTATGTGACAAAGTATAGTTCATCAAAAGTAACCAAAGGACAAAGAAAAGGGGGTTGGTTTTGTTTTATTTTTAAAGTAAACTAAATATACAAGTGGATGAGCTTCTGAGGCTTTGATGTAGCTGGCTTTTTATATGAGGTTTGTTCTGCCAGTTCTGACCAGGACAGAGCATGCATGTCAAATCCTTTTCTAAACAAGCCTCTCTGATTTCTTCCAGAGAACCACCAAGGCAAGGTTAACCCTTATTTAAGAAAAGTATAATGTTATTGAAGTTGAGAGAAAGAAAGATTGTAGCTCACTGAAATGATGCTTCTAACAATAGACATCTGTTTAAGACATTAAATAAATGATGGCAGTGTTTCCAAAGTGAGATAAGGACAATTCAGAATAAATAGCAAACTTTCAAGTTACTAGAACAAATGGTAATTTCACAAATCATCCTTTAGTTTTTTCTGTAAAAATACTGAAAATATTCGTTCAGCAATTAATAAGATTTTGTAGCTGAATAGAACTCCAATTTTCTGGTAAAATGTGAGGTACATAAATGTGTTTCTTTATATTTTTTTTACTACAATTATACAATTAATACTAGTACCAGTAATGGCATAAAAGTAAAAACTTAGAAAATATTTACCTCTCTAATAAATCTTGGTATAGTATGTCTTTTATGATGAACAAGAATGAGGATAAAAAGAACAGTTTTGAAAGATTAATTCTTCTGAAAAGGCATGCACATGGTAAGAACTTCTGCTGGAGCCACATCTAAATCCCTTTTTATATTCAAACAGGGAAAGAGCAAGCACTGGATTGCCAAGCCTGATCAGGCAATATTTGAACTGAAATATTTAGAAACAGTGCTATGGATAATGATATTCTGTAAGGCTTTCAGATAGAGGTTAATATGTAATAACAGATAAGTATGAGTGCGATTTCAGTGAAAACATTGCAAAAGCAATGACTAGGGCTTGGGACAACATAAATGTAACTAAAGGAAATATTAAGGATCGGAAATAGCTGTTTATACTCAATTTGTTGCATACCACTTGTATATTTCATGTTTACTCACCCATGGAATGTTTCAGAAAAAACACTGGGAAACCATATCAACTTTTTACCAACAGAAAATGCAGTACAGCGTTATTTAAGGACAGAATAACATTTTTAGGAGTCCAGATTTCAGACAGTAACTGTGTCAGCTTTGGATGTTGGCTGTTGGTTGTTGACCTTGTTGAAAATAAGCACAAATTCTCTGAGTTCTTCTGTACCCATTTGCTCTTATTTGTCTGGGAGTCCATATACTTTTAAAACACTATAACCAGTTCTAGTTATTGCTATATACCACTTAAGTATACAACATAAATTAGAATCTCTGTCTAGATATGGTAAAAGATTTCTCAGAAGCGTCAGAAAGCAGTTGGTTTTCAGCCCAAGTATTTTACAGCTTTAATTTATGGTTAGAAAGAAGGTTATTCACTTAAACTTCAGAAAAAGTGAATGAGAGAAATATTCTCTCTAAAATGAGAAAGAAGTATTATAAACATAAAACATCTGATATAAATGAAGACAGAAAAATATAAAAGACAAAAGTATTTTTGTATTTTGTATTTTGTTTTAGTAAACAAAGTCAAACTTTCCAAATACCAAACCCATAAACTTTCAGACCCCCATTTTAACTTGCAATGACTTGACTCTGATCTTCTTTGGCTTTACTGGAGTATCTACTTAATACCCTATGTGTATGGAGATTCTTGGAAAAAAATTAAAAACACAGTAATATTGTAGCTATTGTAGCTTATTTTAGCCAGAAATTCCAATGGATTTTGCTCTTGTTTGATACAAGTAAATAATAGTTTTTATTTTCTTTTTTTTTTTTTTTTTGGAAAAGGATAGGCTTATGCAAGACCCTTTGAAATGAGCTGAATATATTGATGTGAAAGTAAGGAGAATGGGTTTTTCAGCTATAAATAATTTCATGTCTTATGAATGTTTGCAAACCACTGTAAGTTTCCATAAATCCTGAGTTCCCAAAAGATGCCTTAGTCTTGTGCTGCTTGGAGTAAAATCCAGCTATACTCCTTACCAGTCCTCAGAGCAGTGGTGTTACACACATCTTGCAGAATGTGAAAATAATAGGGTTATCATATCCTTCATTCTATGAATAAATATTATCTAAAATGTAATTTGATTAGATCTGTGGTTATGATATTGGGTAGTAGTGTATGTGTCTGTGTGTGTGTATTCCTATGATAATTCTTTTTGAAGATTCCTTTCCTTTAAAACATTTTCCTGTACTCAAGAGGAAACCTCAATCTCACCAATTAAAAAATGTTGTATGATAGTCATTGCGCTAGGTATAAGGTCTGCTAAGTGTGAGTTCACTTTTGATTTTTTGGTGTTTACCTGGAAAATTCTTCTGCGTTCATTTTAGTTTGAAGGGGCTTTTGGCTGTTTCTCTTGGTTTTTCCTTATTTGACAGTTGTGCTGACCATGCGTCCCTCAAGCTAGGTCCACGTTTATTGATGGAGTAGATGCAGCATATTGCTACCCCAAGAGTATTAGGATGTTGTGTGCTTCTAACTCTTTACAGATTCAAACTTACTAAGAATGGGCCTTTCTCTCTTGGCTTTGATTGCCGAGAACTGTGTCTACAACTACCTTCTCTACATCATTGTCTTTCAAGAGCAAACCTGAAGAACCCACTGTCTCTCCAGTGGGGTAGAGTATGAGTTTTACTGATCAGGCTCATTTCACATGGCCATTTAGAGGTCATTCTTAACACAGAGTTCACACAATCTGTTAGAAGTCAGGTTTTAGGTATCTTATCTAAGATTGCTGGAACTGGAGTCAACTTTGTATGTAAGTCAACTTATATATGTAGATAAGCATTATTTATGACACAATAGCACTGCTAAAGCAGCACAGAAAATGTAAAACTGTGATAGTGCATTTACAAATTGAGTTTCTTGGCAGTATGTAGTTGCAAGGTCATTTTTATATGTGACTATTCTTAAATGAAACAAAAAATCTGTAGCTCTAAATTCAAACAACGTTTGATATGCTCTTGTTTTACGAAAATACAAGATGTTTCAGGTAGAGTGAAGCTGACTCTTTAGAGCTGGTTTGTTCAGCTCAGTCTGAGACAGCCTGCCAAAGCAAGGCAGATTAAATCCAAATCACTGCAAATGTGCTCGGGGAAGGAGGAAGACAGCAGTTTTTTCTAGACCAATTAATTACACACTTTGGGTTACTGTTTTTAGTGGGTGGTTGTAATAACCAAATGACCTACAAATACTCCATGGAAACCTTAGAAAAAAAATTTCTGTTTGAAGAACGTTTTTATTGTGTACTGTACAGCTCTGATCTTTCAAAGAACTTTTAATGCCAAGAATCATTTCAGAGCAAGTCATAGTCATAGCAAGAGAAGGAGGTATTTTAAACTTGCTGTTGCAAACGTAGTTTTCTTGGATGGGAGTCTGAAATATTTCCAGTCTTCTGTAGCTTATATTGCTTTTTCTTGCATAGTTTTTTGGGGGTTTTTTGTGGATTTTCAGTAATAGATAATGTTAGTGATACGCATTCCAAGAGGCCTCTTCTCCTTTGGCCTACTTTCAACATACCAGTACAGAAAGATGTGAGAGGATTACTTTGGGCTGTAATCTCATGTATGCACTTTCAACAAGCATAAGTCAAAGCTGCCATCACTCTGTCCTGACTTTCCCTCTGCCGGGCTGGTTCCATGGATCTTCTTTGCTTGGATCAGATAAAGAGTAGCCCAGGATGCCATGCCAGGTGAAAAGTAGTAAATGCAGCAGATGCCTACATGAATGCTTGTGCTGGCACTAGGGTGGAAGTAGTGGGCAGTGGGTTCTGAATAACAATGACTCCTTTAAACATCTCTGTGTGAAGCTGTGACTTCAGAATTCCTTCCATTCCAGTAATGATGCTCTCCTGCTCACTATCTCTACTGGAAGAAATTATTGTTATTGTTAAGAAATTAAGTTATTGTTGCTCTTGGGTTTTTCGGTTTTGCTGTTTTTATTTTTCTGTTTCATGACAGTGCAATATAAATTATTTTTAGTTTAACAGTAAGGATTTCTGGCCCAAGATTTTTATCCATGAGTTTATCTGCTCCTTATGTTGCTGATTTTCATTTCTCCTTGAGTATTTACACTCCTTTGAGGTTTGGTAACTGAAAAGATAAAGCTGCGGTAAGGAGTATCCTAGAAAATCAGACTCCAAGGAAACACCTGCAACTGATTTATATTCTGTTAGTGAGTCTCACCCCAGGCTTCAAAAAAATATGAGAGCATGCTTGCTCATTTGGAGAGTTGTAGAAACTTCCATAGGGACAGACCAGTGTAAAGCACTGTTCCTTTCCACTTATTTTGTTGTCCTTTTTCCTTTTCCTTCCCACCTCCTGTCCTGTCTCCCACCCCTCAATTCTTGTCTCTTCAATCATAGTAGCCTCTCCCCAAATTCCTTCCATTTTCCATTTACTCAAAGCCAGGCAAGCACCTTAACTGTGAAAATTGCCAAATGCAGATCCTCTTCAGGGTAAGCTTGTCTTTCTTTCTGTTGTACAGTGATAGTGCTACTGGAAATCTTGCATCTTGTACTTTCAGTAACAGGGTTTTTTTCAAATGTATGCAATGAAACTGTGAATTTTGCTTCATCAGTCAACTAGTAATTCATTTGAGAAAGAAGAATAAAAATAAATTGTGTCTCTGAGGTGACTGAAATAACTAACAATAATTTATTAGAAATATTATTTATGTTACATGACAGTCAAATTGCACAAACAATTGTATCAACAGAGAGGTGGGAAGCTGTAGCAATGGTGCCTAGAGGGATGATGAAGCGACTGAATAAGAGTGAAATTCCTGAAAATACTGATGGAAAATGTTTCTGTTCCACTTAACATTTCCACTCTTTGTCCCCAGCTACGTGTTGGTCTCCATCAGATTTGGCAAAGACCAGCTGTGCGTGTCTGAGACATTGAAACCTCTTTACAATGTAATGAAAACATTTATCTTCTGTAAACATCATAATAATTCATATAGAATTATGGTGATTTTAGAGTCATAGAGACACATCACAGAATTATGTATAATGAGTAATTATGTATAATTATTTATATTACATAAATAATTTTATTTTATATATATCAGACTGTAAAGCAAAAATTGCATAAAACAGTGCAATCTGAGGTAAAATAGTGAAAGTAATCAGAAAATGTGGCAAATTTTGTTTCCCTACAAGTAGGTAATTTGTATTTTATGGTTACAGCTCTTTTTCTACAACTTATATTTGCAGTTGAGTGTTTTTCTCAGAATTAGAGAAAAGTAAACCAGATCAGATAAATTAGGATGCCAGCTTCTTGTCTAAAGCCTGGTCCACTGGCAAAAATGTTTGGAGCTTTTTTTTTTGGTTAGCTGTCAAAATTCCATCACCAAGGATTTTTTGCTTTTAATGTCAGACACCACTATCCAATATTCTGAGCTTTTGAGGCCAGTGTTGAAAATGGGTCTGTATCTGTGTTTTTCTGTTCATAGCTCAGCTTTTGGGGGGAAAAAGGAAACAATTTTTTAAAAAAGCAAATGTACAATTGCATGTAGTGTTTGTAGTAGCACTTAGTCTAAACATCCATAAAAATGGTTGTAGGGTATCTGTGTTTGGGTATTTGAGAGTGGCTGCAGCATGAACCCATGTGCATTGATAGGAACTGTATGCTGCAGCTGGTTTTTCTCATTTTGAAGATATGACTCTAAAACTATTTCCAGAAAGCAAAAAAAAAGTAACTCTAAATATGCTTCTACAATGGCTTTCTTTTGCTGAAGTGGCAATGTGAAAAAGGATTTTCCTGGGCAGATTAAAAACACTGGGTGCCCCAGACAGAACAATCGAGCATTTCAGAATGAATTATACTAACTTGATGAACCAGACTCTTCTCCCTGTGGGCATGTATTTGTTTGCATATATTTGTCAGTCTGCTTGGAAACAGAATGAGAAGCATTCATGCATTGCCTTTTAGAGAAGAATCTGAATGGAACTTCTTTTTGTTATTGTATTAGGGGAAAAAAACATCCTAGGGAAGATTGTAGCCACTTACTATAAACTAGGAAGAGACTGTAAAGGCGCTTCTTCCCACTGTTTTCACACCGTGTGAGTTGCTGGTTCATCTTTCCTTTAGATAATTCCATGCTCCAGTTTAACAGTTAAGCATACTATAACTCCCTGTCTCCTAGTTTAAGCTCCCTAAGGGAGGTATTTCAGAAAACCCTTACTTGCTTGTAATTTCTTGACTGTTATGCTATTTTACTTCTTTATTTTCACACATGGCCACACATGAAGCACTTCAGACTTAATCTGATTGCTAGAAGTTTAGCAACAAATTCAAATTCTTCCAGAATTAAAAGTTCTTAAACTAGTGGCTCGCTTACTACATTTAATGCTTTAATAGCTCATGTCTCATGAAAGAACCTACTGGTTTGTTAAAGTAATGACCTTATGGCCTCAGAATCAGGTTAGGTCTGATATTAGCTGTGGTACTTCACAGGGTACAGGTCTACCTAGCAAGCACACAGAGCAATTAGAGCTCCTGACAAACTGCTGGAATTCTCTTCCCTTGTGACAGGAAAAACTGTTCCAGCGTTTGACATAAAGCAAATGCTGACCAGCCACTGTGCATGAGGTTCCTTGCAAAGGCGTACGGGTTGTTCACACTGCTCAGTGCACACAAAGAAAGCTATATTAGGAGCCTGCTGGCACATCACTGATGTTAGTAAGGAGGCAAGTTCTTACAGTGGTTGTTTTGATGATTGGTCTGCAGAGCCTGAGAGCACGTCAGTATCCAAGTGCCTCATCAATCCACGTTATGATTTTATCTCGTGAAAAGACTCAGGGTGCACTGTTCACTCTTCTCAAATTTTATTTTATCATCTAAGAAGACTGATTTTCTTGGTTTTCTTCTACTTTTTATGTCCTTGCAAACCAGTGCTATTGGACATTTGCTAATTTCTAGGCTAGGTTGCTTATAGGTCCCAATACTAGAACTCTGAATTGAAAACCAAAATACCAATACAGACAACTTCAGCATAGTTTATACATCTTCAAGTCCAAAGCCAAAAATATTGCTGAAAATAATGAGTATGTAATCACATTTTTCCATAATGAGGAAAGTGTTCTGCTGTATGCTCTTTCAAGAGTATACTGAGGATTTAGGAATAAAACCTTTTTACTTAAAGCTCTCCTTCTATTATGTGAAAAATGTATTAGGCAACTAGAATGACAGTTCTGCTGGTTTTGCTTATTTATTTTTGCTTTCTTATTAATCTGACTTATACATTCAAAGGGAAGCTGGTGCGTGTCTTGGTTAATTGTGGATGTCTGCTTATATCTTTGCATAAAGATTTAAAGCAAGGCTGTTTGCTTTCTATGGCTATGAAAATAAATTGGCAGGAGTTTTAAAATCTTGGGGAAAATTTGCATTTTAGTGAAAGCAGTAATGGAATCATAGTCATTCACTTTCACACACTATCTAGCAGATTATAAAAGCTGGTAGAAGTTTTTGATAAGGAACAATGCAAAAATACTGATTGGTGAAGTTGGGTAAATAGGGACCTGGGGAATAACACGATTTTAATGACCTCCACATTTTGATTTATAAACAGTTTACATAGAAACTGTAGATTTTTTTACAAAAGGCAGTTGTAACCATAACATACCATGAGGATCTTCTGCTCTATGCTTTGGCTGTTTATTTTCTGGGCCATAACAGTCTCACTAATACAACCTGTGTAACATTGGATTTATTTTCATGTACTTGCCTTTTACGTTTTACCCAAACTTGTTCTCTATCCTAGGGATCAAGAAATGGTTCAGACTGAAAATTATTAATCCAGACCCATTTTCAGGCATATGTAATAATTACTAAATCTCTTTCTGTTCTTTTTCATTGTTTAAAAAAAACCCAAAGCCAACAAAAATTTTGGAGTGATGTACCTCAACCATAAGGTGGGAGGAGAGGAGAGGAGAGCTTTAGCTTACATCAGACAGATAAATCAAAGTGAAGAGCTGAAGCTCCCAAAGGAAGGATCTAAACAAGACAACTGTTTGATGGTGTCCTGCAGAATATCAAGACCAACATCACATCAATCTCTGTTCTGGACCAAGTATGAAGCAATATTCCTGAAATTATTTGTGGTCAGAATTACTCTCATGAACTGGCCCAGCATTACAGTTTAATCTTAGTGTATCCTAAAAGGTTAGCTGCACAGTAGTTGGAAAGGCTTAGAGAAGTTCTTGAAAACCTTTCAAGGTAGCTTCCCTTCCTCCCTTGCCTTGCAGTGAGATATAACCTGTTTCATGGAAATTTAGCCTGACAGACTGCCCTACAGATCTCTTGGTCCAGTGACTTGAAGCTGGAGTAACTGCACTTTAGATATAAGGCCAGTGCACACTAATTTAGATACATGACTGAATAATATTTTTTTCAAGTTGAGATGAACACTTTCAGAAGAAATTGTATGTTTTAATTCATTACTATATTCACTAAGCATGGATTATAGACACTAGACACTCAATAGTGACTGTAGATGGAACCTGTGGCCGCCTTATGCAGCAGCTGATGTTGCCAGACCTTTCAATGGGACTACAGAGGGACAGAGCTGGTGAAGCTCGGGGATAAAATGGGCAGCATATACCTTGGCAGGTTTCTCTCTGCCAGTCAAGTTACCAGTGTATTCCCAAGGTGAATGTCATTGTCAGTGAGGAAGGTTTGCTCGAGTAGGGTAGTGTAAATTACCTCTCCCTCTACCAACAGAAATGCAGAAACCAAGCTGTTTTGCCAAGTAGGGATCTACTTCTGCTCTTTGAACTGCTTGTTGCAGGAATTAAGAGGGAATGGGACTTTTTACTGCCCACATATCTAATATCCCACAGATGTTTTGGAGAAACAACAGCAGAAAAGTAATATTTGTTAATATCGTGGCCTTTTTTTCTAATCCATACAAAAAAGAGTTTGAAATATACTGATTACTGTTGTTAAAGAATGACAGTCACCCATATTAATTCATGTGGGAAGCAATTTATAGAAAACAGTATTGCTTAAATAGATGTCTGTATTCAACTACTGTTTGTATCTGTCTTCCAGGTATTATATGTGTGCTGTTGTAATCATGCTCTGTTGTTTTCACAAGTTCTTCTTAATTCTTACCAACATCAACATTCATGTCACCATCCAAAAAAGATTATCTACCTCTCCAGTTTTGATCTGAGAATTCAACGTACCTTTAGTAACCCCTAATGTTTATTTAGTAAACTATTCTACACCGTATGGGGGTACTGCGAGATCTAATGGAGCGTGTGTGCCATTGCTGTCAGATGGGTTTTTTTTAACTTCACAAAGTAGGATCAGAAAGAATTTGTCTCAATAGACACAAAAAAGGGTAATAAAAGCATACTCAGTTTCAGAAATGACATGGCATGGTAAGTAGGTGGAGTTCCTCTCAATGAAATACCTCTAACCTGCTTCTCAATCAACTTGCGATCCTTTGAGTTTTATAGTTTTCTCTAAGAGGTATTTTATGTATTCTTTCTGCATTGTTTGTCCAGTCACTAAGTGTGAAGGTTTTTTATTCTCTTCATCTGAAGTCTCAGATACCACATACACCTTAAGGAGATACATGGCAGGATTAATTCCTTCATGTTGTTTTCAGTGGGTGGTTTTTTTGTCTGGTTTATGATGCAGCAAGGGCCATTCTTTGCTACAAAAAGGATAAACCTGTATTCCTCAATCCCCACCTTGCAACTTCTCCCCTTGCAAAAGCACCAGCAATCATGCAGCCACATGACTAGATCAATTAAATAGCTGATATAGTTGAAAAGTAAGAAGAAAAAAAAAAAAAAGAAGAAAAAAGAATGTTAGTTTTTTGGCCAGATCACTACCTTTTCAGTATTGGCCCAAAATAACAGTGAAACTGCATTTTTAATGTGGAAGGTGGCTTTTATATATCTCTAACAAAAATCTTTTACATGTTACTCTTGGTACAGAGTATTTTAAAATGGGGGTTGTTGAAATATAAAACTTACAAGATATCACTGACTGTCCTGTGCAGTGGTACCTTGGAAAACTTTCTTGAATGACTCATTAGCAATACTTTGTGGTAACATTTACTGTGTTGATTCTGACATGACTCCCTGCAGAATAAAAATCTTGACATTGATGAATGTCTTGAAAGGTTTACAGGAATTCTTTAAAAATGCAAAATACCTGAAAATATAACCAGAATGTATATTAGGAGAAAATCAAGGGGGAAAGAAACCACTTAGAATTTCACATTTTATTTTGTGCAGTTGTTTTCTGTCCAATTCATGGATTTTGTCATACACACATTATATTATCATGTGAAGGATTTATTGATCTTCATTAGCAAGTCTGTTTGGACTGATTTAAAAGGCAACATTATTGAACTGCTCAGAAATATTATGCCAGACATTCAGAGTAGAACAGTCTGTTTTCTGTAGTATGACTCCATCTAACACCACTTCTTAAAGTTGTTTGTTTTGTAAAGCACTTTCATACTTGGTGAATATTTTTCAAAGTTACACTATCGGTATGGATCCACAGAATTCTTTCTTTGCATTTCCAGCTGCTCTATAATAAATTCCATCTGTTTTAGCTAAATCTGTATTGATTTTTCAGCTATACTAGCTTATGTCTGTCCTCTGCCTTACTGACCCTAAAGTCAACCAATGTGGTGGGCATACAGCCAATTTCAGATGGCATTTGGTTAGTTTACTCCCTTTTAAAGTAGTTTAGGAAATGTTACTCAAATATTTCTCTTTTTGTCATGACTGTTTAACTTTCACAGTTTCACCCTCTTTACTCTGAATTTCCTCCTCCTTAATATTTTCCCAGCTCTAGAGAAAAGGATTAGAAATATACCTCACCTCTAGCTATTTTCATTGTAGCTTTCTTTCCAAATTTCTAGGGGGTTTGTCTAGCTATGGGGTTTTTTTCCTTAATCCTGGGTTTGTGTATATTTTGCTTTATAGTACTTTGCATTTGTCCTTTAAGACATAGTTATATAGCCCTAATATGTAGCTTAAACTCCTAACTTTAAAGGAAATTAGGCTGTGCAAGGAGTACAAGATCAGGCATTTGGAAAATGGTCCAGTGAAATTGCTTTCTTTTCCCTGTACAATGAGTATTTGCCTTAAAGAACTTCCATGGCTCTTGGCAACTTATTTCACTTCTTCCTAGGTAATCTATGTTCTATTAGCATTTTTTGGTCTGAAGCCAGTTGATTCCTATAGGCTTTACTGAAGTGTGAGTTGGTGTGGTTTTTTTCTTTCTTTCTGTTTGGTTTGTTGGGCTTTTTTGGTTTGGTTTTTTTTTTCCTTTTACCATTTTCTGAAATGATTCATCTTTCATTTGGTGGCTTTGGGTTGTTTTTTTTTTTTTTTTTTATCATTCTTTGAAATGATTCATGTTTTAGTTTCCCAGACCTATGACCAGAATTGCAGCTCCTTGTTTTAAAAGCCCAGACCTTTATTTATATGTTATTTTATTGCAGAATGTATGGGATGCTATCTAGGCAATATCTGATTAAAATATGATAAGAAAGTATATTTAGTGATTAGACATACCACACTTATTTTATTTTTTGACAATCACATCCCAGATCAGGTATCACACCATACTACTGATAATACCATTCTCCTGGCCATATTATTTAGGGCATGGTTTTTCTCATAGCTTACTGGGTAATTTAAAAAGAAGTAAAAATACTGTATATTGCCTTTTACATACACGTGGGACTGTTTCCTCACTTCCCTGTGTGTTGTATTCTCTGGAATGTGCACTTGAATAAAGGAAGCTATACAGTATTTCTTAGAAGAACAAGCCAGGAAATAGTGATGCAAATAAATCAGGCACGGTTCTGAAGAGTGAGCTGGTGTGTATCCAAAATCCAAAGAAGAATTGCAGAAAGGGTGGGCTTTAAGGTGGGCTGAGGGGGACAAAAGATCCTTAAAATAGGAAACAGAAGGTGCAAGGAAGAGCAACTAATTTAGGTAATAATGACATTCCTGACTTCCTTGTGTGCCAGTGAAAAGGCCTGCCTGCAATAAGGGGAGTTTGTGTGCAGCAAATAGTTCACAGGTCCGTGCTCAGCTTTGCTCCTTTAGTTGTTGAAAAGACAAGACTCATTTTGGTTTCTGGAGATGTTTAAATATAGTTTATTTTGTTGTTTGTACCTATTGATACCGGTAGAATGTGAATGTGTAAATAATTATTCACCTGGATAGCTGTGATACAAAGAACAGAATTTGCTGCCAAAGAATGATTGCTGCAGTTGCACTTGCCTTTACAGTGGGCACTTGTAGAAGTTCGTGAAACTTTCAGCATCTCTAGGCTCAGGCCTGCACTACTCCTTTCAGGGTACGTCTTCTCAAAGGAGTTTTGACCAAAAGTTGTAATTGAGATACAGCATCCCTGAGCATGCAGTACTCCTCAATCAAACCTCACATCACAATCTTTGTCATGTTCTGAAAACAGCAGTTGCATGTTGTTCAGCTTTGTCAGAGACGTCCCTCTCATGGTGGTCTAATACTGTAGAAAGGAAAATATCAAAGCTCCTTAGCACCTATGTTATCTTCTCCATTCCTCTTATTAGTCTCCTTTAATTTTAAAGCCTAGTTACAAATTCAAGTAGGATCTTGAAAAATAATAAAACCATGTGAAAGCAAAATGTCATTCATAACAACTCATATAAGGCAAAAAACCCAACAAACCGCCAAAATTCTGATTTTTGGTTTTTTACAGAGGATGGTCTTTTTAAGCCACAGAAACTGAATACTTGCAAAGTTGTACCTAATGAAAACGTGTACCAATAAATAGAATTTCAATGCTTTTAAGAAACTCCATGTATCTGCTTCTTCATTGACTTTTCAGAATATTTTACCACAGGATACCTCATGATACCTATTCAATCTTGTTTTTAAAGATACTTCCAGTTTTGTTTTTATTTAAATTTTCACTTTAACAATCAAAAATACTCTTTTAGAGAAGAAACATATGTCGAATACTTCAGACTCTTCTGGATATCTGCAGGTTATTATTTCTATCCTACAACAGAAGTGTGGACATTTTATTACTTGCTTTAATTGAGTTTAAAGTGAAAACAACCTTTTTAAAATAGAATTGTGTAGCGAGAGGAGTAAAGTTTTTATTGAAATTCAAGAAGAAACAGCAAAAACTTTAAATCTATGGCACAATCTTTTTACCATTTCTGTTCATAGTAAAAAAAGAAATGGGAAAAAATGCCCCTCACTCACTGGCAACTAGATGGGAAAAATCAAGTGATTAAAGTGAAGTAATTTGGATTAGGAAGAATACAACTTAGGGAGGCATCAAAACCTGCAGGCTTATGTCACACTTCACAGATTTTGCAAAATTGTTCCAATAATCCTGCTTGAAAGCATTTTCATATTCAGGCTTACTGCAGTATAAAAACATTTTACAGTACTTTCTTGAAAGGAAGTTTTATGATACTATATCCCTTTGCAGTTTATTTTTGTCTCAGCTGAATAGCTGATGTTTGCAAAACTTGATTCTTCCCAAACATACGAATAAAAAGCTCAGAAAGAGATGGAGCAAACTCTCTCAACAGATTTCTGTGGAAGCTAAACATGTAAGACTGGGTCAAAACCAAAGTTAAAACTAATTTGGACAAGTTTCTTCATCCATTTCTACCCAAACATTTCTCAAAAATTACATGAAAATAGGTTTAAAAAGTCGGATACAAGAAGTTACTTTTTTGGTCGCCTATGAGTTCCTTTAATCTCTGTTCTCTCACCATACAGAATCTCATCAAGTTGCCCTGTAGTCACCTTGAGCAAGGATTGGGAATGAAGGCAAGATAAACTCCTTGCTTTCAGTTCTTATGCCTTTTATCTGGGAGTCAGAACATGACATCTAGAAACATCCTGCTAGGCCAGGAACAGCCTAGTGATCTTGCATAGGCCACTCTATGTGTGTGATTCATGGGCTTCTGACCAGTGGAAAAAAATCTAGCTGAAATGACCTGTCATACTGAACACGTGCAAAGCTGAATTTTTGATAATGAGGGGTTTTGTTTGTTTCTTTTTAAATAGAAGAGCTTGTGATCAAGCCAAATATAGGCGTAGTCTAGAGAAAAATATAGTTTAGTCTAGAGAAAAAGTCTTATTTCTGGCACTATTCAGATTATCTGTCAAATAAATTAATTCTCTACCGAAGTGCTCTCATGCTATAATGTCCTTAAGATGCAGTAATCACAGCCCTTTAATCAATTTCAACTCTTAAACTTCAAAGGCACCTGATTCCCACAAATGAAAATTTTACAAAGTGGTGAGAAGCTGATTGCAGGTTCTTCTATCAGTGTGCTGTGGATATCTTTCATAAAAGATGATGTTAAACTTTCAAAAATGCATTACTGTTGAGCAGCAGGCAAATACTTTTTCCATGGAAATTGTCCTGATGAGTTTCGCACCAACACATTTGGCGTAGGTGAGGGTTGTGCTGGCTTAGTGTGTCTTTGGTTGCCATACAGAGAGGATTTGCTGATGCAAGATGTTTTGGTGTGTAAACAAAGCATAGTGCAATGGTGAAAGGGCTCTCTTAAAAAGCATTTTGTTGCAGTGTATAGTGTTGGAGCAGTTCATGATCCACTAAGTAAGGAGAAACACTAGTAAACAGTTTTTCTGTGTATTTTAGAACAATTGCATTCCTTTTTCTAAGCCAAAATATAGCCATTGCCATTATATAAATGTAAATCTTTCTTGACAAGTCTGGTTCTCCTCCTTCATTTCCTGTAGCATGTTAGCTGCAGCTTATTTCAGACTGTTTTCTCTTAAGTTCCCAGAAAATGTAAACAGGGCATAAAAATCTTGTCTACAAATCATCTAAGTAATTCTGAACTCCCACAAGGAGTCCGTTACCCATAAAATCAGTTATTGCACATTACTATTGAAGATTTTTGGGGTCAGTTTGGTTTTTTTATATGTTTTAACGTCTAAGAAGAAGAAACCTGGTTTGTAAAGGACAAAATTAAGTCTTGAGCATATTGCGCTTTGACAGCCCCAGCCTTCATGATGCATGTCTTTTTGTTATACATCGTGGTGGATTTTGGTTCCTCAAAGTTCTGTTCAGCTTGTGAGCATCCAACAAATGTGACTCCATAAAGGAAGAAGATCTCATTAGAACACTGCACCAAGGGAGCTAAAATTCTTTTGTTTTGTTGAGTTAATTTTGTTACAGGGCTGCTTTATTCTCTGTTTAGCACTGTCTGATGTGTCGATATTCTATTTTGCCCGACAGACTGAGATGAGTCAAACTATGGACTAACACAAGTTTCCCTTAATAGTCAGCTTCAATTTTTCATGTCTTCATTTCGTTCTGCTGCTCCTCACAACAGTCTGTGCTTGTTTACTCTTTAATACTTGCAGATATCACTAGTCATCATTTAACAAAGTCATGCATTATCTATTTCTTTGTAAAACGAGACTGGAAAATGGTCATCTACTTGCAGTTGACAGTGGTTTCTGCTGCTGTTCTGTGTGTTTCCTCCATTCTGACGAAAACACGTTGTTAAATTTTTTCCAGATCCAAATGCAATGGGGCTTGCCAGCTGTGCATATGGATAATAGTGCTTCCTCTTCCCACGAATTTGTGCCTGACTCTCTCAGACATGTGCATTGTCCTTGACTGCTACTCTAAATATAAGTCAATGCATGACTTTTGACCACTCACTACTACCTTATATTTCAGAGTAGCTTTTATACAGGTCTCTCCTGGGATAAGTTTTAGTACTTCCGCACTAAAAATTCTGACAATATTATTTTGATGTGAATACACCTGGGTTTCTTATGTAATTAACATTGCTTGCATGGGTCTATAATCAGAAAAACATGCATGAAGATTAAATGATAATTCAGTTGAAACCATAAAGTGATGTGTAGTAGTTATTATTGGACAGTTGCACTAGTGAACAAAGTGGCTAGTGTACCAAGGGCCTGTTTTATCAGTGAAGTCAACACACAGTCTCATACTTTGGCAGGGTATTTTTCGAAGATCTCTTAAAACATTTGTTAGCATTACACATACATATCAGTGTGTGTATCTATACATTCAGCATATGTTTAAGATGTTCAGTCTGAGAAATACAATTATGTGTTATTGAATATGTTTTACAATATTACTAAATGTTTTAGTGCTTATTCTACAATGCCAGTAGTTTTTATTACAAGGCTGAACATTAGCACAAAAAATCAGTTTTAATTTACTGATAAAATGCTGAGGTTTTTTGCATTGTTTTCATAATTCCTTTAGTAATAGTAAAGATTTGGAATTTTTGAATT
Source organism: Cyanoderma ruficeps (assembly GCA_008694505.1). Taxonomy (NCBI): domain Eukaryota; kingdom Metazoa; phylum Chordata; class Aves; order Passeriformes; family Timaliidae; genus Cyanoderma; species Cyanoderma ruficeps. Next base: position 9,918,741 of record VZDJ01007747.1, read on the forward strand.
CAGTGTTTCGAAGCGGGAGGTTGAAACAGTTGTTGCCAATACTCTTAACTGTGGTAAGTGGTTGTGTGTTGGTGCCGAATACTTTCATATTCAGATGATAAAACTAGTCAGGTCCATTGGGTTAATGATGTGGTCCTTTATGGCACATTTCTGCTCCACTGCTCATGCAGAGCCTTCTAGTTTTTGACTATATGAAACTGCCATAACATAAATGTGGGGCTGGACAGCATGAGGGCACCCTGTGGCAGAAGTGAAGAAGAGTCAGGATATGGTGTGGTTCTCTGAGGGCAGTGCTTCAGACCTGTGGGAAAGAGGCTGCCATGGCTCAGTCTAGTTGCAACCGTAGATTTACGGTGAGCTGTGGAGTAGTTGGAGTTAAGGGGTTCACTGGGGGAGGTGAAGGAAGCACAAACTGGCAGGTATCAAAGTGAGAAGATGGCATGGGGAGCAGATATGCTCTAGTTGCCTGGAAATATACTTACACATGAAGGGTTGCCACTGGGGTCAATGGCAGCAATTTAGCTATCTGGAATATTTAGAGAGACAAAACCTATACTTTGAAACCTGTTTGACCAGTCAGAGAGAGAACTGGAACTTTCATTGAAATTCAGTTGAGTAGTAACTTCCAGACCTCTGAGAGGTCACCTTTTCTGCAAGGGTAGAAAGCTAAGCTTTCATATGCATTTATCTTAAGATTTTGAGATAGCTTTCTTGAGAGCACTGCCAGTTTCTGTTGCAGCAGAGACATACTGCTGCTTGCAGAAGATCAAATGTAGAACAGCACGTCAAAGGTCAAAGGATGTCCTCCTACTCTGAACATGTCTCTTGTGGTGTCATTTGTTCCATTCAGATGAACTGATGTCAGGTGACAGGGCCTGGACAGTAAATTGCTTGCAGAATCAGCAGTGAGTTATTTGTCAGTAGCCTGAACACCTGCTGAAGATGATGGAGTAGTTCTGAAATAAACTGGTACTTCTGCAGCCTTCAGCAGTAGAAAGGATGAGCTCCATAAGATATCACATTTTAAATTACTATTTGACAGTGCTAGATCTTTATGACTTTAGTTTAATTTATTCTTAAAGTATTTCTGCATTTTCAATTTTTATTTTAGCATTTTCTTTGTCAGTTAGAAATGTTTTATTTACATTAATCTTGAAAAAAACAACTTGTAACTTAATCTTTCTGGGCATAAATTCTCTTAAATTGTTCCTATATGTTTCTTATTTTGTTGAAATTGTTTGGTTTGTTTGGTTTTTTTCTGAGGTGAATTTTAGTGTGCTAATTTAAATATGTAATGTAATGATGATGTCATCAATATGTTTATTCTTCTGTTATTTTATTAAGCTGTTTCCTTATTTTTTTCTAGTTCGAGAGCTTCTCACAAGTAAACAAACTAGTTCAGGCCTCTGTTGAGGGCAAGAATGTGGTATAAAAATAGCAGAGTTGGTTTTCTGTTGATCTGAAAGTACAACTGACTTGGGTGTAGCTGGAGTCTTATAGGAAGGTGGTTATAAATGCACATTTGTATTCTATGTAATTACTTTTTTCATGCACTTGTACCCAGGAGCAGTCATTGTTGCCCTGTACATCAGTGCCTTAAAGCAGTGCTCTCTGTTCCAGTTGGCTACTTATTTTCTGCTTCACCCAACATCCACGGGAACTTGCATCAATGGATGGAGTTTTAGCATTATTTAAGGACTTGTTTTCATAACTTAATACTAAGGAACCATATTGAGAAATACGGAAATGCTTCCAGTTTCCCAGACAGAATTAGAAAGTTTGAAATTTAGCTATACGTTCTTTGTTTTTTTTCCAAATGTTGTTTCTTGTCACACTGCATGAAAGGACTGTCTCAGAACACTTTTTCTAATTTTAAATCACTACTTTGTTACAGGTATTCCTTTTAAGGAGTAACAGCACAATAAGCTCCTTAGATAACTAGATCTCTGTGGATCAACCTTTGTTTCAGTTGTCAGTGTGGGCATATTCCGTACATATCCTCCTGAACTGTTGTCATTTTCTCATTTAAATTTAAAGAAAGAAATCCCTTCCTACAGGATTCCTTGATCTTTGTCAAAAAAAAAAAAAGCGATCGCATAAATTGACTTAAAAAGACTAAATCAAAAAGATGTGAACAAAAAAAATAAAAGCAGTGACCAGCAGGACTGTTTTTTGGGTGGGTTTTTAAAATTATTTTTATTTAAGTGTTCTGTCTTGCTTGCTGTGGCTCTTATATAGACATGTACAGTTTGACTGCCAATTTTTTCCCCTGAAGTACCTGAAGTGCTACTAAAACTAAGTATCAAGCAACAGTAGGGAGTGTTCCCCTAGCAAATTTCAGTGTCTTCCTGCAGGTTAGCTGGAGTTATAAAGGCTACTTTTAAAAGTTTTGGGATATTTTGAGAGTAAAACTAGTCTCGCTTTCTTTCTTCACGTAGCATAACAGAATAATAACTTTTTAAAAAGTAGGTAGCAGTGTTGAGGGATTCCTTTTCTCTGCAGAAAGCCCCAGTGAAATCCCCACAGGACATGCTGTAACCTGTTCTATAGAACAATGGAAAACATGACAGGAATCTGTGAGTTTTTACACTGGAACTTCATAGCTTCATTTTCCTTTGTCTTGTTGCCAGTGGTTTGCAGGCGCAGCTCGGGCGGCTCGGGGAGCGCTGCTGCTCGGGAAGCCGTGCTGTGGGAGCCGAGGCTGCTGCAGGGTGAGCGGAGAGAGCCGCGGCGCTGCCCGGAGGTCCCGGCCGGAGCCGAGCCTGCCCGGCCCGGGAAGCTGCTCCTTACATGGGCATGGCCGCGGCTCGCCCGGGGCCCGGGCGGGGTGGCCCGCCGGAGCCGGGCGCGGCCCGGGGGGCTCAGCCAGACAAAGAACAGTCCCGGCAACCAAATAAGGAAGTTGGAGTTGGAGGATTTCAGAATACGAGCGGAGGGGGAGATGCCAGAGAAGCCGGGGAAGCAGTCTGTGTACAGGGAGCTGCTCTCTGTTGTTTTAGCGGGGTGGTAAATGCAGGGGATCGAGGCTGGCGGACTTTTCCATATCCTTCTGTGATCTTCAGCCAGCAAAGCTAAGAACTCAAGCTGTGTTTGTCATATTTTCTCATGTTTCTGAAAGCTCTCTACAGATTATTGTTTAGAAAGGAGGGGTCTTTGGCAGCCCCCTTGGTTAGCAGACTGAAGATAAATGAGTCATCCTTTGCCAGGGGGAAAGAGTCCTGTTGCAGATAACTTCAAGCATTAGAAAAGCATAAGCTTTTGTCTACTGTAGTGTTCTACTGAAAACTTAGAAATTCATCTAGAAAGGGTACACAGGCACCCCTGAGAGTCAGAGGTGTCTTTGCAGTTAAGAACAGTAGTAGAGAAAGAGAGAAAAGAAAGAAAGCAAGTGCTAAAAACCCCTAAAACTGTCCTAACAATTCAGATAGAAAATCATTTCATAACAACATAAAATATGGGAGAAAATTATGGGATTTGAGAAATGCAAGTTAGGTACTGGTTTAAACATAGGTGTAAAATTCATGCCCTGTGATCCAGTGTCTTGTTTTACCTACTTATATGGGCTGAAGATAAAAGGTCTTATTCCTGGTGGAAAAATGCATGGAATACCATTCAGTTTTTCACTTCAGACTCACTTAAAGCAGGAAGAATCCACACAACAAATATTTAGAAGGAAGAGCTATAATCTCTGCTGAGTGTGTGAAACCTAGAATAGAAAAAACTAAATAGCTCTGGGCACAAACTACAGCAGTAACATTTAACATACTGGCCTGGTTTGCTCTGGTTTCAAAACGTTAGCAACAGAATGTGTCCTAAAGTCACAGCCTTGATAGCAAACAATTACATGCACTGTGAGCTTGACATCCTGATGAAAGGAAGTAAGTTATGCCTTGATCTTGAAATTGTGACAAGATCAGCTCATAAACAGCTACTGAAAAACATTTTAAATACTGTAGGGAGACCTGGCTCAGAAGAAACAGCTTCTTTATCTTTCCTGACAGGCCTCACAATTACAGCAGCTGTAAGTTACTGAAGTGTAGCTAATTGAAACATACAACACACTCACTATTGCCATATCGGGGCTATTAAAGAAGGGAATGTAGTGTTGAGATTTGAGTTCAGAACTGGGAAGGACTTACAGGTGACATTCAAATTGCTGCAATCATCTGTGACTTTTTATAAGACTTCTAACAATTCTAGCATCAGAAAGCGCAGGTAGACCTGTCATAAATCCATGGGAATGCTTGTAAAAGTGAGTTTCAGTATCACAGCTGAAAATTATCATAGCTTTACTATGAAGTAAAGCCTGAGCAGTGAATGGGGTTTTTTCTAGATTACATTTTCTAGGTTATAATTTCCAGACCTCTCACACATTGCTGTATCAGTAGTTCTGCAGGCCAGGAAATCTCATGGATTACTCATGGATGAAACAGACCAACCACATGGGTACTGAAGTATCTAGTAACTTTAGGAAGTCATTGGGATACTTGACTTCTCTATATGCTTGTTGTTCGACCATCATTGTTCCCGCTCCTTATTTGAATGTGCTACATAGTAGACCCCCAGTTTTTCTCTATGCTGTCACAGGAGTTGCACAGCAAGTCTGGTCGATGTAATTTAATTTTTTACCCTGAGGACCTTTGCTATTTTCATCTGAAAGGTGAAATAGTGATATAACAAAGGAGACTTAAGTGTGAGTCACTTCATCACCATGTATGTACACACACATGCAAGTGTACGTATATTTCCACAAAAATGGTAATTCCTGCTTTACAAAATTGTCTCAGCAAGAGAAACTTCCAATTTTTGTTTTTCTGTTTGTATTGTTAGATGTTTGGACAGTATTCTTTTGTTGTTGTTGTTGTTGTTGAGTCATGTTTTCCTAGAACAGAGACTGCAGTTATGATTTGCTATCAAGTGTTGGCCCTAGCTGTGTTTTCCTTTTTGTAAAGCACATAACCTTAATGGTGTGTATTCGCAGAATTGGAAGTGATGGGAAATGTTTGCCTAAATATTCTTTCTTGCAACAAACATGTGATCTTTTGTTTTCCAGGAGTGCTAAGAACAACAAAAGCCACAAACAGCTTGGAACTTCTAGTTCAGACATTGTGAATTTCACCAAACAGAAATAATACCAGACAAAGCAATTTACAGTTCCTACCTCAGTGTCTGCCAACACCAGCCAGGTTAGGTGGTACAGGGTACTTGAAATAGTGCTAAACGCTTTTGACCGGCATGTTTGATAACTACCATTTCAGAGGTACAGTCAGTCACTTTTGGTTTTGGGAAATCCTAATTTTGCATTCTGGCCTTCTAGAGAAATCTCAAACTCTCACACATTTCAAGAAAATGAGTGTCCTGTTCCTGGCTTAGGAATCCCCATTCAAAACTATGCTGAAAAACTTTGACTTTTTTGTCAAGTACAGTATGGGAGGTGATGTAGTTTTATGGAGATACTTTTTCGTTTTGTTTTAAATAAAAAAAAATTAAAACTTCAATGGTTGGCATGCAGAGCTTATTTTGCACAGCTAGTGCAAATGGGATGCATTTCCCTTAGGTAGGAAAACCAGGGAGATCGCTGAACTGGCCTCCATAGAGCATTGACTCCAGTAAGCTGCATATCAATCAGTTTGGAAGCTTGTAAACTCTTTCAATTGCCTCTTCTGGTCAGTCCTTCAGGGTCTGTTTTACTGACATTTCCATCTGAGTTTAATGATGTTTGAACTGTAATATGATGCAAAGCTGCCTTGTGGCTAGCTGAATACTGTTTGGGTTGATTTACAGGCATGCCTATATCCTTGCATTAATTTCCAGTTTTTAACACCAAAAAAATCTCATGTCATGTGTGTCCCTCATTAGAAACACCATTTGAATCTCAATCACAACTTCTTCCTAGATCTCAGAATTTTTAAGTTTCATTTGTTGGATTTTTTTTCTTTTATCAAAACATCCTGTTTGGATTTTAAACAATTGAAAATTGTGGTCTTAACTAGTGTGATCGGAATTGCACACTCCAGTATAGCTTTAAATGTCTCAGTTAAGTCAGCAGCTACAATGCTAAATTTTTGCATATCATAATGAGGAAAACTCAAGGAGGCAAAGGCAAGAAAGGGAACAGAAGTGTGTAGTTTTTTGTGTTATAGTAGCACCTGAAAAACAGCTGTTGTGAATAAGACTTTATGTACACTATCACTTCACAGAAGATGCACTACAGGCAAAATGATTGTATTTAAGTCCTACATATTATTCTATAATAGTTTAAGAATTTGACAGACCCTCTCATGAAATTCACTGAGTCATTTTCATTTATTTTCCCTCATTGCTGAGGATGTGATCACTAAGTGTAAGGTTTTCTCTGCATTTTCAGCTTTTCTTTCCTGAAGGCATGCTTTTTAGGTTTTGTGCTTCAAAGAATACTAATTTCATTTTATTTACAGGGTGATTTGAAAAGTAAATCTTAATTTTGTGAAGCAAAATTTGAACAAATGCTAGCAAGAAAACTTCAAGCAGTTTGGTGTTTGTCTGCTTTACTAGTGACATCTACCATTATCTTCCCTGATCCTCAGAAATTAATTGTTGGGCTCCTTTACTGCATTTTTCCAAAGGTTGTTTGTTATCATTATAATTATGTTTTAGTTATTTCTTTTAAATATTAGGACTTAATTGGAGTCGGCAATTGTCTTTTTATGTGTAAATTAGTTTCCCTCATTTCGGTTTGCCAATCATGCTGTAGATATAGTTGGAAACCCCTTAAACTAGAAACAAATGTTCCTGGGACTGGAATTACAGGCAAAGTTGTTTACAACAAAGAATCACAGATCATATTAAGTTAAGTATATGGTTTTACTTCTTTTCTCTTTGGATCCTAATCTCACAATGTGCCTCATGCTTGTTTTCCAGTAAACCGAGCTTCATTTTCACTTTCCATGCCCAAATATGCTGTGGAATCAGAGAAAAACAAGGGTCTTGAACTAAGCTGATGTGCACAAGCTGTCTCTGCTTTCATCTTCCATCCCCATGAACTGAACACATGCATATACACACAGACATAAAATTCTTACGTGCAAAAATTTGGATGAAAGAAATATTGGAGAAGTCTTAATGCATGTCTTTGATGCAGTATTATCTCAATCTGTTATAATCAAATACAAAGGAGAAGGTGCAGTTAAGAGATGTGAAATCCAAGCACTGTTTTTCTATCAGGGACCTTTTCTGCTGCACATCAGTCTGCTCTTTGTTGTGTGTGTTACATTATCTGTACTTGTTACAGGCCGTAACAGAACTGTGTTCTGTTTTTTAGATAAAATACTATTCTCTACCAGCATACCTACCAGAAATCATAGAGAGACCTGATCAGCCATGAGTGATACTCCTTTTATCTTTATACTACCTTAATACTATGTGTATAAGCTACCATGCTTCTTCTGCAGAGTCATGTACCAGAATTGGAAACAGGGTGCTAGTGCAGTGCCAGCCTTCTCACTGCCAGGTTCTGGCATGCCACTCTGTTCTAGCAATGGGGAGATGCTTTACTTTCCCCACCCTTTTTCCTAACTGGCAGCATTCCTCTGTTCTTCCTGTTATATTCTGGAGTAATTGAGTGATGTGGAGTGAGTTCTGAGTCCTAAAGAGGGCTTAATGGTGAAATGGTGTGAAAGGGGTTGAGTAAGCAGAGAAATTTTCAGTGCTACCTTGTTCTGCATTGTTCACTCTGGAATGAAATTTCTCCAGTAGAGGTCTTGCTCATTTTGGAGGTTCATACCAGCTGGGGGAAAATAGTTATGGTGATGTTCTTGTAAACCAAACAGATTTCCAAGCATCTGGAGCTGAACTATAATACACACTGATTGGAAACTGGAGCTCAGAGAAGAAGGAGGATCACCCTTGGTTTCATCTTTCCTAAAATCTTCTAACCATTGTCCAAGATGTTGAACAGAGAGATAAAAGGCAGCATGTTAATACACTTACTTGCTGCTCATGAGGTAGAAAATGCAGGTGATACCACTGATCACGTCCATGGGCTAAGCATAGAATTGAGAACAGTGATTTTATTGATGTATCTTTTATCTATCTTGTTTTAAATAGATGATTAAGTAGATGTTACTAGTGATTAGTTGCATTCTATGATTGCTTATAAAACTGATGTTGGCATGTAACTTGTAAGAAAGCACTGGATCCAGACCAAGTGGCTTATGGTAGGAAGGGTATGAACCAACAACGGAAATCTGGCACTCTTTATCTCTTTGTGGAAAACAAGAACAAAAAAAAAAAANAAAAAAAGGGAAAAAAGAATTATCTACCTTCAAATGAATGCCTTAGTGCAATATGTAGTAGTAATTAATGTATTTAGAGTAACTGACATTCTGGAAGGTCTTTGATTTGCATAATTAGATCAAAAAACACCTGGATTTTTATATCATATAGTATATTTTTTCTGATCGCTGAGGCTATTTGGCAGGTGAAGAAAGCACAGGAGACTATTTGTAAAACAGATAACTACAGTGCAATAACATGATACTTTTTTTCTGAAAAAGTTTTAAATTTACTTTAATCCAAACACTTGGGGTCTTAGTAGTGATGAGCAGCGGCATAAGTGTTATTTTAAAACAACACACAAGTATTAAAGGGCTTAGAAAAACAACTTGAGACATCTCTACTGCAGTTTTACATTAAATGCGTAGCCATCCCACTTGCTCTATCACGCAGACAAAAATGATGTGGCAATCGTGGAAACTTTTGCCTCGCAGAAGAGCTGATGTAAATTCTCGTAGCAACACTTTGGTGCAGCTGTATAGCAAGATGGAACAGCCTGGGATGTTTCTCTAGGCTATTGCGGCACCTTCTCAAGTTTTTCTGCTGGCTATGGATATTCCTGGAGGGAAAAAGTGGACTTCCAGCCTGGGACCCGAGCACTTTTTGGCAAAAAGCGTACCACAGAGTCACAGTTCTTGCAGCTCCGAGGGAGAGTATCTCAGAGTTAGGCTGCGGCAGCAGGGAGAAACATCCCGATGGCGACTCGCGGCGGGTTTCCCACGTCTCTCTGCCGTTCCCGGCAGCCTGGTAACGCCTCCCGCACGCATCGGGGCGCCCGGGGCGGCCGCGGGACTCTTAACGTGAAGCTGCCGGAGTGGGACGCGCCGGCGGCGGCTCCTCAGTGAGTCACGGCCGGAGCTGCGCCCCGAGCCCGCCCTATATAGCCACGGGTACCTGCGGGCGCCGCTCCGCTCCGCTCCGTCCCGTCCCGGGAAACCTGCGCTCGGGCATGTGAGAGCTGCCCGCTCCGCCGTGCCGAGGTAAGATGGCAGGGTACTTTCAGGAGTTCGCCGTGACGTGTCTTCTGCAGATGAGGTGAACTCCCGGCAGAAGCGGTGATAGAAGGCGAAAGGTCAGGGCATATGAAATCATGCTGTAATCGGACCGGGCTGATCCCTTTCTTTCGAGTATTTCTACTTTTGTTCTACTCTTTCTTGCTCTTTTAGTTTGCCTTATCGTCTGTAGTCGCTTTCGAGTTTGGCTGATGCACTTTATTTGCCGACCCCGGCCGTCCCCTTGGTGCTTCCAAACGCAGAAAGGATGCTTTTGTGGCGGCAGCGGCTCTGGGCATCTGTGTAGCCCAAGACTTGCTAAATCGGTCCTTAACAAATGTTATAGGGCAGTAAACTATGAATGCCTTCCCAGCCTTCTTTGTAGGAGACTTCTGGAGGAGCCCAGTGATAGTTCTGAATGAGGAGACTTGGTAATGGGTAGGAGACTTGATCTTTTAGAAGATTTACTACAGCTTCTTACCAAAATTAAACAAAACACTGGAGTTTTGGGTTGTTTTGTGGAATTCTCCTATGTCTATAATGAAGATATATTTGGTGATCTAGCACTTAATGTACTCTTGCAGCTAAATTTTTTTGTCTGATGTTTGTCCCTGAGTGTTTAAAGGAATTTGGTGTTACTTAGTAACTTTGTAACTTGTAACTTTGTAAGGAGGCTTTGGAGGTTTTTTTTCATTCTTTTCCAAGTTTGCAGCACACATCAGACTTTGTTTAAATTTTAGTAGTGAAGACAAAAAAAAAAAAGAAAAAAAGTTTCCTGGCAGTAGGCATATAATTAGAAAGAAGGCTGGGAAAAGTAAGACTGGCCTTCTTTATAATGATGTGTTTACAGAAACTTGGAAAGCAGAGATATGCATTGGCTATCAAAGAGAAACCAACGTCTGCTATTGGAACATTTGGGTCAGCTTTATATTAAGGAATATGGCACTGCAGAACACACATCCAAAAATAGGAGTGGACACAGTCAATGTTCCATTAGGCTTTGAGGTCAAGAAACTGTTTTTCCGTGGTATTCTGTGGCTATATTGAACTGAAACCATGATTCCTGTGAACAAACCTTATATTTCTGAAGTTATCTTTGTAAGATATGTTACATACCATGCAAAAAGTTTTACCTTCGCTCACGGGTTTGTGTGCACAGAGATACACTGGCATTCTGGGGCGGGGAAAATTATGATGATGCTCTTTAAGAAAGCCCAGCAGTTTCCAGACATCCAGAGCTGGTCTGTGATTCACAATGCATACCAGACATAAAAGGATTAACATACAGAATTGATAACAAGCGGATGGAAAAAAAACCATAGAGTTAAATGGCTCTCAGCATATGTCCATTGATTGTATCAAAACCACTTCACTATGAAAATGGGGCAAATACTTGTGAGAACAAGGTTCTGAGAGAGATTGTTGCATCCTGCTTTTGGTTGGGGAACAAAACCTGAAAGAACTGTTTGTGAAATTGTGTTCTTGTACTAATTTTCCTGGCCAGAAGGAGAAACCCTGTGGGAAAAGGTGGGGGCAGAGGGATAAGAGTTTGAATCAAAGAAAGTGGAACTATGGGGTGGGAGATATACAGATGTTCTTGCAATGTTTGAAACATGTAGGAATATGCAGGTAGGATATTGTTGGAATTAGGAGGGTCTCATTTGGATAAAACAAATCCTCATCTTTGAGATAGTGGATGTCATCTTTGAGATGTGATTTCTTTCATCTTCAAGATAGTGGAAATCTGATAATCACAAAGTCAGAATTTACCAAGTTATCACACACTGCAATCTTATGTAGCAGTTTTCCTAAAGTTGCAGTGGTGGATATGTGATAAAGGTTTGTTAGCAGTTGGTGGATATAGGTATATGTCACATAACTTTCCTTGCAGCTTTCTGAGTCAAGAACTTTTTTTCAGTAAAAAACTGTCCTGAAAATTTGAAGTGTGTTTTAACTAAGAATTAAAAAGCATTGAAGTAAGATAAATGTTTTTATGCTGTTACACTTACTGAAATCCTAGAAAATTCTCTGTTATCTTCAAAGGGTTTTTAAGTTTGTCTTTTTTTTTTTTTTTTTNTAAACTGGCAAAGCTCATCTTGCTGGACACTCATGCATCAATTATTGTGGGCCTATTGACTGGCCAGAATCTACTGTTTTCTCTTTACAGAGACTGTGATGATTGCAACCTACAAAACTTTGCACTGCAGAGTTTTTGAGCTTATATGATGGTTGTGGAAGGCATGATAGTCTAACTGCTCCACAAGCAGGAGCGTGATTGCAGTTTTGTCATCTGCTTTGTGGTCTGTGTGACTGCAGCAGCCATTTCTAATAGCTATGTTAGAACAGCATGCTTCCTTTTTTGTAAGGACACAGTGGTAAATCTGATGAGTAATGTTGTTGGGCTGTTGGGCTTTAGGCATTGGAAGACCAAGGAAGAAGTCAGCCTAGAACTGATCTGTGGGATGCTGGTCAGCCCACTTATGTGGAGAATTTCTTCTTTCTCTTCTCTACAGGATTTCTTTCTGTTTCTGTGTTTCAAAATGATCCATGAGAGACTTATCGAACTTACCTCATTCTCAGCTGTGCAGAGTATACCAGTCATACTTGTAAAATCATGTAGTTGATGGAAAATATTGTATTCCTCAAACAGCAACCTAATTTCTCATCTTGTTCTACTTGAATTAGCTGCTTTGCAATTCTACTTATTCCAACATTCATCTGGATCCATTTGCCTGGGGGCAGAGTAGACTGTCAGTCATGTATGTAGGTTTTCTCTGTGTGTATAGCAGAATTTCCTGTAGATTATGAATATTTGTAGACACGGCACATGAAAAACATGAAGATAAAGATGTTTGGTTTTAAAAAGCTGAGTTTCTAATCTGAAAATGTGTAGATAAGCACATAGAGTGCAGTGCAATGAAACTGTCTGAAAGGTGAAGGTAGCACATGCAACATTTGTTGCATAATTTCAATATAAAATGTTTTATGTTATTGCTCTGTGTTTTTTCATTTGATGTTTACTGTCCAAGAAAGGAGTCTTCAAGTATTTGGGAGCTGTACTGGATCTTTACTGATCTACAAAGAGTTGGTGGCCCTAAGGTTTTGTTTTCCCAATAAAATTTCAGGATTATGTAGAACATATAAATTGACTGATAGTAAATTTATGTTATATTATATTCTTGAGAACATAATAATTGACTGGAAATCTTTTATCCTGGGAATATTATTTAATCAAAATATGCACATGGACTTTTGTATTCATGCATCACCATCCATCTTGGAAACATTCCTGCTTTCTTAACAGATAGCATTTCAGTGCTAGATTAAGTAATAAGGTTCCCTTTGGAGCGAAATGCCCACTCAGTAATAGCAGTACTCAGTATATAGCAATACTCAATGATTTCATAGCAATAACAGATGCATTTGGAAGAATAAGAAAGAATATGTATGGAGTAATTACTAACCACATTATAGTGTGCCTAGAAGACTAATTTTAACCTATTACCTCCAGAAGGTGAAGAGTCTTGTGACCACAAGTGTCAGAACTTTTTGGAGCACTATAGATCATTTACATTTTGGTATTTATATAATTAAAAATACAATTATCATAATTAAAATATAATTATAATAGAAGAAGAACCAATAATTAAGGCAGTTCTCTTTACATATGTAGTCCACTTTCTGGATTAGCACATGAATAGAAAATTTAGGAAATACTTTTCCTCCACATTTCTGTCTAGACACTTACGTGGTCCTTTTCCCACCTGCTTGAGACATTCTAACCTTTGCCAAGGCAGGAAGCTTGTATTTCCTTTATTGAAGCAGAAAGTGATTGTAATTAGTGTATTGTGTATGGCACTCCTCAGCACTTCCCCCTTCCACAAAGGGAAGGAATTTTAAAATAAACAGCACTTATTTTAATATAAATAAATAAATGTAGCGGGCTCAATTTCTTGCTGGGCTTTTTCTGCCTCATGCACCTGTGTGCAGTGAGCCAAGCAGCAACTGAATCTGCTTTCCCTAGTTTTCATAGTGTGCCTATCTCTCTAGTGATAATTTGTGTAAGAAGTCTTTGATTACCTTAGATTATCTTAAACTATTGTTTGTAGCAGTTACTCAGAATTCATTCCAGTCCTTCCCAGGACATTCTTCTGAGCCTGGGAAATTGTATTCATTAACATCAACAAAATATGTTCCTGTTGAAACTTCTCTTTAAAATGGGCTTCACATTTTGTTTGCTACCAATTTCAGAAGATGGTCTGTATCATATGTGCTAGAATATAACACAGGATAAGAAAAGCCAGTTTTAATTATTCTCTTTGAGAAACCAATCTTCTATCACAGTTCGCTGTAATGTGTTTTAAGCAGAAAGTGGTAATGTGGGGTTGAATTCCTACCTCAACCTTAATAATATAGAAGAGTTATTTAGTTGAAGAGTAGGGTCTATGCATCAGGAACTTCCATAATGCATTGCCAAAATGTCCAAGTTCTGGTAAATGTTCATAAGGTGACACATATCTTATTTGTTCTGTCGGGATTGTGTAAAGTCAAGGTTTTTTTAGAGCAACCATTATTTGCAGACGTGATGTGTCAGCCAGCAGAAATGTACAGGAAAAATTTTTTTTTGGTTTTCATTGGCAACATGGTTACATTTTTTTTCCAGGCTTAAATGTAAAAATAGATTAGCTCACAAAAAAACTGCTTTAGTGGTATTAAGGTTTATACCAACCATATTAGCCCATTGAATTCACAGTAAAGACTGATACTTGTTTTGTATGCTACTGTACCCATTATGACAACCCAGAACCTGAGGCGTGCATGTAAATAATGAGAAAACACAGGGTAATACATTTACAACATTAATATTTAGATGTTACAATCTCAAGTGGATTTGTTTCAATCTTAGCATTTACAAGATTTCTGTTTATTCTAAAACAGAAGGCCAAGAAGGCTGATGACATCCTGGCCTCTATCGGCACTAGTGTGGCAGCAGGACCAGAGCTGTGACTGTCCCCCTGTACTCTGCACTGCTGAGGCCACACCTTGAGTATTGTGTTCAGCTTTGGGCCCCTCACTTTGAAAATGACATTTTGATGCTGCAGAGTGTCCAGAGAAGGCAAAAAGGCTTCTGAAAGGTCTGGAGAACATGAGGATTGGCTGAGGGAGCTGGGCATGTTTAGCCTGGAGAAGAGGAGGCTCAGGGGGACCTCATTGCTCTCTACAGCTGCCTGAAATGCGGTCATGTTGAGGTGCGGGTCAGTCTCTTCTACCATACCTGCAGTAAGAGGATCAGAGATAATGGCCTCAAGCAGAGAAGGGTGAAATTCTGATTAGATATCAGGAAAAAAAAATTATATGGTTTAGTGGTTTACAAGTTACAGTGCTAGTGCTGGGTTGATGGTTGGACTTGATGATCTTAAAGGTCTCTTCCAAAATATTGAATTGTGATAAAGATTCAGTCAGCTGGATTTAATTTTTAAATTGCAAGTTAAAATTAATTCCTCTCCTATGATGAAAATAAAAAGTACATGAGAGAGCAAGAAATACAGGCAGTATCTGGTAGACTGGACAAACTTCATTAGGAGCTCCTGCCTGGGCTTTTAGTGAATAGAAAAAGAGAATGGAATATTTAGTTTTGTACTTCTTCTGCTACAGATTCATTTAAAAAGTATGACCCGATTTCTCCAGCCACACTGAATACAGAAATCTGGTTTAAATCAAGACCCACGTGTTATAGCAACTTTTCTCAGGGGAGCCAACCTGCTGGGTTTAGGCCAAGCTTTCAGCTGAGCTTGCTCCTACCCATTTCTGCACCTTATTCACAACTTGGAAGACTTATCCTTAAAATAGCAAAATTATTTTTCCGTAGTTGGATTTTGAAGTATTTTGTAAATTTTTACTCTATGGCTGAATTCATTCTTCTGAGTAGGCTAAATCAGAATATGAAAGCACTGATTAGAAACAGAATTGTTCTTTTCAGTTCTAAGTGCCATGTGTGTATGTACATCCAGATGTGTGTAAAATGTTTCTAACTTCAAAGAACAGATTATGCAGAATTTTTTTATGAGAGAAGATAATGCAAGTCTGTTTCTGTGTGCATATGAATCTAATGGAGTTGGAATATATATATGTCTGTGTGTGTTCTTACCCAACATATATCTGCCTTATGGGGGTGCTTTGTTTAAAGCAGCTATTAAAATGAAAAACATTTTTAATAGCCAACTTTGGTCAGCTAGGAGATTCACCAAGGCAACAGAGAAAGTTTTACACAAATGAAAGTTGAGTTTCCTTGCTCAGAAACTCAGTGGTGCTGTATTTCTTTTAGCCCTCCTCACTCTACTTACTTTGGCTCTGAAATTCAAAGCCCTGCTTTGCAGTGTTTGAAGGCTTCAGGAGGGCAACCTAATTTATGGTTATTTTTATTTTGACCCAAGATCTAGTGAAATTTTTAGTACAAGTGAAGCTTTGAAAATCCCAAGGGTGATCATAATATTTTGTGGATGGGGTATTTCCATGCAGTCTGTGTTTGTGTGTGATTTGTGTTTCCTGTTAAAACTTTTAGGGAATTTAATAAAGGCATGAGTTACTTGGTGTTGTGTTACCGATGGTGAGTCTGTTGCAAGATTACGCCATTTATTTCTGTGCAAATCTGAGGTGCCTGAAACCTGAATTACATAAAGAATATTTAAAAGGAATATTGATATCCACACCAACAGAGGTGTTGGTTCATATCAACAAATGTCTTTTAGATACTTTCATGAAAGGAATAACGGGGTTTCAGAAGTGCTCATCTGTATTTCTCAGCTGACAAGCTACCAGACTGTATTTTTCTATAAACTGCAGATTATTTTCTTTTCCTCAAAACATATCTTCTTCATCTGACATGGCCAAATTCTACTCCTTTTCTGTTTCCAGCTCTACCTGCTAACTTTCGTATATCCATGGCAATTCTCATGTGCCTGAGTTCAGTGTCCTTGCTGAATAATGCTTATTTTTTCACATACAACATTTGTAGGCAATGCTGTGCTCTAGGAAAACGTCTTGATTTCCTATAAAACCTCGTCATTTTCCTATCTTTTTCAAAATCTCAAGATCTGTATGTGATGTAAAAAAGAGAGACACCTCTTCTATCAGTGACTGTAGGCATAAGAAATGCATAAAGTGAGACTGTGGGAGTTCACACTATATAGAAAGTACATTGTGTTGTGAGTCTCTAGGATGTTACATGTGGTTTCCATTGCTTTATCTTTAGTGACTTTTGGAGTTTCTGCTTGAGATTTTGCAGTTATTAGCTGTTTAATATTTTCTTAAGTGGTTCATCAGGAATTTCTGGAAAATGATGGCTTCTGTTTTCTGCTTTGTATTAAAAACAAACATTACATACCTAAGCCTTTTTCTTTTTTTTCTTTGTTTTTCTTTAAGAAAGAGGAAAAAAAAATCCTATCAGTTGTATTTCAGAAACACTTATGCTTAGATGCTGCTTTCATGTAACTGAATTAGAGGGCTGTTGCATGCACATTTTCCACATAGATAGAGAGAAAAAGTAACGTCTGTTAAGATAAAATCAAAATTATATATAAGTCAACATTTTCTAAAACAAAGGATGAACTTTCAGCTGTTGACTCTGAGGTTACATCTACAGTTGTCTCTGACCCATAAACCACAGCAACTTTAAATGTTCCTGTGATTTCAGAAATAAAAATTGTACACTGATTCTAAAACTCTAGGTTTCCACGTCTCTCATCCTTTCAAAAGGTAACGGTCATGTTGATGGATAGATATAAAGAGACAAATATTATAAATAATGACATTTATCAGAACCACATGAAATACCCAGAAAAAGGAGCAGGAGGCCCAGAATCAGGATCTCTGCCAGGTTTCCCTTGCTCTCTGACCAGTTATATGGCTGCCATCAGCAAGCAGCTGCAAGGAGCACGTCAGCCTTCTCTGCAGCCCTAGCTGGAACATATTGCACCAATCCAGCCCTGATGTCAAAGGCACGTCATGTGGTGTGCGGGCTGGCGCGCAGTGGAACCGTTCCCGGGATGGTGAAGCTTAGCACTGACCACATGTGTCGCAGTTAGCCCAAAATCAGTGTGTTGGTTTCAACTCTGAGGAATCTTTTAAGTAGGAAGCAGTGCTTTTTGGGGCAGGAACTGATATCTTCGAGGAGCATTGTGGTTGTCCAAGCTCCAGCATACCCAGCTGGTGTGTGAGAGCTCACTGGAAGTTTCCTTCCACAAACTATCCCAGGGATTCTGCAGGATCACAGAAGTATCAAGAAATTTAGACCTCAGAAACACACATAGAAGTTGTGGATGTCCTGTTTGTTACAGGCTGCAGTTATAAATTAGGGTGAGCACATGTGAGCACAAATGTTGTGAATTAGGTTCAGGTTCTTTTGGTATTCAGGTCTTGAGATGAAGTAAGCCATTTGTGCAGTTTAACAGATCTGATTATTATCTGTGGGCATGATTCTGTGTGGTGAAATGTTTGGTTCAGAAAAAGTATTGAAATTTTTAATGTTAGATTTAGCATGTTGTTTTACAAAAAAGTTTCATCCTCTTCTGGCTGCAGTTTGCTCCTGTAAGTTGGCAGACAGGGCTATTGCATCCTCACTTTTAACAGCCTTTGAAACGGGTTTGTAACTTTGTCAAGTTAACATTCCTGTTGGGTACAAACTTGGACTTTTTTTGCAGTAGACCGTAACTAGAAAAGAGGAGTGACCTAGGGACAGTTAATTATAACAAATTATGAGAAAGCTCTGTTGACCACTGAAGCTAATTGTCGGTTTGTAACTAAAACACAGCACTCACATTTTGTCCTTTTTTGGATTAAGAAGATAGATGTTTGTGCTTTAAGCATTACTGTCTACAAATGCAAGAGACAGGCCCTGTTTACTGAGTGAATTCTTGTAAGAGTACTGAATCAGAGGAACTGTTTGCAGTGCTAATATTTGAAGGAACATGCTCATTGATAAAGAGCAGAACAGAATAGAATTGGAATGCTTTTAAGCAGGAAGCTCATCGGCAGTAAATGAAAGCTGGGGAAATTGAGTGAATTTGTATGAACGTACAGAGCTCTGTGATGCCCAGTATTTTTGCTTAGTAACCTCTCTTTTCTCCAAAAAGATTTATTATGTCTGTCAGAATTTCCAATACTGGCAGAGTAAAGGTGATTATGGAGAGTAATGGAGGATTGACTAATCAGAGTGAAACTGGTATGTTTGGGAGAGATTTGTAAAACGTGTGAATAGTACCTTTCTAATTAATGGAAAGGCCAGGGCCCCACATACAGTGTGATACAAGACAGAAGCTGCTTGTCTGAGAGATTAAAATTTTCACAAATTCATAATTTAATAATACTTAATGTGCTTCTGAGTTATGGAAATTTTCTCTGTCATCATTGATGGTCTTTTTGATAGAGGTAGAATCACGGAAATTTGCTGTCAAGCTTTCCAAATTACCAATGTTACTCTCTGTGGTTGGTTTTTGAAATCGTTCTCAAATGCTTCCTCTATTTAACTACCTCAGATTCCTCAAAAGTTGTTTCAGGTTGTTCACTGCTTTACATATATTTGGAAATGTCTTTGTCGAGATACTTAAAAAGGAAGGAAGATAATAATGTGATTAGTTTCTCAATTAATTGCCCTTCATTTTGGAAACTTTGGCATTTGCTAAGATCACTGACCAATGGTGAAGTTTGTAGAATAATTTAAGCTAAGTAACTGCAACATGCTGCATTAAGGACAGAAAAGAGGTAGTGAAATAGTTTTTTGGATACTGGGAGACATGAAAAACATATTTTCCTGATTGAGAAGCAGTTTAATGTTTCAGAGTTTTCCTTGTATGCTCTTGGATGTATCCATTCAGCTCTAAATTAATGGTTTGTTCTCTTAAATTGCTGAATGTGCCTAATAGTTTTGTTATCTGTAATCAGGTCTTGTGTTGCACAGACTCCAGTCATTTGAGTATTGCACATTGATGTGCAGAGTGGCATGTTGTGTCTCCAGGAACATGTTTAAACTAAACTTGTGCTTTTGGTTTAATGAAACCATTTCAGTGCCTTTTTTCCGGAAACATTATTAGTTTTGCTATTATGATAGTACACATTGTCCCGTGTTTTTGAATAATTCTCTTTCTACTCAAATTCTCATTGAGGTGCTAACTCAGGATTTATCTGTGGCATGTTTGGATTTTTTTTTCCCTGGTAAAATAAGGATTACATTTACTGTTGTTGGTGAATTTACACACTGACCTAAATACTGAAAGATGGTAGGCCATCAGAAATACTAGTGTTGTACATCATATCCAGGCTAAGTCAGGCAATGGCTAGGAATAACTCAAAGTTATAAAAGTCTTTAGGAACGGTCAGGTTTACTTTTGTAAGCAAACCAGTTGTGTTTCATTAACTGTAAACTGCTGTTTCTGTTCTGTAATAAGTATGTACACCTAAGTAGTTTGGAGCGCCTGTTGTGTTAGGAATATTTTTCTGATATATTTTCACCAGCCCAACTGCTATCTTCAGCTCTAGTTTCATGTTTCCTAGCCCAAAATAGAGGGAAAAGCAACATTTCCAAGCTGTAGGTGAAAAGTATTGCATAGAATTAGTACAACTGGTTGCTAAGCCAAAGTTAACTAAGTGATAATTAGGCGGCGTTGAAAGAGATAGCTTCTGGTTTATACATTTCTAGGCATTTTAAACTGTTATTCAACTGATTTTTCTTGTGAATTCATTGTGTGGGCTGTCTTAAGATTGCATAGAAAAGACTTGTAAGATCATCAAGTCCAACCATTAACCCAGCACCACCACCATGTTCACCATTAAACCATGTCTTCAAGTGCCATATCCACACATTTTTTGAACACTTCCAGGGATGGTGACTCCACCACTTCTCTGGGCAGCCTATTCCAGTTTACAGCTTGTAAGAGTTGTGTATTATTGCTATCTTGGTCATTTAACAAAAAAAGTTCTCATGAGTTTGTGAGAAGTTCTGCCATACCACTTATTCCAATTTTTGAAGCAGATGTTGTCATTCATCACTATTACTTAGACTACCTGGACTTGCATGCCATGATAAGCCTTCTCTGTGATCTGAGTGTTTAATTAAATCTTGGAAAAAACTCCAGAGTGACATCAAGAATTCTCATACTCCTTTTTATGAGGGACATCTTCCAGGCACAAAAGAAAGATTTCTGCATTTTCACTGCTTAAATAGGTTAATAAACATTGATGCAAAAGGTAGCATATTCAGACATTGTAACAAGTTTTGTGGAAAGAGTATGGAGACTGATTGACTTCAGTCACACTACCAAATGCCGATCGGGTGCTTTCAATTTCTGTTGCTACTGATCGGACTTAACTTGGGACGTTGGTATGAAACCTTTACGTCTCTAAGAATTTCTGTGCCATTTAAGTAACAGCAAATAACTGAGATAATAAATCTCATAAAAAAATATTACACCAAGAGCAAAAACTAGTATTTTTAAAACTGTATTTCAATATGCAGATGCATTTTAAACATAATTTTTCAAATTCATGTGAATGAAGTTAAAAGTTGCCTGATTTTCAGTTTCTAATTACTGTTGCTCCCGTTGGTTTCAATGGTGTGTGTGTGTGCTTGAACACATAGGCTACTGGTTTGAATTCCTGAATTCATTTAAATAAGCTTGGAAAGCAGTTTTAGCTTGATTTTTCTGTGATAAAACAAAAAGACGATGGATTCAACATGTACGTGCCCAGCTAACATATCAGTTCTGCTTGTGGTTGCTGTATACAGTAGGATAATTTGCATAACAATAGTGGTGGGATGGATGAGTGAGAGACTTGCAGTTAATTTTTTCCATTACAGCTAATTTTAGTAGATGTTTTCTCTGATTCTAAAATGGCACAGCAGCACAGTGTGACAGTTGAAACCTAAGAATTATAACAACTTACTTAGCAGGAACTCTGCTCTCCAATCAGCTGGTTTTGGTGAAGTTTTATTGTAATAACATTCGATTAATGTTAGATAAATATAGGTGCCATATTGTTTCCTATTTTGTTTTGAGTTTAACTCCATCGGTTTGCTTTTCCTGATGTTTTCTCAAAATTAGGCATTAGTTGATACCACTGCAAAAATGATAGTTTAAAAAACGAACACTGGCTGATGCTAATAATTCTAATAACGTTTTAGAAAAAATAAAACCTAATTATGGAATAAGTAGCTAACTCATGGATCAACAAAAATACACAAAGCTGAAATTGGTCAAGTGAATGTTGTTATTTATACCTTTGCCATTCATGCAATCAAGTCTTTAGCTACATGTCCTCATTTTTAGGTCTGTACTGCATTCTTGATAAGACTGTAATATTGCACAATTACCCCTATTTGAAATCTTTAGATAGTTAAATACTTCTAGCACTGGAGGTGGAATTTTTCCTCGGTTATTCACTGGGCACACTAACCAGTTTGAGATTACTTTTCTCTTATTGTAGACTAAACTTTGGCTTTAGCTCCATTGCAGACTTCATTCATTTCTGGGGCAGTTGAATTAAAAATGTATATATGAAAGAAAATTTCAAGATCTTATTTGGTCATTGCCATTGAGAGAGTAAACAGCAGTCATCCGTAGAAGAATGGATATAGAAGTTCATTCTCATCCTTCCAATTACCAACTAAAGGTAGGCTTTGCAGACCCAGCCTAGGCAGTGCGAGCTATGAGAGGTCCAGCTTTCAGGTGCTTGTTCCTGGACAAACACCACTTCACTGCTGTACCAGCAGAACCCTTCAGGTGGCTGCTCTTTAGTCTGAAGGAGTGAACAGACTCAAGACTTTAAAAAGACGAGCAAACAAAACAAACCATCACCCGACACCAAGCCATTAAAAACCCAACCAGCAAACAAACCCATCAATTTACCCAATTCTGTGTTGACTTTCAACTTCTAATTCACTTGCCCTTTCTGCTAGAGTCCTGAGCAGTTGTGCCATCACAAACGGAAGTGAAAGAACAGAGTTGGACATAAGAAGTATTAAGGGATGTCTTCCTAAGGGGGACAGAGAATTCATGGTATTGCAAGACCAGGTGGTTCCTAAGTAAGAGCACAGTGATATGCAGTTAGCTCAGCTTACATTTATTTTTTGCATACCTTTACTAGAGTAGTATTTTCTTTACTGAGAGCCACTGATGTAAACATGGCAACAATTACTGTAAATTTTTAAAGATTGTTTGCTGCACAGCTGCAACTAAAAGCAGTAGGAGCCATTCAGTGAACTTCTCTCAAACTTTTTTGGAAAAAGCAGAGGACAAAATGACCTACCATGACTTTTTGTACTGTGGTAAATACATTTCTGTGTTCATGTGTGTCTGTGTGACAGTGCCTCAATAAATTATGTTCTCAATAAAATTCCATGCCAGCAAATGCAGCATACAGACTTGAAGGGGAATTGGATTTTTCCTCAGCAATATGCACATTAGAAATACACTAACTGGAATTTCTGTTTACATTAATTACAACATGAACATAAATTTTTCTGGGCTCTTTTTCATGTACTATGTGGATTCCTTTTCATCCCTCAATATATGACACAATAAAGACTAGCAATCTCCGTAATGGATGAGGAAAACTGACTGCAAGGACTTGTCTTTTTCTCAGAGGAATCCACTGGGTTTTGCTGCACATATAATTTATTTTCATTGTGTACAGTCAAAAAGTCCTATTGTTTTGGTGAAAAGCTCAGCCTATGTGGGTGGCAACATCTGTCTCTTAATAAACAGATACCATATCATATTTTTCAGTAATTAATTTCTTCAAAACAAAAGATTTTGTCTTTTTGAGGAACACAAAGAGTAAAGCAGCAAATGAAACTGTGATAGATGCTTGTGTCTCTGTCCTATTTATATCTGCTGGACTAGGCCTCTGTTTTTAATTTGTTGGTTTCTAGAGGAACTTATGAGTCTACAGAAGTAGCATCATAGAAATTAGAACTTTATCCTTTGCTTTTTTACAGGAATTATGTACATTTTACACGTCTTTTCTTAGACATTATGCAACTCCCTTGCCCTGTGGTTGGTGACATTTAAAAGGTGGTTTTCACCAGAGAGTTTCTTTTTGGTGTTGTACTGGGAGATCCAACTTTATGTTCTAGCCCTTTGCAGCTAACTGCTGGCCTTATATGATGATCCTCACTGAAGACTTTGTGGACACTTCTGAGTGTTTAAAGCAAGATGTTAAGTTGCAGAGAGGTTTCCTATTAAGGAAAAGTGATGTAATGTCAGTGGAACACTGCCAACTTCTCTCTGCTCATTTTATTTATATTAGCTGCATACCAAAGAAAATGCTCCATAAAACACGAGTGAGTGAGTGCTCCTTTCTATATTTAGCCAACCTAATATACTAATACCAGAAGATTATGTTTATATGCAATTGAAAGAATTATAAAAAGACTTGGGGGCATCTTAGGGAAATAAAAGAGGTTGAACTTGGGAAAAGTAAATTACAGATTTGCTCCTGCTGCATAAAAAGACTAGGGTGTTTTTTTTTAACATTTATACTTCCAAGATGTGTATTTCTGTGCTGGAAAACATTGTTTAACATTTTAATTGAACTATTTTGCTGATTGTTTAGGGAACATGAAGTACAAAGAAACTTAATTATATTGATATGAGTCTTTTTAGACTAAGCAATGCAGATGTCTCGCTTTTAAGCAGTTGGCAAGATTGGTGTGATTAAAACCAAGCTTGCCTTTCCTGTTCCAGTCTGATCTTCTGGTCTGAAATATTCACATTCCTCTTCATGCAGAATACAGTGAGATACTGTGCTTTTTTGGCAGTGTTTAAAATCAGTTTGGCATACCTTTTTTCATCGCCTTCTCTGACTTTTGTTTAGGACTACTTTTTAAATGAGTAAATGAGTCTCCTTTTAAATGATTTTCCCCCCTGGCTTTTGTTCAACTCTTTTGTTCTACAGCTGATGGTGTTGATAAATAATCACAAGATTTCTTCCTGACTCTAACAATGTTACTTCATAATGCTGTTAAACAATTTGACCTTTTCTATTAATTCTACTCCTACATGGTGACATTAGCTGGGTGTGGTAGTGTTGGAACTATAGATCCTCCCTGATACTAATTCCACCTAAAAGAATATTCCCCATGAAGAGTAGCTGAGTACATTTGTTAACTGATAAATAAGAGCTGTCATGCTAGTTAACTAACTCAGAATGTATATGAAAAAAAGAGGTGCTTTAATAAATTAAATGCTAAGTCTAGTGTGACTGTGAAACCATGTGATATATTATGAGTACTTCAGTTGTCTAATGAGCTACTTAACTTGTGGGTGGGGGAAAGAATTTTGGGTAGTGTTATTTTTATCTGCACTACTGAAGATGCGTTGAACATTTTATGTGTTTTCTACTCAGATCTAAGTAATCTGTCTTCTTTGTGAAGCCTGTGGTTTATTGGAATGATTTCTAAAGGTGCTCTTTAAGGGAGTCTTCATACATTCTGATGTTTAGCATCAAGTTTACACACTCTGAACTGCACTCTGGAGGTTTCCCTGACTTGCTAGGAGGCTGTATTACTAGTTCTGTAAGTGAGATGCCAAAGAGGAGTGATGAGAACATTTGCCTTTGTATCTCGGTTGAACTCTTTTGAGAAGAATTAGGGCAACACGACATCAAACTCAAGGCCAGTAGAAAAAGGCGAATGATCTTTTAGTCATATCACAAATCAGATATTACTGTTTTACACATCTGGAGCTTGTTCTGGAAATATAAAGCTATGTAATATATAGAAGATTTGAAAATGATTGCGAGATTCTATTGCTATTTCCAAGTATCCAGATCTCTTCTCATTCATTCTGAGTGATTCACTGGGGGAAGTAGATCATGCTGCTAAAAATCATGAGAAAAAGTTTTGAGTCAACCAAGGGTCGAAAAACATTTCCTGCAGTTATGAATTACATGAGACTGGGACTTTTGCCTTACCGATTCCACTTAATTTCAAGTGTAAGATTTTAAACATTAGACAAATTTAAACCAAACAAAAAATCTTGAATCATGAGATGCCATTTTTAGTATTAGGCTCTTGTGGGCAAATGTTCTCCCTAGTGTAGAAGATCAGACATAACTAATCTGTGAAGTATTGCCTGGACAGTGTACAGCAAGAATTATGTGCTATCAGTTCTTGCTTAGCAAAGTTTGTTTCCCCATTTTTTAAACTAAGGCCTGATGGATTACTGATTATTTAAGTAACTTTAATATTGAAGTCTTGAAATTCGTTTGGACAAACTGCAGTCTCTGAAGGTTTATGAAATGACCAAGAAATGGACAGCTTCAAACAACACTGCCTTTAGGGCGTGAGAATGTAATTAGTGTGGTAAGTCTGAGTGCATAGACTCAGTGCAGTCTTGGCATGAGAAAGAGGAGGACTGTAGGGGAATGTACTTGTTTTCCTCCAAACAAAAATACTAATCAGCAAAGTCTTCTCTGCAATTCTGGGTGCTCACTTTCACTGATATATAGCACAACTAGTTGGAGAACTTACATGTCCTTGCCTTATTTTGTACCTTTATGACAAAAACTACTATATTTTAAAATTCTTTCTGGTTTCTCTAGCTTTTTGGCTATTTGCATATTCATTTTACTTCAGCAAATTATTATCATATTTTGTATGAATTGTCTAATCAATTAGCTGACCTCAGATCATCCAAATGCTTTTGTTATTGTGTACACTTTTGTTCAGTCCTGTGCTTGATGTTTCTACCTGAAACGGAATAGTAATAGGAGGATCCTTCAAGTGAGAAACAGGATCAATGTACTGTGTAAATTTTATTTGTGGCTACAGAGTAGTTTAAGTAAACTGGCCCAGAGACACAAGGGTCATGCAGGTTCTAACACCTCAAATAACTTTCTTTGAGTTCACAGTAGAAAACTGTAGTAGACGAGGTTATTTTAGGTGTTTTCCAGAGAATGAAACATAGTTTTCTAAGAATGAAGCATGGTTTTCCAGAGAAGCAGCTAGCATATGTAGTGAGCTAGAAGGTAAAGTCATGAATTTTTGTATCATACACCCCAGGTACGTCTTCTGAAGCTCACCAGGGGTGGTGAAGATTTTCTGATAACCCAGGGGAAGAGGCAGGGAGACAGATGAGAAGGCAGACCAGCATTATACCATGATCTGAGTATTGCAGAGAGGAACAGGGCCATGTGGAAACTCAGAGTGAAAAAAGGAAGAACTATATGAACCACACTGATGCTGACTTCAGTCCTACCAATATTGTTATTGTCAATATCTTTCTATCTTTTAAGTAATCTGGAAGTCCTAAATTACCTATTTGTTATGGAACTATTGGTTGTTTATTAAAGCACAGCCTGATTTTTCTATATCTCGGCTGTTTTGAGGTAGATGATACTTGGAGTCAAAGATGTTGTGATACTTGTAGAGAACGTTTACACACAATTAATGTTGGCTTCATTGTGAAAGATATGTATTGCAGCTTTTACATCTTGCTAGCACTCGCAGTAATAGAAACAAAGCATGGATTACTTTTTTCTAATTTCAGTTTACTAACAGTGATTTACCAATAGTTTCCAAATGTAATTTAAGTAATCAACTTATGTTAAGGAAAAAATTACATGTACAATCGTGTAACAGTTTGGATTGGTGGAGACCTTAAAGAACATCTAGTTCCAACCTTCCTGCCGTGGGCAAGGAACATGGGCAGGAATAAAGTGGGCATATAATTCAATGTAAAAACCTTTTACAATAGTGACAGTAAGGACAAAACAAACTGCTGTCGGTCAAGATAAACCAAATGAACTTCACTGTAGGAGTGGGTAAACCACTCTTCTTGCCATCCATTCTGGAATGTTAATTTTAACATAAATCTTACCTTAATAAATATGGAAAAATATAACTTTGAACCCTTAAATCAGACAAGTGCTGTTTCTAATATTCTTTCTCTGAGAGTGTCCAGCTCCAGGCTAAGAAGGTACATGAATCATCAAAATAATGAGTCCATAAAGAGAGAATCTTCATTAATTGTCAGACAAAATGGTTTTAAATCCTGAGAAATACACTTGGTAACTAGCTTTTTACAAACTGCTCTGTAATCAGACTGAAAGCAAAAAAAGACGTTTGTTTTGTCTGGGAGGTTTTTACTGCAGGGCAGATGGGAGGAGTGGAATTAATTGATTTCTGGAGGTCAGCTGCAGGCAATTAAATAGGAAAATCTGTACTAGGACAGAAATAATAGAATTTTGAACTAGGATAATTCAATATATTCTCTGAGAATGTAAATGTTAAATAATATGCAAGATACCATATTCTTGACATATATTGCATATCAGTATGTTGTACACTTTGAAAGTGTAAAGAAATCATATTAAAAACCCCCTACAAATCAAATCAATTAATACCTCTTGTTTAGTTAGTTTTAAAAGCCTCTTAGATTACATGGTTTGGCTACCACTTCATGGTAGTTTATTCAGTGTATAGCCTACATTAGCAAATAGTACACAGAAACAAGTGTGACTCCATAGAGTGAAGAAACATGCTGAGGACATGGTATCTGCACACTTCAGGGTCATTGAGCTTGTGGTTTTGGTTTTTTATTTTGGACTAGCTCTAGTCTGTTCCATGAACTGAATCTCATTAGTGGCTCAAGTTGGTTAGTTCATTTTACCTGATAAGAAAGGAGTTAATGGTCTCGAGAGGCTTCTCAAAGATTCAAAGCAGAGAAAAAGGAAGTGGGAAATGTTTGGAAATTTGTTTTAAAAGCACATTTCTGACCCAAGCAGAAACTCAAATGCAGATGTCTCCTTACTGCTCCCTTAGGAGAAGTGCCAGGTTCCTTGTTTTTGGCTAGTCACCAAGTTGGTCACAGTTTTATTTGGGAAAAAATGGAATATAGTTCTTCCTTTTGTTTTCTCTATGTCAGACAGCTGACTGCTTTCACTGAGAGCTAAGCAAGATTCAGAACAATTTTAGAGAAGGAACCAGCCATTCATACTCATTGGCACAGTATTTGTCTATAACAGGTGTTTATCATTACATGTTTGCCTGTATGATTCCTTCTTTTTTATATGATTATACATCACTTAAGGTGCAGCTTAATTCAGAGAAGAAGTCCTTACTACATGTCTCCCATACTCAAGATTGTTTGCTATAGTAAAAAACAAATAGTACCTGAAGTGAATCATCTTTATGGAATGTATTTTCACTCCAAAGTACAAAAGAAATTATTTGCTCTTCCATTTATGCGTCAGGTATTCCATTTAAGCTTTCCAGAACAATATACTGTATACTTAGCTGGCAGTGAAAAAAAAAAATCTCACCTTTACATCACTATATCTATTTATGAGGAAAATTCTATTTAAAATAGTGTTACCATTGCAAGAAGCTAATTCAGGTTGCACGTCAGTGTCCAGATTTGTGTAACACCAAATTCTTTGGTGTTTCTCTTTGTGATGGCAGGGAATGTTATTAGTGCTGGTCAGGTCTGTTCAAATGTTCAGGAGCATAATATATTCTGGCTACTTAAAAGCAGGTTTTGGCTGCAGTGACATCTGTGTAATGTAGGTGCATTTTGCCTCTGCTTAGCAATCCTGCTGAAAGACTTGTTTTGTTTTGGTTTTGGTTTAGCCAAACAATGGGGAAATTATGTTTATAATGCAAAAAGTAGCAGCTCTTCATATCTGACGGTACTTTAGCAACATTTTGGGTATCACAATTTTTCTTGTCTCTTTATACATCAGAGAAGACACCTTTTAAAAACAAAAAGTTTCAACCTCCAAACTCACACTTCTGAAGTACATGTCTGGTTAGATAAGGAGTGACAGTGCCCTGTAAACTATTTTATTTTCGGGGATATAGCATCTTCTGCTGTATCAAGCCTAAGATATCATTATGTTAGAATTGTATTAGTTGAGTAAATATCACAAAAGTTGTGAGCAATGCTGCAATGTTTTTTCAGTTTCCAGTGCTCCAGGCTGAAAGATTATTACTGTCTTTAGCAATTGGTCTTAATTCCTGGTGATTCTGCTCCTTCCATAAAAGTTGGTGTATGTTGTTGAGAGAGTTATTTTTGTGTGCACAGAAGGACTTCAGGAAGAATGGTATAGGACTAAACCTTTATGGCATTAAGATGGGGCTGCCGCCTAAATTAAGTCCATCGTGTTGCTGTAATGGAAGAATTGCAGAAGTATATAATTATTTCCTGTAAATACCAGTTGTTATGTATCTATTTCCTTTTCAGTTGTTCTTTTTCATATGGTGGTTTAAGAATAGGGTGCCTCCAGTGAGTTTCAGTAACGTAAACGAGTGTTGTGTCAGCTGGTAATATCCCAGCTTTACATGAGGCAGCTACCTGCTTAAATGTCAGAACTGTTGTGAATACAGAATAGCTGATAAAAGGGCCTAGAACTTAGGTTCTAAAGCTGCCTTAGTTTTGTATTTTTAATAGAGAATTGAAATTTTTATTTTCCTGAAAACACATTGAGAACAACTGTGTGCTCCCTTTAATGTCAGGACATCCAGTAGCTACTCAGATTTTTCCCTTTTTAATATATTATCCATTCTTCCTCACATAAGTATCTCTTTCAGTAGTACAAAGCAGTCATCTTTATATGTAACCCAAAGAGCACACTGGACAGATACTGGAATGTTACTGTTGAAGACCTGGAGGTCCAATTTTAAGCCCACTGTATCAGTTATTGAGCAGGTATAAAAATAAGCAAATCTCCTCACTCTGTTGGGTAGTAGTAGATGAACTGTGATGGTTTTTACAGCGTCTTAATCAAATATATTAAATTTAAAATAAATATGTAAATTTAAAAAGACAGCTGTGCATGTGTTGTTCCAGTGAGAAGATGTATTGTACTATGTCTTTCTCTTCTGTTCACTTTTGGTTTTAGGCTGACACAGTTTTTCATACTTCAAAATATTTTTTTCCACCCCATATTTTCTTTGAATATATACCAATTGGCACAGAACGTAACCTTCTATATAGTATAGCATAATCAGAGTCAGAGGACCTATTTTTCTGTTTGCAGGCCAGTTCATTCCTGCATTCCAAGTAATGTTTTCCTACACTTTGGGAGATTCAGCTGTAGATTGGAACCTGTATTGTAATTAATGTCTCTGTTCAATTTACTTCTTAATAACATTACACTTGGAGCTGCCTTTGTCAGTGAACCTGTTGCCTGTGTAATATTTTAACTGTTACATCCATCACTGGATGGCCTCTGCAATAGTTGTGCAACACAATTGAATTACCAAGCCAGACAGATATTTGTCTACTGGACCAATTCTTATGATCTAAGCCTACCAGAGATATGAAGTTTAGCACTTTTGCTAAAGCTGTGTTCTATCTTTATGACTTTTGGGAACAATGAATGTGCACAAGAGCACCATTTCCTCTCATTCTGTATTCAAGCTAAATGTGTTATCTCACTGGTGCATGTTTTGAAAAATGTCCCCACAGTGGTATTGAGGGGCAAAAAATGGTTCCTGTCTCTGAAAGAATGGCTTGTGTTTGCTGAATACTGGCACTATCTCTACTGTTGGTTTCCTTAGCACAGAAATTACCTTGATGTGTTTGACAGATAATCAAACCAGAGTGGAAAATGGGCACAGCTACAGCTGACACTTTTTAGGATAGATAGAAAAGTTTTTAACAGCCAAATTACAGCAGGACCTCCTTACAAGAGAGTTCCCTGTTTACGCTTCTCATCTATGTGTATGAAGTTTCTTAGATGAAAAGTTAAGCTCAGTTTCACAGTGTGCTCATAACAGTCTCACTTTGTTAGTTCTTGCACTGTATTTCTTTTTCTAGGGCTGTGTTAGGTTACATTGAAACGAATTATAAATGCTCCTGTATATCAACCTGAAATATGGAAAATCATTATGTGAATCTGCATTTTCAGATTGTTAAGTTTTGAAGGGAAGGTAATAAAAATGTTGAAGGGTTGCAGCTGCTGGAGATGGTTCCTAGT
Source organism: Cyanoderma ruficeps (assembly GCA_008694505.1). Lineage (NCBI taxonomy): Eukaryota > Metazoa > Chordata > Aves > Passeriformes > Timaliidae > Cyanoderma > Cyanoderma ruficeps. The sequence goes on from VZDJ01007747.1 coordinate 9,950,021, forward strand.
TATAGTCCTCCAGTTACCCAGCATGAGCTTTAAATTGTAATTGCAGCCTGCATCCTCCCCGTAATCTGTTAGTGTAGACAAAATATACTTCTGAATATTTTCATGCTAGAACCCAAGCTGGTGCTGGTTTCTATGTGTTGTTGTCGTTCCCCCATCCTGTCCCCTCCACCACCTGCCTCCCCCCATTTTTATTTTAACTGATAATTCTAGTCTTACATAAATATGAACCCTTGCAGCATTTAAAACAGTCCACTTTTTTTTTTTTTCTTCACAATACAAGGGACTGTTCAGTCTCAGAAAACCTAAAGCTTGTCTAAATGTATTTGTTTGGATACAGCCTGGAGGCTGTCTGTGTGTTGAATGCATAGTAGTTTTTGTTAAAAGAGGCAACTGTTCTCCCTTTACTCTACACGTATTCTGTACGTTTTTAACATTTCTAAAGACAAGCAAACATTTCTTCAGTGGATATTTAAGTTGGAAGTACTTCTGTATTCTGAGTATTTCTGTTCAGTACAGCTGTTAATTAATTCACTGGCAGATTAAGTTAGGTTTTGGGGGGTTTTTTTTCGTCTTTAACAACTCAGTAACTGCTAAGTTTGGTGGAAAACTTTAAATTGTATTAGGAGTTTTGTGAAAGGTAGAATTCCAGATATCCGTGATTACGATCACATTTTGGATAATCCGGTATGTATATTTTAGTTTCTTAAATAGTAACTGTCAGAAGTAGTTAAGAAAATGACTAATTTTTAGCAGGTACGATATCAGTAAAGTACACGTGCTTGTAGGAAGCAAATTAAATGTCTTTAAGAGATAGCTGGCAGATCTGTCCTGTCAGCTGCTGGGAGCCAGATGCAGAGGCAGGTATCTGGTTTGGCTGCCCAGGAGCTAGGGAGATAGAGCTCTATGTGATACATTCCAATTTTAATAAATGAACAAATTACGGGAAAAAACCATCCTGGCTTTTATTGTATAAATAACAAAGTTTAGAGATAAATACATCTAAATGTACACATATAAGAAATACATCTGTGCATAGAGGGCTGCTGACATGGAACTCAGTGAGAAGAGCCCCTGCCATTTGGTACAGTATGATAGTGACTGTCTCCCTTTTGGTAGAGCTTTGGCATAATTCTGAAGCGATAGTATTGAGTTAGAAGCCAGATCTTCATTGGAAAGTAGCGTTCATGGAGATGAGTAGTTGTTACCGCAAATATACAGATATTTTCTGGCATTGTTTTTGAATCTTAACTTGGAAAAATAGCTCAACCTTTTAAAGTTGTGCTTAATTCTGATTATTTTTCATTTAAAATATTCCTGTACCTTCATTTCAGTGGTCTGTTTTGTGCATTTCTGTGGAACTGCACAATCTGTTTCTCAAAGAGCAGGTCACTGGTAGGATTGTGAAAGGGCGGATCTGCTTTTGCTCAGGAATGGCTTGAGACAGAAGAGAGCTCATTATTCTTCCATACCTGAGATAAATAGGACTCTTTCTTTCAAACAAAAATTGATTTTCTTTGTCTGCTTTCCATTTGCTTCTTTTATTAAGATCAGGAGAGACAAAATTGGGAATTTTAAGAAGTTATAGGAAATATCACTTAATCTTGGTTCTTTAACCAGTGGTCATTTTATTTCTATTTACTTGGTATACTGTGTTATAAAACACTGACTGGATTTCAATGCCCTTGCATACTTCATGGTAGGCCTAACTCGGTAGGGTTCATTTTGCGTACAAAGGCTTCAAGGCTTGAACAGCATTTCTCTACCTTTGGAGAACTTCCTCTTCCAAGAGAGGTAGTTTGGATAGAAGGGCTTCCATATGAACTTTTGTGTTTAAAGATACACAAAGTTGATGATTAAACTGCCAACAGTAAGATACTTCCCAGAAGAGGGACATTGTGTCTCCAAATAAGCTTTGTAATGTAAAATGTAAAGCTGGTACATATCCTAATACTGGGAATATGTGAATGGCCTAGGAGAGAAGTTAAGTATGAAGGATTTATTGCATTCCTGGAAGTGCCATCTGCTGTAATGTTCTCTGCAATCCAGTAGCCAGGTCTTGTTGAGACTTTGGGAGATGTACAACCACTCCCTATGTCCCCTCCTTGACTCCACTGTGTTCAGGCACTTGGAGTTACAGTTCCTGATGGGAGCTGTTACCAGTTTAATTCTCAGTCACAGACTGCTCTGTTTTCAGAACAATGTGATACAGAGGGATTACCAGGAAGAAAAAGCATTATGAAAATGGGATAAAAATATAAACCAGCCTATTGTAATTTAAACCAAGTGCATACCTCAAAATATGATTTCTCAAGTAGCTGTTAAACTATGGTGTGTGTATTGGCACCCATAGTTGTCCACCAAGAAACCTGATGTCTCATGTTGCTAGTCTTTGCTTTTAAGATCTGTTTTTGAATGCTTCTTGCTATCCCTTAGCTCTAAAGTCATCACCTTACTGAGCACGTTCCGAGAGCCTGGTACAAAACCTGTGCATGAAGCTGCTCTTACAGGCAACATGTCAGGAACCTCTATTGTAACTAATGTCTGCTTTCATTAACATCTTACTGCCTTACTGCTTGTATTTTTGAACTGTTTTAGCATACCTATTAGATCATCTGAAAAGGTATTTTAATATCTTGGTTAAGAATATCTAGTATTGGAAAAACATCACAAATTCTAAGGCAGAACTTTTGAACATACTTATGTAGTACTAGGCTTGCTTTTCAGTCAGTTGATGAAATTCCTCAATATTCATTTTACCCTAGCTATGATCTTTTTTGATTACTTACCTTTACCATTTACTGATTGAATTTGCTAAAAAATTACTTTTAAATGCTCATTCTTATATTATTATAATTAATTATTTGGCAAAAAAAAATTCCACATGGAGAAAATAAGTTTATGCTCTATTGTTTAGACAAGCTTGATGTGTTCCCTGAAAGCATGTGTGCCCTTTAAAGTTATTTCAACTAATTGGAAGGAGGATGTAATTACAATTAAATTATTTTTTCTTGTAATCTCATCCAAAAACTAGCTCTTTTAATTCCCTTCTTTGTTTCCCTACTAATGAGGGCTGATGCCCTTTAATAATTTTGGCAGCTGGGCTCTCCCTGTCTTTGTCACAGCAGTGTTATCGTTCAGGGACCTACCTATGTAAGACTTCCACCACTGATGGTGTCATTCCAAAGTAACTGGTGAATTGATATTCTTTTGTCTCCTTTCCTTCTTCATAATGGCACATCTCCAGGATACCTCTCCTCAAGAACATAGTACAGCAGTGTCTGATGTTAAAAGAATAGCTCTGAGGTAGAGAACATTTCTTTGCAGGCAAGGATTGTGCACTTTTACAGCTGGCATGAAAATTTGCTCTAAGATGGTCTTTGTGGATTCTTTGCCCCACGGACTGATGTGATAATGGTTGTGTTTGCATGTTATTTTTCAAGCAAACAAACACCTGATGAACTGACCAAAAGCTGTTCAGCCAGAATTAGTACGGTCCTGGGCTAATAAACCCTGGTTTACAGGCACGCATATTCCTGCAGCCTCAAGTCAAGCTTAGTGTGAGGGCCGAGCAACCTCGTTTTTGCCTGTCACCCTTTTGTAGACATACCTTGAATCTGGTGCCTGCTTCTCCTGGCGGGGTCAGCAGCAGTGCAGCCGCAGCGCTGCAGTGCTGCACTTGCATTGACAGGGCCATAGATGGGCATTTGTGGGATGCTGCTGGCCGAGTGCAGCGCCATGTGATTTGGCAAATGCAAATAAAAAGGTCTCAAGACATGACACTCCTACTTGCTTTCAGCACATGTTGGATAAACATAGGAGTGTTGGAGACAGCTATGTTTCTTCTATATTCAACACCTCATTTACAGTGCTAGATTTTCCCCTTTTTTGTTTTTTTTTACCTTAGTCTGTCTCTAATAAATAATTTTTAAAACTGAGGGCGATTATGATGAAAAATAAAATAACTATTATTTATTAATAATTTTAGAGGTATTGAACAGTAGGGCTGCAAATATTGAGGCCAAAGATGCAGAATGAGGTGAAAGTAGTAATCTCACAGGATTTTCTCTGTCCAGTCAGAGGTGACTTGAACTGTTTCTGTCATCAACTAAGAAAGTCAAATGCTGATGGGAACTAAAACTGTGTCGTTTTAACCAATTTAAATAAAGGCGACTGCTAAGCAATTTTGCAAAAATAGAAGAATAAGTTTCAGCCTGTGTCCTGTGGAATGAAAAGTTGAACTGATAGGGATTTAGAGTCTTTATTTTCAACGTTAAAAAAATGAATTGAAAAACCTACAAAATGAACTCTTAACATTCAGATGTTCTTGTTGCTAATTTAACTAAAAATGAAAATGTTGATCTTCTTTTCAGTACTGAAATTTGTAGTTAGTGAGACATTGCTAGAATTAAACCATCTTTACAACACCACCATAGAAAGGCAACTGTTTAAGTGACTGATTTTTCAGTTTTCTGCCCTAAAACAGCTTGCTCCCCCTTTTCTTATCTAAGCAATCTCCTTTGGCCTGAGATCATAAGCAGAATTATTGTCAGAAAACATTTTCTGGGAAATGTAGATGGTTGGAATATCAAAATTAATCTTCAAGTGGAAAATATGATGTTATTACCATTTCTAATTTTGTTGCTATCAACAAAAGTATATCGTTGTGCCAGAATCTTACATTCATATGCCATGCATTAGGCAGACTGCTTTTAAAATTTCTGCTTAGATGACCTAAATTATATATAAACAATTACATACTTGTATACAAGAAAGTATTTATATAGTAAATATACAGAAAAGGTATATGTGCATATGCTGAAACTTTATGGATATCTGGAGTATTGAGATAAAGTTACGTTTTCCAGCTGAAAAACAACAATTTTTAAGCAAGTCATTCTGATGTGTTGTCACATGATAGACCACACAGTTAATTTTGAGTTTAATGTCTTTCACACAACTGTATTGAGACAAAAAAAAAAATAGTTCTGATTTGCTTCACTGCTGAACATATTACTTTTTTTCTTCCTTTTTTTCCTTAATTAAGAATTTTGAGTGCTCCTGCATATTTTTAGTTTCCACTCTTCTTCCAGTGAATTTCTGCATTTCTAAATTAAATTCTTACTTCCAATTGAGCTGATAGTAGATACTTAATATGGTTCTGAAGCATTGCAGTGCTAAGATTTGTCTCAGGACCTACACTTGAAAATAAAACTGGGGAGAAAAAGTGGGACTGGGGAGGCTCAGTTCACAGCTTCCCTAGGTTACAGATGTTTCTCAGAAGTCTTTGCTCATCTACGTACATGGGTGTTTCTGTCACAGAAGCTGATCCCTTGTCTCCGAGTACCTCATTTAAAGTATGGCTGTAATTAGTTCTGTCTGATCGGCCCACAGGGGCTACAGCAGAAAATCAGCTATGGCTGAAGTTGTTACTGGGTAAATATTTCAGCCTTATTATTGAAACAGGACCGCTGAATAAAAAACACAAGAAAGAAAAAGAAACCTTGTTAAAAATTTCAGTACTTCTACCTTTGATTCCATTATCTGGATTATTCCTTTAAAATATCCTAAGTGCTTCAAATTGCCATATAATTTACCTTTTTGAAGAATTGATGGTTCTGTAAAATTCTGTTATGAATACCCTTTTTCCTTCATCTTGAGGACCAAAAAATGGACTTTTGTAGCAATGTGTTAACTCTGAAGAAATGGGGCTATTCAACATATGTAAATGCTTTGAACTCTCCTTCTTTTTCAATTTTCCTGGGCCATAGATCAGTGGAACTTTTACCTCCTCCCCAGCCAGCACTGCATGTCTGATCATCTTTTTGTCTATTTTGCCTTCCCACAGGGACCCCAAAAAGATACAGCAGCTGCAGAACCAAATTCGTCTGGAGCAAGAAAGTGGACAGTGGTATCGTCACCAACAACAACCTGATCATCAGCACCCTCCCTCTTCTCCTTCCTTTCCTCCTCCCCCCTCCTTCCAGGAGCTCGAATCCAGCCAGTCTGCCACCTCTCCTGTGCCAATGAGTATTCTTAACTCTCATACTTCCCCAACCATGCAGTCTTCCAGTTCCTTCAACTATGCTCGGCCTAAGCAGTTCATTGCTGCCCAGAACATCAGCCCTGCTTCAGGTTATGTGACTCCATCTTCTGGGTCATCTACATCTAGCCTTCCTTCTCCTATGTCTCCAACTGCTTCTCAGAAACAGTTTGGAAGAGTGCCAGTTCCTCCCTTCTCTCAGCAGTTTGCTCCAGAAGGGGAATATGCCTGGTCTCCTTCTTCTCCATCCCCTCCACCCCCACCTCCACCTGTCTTTAGTCCAACAGCAACATATCCAGTGTGTGATTCCTTTCCACTTCCACCTCCTCCACCTCCTCCCCTTCCTTCCCTTTCTTCACCTTCCCACAGCCTGTCTCCAACTCCAAGATTTCCTAATTCCAGCCAGTCTCCAGCAGCTTTTCTCAGCTCCATGCTGCCATCCCAGCCACCACCCATTTCTGTCAACGCATTAGGCCTTCCAAAAGGAGTGACGCCTCCGTAAGTATCAGCTGATGAGCTCCTTGATGTACTGAAGATTGTAATGAAGATTATTGCACTTGCTTCATTTATACTTTTCTAGGGTCCTTTGCTGTTAGCTGTTATCTGAGAGGAAGAGATGTGTGAATAAATTGCAAATGCTTCTGTGCTAGAGATGTGAGATCGTTTTTCAACCCTCACAGAAGTGAGATTCTAAAAGAGCCCTACAGTAGGAACACAAAAGATGAAAAGCTGAAGCTATAAACTGGAGTTTAAGAAAATATGAAAGCAGCAGCAAAAGACTCTGCAGGCCCAGGGGAGTGGAAGGAAATCCAAGAAAACCCTTCTCATGACCCAGTTCTTTTAAAGTAACATATTCAGTGGTATTTGCATTTTGGTCCTATTACATCTGCAGGTAGAGAAATATCGAGTAAAGAGAGAAAATCTTGAAGTATCAAGTAAAGGCTATTTTTCAGAAGTCCCTATAGCTTTGTGATACTGAAGATACAAGGTATTAAAGTATACATCTGATAACAAAGTGGTCATAACCATTCATTGGCTTTGGCTAGAGATTTTGTTCTGAGGAAGTTTGGGAAAGTGTTTAGGGAGGGATTTAGAATAGCAGTGCATAAAAACCAACAGAATCCCTATCCCTAACAACTCTGCATGCTTATTTTCCCCTTTTGTCTTCTCTAAAGGCCAAAATAGTATTTTGGAGCATGTCAGCTCCCATCATAGATCAGTTTGTCTTTCCCCTGGCACTAGACTCTCATTCCATCCTTAGAGAACAAAGAGACATGCTGAAGAACAAAAATGAGAATAGCTGTATCCAAGGCTTATTTATAACTTTGTCCAGAAGTTTGTCTAAACATATCTACAGTATCTAGGTGACTTGCTCAGCTACATAATGTTGCAGTGGGAACTTCTGTTATTTCAGTCCCTGATATGAAAAGGAAAAGAAGGAAGAAAGAGGACAGATACCAAAGTAATAAGTCTTGTATATGCTTTAAAAAGCATTTCTTTATCTTGATTTGTGTAATGCAGCTCATTATGGAGTCTGGCCATGAAACATTTTTAGGAGAAAAATTAATAAATAGTGCAGTTTGTCCTTGCAGTCATAATAGTTGTGATTTTCTGTGTTACTGTGTCCTTTGCACTGGCTTAGTTTCACTATGATACCAAGCACAGAAAATTGCATGATTATTTTACTGACAGTTTGACCCGTAAGCACATCCCACCAAAGCCTGGTATTACCCTTGATTTTCCAAGAAAAGTCTCTAGTCCAGCTGTACAGTTTTGACAAGAACTGGATTCTTTTTTGAGTTCACATCTGTGTGCTGTGAGAGTAATAGCAGCAGCTTGAGCCTCTGCTGTGTCTCTCTTACCCTGTTATGCTGTGTTTATGGATACATGTTCTCACTTGAAGCATTAGCTGTGTTCTTCCTCACTCTCTTTGATCTTTGGACAGAGAAACAGTTCTGCAAAGACTCTTCCCCCTTCCCCATACCCCTCACTTCCCCAAGTGCAGCAGCCAGTCTGGGTATGCACATGATGGTGTGTTTATCCATACTCCTCACTCCCTCCCCCACTCCGACAAGGCAGCAACCTCGGGTCTGAGCTGAGGATGAGGTAGTTGGCTGTTTTTCTGCATTCCCTCAGGAAATAAAGTCCAGATGGGAGCTGGATCGTGTTAACTATACTGAATGTATGTATGTATAATTTATGTGTATATATATATGTGTGTGTGTATATATATACACAGTGAGCATTTGTCATCTGAATTATAACATTAAAACATGGTAAAGTATGTACTGTATGATACAGAAAAGCCATAAGCTATTGTTATGTATCTTTGATGCCAATTTTTTCCCTGGCTTCTCCTTTTTCATATTACTGTGTACGTTAATGTCTGGTGTGTCTTGCTGATTAAATCACTCTGTTTCTCATAATTCTCATACCACTCCTGAGCAGTTCTTCCCCTGGCCTCCATTTCCCCCTTAGCTTTAGGTCTTTTCTTCTTTGTGCTATAGGCTCAGTTCTTTTTTTGGCCCCTTTCACTTTTTGCTTCTTTTCTTTAGCCATTTGCTCCATCCTCACAAGTCCTCTTCAGCACATGTATCTTTTCGAAGCATAGTTTCTGAGCTTCACACAGTATTGTGTAACTTCGGCCTGTATTCTCACCATTTTTTCATGATCTCCAAAATCTGCTGGTTGAAAATGATGGTACTGTTTCCTGACAGTGTGCTTTACAGACTGGGTGCAAGGAATAAATTGCAGCATTCAAAGTTTTGCTCAGCAGCTGAAATTGTAGTCAAGTCATTTATCTTCAAAGACTTTGTCATTGCTAAATCTTGGCCCAACTACAGATCTGCTCCTCAAAAGCAAACCTTGGTAGGCATCATTTTTTTCAGTTTTGTGTCGTGGTAGGAGCAGAATAAAGGTAAAATATTAAACATTGCAGGTGGAGGCAGTTATTTTTGGAAATAGTCAAAGGCAGCACCAGTAAAGTTCTCTGTGGCTGTATACTAACAGTCTCTGTTACTCCTCATTGAGTGAAACCTTCCCTTCATCAGCTTTTTTGGGCATTTCCTTTCCCATCCATGTATCATACTTGTTCTGCTTAAAAGAGAAATCAGTCCAAGGAGATGCAGGACAAAGCAAGAGCAGCTCAAAGCTTTGGCCCACCCCCAGAGATATGACATCATTGGCATAAGCAAAAACTGGTGCAATGAGTCCTGTGACTGGTGTGCCAGGAAGGATTGTTACAGGCTCTTCGGGGGGTTAGGCAGGGAGGTTGGCATTGTATGTAATGGAGGGACTGGGATGAATGGTGCTTGCAGTTGGTAAAGGCATGGTCAAAACCCTCTGGGTAAGGATTAAGGGACAAACAAGTAATGCAGATCTCATCAGGGGAGTCTACTATAGACCTCCTATCCAGAACAGTGGTGCTGATGAGTTATTCTTTAAAGAACTAAGGGACATATGTAAGTTAACCACTCTTGTCCTTGTGGGGGACTTCAGCTTGGCAAATGTTAACTGGGAATACCATGCAGCTAATACAAGCAGGTCCAGAAGGTTCCTAAACACCTGGATGATCACTACATGGTGCAGACATTAAGGGAGCCAACTCAGTAAAATGCCCTGTAAAGATGGTGGTTGTCTTGGCCACAGTGACCATGAAGCAATTTGATTTAAAACTTCAGACTGTTTAGGGAGCTAATGAGTAAGGTGCCCTGGGAAAATGTTTTTGAGGGTGCTGGGGTCCATCAATGCTAGTGATTTTTTAAGCACCGCCTCCAAAGGGCACAGGAGCAGGCAATTTCAAAATGAAAATGCTGGAAAAGCGAGGCAGAAGGCCAACTTGGCTAGGCAGGGATCTTCTTCTAGAGGTAAGGCAAAAAAAGTAAATGTTTGACCAGCAGAAGCAAGGTTAGACAAGATGGGAGGACTACAGAGATGCTGCTCGCCTCCATGGGGAGAGAATTGTGAGGCAAAAGCTCAGTTAGAGCTGAAGCCAGCTGTGTAACACAATAAAAAGAACTTTGAAAAATATGCTAGTAGCAAAAGGCAGTTCAGATATAACAGTGACCTGTTAAATGATGAGGGTGTTCACCATACGAACAGGGACATAGACAAGGCGGAGGTGGTTAATCCGCTCTCCAGTCTTCAGTAGCAGTCATGGACTGTGGGGGTCCCAGTGCCCTGAACTGAAGGATGGGGATTCTGAGAATCATAAACTCAGATCCAATTCTGAATTTGGGAGGGAATTACCGCTTCAGTTGGATCCCTGTAAGTCTATGGGGCCTGGTGGGATTCACCCAAGAATCCTCAAAGAGCTGGCTGATGTCATCACAAGACTCCTCTCAATGAATTTTTGAACTGTTTTGGGAATCTGGAGAGATCCCACTTGACTACTTGTCCCAGTTTTCAAGAACAGCAGGAAGGAGACTACAGGTCTCTCAGTCTCTTTTCAGTGCCTGGTAGAATTATGGAGAAGATTACTCTTGGAGTTATTCAAAAACACCTGAAGGATAATGCAGTCATTGGTCAGAATGGCTTCATCAGAGGAAGGTCCTGTTTCACTAGCTTAATTTTCATTTATGACAAGGCAACCCGCCTAGCTAACCAAAGGAAGCCTGCTCATGTCATCTCTTTGGACTTTGGTTGAGCTTTCAATACTGTCTTTCATGGTGTTCTTCTGGACAAAATGTCCAGCATTCAGCTGGATCAACACATCCTATGATGGGTGCACAACTGGCTCACAGGTCAGGCCCAAAGAATTCCAGTAACAGGGTTACATCAGGCTGGCAGACAGTCACTAGTGGGGTTCTACACAGTGGCTGTCCACTGTAGGCCCAGTGCTCTGCAAGGTCTTCATAGATTACTTGGACACAGAACTCAAAGGAATACTAAGTAAGTTTGCTGGTATACCATATTGGGGGGAACTGTCAAATACCTCAAGGGCAAAGAGGCCCTACAGAGAGATCTTGACAAATTAGAGGGTTGAGCAATCACCAACTGTACAAAGTTTATTGAAGGCAAGTGGTAGATTTTACACCTGGGACAGGGCAACCCTGGATATACAGGAGGACTGGGGGATGAGAGGCTTGAGAGCAGCCATTTGGAAAGGGACCTAGGGGTCCTGATTTGACAGAAAGTTGAGTTTGAGTCATTTTGTGCTGGCAGCCAGGAGGGCCAAGTGTGTCCTGGGGGGCATCAGGCACAGTATTGCCAGCCAGACAAGGAGGGGATTGTCCTGCTCTGGTCTGCACTTGGGTGGCCTCACCTCAAGTCCTGTGTGCAGTTTTGGACACCACAATACGAAAAGACATTAAGGCATTAGAGAGAGTCAAGAGGAGGGCAGTGAAGATGGTGAAGGGCCTTGAGGGGAAGCCATATGAGGAGCAGCTGAGATCACTTGGTGTGTTCAGCCTGGAGAAGAGGAGACTGAGGGGAGACCTGATTGAGCTGCAGTCTGCAGCTTCCTTTTGAGGTGAAAAGGAGGTGCAGGCACTGATCTCTCCTCTGTGGTGACCAGTGGGAATGGACCAAAGGGAATGGCCTGAAGCTGTGTCGGGGCAGGTTTAGGTTGGATATTAGGACATGGGTCTATACTCAGAGGGTGGCTGGGCGCTGGAACAGGTTCCCCAGAGAAGTGATCACAGCACCAAGCCTGACCGGGTTCAAGGAGTGTTTGGACAATGCTCTCAAGTACGTAGTGTAACTCCTGGGGAGTCCTGTGTAGGGCCAGGAGTTTTGGGTCCCTTCCAACTCAGGATATTCTATGATTCTGTAAAAACATTTCTAACCGTCTCTTCGATTCCTTTATTCCGTGGGCCCATGACCAATAAATACCATCTAATGTTTCAACATTTTCCTTGGGTTTGAACTCTGAAATTTTGTGGAAGTGACTGCATTAGCTAAAACAGTTTGAACCAATGAATATTCTTTCCAGTTAAATTTGGATAGATTTGGAAACACTGCACTGGGAATTGTTAATTTGTTTGGAATGGAGTTTTTTGTGGTTTGGTTGTTTTGGATATTTTTTTTTAAAAGCATGTAGTCTTCCAGTCTTGTGTGTATTATGGGAATACCTACTTGTGAATTTACTACACTTTATTTCGACATCTGAAACAACAGAAGGCTGCTTTGTGTCATTAATACCTACTAATATATCTTTGAACACTTTTAGCATTTATTTGCAACAGGATGGTGAGTGTTTCCCTTGAATAAATTGTATCTCTGTTTTCCAGTAAGCTTTAGACACTTGGTAGTGGCCAGCATTTTCAAGCAGTGGCTATGGTGGTGTTAGGTGAACAAGCTTTGGGAATAAGCTTTTTTTATTAATGGAGTAGATTTGGTAGACTTTGTGTCTTGCTAGAGCATTGTGTTAAGCAGAAGTGAAGTACTGGTGGAACTTCATAGCTAATTAAGTACTTAAGGGAATTACAAGCAGTTGTCAGTAATTTCTGAGATAAAACTTGGCTGGAGTAAGTTTGTTGAATACTCTTCCTAAAAATCTCAGTTCTTTCCTTCTTTACCTAAAGAAAACTCTAGGGTGGGTGGATCTGTTGTATTCAGGTTAGCTTTTGGTTACAAAAGACTTTCAGGGAACAGAGTTAATGTGACAGAAACATACAATTGAGGGGGCTTAGTTCACAGTTAAGTTTGTAGAAGCTAGAAACTGATCTTCACTGTTGCTAGAAAAATACTCAACAAGTTACATGAGCAGGAACAGAAATAAGTGTACCTAAAAGTTCTAAGTCTAGCACATATGTTGTATGTTTACATGAGCATTTATGAAAGCGCAAATAATCCCATGAGAAGGATTTGGTGACTATTTAGTGAATATTTGATTTTAAAAAGTACAAAACCTGCCACTAAAGGGTGTGGAATTACCCAACCTGGAGATATGAGGACTCTTTCCAAGTATAAAAATACATATTGTTTGCTATACATATATCCTTTTGAAGGCAACTTTAAAAAATAATGATTTTCCTTAAAGCAGACCTTTTCTTAAAGTAGATTTCTTCAGTAATACTATCTTAGTTTACAGGAAAAAACAGGAAAAAATCCGACTGTACAGAATTGGTGAAAGAACATGAATATCAATTTACTACTTTCTGGAAAAGGATGGAAAATGGAAAAAAAAGCATTATTTGAATGCAGGATTGTCCAAATTAAATAAGCTGCTTTTGTCATGGTATACAAAATTTAACTGCTTTCGCAGTGACCTTTAGAACATTAAATCCAAATCATAAAGGAGATTATGTGGGAATCATGAGGAAAGCAATATCAGAAAGAGGTTGCACTTTTTTCCTCTTTGAACCAGAGCTTCTGGTCTGTTCTTGCTGCTGTGTACTGTGACTTCTGTCTCAAATGGAATTGAAACAAATATTTTGGTAATCTTCATGTTCCTTTAGTCAACTGGCAATGATGGTGACCACTCTGAGGAAAAAATACACTTCTCTATCTCTTTATCTTACAGCCTTCCACACTCTCCCAGCACAAATCCCAGCTTTCATTTTAGAATAAACTGCGCTGCTGTCCTATGTAGATGGGACTTATACTTTTCCTGTTTCCGTAAGTTATGCCTGTCACAACTGTAAAAAATTGAGGTTAAGTACAGTATGATTGATGTGAAAATCATGATACATAGGAGTAAGTACCTTGATTAAAAACTCCAGCATCAAACTGAGAAGACAGGTTAGGGTATTTCCTTGCTTCTCAGAGAGAGAGACTTCATCTCTCTTTGCTGCCTATTTAGTCATACCTGGAGGTATTCCCAGATAGCATATCGGGAAAACGTATCTAAAGTATTGCTGTAACTGGAAAAATTCCAGAAAATATCAGGGTTTGCATTCATTCCCAACCTCCAATTTTCTTAAGCTATTGCTCCTGTTCATTAAACAATTTTTGTTTAAATTTTCCTTTCCCATACCTTGAATACTACTTATTCTGGCTGTTTTACCAACACGTGAGGGGTTTAGCTGTGGTATTAGACCCATTCTTGTTGGTTGTGCTAAGAAACAGCTCATATTGGGGACTTTGTTTTTGCACAGTTTTTGTACCTTTTGATTTGCCACGTGCACATGATTATCATAAAATACATATTCATATCAGCTTTTCTGAAATAGGATGAACGCATGTTTGCTCCATTGAACTTAGAAATCCAGGTTGTGCCTCAGATCTAATCAATTAAGGCTGTGCAAAAGTAGAGATCAAGGATGTAACCTGGAGACACACAGATGTTAGCCAAAATAACATCCTGACAATCATTGCACCTGGAAGTATTAATTTTCAAGATGTTTTTGTCCGGTTCTTTTTCAAAATGGTATTTGCAGATACTTCAGAATGTTGAAGATGGCAGTGAACTTGACTAAGAGGATTAGTACACATATGTCCCTGTTGAAAAGACAGAGAGGCTGTTCATGGCATGGTTTTGATGCTTGTTTTGGTCTGCAGGTTTGTCTTTTCAGAGGAATTAATTTTATAACTTCTTTATTTTAAACAGATCTGAATGCCACAAAATATCTGTGAATGTGAAAGCCAGGTACAATGCTTGACAGTTGCGGAGACCTTAACCAGTAATACCACATCAACTGGATTTGGTTAATATTTTGGATATAATACTTTTTCCCAGTCCACGGTAGCTTTTTCTTCACATGCTTCTCACAGTTATCTGTTCTAAAGATTTCAGGACTATGAGGATTGTGCCAGCCTTTTCGACATTCAGGAGCAGTTGGTGCTTTAGTTATTTCTTCTTGATCATCAGCTCTAGCATACTGCTGGTAACAATCAAAAATTCAGATAAAATTACAGATTACAAAATAGGCATTCAATTTTGAATTTGATATCAAAATATAGGCACGTCTTTTGAAAGGTAAATGGCACTTATGTAGCTATGGTAACCAGCACAGCATGAGGCAGAGATAGCTTGCTCAGGAGGGCAAGGAACTGAATAGGGGAATGAAAAAGTAGTAAGTCTTCTTTTCATGAGTAAAAATGCATTTTTAAACATAAGCTTTAGAGAAAAAAAATGAGTGTTAATCATGCACTTTATAGGTGAGTTGTACTCTTTGTTATCTAATCATTAGGAGGGATCAAACATGTTCAGAAATATATATTATTCATATCAGTCTTAACCCTGTCCAATGCTGAGACATGTTGGTTTTTTTTTTTTCAACTACAGTTTCAGAACATTGTGTGGTAGAAATAATTGAACTTTTGTTACATATATTCCATTTACTGGAAGTCATCCTTCCAACAGGTCTGTTTCTCAGGCATTTCCTTAATTCAGATGCATGTAATATTACATTACTGGAGAGAGCTGAAGCTCCTGGTCTCCATAGCATCTATGACAAGATCAGACTGAAGCAGTTTTATTATGCAGCTGCAGCTTCAAAGTTTTTGACCTGTTACAATGCTTGTAGTAACATTGGTTTTACAGTAAGTGATAAATATGTGAAGTAAGCAGGAATTAGCTGTAGTTTTGGAAGGCCTTAGTTTTAAAGGAAAAAAATCAAGTTATTGTTCATTACTTCAGTACCAGAGAATTAATTTGGATTTCTGTGAAACCGAGCCATATTGGCTGCAAACAGGAATTTGTTCTTGGAAGGATAACAACAGCCAGCCTGTTGCCCTTGTTTACACTGTAAAAGGTACATAGGAAAAGAGGGAATTGCATCCAACGTGCACTCTGTGTAATTAAAACATGAAAAGTACTTACTGCTGGTTTGGCCTTCTTTCTAAACAAATGTCAGGGCAAATATTCAAAACTAAGGAGAGCCAAGCCGAGGCTGCAAAAATCTTTGCTGTCAAAAATCTCTGTGTGAATTAAGATGACAGTTTTGGCAGTTTCATCATACCCTTTCTGACCAAAAGAATTCAGACGATCGTGCTTTTATCTATGCCTGGATTCAGGCCCCCACTGACTTAGGTGTTGTGTATTTCAGAGGTGCTTAAAATCCATATGAGTTGCAGCCTACTTCTCAAGGCTGTTAGTTTCTCTGCACATTTATGGTGGTGGTTGAGACTGATGCTGTCATTAGCCTTAAATATGCTTTTTCCTGCTAGCTTAATGCTTAAATCTGAAATTTGCATTAGGCAAAGAATGAACATACNGAAATTTGCATTAGGCAGAGAATGAACATACAAATACATAAATGCGTTGGTGGATTTTTTTTTCTTTGATATTATCCCTGAGAGAAGACAGAAAGAAATCACATGCGTCACTGAGGACACAAATCTTTGGAGCTAAATGCATCCAGATAAGGGCATGTAAGCATGGTGGAAAATATTTGGAAAAGCAGCTGAAGAAAGTTTGTTGCCAGGCTGTCTTGCCATGTAAACCATTACTCAGGCTGAAAGGATCTGTGCTTTGGAAGATAGATTTGCTTAAGTCCTTCTATTTGTTATCATTGCTTTTAGACATTTTGAAATTCATCCCAAAAATATATGTCTTAAGAGTTAACTTGCTGTGGCAGTATATATGTATGTGTATATATATATATATTTGGACAGTTTTAAAAGTGTATATATTTAGAGAAAGAGATTCTGAAGGAGGGGGTGGAAGCAGAGCATCTGCAGGAAGAGCTGTGTTTCCTTATGCACTGCTTTGGGTTTTTTGTCCCAATTTAAAACAGTACTGAAAGAAGAAGACAGAAGCTCTCTGAAGGTATTTGAAGAAATTCTGGCTGCTTACTTTTATAGTTAAATTTTTGAACTAGCTACTTCCTTGCTTAAATACTTAATAGAGGGAAGATAATCTACTTTTCAGGCAAGTTGTCTTGACCAGGTTTTGGGTGACACTTCCACACTGACTGTGCAGAGCTCAGGATCATCTTACACAAGCCCAGAGATCTGGAAGGTTGTTAAAGAGTCTGCCTCTCCTGTTAAAAGTTACGCAGGGATCCCCAGGCCATTGCTGTCATATTTACATACTTTGTTCATAAATAAAATTCCTATGTAGCTTTGCTACATAACTTGCTCCAGGGTTTAAATGTCACTGTTGTAGGGTGGAGAAAGGAAAGTTCCACATTGTTTGTGTCTAAGCTAGGTCTGTTCTTCTTCAAGTTATTGTGACTTGTCCTCAATGGACATAAAGAATGGTTAAATACCAGCTATTTTCTGGTGTCATTTGCTGTCTGATTTCTGACATTGCATTTGATTTGCCTGTCTATCTTCATTCTCCTAATTTCCTGACTAAATAAACAAAAATTTTTTCCTCTATGTGTGTGACATAGTTAGTCACAAAAGCTATGCTTTTAAAACCATGTAGTAGTTTTGTTGTTCTAAAACTTTCCAGTTTGCTCTATTTTTCTTTAAGTGGAGTGGTAAAACTGGAGTCACTGTCTAATAGCAAGGAACAAAGGAAAACAGCTTCGTTTAATGTCTTACGCTGACATGTCCTGGAATTATATTTCTTTCCCTTTTGAAATAATAGTGTTATTTTCCAAGTTTTAATCTCATAGATTCTCAAGAGTTGCTTAACATGTTAATACTAATTTTCCGTTAGCATTGCTATCGTGCTTTGAGCATTTTCCAGAGTTTCACCATTAGAACACCTCTAGACAAATCATGAAGATTGTTGTGACAGTTGCTACCTGCAAAAGAATTGCAGCCTCTGCAAGTTCAGTGTCATCAGCCAATTTAAGAAATGTGTTTCTCTGTTTCACTTTTCCAATTAAGGCCAAAATTCTAAGTGCTCAGCTTAGTATACAGAACTCTTTGAAATGCCTCAATGGACTATACTATTTCAGTTTGATAGAAAAAGAAATCACTGGTTCTCTCTGAACAGCTTTTTCAGACTGAATAGCTTTACACTGCCATATCTTAGAAATTTCAGACTCTGTTTCCCTGATTTACTAGGGAACTGACTGCAGCTCCTGAAGACTAACTCACAAGCCATTATCTGAAGTGTATTAAAGCTACTTCTTCTTGCCTATCTGCATGCCTTTCAGCTTGCAGTAGATAAACATGAAGTTTGACATGATTCGATTTTCATTTTCTTATTATCCTACATTGTTTAGAAATGGACTGTGATATTGTTTTTCTGTGTTTAGTGTGCATGTTGAACTTGCCAACTTGTAATTCTCTGGGTACTCATTCCTCTGAGAAAAAATATGTGTATTTGCTCGGAGGTTTTGTTTTCAGAGATAATCAATAATGCTTCAGAAAATCTATTACTTGAAATCCACTCCCAAGCACGTAGTTCATCCTTTTCATTCACTGTTGTGATTTACTTGGGTGAACTGCACATTTCACTTTACAGCCTATGGAGTCCCAAGCACAAGCAGGCCTTTTTCTGGTAAAACTCTGTTTATCAGTCCAAGTATGAAATTTGTGAGAATGAGAAATGAAAGCTGTTTCTTAATGTATCACTTGAAATTTTCAGGGGAGGATGCATGTCTCTATTAAAAGCTGGCAAAAGGTAAAGCCAAAGGTGAAGCCAAATTTAAAATTTGCTGCCTTGAAGTTGGCTGATTTTTGGGTTGGGTTTAGTTTGAGGTTGTTTTATTTTCTTTGGGTGCTCTTGTTTGTTTGGGGATTTTAAATTTGGGGCGGGGGGTAGTCTAAAAAGTGACAAAATTTGGTTTCATGGCAATGCTGGCCTAGAAAATAAAGGGCTGGGAGGTGAAGGGAAAGACTGTAAGGGGAGAAACAGATGGCACCTGTCCACTAGCCTTCCAGCAGATGGTCGAGTCTTCTTGGGGGACATTCTTCTGATCCCCTCGGCCCACGTCCTCCTGTCCATTCTTCCTCTAGTCATTCCATATCTTCCTTTACATTTACTGTACCAAATTTCTGGAGTTATCGAGGCATCTCTTTCTTGAAGAGACCTTATCCCTTCCTCTTAACATTCTCGTCTCCCTGTAGATGGGACAGTTTTCCTGTCTCTTCCCTGAAACAGAGTGGAGACTTGCTTTCTTATTTGTGACTGAGAAGATCCCCAACTGAAAGCTGAGGGAATTCTACTTGATGATCACCAGCTAACAAATCAATATGTCTAGGGCAAGGGATGTAGTTCTCTGTCTCTTTGTGAAATTAGGCAAATGTCTGCTCCTCGGCTGTGATTTAATGTAAAAATGCAGTTCTTTTTACAAGAACTTCACTGTTTTCACATTTTCTTACAGCAACGGAATATGAAATGTTTTAGTTAGGAGGTTTTCCAACTATTGCCTTCTCCATCTATTCAGTTAATTTCTTTTTGGCTTTTGACAGTGTATGTGTATTTTTTCATTTTTTCTAATGCTAGCAATTATCATTGAAAATGCTTGCTGAAGAATGAAGCTTGTCTAGCCATAGAAACTTAGAATTGAATAATATCCAAGAAATTTTGTTATCTCTGTATGATTTTTGTTTAGAATTTTGGCACCCATAATTAAATTACTAAATCATGTACTGGAAATAAATTTGCCAATTACATGCTAGTCTGACTTTTTTTTCCCTATCTCTGTCATCTGAGTTCGTCTGTTTATCTAATTCAATCCCGTGATTTCCATGTCATTCCCATGTAATGCTCTGAGCCCTATTTACTCAACAAAGGTATAAAAACCCTGTAAACTAATATTGAACCAGTTGTCAGTGTTTTAAATGATCATGTGTGACTTCATTGGAGAAATGGGTTGTGCTACAAGTTTCAAATATGACAGCAATGCTGATTTTTTCACAACTGTGTTAAGAACAGCTGATCTCCAGAAGAAAGCGCCCATGTCGGGCATTTCCAGCATAAAGCCATCATAACATTAGTGAAAAGTGTTAAATATTTGTGCAGTCTGGAAAAATGAAATTTCCTGTACTGTTTAAGCAAATGGGAGTGAAAATTGCTGAAAGTGCAATCCTAACCTGTAGGCTGGTAAGAGAAATAAATTAGCCCTGTGAGTGTGAACTGCTTAATGCTTGCTGTTCTACTGGGAAATCTTGCTCCTGAAAACTGCTTCACAAGGATGATTTTTCTTTTTGCCAGTGTAACCCAGACTCTGTGAATGGTTCTTCTTTGAGCAACATTTATATGTTGCCTTATGGGTATGTGTTCACAGAGATATGAAGAATAAACATGTAGTTATGCAGTGTGTATTGCAAAGTTGCTGCAAGGAATTAGTTAATAAATAACATAAATTAATAATTAACTGCCTTGTCTTACATCTTTCTGATCTCTATTCATCTGGTACTTCATAGCAACCTAGTTTATGTTCCATCCCCACTTACCTAGTCATGATTTCTCTTTTGTATTTTATCTTGTTTTGCTTTATTGTCCCTGCTCATCAGTTTCATCTGTGAGTGTATGGTGTTTACAGCCATTGCCAAGCAATCCTGAGGGCTATTTTAACTAAAGCACAAATAAAGGATAGTTTCATCTTTGTCCCTAAACTAACCATTTAATCAGTAGTGTGAGTTAATATGGGCACTAGAGAAAGAAAGATGTCAGACCTCTATTTTCAAAGACACAATGTTGTTTTCTTCATTAATAGCAGTGATTCCAGATACATTCCTAAATATGAATGACTTCAGGAAAGCTCATGATTTTTTTTTTTTTGTACTGTTTTGCAGGGGATTTCCCAAGAAAACAGGCAGAACTGCTAGGATAGCATCAGATGAAGAGATTCAGGGGTCAAAAGATGCTGTAATTCAGGATCTGGAGAGAAAACTTCGCTTCAAAGAAGACCTTTTGAACAATGGGCAACCGGTATAAAAACATAAAATACCCTAGGGAATGGGAGTGGGTGGGAGAGGGCATCATTGGTACTTCCTGAGATACGCTGCATGTAAAATAATTCTTGTAGATTGCTTTTTATATGCTTATAATTTTTAATTGAATTTTCAAGAGTGCATTTCCAAAAGGGATGATAGTGTACGTTTTGTTCTATCATTCTTTCTCCTGTTTGACAACTTCGCTTGGACTTAACAAAGGAACGGAGGTCACAAAAATGCTGAATTTGCTTAAGAGGCTTGCACAGTCTGTATCTCTAGGACTTTTTGAGCCTCAAGGGCCATTTGCTTTCAGCTGTTCATTACTGAGTGGATGAACATGCATAGTTCTTCTTCTGTCCAGGCTCATTCTACCTTGTGCCCAGCCACTGGATGATGGGGGAAGCAATAGGTGGTAACTGGACATCAGAAGAGGACAAGGCAGTTCATCATGAAAAACAACCCAGTAGGAATCAGGCATCATTAGATTCTGCAGCTGGGGGGCTTCTTTTGACCAACAGAATTTTGACCAGTAGAATAGAAATGACCTAAAGTACTAACTTACAGACTCGAGCGTTAATGACCTGCTCAAGGAATTAGGTAAAATGAGCATATCAGGCAATGGAAATGCACAGCCACAAAGATCCATGTTCATTTTTAAGCACTTGAGATACACAAAGAAGATAAAATACCAAATTCTTCCTGCTCAAACTTCATGAGCAGCAACTTTCCTAACAATTTTTTTACAATATTTAAGACATTATCTGTGAAGCAGCAATTTCTTTTAAGAGGAAAGTAATTTTAAAAATGTAAACTGTCACCCCTCTTTTGTCAATAAAATGTTTTAAAAAAACATCCAAATACCTTGGGATGCCTTTGTGCCACTTTGAAAGGCAGTGGAATTATATGTTTCTCAGGACAATGCCCAGAATTTTACTAAGTTTGCTACTAGGTCTGAGCTGTGAACTGTTGTGGTGTAGTTCAAGAAAGCCCATTGAGTCAGACTGTCCATCAACAATTGCTCAATTTCGGTTCTTAATAAGATCACTGGAGTGAAGTAGGGAGAATGTTCAGAGTGTCTGCTGCTTCTGTTACCTTTCTCCATTGACTGCCCAGTGTTTGGCAGTTTTCTGTAATAGTTAAGCAAAATCACTGTCAGTGTATTAGTTCCTGTTTTTTTCCAAAGAGGTGGGCTGAGAATGACTGTCAATGCCTGTTTTGGAAAGTGAGGGAGATGTTTGGCCTGAGCAAATGAATGGAATATGCTGAGAATGCCCACATGGCCCAAGGTTAAAAAAATAAAAAATAAAAAAAATCAACTGTGATTCGATGATGTGGGAGCTTGAACTAAATGAACTCTGTTTTGGTGCTTGCCTTGAGGCTTTGGCCTTGCAGATTCCTGTCTTGGGTAAATTCTGTATGTGTAATCATGGCTGTGGGCACTTGGAGTGACTGCAGAAGGAATAAAAGTGAAGAAATGTTCATGATTTTCTTGGATGCTTGTAACCGAGACAGCGCTGCTACCTAGTTGTCATGAGTTTCAGCCTGCTGGTTTAGTTGCAATATGACATTTAAAAATATAAATTAAATGAGCTTTTTTGAAAATGCAAGCATGAAGTAGATGTAATGTTTACAGTTTCCATTCTTCATTCGTTTTTCATTATTCTCTTTAAATGAGGTGTTTCATGATGAAATGAGTTTGTCTTCCACAAACTAGCATTTTTTGTAATATTGATTTGTAAGAAAGTGTCTGAAAAGCATTTGTAAATGGAGGAAGAAAACTAATAATGAAATAATTGATTACACATAAAGGTTTTCCTTTAACTTGTTTTCTCTCCATAGTGTAAATTGTCTTTTATAAGTTGTCTCCTCAATTTCTGAAAGAGTAAGAAGGAGTAGAAATTTTGAAATCTTAAAGAATACACTTTTCTGTATTTTGGACAAGATAGAGTATCATCTCCTTATCATTTTTGGCAGTGTTTTGTGCCTTGTGTTTCTGATGTAAAAACTGAGGAGAATGACTTGAGTAAGATTTGGGATGATTTGATATGCCCTCTTCTGATGGCCATGCTGATTTAAGCAGTTCCTATTGCTCATTCCTACACAAGTTCCTGGCATGAGGATGGAAACAAATGGCAGAGTCAGTGCAAGGGTTGCTTAAGCCAAAAGAGCCACTTGTAATACCAAAAAAATGCATTACAAACTGTGGTAGAAAATTTCTGTTAGAGGCATATTGCTGCTCTCTTTTATCAGCATTACTTTAAGCATTGCTGACACTGTACTGCTTGCTAGTTGGAAAAATAATCTTTTCTGTCTTTTGCCTCCTCCCTCATCTCCTTTTTATTTTTTGTTCAGAGATTAACATATGAGGAAAAAATGGCCCGTCGATTGCTGGGAGCAGACAGTGCTGCAACTGTTTTCAATATACAGGAACCAGAAGAAGATCCTGCTATACAGGTGCCACATAATTTCATACAATTTCCACAATTTCATAGGAAAAAATGCCTTTCAGTTTTTCTTTTTTACAGACTATGATTGTCATTAAAATAAAGTCCTACATAAGAGAATAAATATACACAAGGTAGGATGGCTATTGATTACAGAAGTCATACGTTATCTGTTAGTGAAATAAACTGGAGGATCACATCTCTATTGCTCAGTTTTTCCATAAAGTTGAGGCTTCTCAAATGTCTGCTTTCTGCTTTAAACTCTTCCATTTATCCTATTCTGTCCTGACCTTTAAGTCTCTCAAGGCAAAAATACATCTACTATCTTGAAACCATCTTCTCTTTATTTGTGTAATAGGCACTTCTTGGGTGCAGACCAAAACCACAACAGAAAGTCTGCTTGAAAGGCCAGGTACACGCTCTCCATTGTTCAGATGCCAGAGTTGCTATTCAGGAATGTGTAGCATTCTTTGCTTATGGTGCTGATCAAAGTACATTCTCCTGATAAAAGCTCTGAGGAACTGTCATGGATATCTCTTGGTCTTCTTTCTGCCTCTTGATCTTTTTTTCTACCCTTGCAGGATGCTCGCTCTGTTGGTGCTTCTGTAGTGAGTCCTGTGGATATTCAAAAGGTTAACATTTTCACCTTTTTCTGTCTTTTTTTTGTCTTTTTCCTTCCCCTTTCCTGTTGTTCTTGTCCTGTTAAATTCTGCAGTTCTTGGTCAATAATAAGAGGTCATCTAGCATTAATAACTGGAGAATTGAGCTGCACTCCGTTTACGAGGGTGTTCAAGTTGTTCTAGAGCCTGTGTGAGTGCAGACAGTTTAACAGCAATCATTGTGTGCTCCACTATCTTTGTTCTGTAACAATAACACACACTGATATGATACTGTGTCATGTACTTCATGGTTTACTTTTATGGTACACTTCAAGAAACAAAGAAATTTTAAAACTATCTGCAGTTTACAAGGTATTCCTCTGCTCTTCCATTTTTTGCAATTATCGAGGGTTATGATTAGTTCTGTAACCGATGGTAGAAAGATAGCACATCATTCTCAGACCAGAGGCAGTGACAGAGGATGGCAATGTGAAAGGATGCTTTGCATGAGAGGCATGTTCTGTCTTAAATAAAACAAGGATCAGAGACAATGGCCAAAGGTAATTTGAAAGAGTGTCTGAATTTCTGCTGACTGAGAAGAGCATTGACCAATATTTCTTTTTTTTCCTGCTTCTGAGTTATTTCACAGTCTGACATTATCACTGCCATCAGGCAGATTCCAAGTAGGAATTCTGTACTGCAAGTAGACAGTTCAAGAAAGCAAATAACAGTGTATATCAGTAAATAATAACAAATTCAAACAAGTCACAGTGTTTTACACTTGATGAACCTTTCTGCTCTTCCTGTTAAATCTTCAATTCTGATAGGATAAATTTTGTCCCGCACAAAGGGGACCATAGCAACAGGAGTAAAGGGAAACAACTACCATAGACTGCCACTGTTGCCATTTTATCTTATTTTTTTCCTCATTTTTACAGGCAACTGTAAACAAAATAATTTTATCCTTGTGGTTCAGCCTCTGGTACAGTTCTGCTCAAATAGCAGATGTGAACCATATGGTCTTCTAGCCATCTGGAAACAAAACCTCTAAATCTGTCTGTACCCTCAAGGAAATATTAGAATGTTCCTTTTGTCTTTATGAACTGCCTCAGAATACTTTTATTCTTATAGGATTTTTTTAAAAATTGAAAGAAAGCAACCAATGACTTTCTTTCCCCTTATAAATTAGGCCTTAAGACAACATGAAATACAGTTTTTGCCTCATACCAGATGTCTTGATTGTTTCATAGGGAAGTTATTGGAGACATGGATTATAGTGTTTTTCTTCAACAAGATACATTTTCCTTTTATATGTAAAAACTTAATGGATTGTTAGAGATCAGTAAAATAAAAAAATCCGAACATTCAGAACATATCTTCCTGAGCAATGTGTTGAAGCTGGACACTAATATCTGCCTCTCATTTGACAGGAATATAAAGTCTCCAGCTTTGAGCAAAGGTTGATCAGTGAAATTGAATACAGGCTGGAGAGATCTCCTGTGGAAGAATCAGATGATGAAGTGCAACATGGAGATGAACCTATTGATAACAGTATGTCACCATATTTTGAGATAAAGCTGAAGCACTACAAAATCTTTGAGGGAATGCCAGTCACATTCACATGCAAAGTGGCAGGAAATCCAAAGCCAAAGGTAAGTAAGAAAAGATGGTAAATGTATATAGAATTTCTAAGAAGAGTTCTGTGCTGGTGCTTTACCATCAGGCTCTGGACTCTATGGGCTGTATCTTACAGGAACAGGAGATATTCACACTTGACAAGAAAGACTCCTAACTGGCATAAACTTCCAAATCTCTTTTGGAGTTAAAAACTGGGGTTATTTAGTTAAAAATTGCTACCATGAGGCTTCCGCTCTCAGCTCTCCTGAGACTTCTCAGCTATTTTACCTGGATGTAATGCTTCTGTCATTTTCAGAGTTACCTCCAGGGTACATTTGTACCACAGAATGCAGTGCAATGCTAGAAAGCCCCACGTGAGCTGGCACAGGAGTCCCAAAAGCCACCTCATCTTGCTGGCATGGGTAATTAGTTCAGGCATGGCAAGATGCTAATGAAAAATGTGTGGGTTCTAGTTCAGAAGCAAGCATGATATCTCTCATTCTCCAGCATCTACACACACTAACAGGACTAGATTTTACTGGAATGTAGAAGAAGGCGTAATAAAATACCGTAAGCTCCCATATATCCCAGCAGCAAGATGAGACATGATGGTGGTTTTAATGATGTTCTGAGGGAGGGTTGGGCTTGGGAAGCATTTCCTTGTAACAAATGTAAAAGCCCCAGTCGTGTGATGTCAGTAGTTTGGAAGAATGCCCTCCTTGGGTAGTTGCGTACAGCCATTTCAAAAATCGCTTGGCAATCAACTGACTGATTATGCAGCAGGCAAACAGCCGCAGCTTCTTCAACTCCCCTGCCAAGGCCGGTGTCTTCCCTGTGAGGTCCCCTACTCTCACAGTGACCTCTGGTGGACAGGGGCTCTTGTCTTCTTAGACAAGATCAAAGATGCCCCATCTGTTACATCAGACCTTCACGGAAGCACTCACATCCAAATCTCTCATCTAGTGTAAGTTTTATGGGTACTTAAGATTTCAAACAGAGATAAATGCAAGTGACTTTACATGTGCATGATACTGTACAAGCTGTTAATAAAAAAAAAAAAGGGCTTTGTGAGGTAGCAGAGGAAGAACAACATAGAACTAGGGCTACATCGACATCAGCAAGAAGAAAATCTCTAGAATGAGATACCCATCCCTGCACACATGTCAGAAGGTTTTACTCCAGGCTAGCTCTAATCTTGTCCCACAGACTGAAGCAGATGCACGTTAGATGGGTTCTTGGAGCACATTTTCTGGCTTAGTTTCATCTGAAAGGAATCCAGTTCTGTGCTCCATGATTTGAGCCACTGCAAAGTAAATGGGGTTGATCAGTATACTTTTATCAAAAAGGCACTTCTGGTTCAAACTGAAAATACATATGCTGAGAAGATAAGCCCAGTCTGACGGAAACCAAACTTTTTGTGTCTAGCATTCTGAGATGACCATAGGTAAGAGTCTGTTGTGCTGAACGAGGGTGGAATGCAAATGGGTCTGTTGCTGACAGAAGTGCAGTGTGTGCAGAGATACTCTTTCCGCCTGAGGCTTATGACTAAGTTGCTAGGTGACCTATTATGAGTCAGCCTTAGTCAACCATTCCCCAATTTCCACAGTTTCCAATTAAGGTGTAGTTTCTCTGTCTGATTTAAGACAGATGAAAGGGGATGTCTCCTTTCCCTCACTGGAGCGATAAGGATTGCACAGCCAAGAAACCAAATTCTTAGTACTTCCCCTAAAGCATGTCCTTACAGAGGAGCATCTGATGTGACTGCTCTGTGATTCACAGCAATGTTCTGTTTTCCTGCAGTGTCAAAGTGTGCACATTAAGAAGTGATTTGCTCTTGCACCTGGAACTCTGGCCCTTTGTTCCATTCACTCGCAGATGCTTTGTGTAATTTGTTAAGTTGCTTGGGATGGAACCAATATCAGTCCTGTTGTATGGCTGCTTGTTAGCAGGGCTTTGCAAATGTCCAAGGCCATGTCTTCCCCTCATCTGCCAGAGCATTCCAAGACAGCAATTCTGAGCAGCTCAGTGGCTGAGGGCTGCCCTTCTGCTGTCATTTGTTGAAGCTGGAAGTGTTGCTTGTGAATAGATTTTTTACTTTGGCAAATGAAAAGCTGGAAATAATTTACTAACTTGAAGCTCCTCCCTTCTAAGTATTCTGTTAGGTCTGCCAAGGAATGGGTTGGGGAAGGACTCCAGTGTTTCTAAAATCTGGCATTCATTACAAGGGATTTTTCTAAGCGCAGTTACTGGCTTGATTATTTTTTCCCCTGAACATGCCATGTAAATTGAATACTGATGTGCAAATTCTGTCTTCATATATATGACTTTTTAAATCTGAGCATATTCTTTGTTATAACCTTTGGAATAATGTAAAACTGTTTTCTCATCAAAATGAGAAACCTGTGGTGCTACAGGAGGGACTATGGAATACTTGTTTTTAAGGGATTATTTCACCTCAGAATTAAGACAATGCTGTACAAGAGGTTAATTGAGATACAAATGTTGCATAAATCTCATACTGCTCACTCTTCACATGGCTGAATATAATTCTTGGTGATTAAAGATGCTTGTGTTGCCCAAGATCAATACCCCCTTTGTACTGTGTATACACCATTGTATTCCTAGTCATTACACACTGGTTTCTGAAAATCTGGTGCAAATAAAAGCAATCCAGATGGAGTGTTCAGTGCTTACATAGTTTAATGGTACATTTATTAAAAGTTATCCTAGAAAGAAAATACTTCACTGCAAGGGCCATTGTCTCCTGCACTGGTAGTGTTTTACTTATTAGCTTAATGTCAGATAAAGGTAATATTAAGAATTTACTGCTCATATGGGATGCCAGTGCTTTTAAACTTAGTTGAAATAAGTTTTGGACAACATATACATGGTGTTTGGATAGCTGGTTCAGTTAATATTTGTGCATTTCCATGCACGTCTCCTGACATTTCTGATAAGTGTACTGTTATTAAATAGTTACTGCTTAATGCAGTAGATTTCCAAGCAACATTGTGACACATGTAAAGCATGCAAATTAAAACTCATTTTTTGCAGCAATGTTGCTTTAGCACCCATTAGCATGTGTATATAAGTGATCAGGTATCTCTTACATCTCCAGTAAGTGCTCTGTCAGCAGACGAGAAGACATGACTAAATCTTTTGTTCGGGCCACAGAGTCTCTGCAAGGCTGCTGACAGACAAAATAAGAAACAAGTATAACCAGCTATTGAGGAAATGGAATCATTTCAACTTGCGCACAATTCTTGTTAATATAAAAATCATACACAGTAATAAATTTTTAAGGAAAATTTCCACTCATTTTCACCAAAAAAAATTTTTTTTGGTGAAATTCAAAAGTATATCTTTAACTTTCCCTCAAGTGAGTGAATTTCAAACTTCGAAATGTTGGTACATCTGAAGAACCCAGCAGATTACATTCTATCAGGAATTGGATTGCACATTGTCACTTCATTTTTTACTAGAGAGCCAGCACCCTTTCCTCACTCTTAAGACCTAAATTCCCACTTCAAGAGTGAGGCTGAGCAAAATGTGTATGTTTTCCTCACGCTAAACAGTCCCAACAGGACCAGGACAAATATAGCTGTACTTTGAATGAGTTGGCCTTGTAAAAATGGTGCAGGTATCTGCACAAGTGTCTCAAGTGCTGAACACAATTGATGTTATGTGCAATACACATTTCAGAAATGACAGGTAAATAATGTTCTACTTAAATATGGGTTTGGACAGCTGAGTACATCCCTTCTAGTATAACATTTTTCAGATATTCATCTCTGTGTGTTCATGCATACACAACATTTACTTTTGATTCCAGCAGATATCTGTTTTGGATTTTACTTTATTATTATTATACTTTTTAAAAATCCAGAAAGCTAGGTCAGGGTTGGTTTTTTTCCCTTCAAGTTTGAGGCACTAAAAATACATTTTTTTGTGTGTGTAATTCATGGATTACTGTAAGATTTTATCCTGCATACATCATTTTTTTGGCTCACTGAAAGTATATCTTGGGTCAGCCAGAGAATAAAATTATGTATCAAAAGTGCTGGAAAAGCCCTCTGTTTGAGGGCCAATGTAACTGTTCTGTGCAGCTTGGAACTGTGCTGGTGTTGGCATGCCTTTATTAGCGGATGTCGATGTGCTGCGTTGCTTTGAAGTATTTCCTATTACTTTGCAAAGCTGTCCACTTGCGTAGCTGGCCTGTCACACCGGGGTGACACTGTTAGTTTCAATCATGTCATTACGCTGAGCTGGCCCCTCCACACACAGAGCTGCTCACTGCCAGCGGGAGCAGCTCTATCCCCTCTGGCATTTTGGTCCAGTCCAGTCAGCGTAATGGATATGAGACAAAACGGGTGTTTCAACAGTGAGATCATTGATTCTATTTTGTTCATCATTGAATTAATTCACCCTATCATTATCTTGCTTTTTTTAATTTATGTTTTTCTTTTCTGAAAAGGGAGCAAAAGCATTCTCAAGTTTTTTCTGCAACTTCTTCAGATTCGAGCAAAATAAGTGTAAAATTAGTAATCTCTGAAATTAGTAATCTTTTCTTTGTACTGACATTTAGTTTCAGTTCTTGAAATGTTCAGTCCTTATACAGCTGTACATTTTGTTGGAAAATGTTCAGGCTGTTGTTTCTCTTTGGTCTGCTGATAATCTTGTAACTGTTAGTGAAAGTGGCTCATAGAATGAGAAGTTGAGCAAAGCGGTTTTCTTTTACTGCTTACCAGAGAGTTTTCCAGCAGTTACATTTGTTAGTGCTATTAAATGAGAAATTATGACAGTGAGCACCCACCTCTTACCAGCTGTGCTTTGTTTCTCCCTGCAGATTTATTGGTTTAAAGATGGGAAGCAAATTTCTAAACGAAGTGATCACTACCGAATTCAAAGAGAACCTGATGGAACTTGCTCACTGCATACTGCAGCCTCCACCCTGGATGATGATGGGAATTACACCATTATGGCTGCTAACCCACAGGTAAATGAAGGTTTGGCTCCAGAGCAAACATCCTTCTGGACATAAATCTTCAGAAAACTATCTCATCTCACGTATGCATGATTTAATTAAATGATGAAGTCACTGTCAAGTATGCAAGTTAGATTTCTGTTTTCCTCTTGCATCAGTAGGGTGGGACCTTTCTATCTCCAAGAGATTAGCAACTCAACAGTAGTTTTTTTTCCTATGGTTTGAGGTTTCAGGAGGAGGGGTGTAATTTTTTAATTACTCTTTCACTAGTTGTTTCAGCTGATAAAATCTCAGTATTCTAATTGTGCATGGATAGCCCATATATATGAAGTGAGAAAAAGATCCAGTTACCAGCAGAAGTAACCCAGTCCAGCAATTTAACTTTCTTCTGTTGACCCTACTCACTGAGGCCAATTTTTTTGAAATGAGTGGGAGTATATCACACCTCAACTTGCTTACATTAGGCAGATTGCAAGTCTGTAAGGCAGAAAAAATCTAGCACTATTATGTAGCGGTCGTGTGTTGATCTTAAACAGTGCTTTTCTGAAACAGAGTGTTACTGGTTTAGCAGTGCCATTTCTTCTTTGCAGATTTAATACAAGAGTTGAGGGTACACAGCAGATACCCACTAGATCATTAGACATAGCCAAAGTTACAGGTCACTCACCCTATTGAAGTAGCTTTTTCAATCCACTTTGCCTACACCAGACCAAATTGGAGGGAAAGAGTTGCACGTGAGAAACCAAAGCAGTAGCGTAACTTTGGGGATGTAATGAATTATTTTCTTCTGTTGTGCTAAATATCTTGCCAAGACTAGGCCTACAAGCAGAATCACGCTGTAGAATAACAAACTGTATCACTGAGACAAAGTTTAATCTAAGCAGGAGTGTTGTGCTCTGTTATGCACGTTGCTAGGTTACTCAGCATGATGCTGCCATTTTTGTCTCGCTCTTCAGCTCATACTGCAGAGGGCTTGTGAATATAAGGGGTTGTACACACAGGCAGCACACAGAGAGCAGCTTTTGGGTAGATTCTATGAACTGCAGTGCCTAAATATAGGTGGTTTAAAATTATTATTTCTACATATATAAGTTAAAGAAATACTAATAAAATAGCATAAGGCCATGGAATTGTTCAAGCTGGGAGCTTTTATACATAGATGATGTTGTTACAATGCTTGGTACCATTTAAACTGTGAAATTTCACAACAGGTTTAAAAATAGATGCATGCTCAAGGTAAGAAATGGTTCCTGTTCATCTTCCTCTAAGTGTTGTCTCCCTGCATGTACAGAGTTTCACTGTGTAGCATTACTGTGTGAGCCCGAAGTCTTTGAGAACTTGGTGAACAAACTGCCTTTGTGTTTGGGCACTGCACTCTGTCCCTGAATATTTACAGCCTACTTTGGAGCATTTGTTGTCCTGGATAATGCTCATTCAATGACACAACAGTGACCCAGGTTACCAGTTCTGGTCATTGATGGCACTACTTTGTTTGTGAGTTTTTGGATGTACTAAAATGAGCTGGGTTTGTGAGGTTTCCTACTTGGAGCTTGAAAAAGCAGCTTTGTTAAATGGTAAAATTCTGTGCTTGTGCTTTCTCCCCTCTTTGGAGAAGAACCAGAAGCATCTTCCTCTGGCTCCCCTAAACCAAACATCTGTGTTTCACCAAGCCCATTCTGTTCTCTTTTTTACAGTGTAATTCCCAAGCAAACATACTTATCTCTTCCACTATTTGCTTGCTTTTACTCTGCATTTAACAGTACAATGGAGGCAGAAAAGGGCTGTGAGTTAATGTACTAGCCTTTCACACTCAAAGACCTGGATTCCAATTCTTTTAAGTCATCCTGAGTGGAAATAATTTTGGCAGTCTTCTCATTTCTAATGGAAAGTTGTCCACGTCTCAAAGCTATCACAAACTTAAGCAAATTTGGCAACGTTTCCTTGAGAAAGCGAAGTACGTAAATATGAGGGAGCTCCCATCAGAACTTTGATGGACTGGTAGATATTTGCTAGGCTGTTGCTGTGTTTGGTCATTGCTGTTGGAATCACCAAGCTCTAAAGCAAAAGACGTGTTCTCGGCTGATGGAAATCGGTTTTATTAAAGCAAAAGATTCAGTTCAGTAAAGCTCTGCCAGTTCATGCCATCTCATGACCTGGACTAACATAATAGGATTTATGTGTGTAAAATGCCTTGTTGACAGACCCTGGAGATCGTCCATGGTAGTTAACACTGCAGGCCCCATTGCCCACAGCGTAAAATGCAGTGAGCTGGAATTAAAGTTCTGACACACCACTGGGGTTTGTTGTAAAATTTGCCACAGAAGTTAATCCAGAGCAAATGGACCCTGGGCCTAGACAAACACAAAACCTTGCCTGGTTTAGGCCTTTAGTTAGAGGTCATATCCCTTAACTGAGCTCTTTCTATGAACTGTATGGACTTGCATCGAGTTCTTATTTTCATCTTCTTTCTTTTTATCTCATTCTCTCTGCTTCTTTGCATTACACACCCACAGTCCTCAGACTGGAGTTCCCTTAGTTTCTAGGACATCATCTCATGAATTATTTCCCACTCACGGCTTCCTTCCTCTTCATCCTGTGACTTTTCTGAAAACTTTGGCTTCCTGCTTAATCTTCTGTATCCAAATTCCTTATTGCCCTTTGTGTTTCCATTTGTGACACCGTCATGTATTGAGATACGCAGAAAAGATCCCAAACTATGTGTATTCGTCACCTGCCAGAAAAATATTAATATGTAGTGGTACCCAAAATAGAAATTCATTTGTTCCAGATGTCTTTAATGGTCTTGTAACATAAGGGGAAAAACAAAGCTTTTACGTAAGGAATTGCTGTGGGTCTTGCACAATGGTTTATTTTAATGCAGGGATTTTACTTGTGGACTAAATGGGTCATGGGAATAGAAGTGGGACACAGACTTCATTTCTAAGTGAACACAAAAGTTGTTGCTATTCTAAGGCTGCTTGTGAGCCCAGTGAAATTATTTTTTGATGGACTTTGGACAGTTCTTAAAGAACTGCTATTTGCAACCCCACAAGTACTGCGATAAAAATATTTGCCTTTTATGCTGACAGACTTGAGTGTGAAGCTCACAGCTTAGAGCTGAAATACACTGCAACGCTGATGTGGATGTTGCCTTACTGCTATCAGCCCAGGGGGCAGAGCTGTTTTTTATTAGGACCACCAGTTATTTACTCCTTATAGGGCAGTCCCATCCCAAATCTGTTAGGACTAGTGCTTGTGGTGGAGAACCTGTCTTCTAAAATACAAAGTAAAAGAAATAGGGGGACCAAATACACCAGAGCCATGTTTTAATTTATTTCATTGAAAATAACCTGAATTATCACCAATGTCCATCAGCACAGCTGTGCCTTTTGGTGCAATTCCTCAAACCAGATTCACTCTGCAGAGAGGACCTGTTAAGTACCTGTCAAATTCTTTTGGCTTTCACATTAATGAGGGGTTTTTTGAGTTGTGGGCACACCAGATCAAGTAGACAATCCACTTTGGAGGCAGCAACTCTGTTGTTAACTGCCAACACTCACCATGGGCCATCTTCGGGGGACCTTGAACTTGTCATTCTGCTCACTTGCCACACACAGGGAAACCTCCTGCCCACATAAATAGCAGTGGATAAGAACTTGATTGCCAGCATATTAACAGTATTTTTTTTTAATGAATGTATTATACTCACAGTCATTCCAGTCTGTTCTGAGTTAGATTGGAAGCTGATAAAATGGGTAGGCAAGAAAAAGAACAGATCAGATTGAACATTTATTATTACATATTTTAAGTCTTTTAATGTTCCTTCTCTCTATCATTCTAACAGGGCAGAGTAAGTTGCACGGGCAGGCTGATGGTTCAAGCTGTAAATCAAAGAGGCCGCAGTCCTTGGTCACCTTCAGGTCAGCCTCACATAAGAAGGTATTTGATTCTTTTTTTTTTTCTTTTAATAACATGGAGTTTGCAAAATAACTGTGGTAAGGTAGGGAATGTGAGTTAAGCAGATAAGTTAAAAGCATTCAGGAAGAAATGTGACCTCTGCTGTCTGAAAATTATTGCGGAACTTGCACACACACAGAAGTATAAGCAACCTCTGAAATGACATGACTTTTAAATATCTTTAAATTTCCCTATCTCCTCCTCCTTTCTCTGTTGGTGTTCACTAGTTTCTCTGTATCTCAAATTACACTATCAGCTGTTGGGAAGGCTATTGTCACTTAGGCTTTTTAAAAATATTTCATGATTAGGATTCTACCAGGAACCTCCATCTTCTGCAGCTTCTAGTAAGTGTTCATTTAACTGCATGCCAAAGAGGTTTATCAGATTTACATTAGAAATATTTTAGTATTTCAGTATTTAATATTTCAGTTCAGGGTCTTGTAAGGAATTATGAGTCAGAAATAAAGTATTAAACTTATCTTTCGTGAGTTTACAGTTATTCCCATACGAAGCTATGGGTTATGTTTTTGGACCATAGAAGGGAATTTGCCCTTCAGATACTTTTTTTTCTTTGCCCAAAGCATTTATGAGGCTGTTTAGCACAGCTTATACAGCTTTAGATTATACAAAAAAAATCATTTTGGTTACCAGAACTGTTTTCAAGGGAGTGTGAGGGCTCTGGTTTCTGGATTCTGCTGTAATGAGGCATGTGCTTTGCTTAATGGTTCCAGCATTAGAATCTCAATATTGCCCAACTAATGTAGAGAGTACATGTAATTACAGTCAGTGTACAACCAGGAAAGGACTTCTGTAACAGTTAGTACTGGTACTAGTATGAAACGTAGAACTGCTGCATGTAAAACAGGCTCTCTTCCCTCCTCTGGTAGCTGTGAAGTATTGGGAAGTGAGGCTGGTTGGTTAAAAGATCTTGTCAGTCTTACTTCTGCACGGAACAAACTGCAACCCTGAAAGCATTTCCCAGCATTTCGCTGAGATGGCCACCAACTCCCTCTGCCATGTGTCACCCCTTGTGTTACACCCAAAGCTCAGAGTGCCTCTGGAGGGGAATATCTTGCCAGGCTGCACTGTGAGAACAGAAAACACTGCGACCACCTGGTGTAGCCTGTCCAGTCACTAATGCACTTAGCACCTTGAGATGATGGGTACAAATGGAAAGTCCATGTTAACCTCTGAAGGGAAAAGCTGCCATGAAGAGTCAGGTTTCAGCTGAATAAGTCAGTGCACATGGGATGACAAAGGGGAAAGACCTTTAAAAGCAAAGATGATGGGAAGGGAGGTAGGGGTGAAAGCATCAAGCAGCTGCCACTCCTGCAGCTTCCTGAAAGACAAAACATGTGTCTCTGTTTGTGATGGACAGAAGCCTCAGGTAAGAATGGAGGAGGCTCTTTTCAATCTCTCCAAATGCATTTAAAGTCCAAGGCCACTTCTGGCTGGTATTTTATTTTCTAATGGAGACAGACACTCAAACAGCCACTATTGCTTTGGGTTGGGTGTCCAGTGAGTAATGAATTATAAATAAGGAATTTCTGTAGAGCAGTTTAATTAAAATTTTTGGGGATTCTTATTTCCTGTAAAAGTACCATGTGAAGGGGCTTATCCCATTGTCTTCCCTCTGGTAGAGCGGTTTCTGTAAGCATTCAGCACAGAATCTCTGTTTAGTGACAGTTCTTACTGCTCCCATTGAGGAGTTCACCCAAGACTGATGAAATGAAAGCACATAAAACCTTCCCAAGACAGACTCCTGCCATTGGCTTTTCTAATGTAACATCCCAGATTACTGTTCCCCCATATACTGTGGTATTTGTCATGTCTGTTGCCATTGACTATTGATAAGTAGTATTCTTATGGCACTACAATATTATTTCTATAAGCTTTTCTGCTTGAGAGTAGCAAAACCATTTGTTTGCTTTTATTACAAGTGTATTTATTAGCTTAATGAATTTTATGACTTGTTACACTGTTGACAGGCTTTTTCCAGAAGTATATTTAATCTCTTACAGAATGTGTTCTGGCAAAACTCTGAGGTTTTATTTCACTCCTAATGTATTTTTCTGAAATTTGCTTAGCTGACAAACATGACTTTCTTAGCATCACTTGATGTGGGTGGCCACTTTTGAATTTTGGACTCAATCCCTTAGATGACAAGCTGCTCAACAAACATTCTGTCACCTAACCATGGTAGCCAGAGTTCCAAACAAATCTTAAAATGCATGAGAAAATCATCTTAAAATGTATGAGATTTAAAGAAGATTTAAAAACTAAACATTCCTATCACCCTGCTCTCAATTAGGGGATTCATTTGAACTTAACCTCCTTTTCTCCAAATTAGTGATCATTACCATATGGTCAGACATAAAGTCATCTTCATCTTCTTGCTCACTGAAATTCCCAGTGCACTGCACCGTACCAACACGTGGAGTCTCCCCTGGACACATTTAGTACATGATGTCAGTTCTGCTGAAACTGATCTCTGCAGTGTGACGTCCGCATTGCAACTCCGAAGAGCCCACAATGAATCCAAGAGTTATTCCAGTCTTTTGCAATTTGTCATTCCTAGACAGCTGAAGCTACTTGGCTCTATTCATTTCATTATTTGTTAAAAACCACAAAAAGTTTTAGAATTGAAATGACCCTAGTTTCACCTCTCAAGACAAAGGCATAAAAAAGTCTGTGATTTTAGGGTAAACTTACAAAGAGGTAAAAAGAAATGCAACAGCTGTGTTCACAAATTCTTAAATTCTTTGTTTTCCATTTAGCATAAATTCCCTCTACACACATTTCCCAGTTTTGACCAGTGCTGCCTTTTCCTGCAGCTGCAGCAATGTGATGGTGGCTTTCAAACTCCCGTAGTGCCAGTTCACCTGTCTGGCTCAGCTTTGCAAAACCTTATGAAGCACCAGTTACTTGTACTTTGTTGGCATCTTATCAACAGGATGCTTATCAATAATGTGGAGGAAGATTTTCCTCAAGTTGCTTGCACTGTGCAGCACTCACTTGACTAGATACCATCATTTCTAGTTGGTCTTGCAGAATTCATTACCAAACAATATCAGTACACTTTTTCCTTATTGCTCTCCATCTTCCATGCCACCTCCCTGCAGGAGACAACTGTGTCTCCAAAACTGATCAAAAGCTCACCAGCTAAAACTCAGAGTTGCTTATGAGCTGCAGTGTTGGACCGACTGAAGTAGATTTAGACATGTTCAAGTAGCAAAAACCATGAGGTGCTTCAGACATGGATTTAGGGACCTGAAGACTTACATGAGCTCTTAGTGTGTGCAGGGATGTCCGTCTGTTTCCCATTTCAGTATCCAGTCCTACATTATTAAGCACCATGGACTGGATATCTACACAAGCCCCCCCAGCCCCTCCAATTGTCTTTAGTTATAGTGGTCAGAAAACTGTGATGACCATTAAAAAGTCAACATTTAACTATTAATAAGAGAGAATACAATAGCACAGGTGATGCCTGACCAATTCAAACACAGCAATAGCAGAGAAAAGGGCAACAACAGAGCAGGGCAAAATAAATCAAATTCAAGCAACTCTAACTGCAGCCTCAGTGGAGCAGAGTGTGTAGCTGGAGTGTTTCTGTTCCATGGAGTAGTACAGCCTCGTGTTTTCCAAATGTAACTATTGAGGGGTTTAGGCTCTTTTTTATTGTGAATTATTTTAACCTGGAGAAATGACCTTGGACAGTAGAAAATGCATATGGGCACCTCTACTGCAGCACGGACACTGCGAACAGAGGCTAAAACAGAAACACTGGCAAAAGTTAGAACATGGGATTCAGAGAACTTCACTGTAATGTGTCATTGATAAAAGTGGACTTTGGAGGATATTTGAGTAGCTCCTTTTCTTCACACAGGATGTTACTGTAGGCAGCAGCTGGCTCCAGAATGGAACCCCCTGGAGCTGATCAGGCACGGACAAAAATGGATACAAAATTTTGTTTCAAGATTCTTTGATTACTAAATCACACAAATGGAATAATCTAATTTCAATGGAAATAAAAATCCATTTAAATGAGGAACCACTTAGAAAAAGATTTGATGGATTAAATTAACAGGCAGGAATAGCCAATGTTGAAAATGGATTAAATGATACCATGGAAGCTTAAGGTGATTGATACTGTGTATGGGAGTTATTTTTCTTTCCTTCTTATTATATATCAAACCGCTTATGGTACCTTTAAAAACCCCCAAAAACTAGCAACCGAAGTTATTCTCTTTATTGCTTACAATTGAAATTCTCATTGTTTCAATTCCACAGTTTGGTGGCATTGAAAATATTCAAGAGTATCCCATACAAAAAACCTGTTAAATGAGGAAGAAATATATCCACAGCAATTCAATACGTAGAATTTTCTATACAGTCTTCACTAATGCAGAACAAGAGAACCTAAGTCTGATGTGAAGGGTCTCTAGTCAACTGAGATGAGTTAGCTTTTAGCTGCTGTTATTTGCCGAAAGGGAGCCATGATTAATGAACAGTCCATGTACTTTCTGGTGTAATCAGCAGCAGTGAGCAGATTAAATACACAGGACACTAGAAATGGGGAACTGAAGCTACATGCCAAGACCTGCCAACTTGTTTTATTTGTATTTCAGTGATTTAAAGACTAAACAAAAGAAAAATACTATCGTTCATAAAATTCATTAATATTACAGGCTATTATACTGTAGCAATATTGTTTTATAGGTCATAGTTTCTCACAACATGTGAATTAAAAGAAAGTAATTCAATAATTGCAGTGTCATAATTAACTCAGTCTGGGCCAAATGCTACCAGTGCATGTGTGTAAATATGGGGTGATTATGGTATAGTTTGAAGAAGTGGTTTAATATTCAAACCAGTCTTATAAATGATTATGGTTCTTTTGACTTTGCAGAGAAAAAAAAATAATTTACCTTTATTTCATGTTATTTTAAGACCACGATCTCGATCAAGGGACAGTGGTGATGAAAATGAACCAATTCAGGAACGATTCTTCCGGCCTCATTTTCTGCAGGCTCCTGGAGACCTGACTGTTCAAGAAGGAAAACTCTGCAGGATGGACTGCAAGGCAAGTGTCATGCAAAGGGTAGCAGCAGCCTTTTGATAACATCAGCTGACTCAAAAACCACACTGCTTTCTTTTCAAAGCAGTTTTGCCTATTGGCAGTTTCGGTGCCTGTTAGTAGGGTAATTAATCTCATTGCTTGTGAGTAAGTGGACAATAAAAGTTTGCCTCCCTCCAATGAAAGTGCTTTGGGCAAACCTTAGAGCTCAGAGTAAACTGATTTATAGAATTCAGCTACACAGGGTGTGGAGGGAAGCAGCACATACTATAAAGACAATGTGTTTCTACATTTTAAGTCCTTTTACTACTTGAGTTTTGAACCCCCGTTAAAAGTTTCGAACAGTATAAACCTAATTTGTGACTGCTGAGCAGAAATATTTCAGGCTTGGGCGATTTCTGTTTACTTTATGCTGACCTATTTGGGAAAAGCTGTTTGCTCTGAAGCAAACTCCCCAAAGCAAGTGGCATGGCTTTCAAAGAGTGCTGGACTTGTCCACACAGCCCAAGCATTAACTAGTGCAGGTGGTGCTGTCACTAGGGCACACCTCAGTGGAATGCAATTTCAGGGTCAGTAGTTAATCAGCTCACATCTTTTTGTCTGCAAGTTTTCCAACAAGAAGTTAATCTAGAAAGGAGTATCTTCTCATTCCACCTGAAGAGCAAACAATAAAAAAGACAAAAGGTGTCACCCTGCCCTTTGTTTTGCAATGTATTGTTATTTAGCTTCTAGCCTATCTACACGATGATCTTTTTTCAGTCGCGCCCATAAGACATCATGGAATTCAGGGAGTTGGCCAGAAAGTAAGTAAATGACTACAGCTGACTCAATGTGTAAATCAGGGCAGAATTGGATCTTTAAATCTTTTGGTACACTTGCAGTAGCAAACCAAACCAAACTTCCCTGAAGTAACAAGTCAGGACTCCTCCAGTGTTTCATGTGGCTAAAACAATTTCCCCCTGTTCTCCTCACACTCAAGGTCAGTGGATTACCAACTCCAGACTTAAGCTGGCAACTTAATGGCAGACCAATTCGCCCTGACAGCTCTCACAAGATGCTGGTGCGTGAGAATGGGGTGCACTCCTTGATCATAGAACCGGTCACATCCAGAGATGCTGGAATCTACACGTGCATTGCCAGCAATCGGGCTGGTGAAAATTCATTCAGCCTGGAGCTCATTGTTGCAGGTAACATCTTCATGCTCAGCTTTCAGACTGAGCACTGCTAGGACAGCATGAGAAAAGAAAACATGGATGATGTCAAATGACACGTTGAGGGGAGGAGGGTAAGAAAAGGAAACCTGGCAGTAACATTAGTATGGTATATTTATAGGTGAGCTATTCGTGTTATGTCGTGGCATAAATTGACTGGCATGTAATGTGTGTGCAAAGTTAGGAAAAGGGTGCTGCTGGCCTTGAGGCCACAAAGCAGACTATTTCCCTGGATGTTTCTTTGTAATGACAGCCTGTGCAGACCCACGTCTACCCCTGGGCAGCCGCAGCCAGTGGGAATGTCTTGTGCATTTCACAGCACATCAGACTAATGCCACTGCAGACCTCTGGTAGAGCAGCTCCTTCTTCAGCTGAAAGTCCATGCTTTTGTGGAATATGGAGGAGGACTTTTTACCATGCCTAGTGCAGCTGGGTTATCTAGTTGTCATTTCAATTATTTTAGGAAAGAATCAGCTTTTTAGCACTCACTTGTCCCCCTGTTAAAATAATGATGGGACTGTTTTCTCCAGAGGAACCAGGACTGAACTTCATGATTAATGAAGACAACACATGTTTCCTGCCACTTAGGTCTTTCATAATTGTTCTTAGTACACTGCTGAAAGAAAGGCTTTGTTTTCATAGACAAATGTCAATATAACTGCAATTTTTATTTTCACAGCTAAGGAAATACAAAAAGCACCTGTGTTTATAGAGAAGCTACAAAACACAGGTGTGACTGAAGGATTCCCAGTGCGACTGGAGTGTCGAATCTCAGGGGAGCCATCTCCTCAGATATTTTGGAAGAAAGAGAACGAATCACTCACATACAACACTGACCGAGTGAGGTTAGACTTAAAATTATCTCCCCATGTGTAACTTCAGCAATGATCTATCCTGTAAAACAAATAAAAATCTAAAAGGTCACATGAACACTTTTGTGTAAAGGGCATCTCATAAACATTAACTAGTGATTGTAGTGATTGTAATAATTTATGACATTTGCTCAAACTTGCAGCCAGCCTGGTAGCTGAAGCAGAAATAAAATGTTACTTGTTCTCCATCATTAGACTCAGACAATTACCTTTGCACTCTAAGCAAGAGGAGAACTAGTTTTACTCTTCCTGAATCAAGACTACAGAAATTTGCTAGTGAAAATCAAGATTCCAAAGGAACAGTCTGTGCTTTTCAGCAGAAACTCTGATTCATAATTCTGTTCTACAGTTAAGCAACTAAGATTCAGTATTTTTTATTTTAAGATCTTCCTCGAGTTTCTTTATCCTTTCCACAAAAAGTCTGGGTAAGATCTGGTGTTCCTGCTACTCCAGATGTCTTAATCCATAAATGTGAAAGAAAAGTTACTTCATGTGTTTTTTCTTCTTAGTTTTCAATACAGTATATTAAGCTACCAAATTGTCAAGCATACTCAAGGCTTTATTTTCTACTTGCTAATTTCAGAGGAAGTTCCATTTTAATTAAAATTTTAGTTCAAGTTAGACTGTAATCAATCTGTAACGAAGATTGAGTCAGTTTATAATGCCATTTTAAAATAGCCTAGTTTGTGATTAAAATAGTAATTTTCTACTTTTCTTTTGATTAGCATGCACCAGGATAACTACGGCTACATTTGCCTGCTTATTCAGGGAGCTACAAAGGAGGATGCTGGCTGGTACACTGTTTCAGCTAAGAATGAGGCTGGGATTGTGTCTTGCACTGCCAGGTTGGATGTTTATAGTAAGTGGCTTCAATTTTCATGACCATATTAATCCCCCCAAAAGAAACAGTTCTATAAGTTCTGGGTTGTTCACAGAAT
This sequence comes from Cyanoderma ruficeps, assembly GCA_008694505.1. Taxonomy (NCBI): domain Eukaryota; kingdom Metazoa; phylum Chordata; class Aves; order Passeriformes; family Timaliidae; genus Cyanoderma; species Cyanoderma ruficeps. Next base: position 9,992,433 of record VZDJ01007747.1, read on the forward strand.
GGATTACATTGGTCTCTCTTTCTTTCGTTTATAGTTTCTCCTCAATAGTAAACATCCACTTCAAGACAACAAACGCTCTGTCAAAGTATATTTCACCATCTTTCAGACACCTAAAGCAAAACAAGCTTGCATGCTTTCTGTTTTTGCTTAGTACATTAAACGTAGCTAATTAACAACAGATAACGGCATGATCATATGATTTTTGTGGATCATTATTGCTTTGGTTTTGCTGGCACTTCCCTAACCTTTTGTATTCTTTTGTACATTAGTCTGTAATACACCTGTGACAGCTACCAAAAGTGTAGTAGATGTTTTTATGGCTTTCTGCTTAGTTACTCAGTTTGTTCCAAAGCAGCCCCATACATAGTGAATGTTTTCTTAAAGAAGAATCTCATACCAGTCTCATAGCAAGAATTCAGGGGGAGGGGGAAGGGGAGAGATAAAGGATGGTTTCTGGGGTGGTGCCGGAAGCGGGAATTGTGAATAAAAGATTTGGCTGAGCATTCTTCAGCATACAATGGCAGCCACATTATTTCCTTTTATATGCAACAACTAACCCTAGAACAGACCTGTTACTATAATAGGAGTGCACAGGAACAATCTCCTTGCTGTCAGCCTTCTCAGTGGCACAAGGAAATGTAGAAAACAATGCCAAAAAGTAACACAGACCGTTGTATTTACTTACCACATTTGAAGGTGAAACTAGATGCTGAGAAAAAAACCCCAATAGCAATGCCAAGAAATTAAACAAATTTACCTTTGGTTATAATGGTTTTCTGCTTCTCAGAAATTACCATCTCCTTCACAAAGGGTTGACTGACCATCTGGCATACATAGGTGCACAGCTCAGGAAGGCTAACACTTTTTCTTTTCTTTTTAATCTCTAGCTCAGTGGCAACAACCCCCTCAGCAGACCAAGCCAAAGAAGGTGCGGCCCTCGGCCAGCCGATACGCTGCTCTCTGTGACCAAGGACTAGACATCAAAGCAGCTTTCCAGCCGGAGGCAAACCCCGTGCACCTGACGATGCAGCCTGGCCTGGTAGAGAGCGATGACCTGTAGATTCAACTGCCACTTCCATCATTTTCTTTCAAAGCAGAAACACTGAAAGCCATTGCCTTGACCAATGATACTCCTATGTCACTTTATGCAAGGGCAGACACCTTCATGTACAAAAGATAAACAACAAACACAGTAACCATATATTCCTTATTCATTATACCAAATTAGAAGAATAGATAGATTATTAATAGAAATGTACACGTTGCACAACAAATCACACTCACCGGTTCCTTAACCTACGTTGCTTCATAATCCTTTTCATAGAGGCCAAAATGCATCAGAGAGAAAGATTCTTCACTACATAACCTTCATAAGCAGTAAGTAGATGCTACACAATCTTAATGGTGCAAGATGTTTTCTTCAAGGGTTATCAACAGTTCTAAAATGGCTACACATTCTGACAGCTACGATGAACAAGTGCAATATTATAAGAATAAAACAGGAAGGGACAAGGAAAAGAAACGTAAGCAAATGCTGTATCTGGAAACTGCTTTCTATTCAACAATGAAAAAAAAATCTTTCTTTCAGTGCTGTTAGTATGGACATCAACACCCTGACTTTCAATTCATTTGTGTTTTTTCTTTTTGCCATCTCAGAGGAGGCTTATTTACAGACATAGCAATGGAGTCGGAGCAGAAGTAATTTTACTTCTGCAGGACAACAAAGAAGAGTTGACACATGATAACAATCTACTCCAGATTACACATTGGTAACTAGATGGGAAAAAATGTTGGTAGTATAAACCACTGCAGTGAGTTACTGCAAGGGGTGGGAGGGGGACGGGGCAAGAGGTTGGAACTCTGGATTTCCGGACAGCAGCGTGCAACCTTGTAATACTCCCATTCAGGATTCTGGAATTGTAAGGTGAGCTGAAAACTAGGGAGTGTATGTATGGGACATTTGACTGTTTAAAGTTTGTGTAATATGTATGAGGATTTTAGAAATGTATAGTAAGTGAAAAATGGGTTGAAACTACAATACGAATTTAAGTGGAAAGTATACACCACAGGTGCTAGGTTTGCAAATCTGAGGAAGTAGAAAATGAAGATAGGGAAAAAAATCCAATTTGCTTTTTGTTTTTTCTTCTTAACATGTCTCTGGTAGATTTTATTTTTTCTTTCTCCTGACTGCAGGCAAATGTCAACTCTTTTGAGGGGTGGAGTCTGTGCACCATAGGTGAAAAGCCTGAAGGCTGCTTACAGAATGCAAGGCAAATCCGCTTGGAAGTGGAGCCCCACTTAAGTCACACCTGACTAGGTAGTTTTAAATTAGAACCAAATGAATTTCAGTTGAAGGGGAGGGAAGGAGAATGGATGGAAGAATTACTAGGCCTGACAAGGAAAATGAGTGTTTGATGGTACGAGCTAGGATACTTTGCTAGGAAAGGAAAACACTGTATTCCTTATATGAAGCACATATATGGTATCTTTCATTATTTATAATAAAAGTGTTGAAATCTTTTATCTCAGTTCATTTATTCAGAAGTCCTGTACTTAGGGGTTTGTTTGTTGTTTTTTTTTTAATTTTATAATTGTGTACACCATATATTGCATTACTGCTATACGTGTATTGCTTTGTAAGTACACAAAGTTTGTTTTGTTTTTTAGTGACTAATAAACTTTAGCACAAAAGGTAGTACTATTCTGGTGCAGGATATGACTAGTACTGGGGATGGTTAATCTAGATTAACATCATAGTCTGTCAGGTGGGAATAATCTGATTTTATTCTAGAAGTATGTCATATCTTTTGCCAAATTTTCCTCAACTGTGACATGCTAATTTACTTTTTTGTTTAGCTTCACTAGCATTATTTTGCCACCTTTTATTTGTATTTATAAAAATGTATTATCATTACTTTGGACTGTTGTGCTGATATAATGTGGGTTTAACATCAATAAATATTACACGAATAGAAAGTTTTCCTTCTGGTAAAGACTAATAACTGTTCTGGTACAAACATTCAAATGTAAGATTTGGAAATTCTAAATATTATGAGTACAGATTAAATGAGGCCTATATGCAGCATCTAAAAACTACTAGAATTTATCAGCATAGTCTGCTTGTGATCTGGAATCTTGTTTGAACAGAACAGAGGAACATTAATCATAAATCCTGAGAAACTTTTGCCAAATAGAAAAACTAGAAGATACTTTTTTTAAATAGATTAGAAAATATGCAGGTCTTTTTTGTATTTCTAATAATTGCAAAATGTCATCTCTTACAACCGATTCTGTAAAAGGCATAGTCTGAGCACTGTAAAATTCATTTAAGTGCCTGATAGCAAGACAATATCAAAATTTAAAAAAAAATCAGATTTACTTACAAAATCCTGACTATTAACTAGTTTCTCCTTTTTTCAAAGTGAAGATACCAGGAAAGATGCAAGATTATCCCTTTTTTGGGGGGGGGGGGGGNACTACAAACAGGCATATGTCAGCAATTGAGCACTGACATTAATGGCAATACTGCAGCTGAAGCCACTGGAGTTGTGTCTGCTCACAGTACATTTGGCTTTGGCTTGGGGACTAAAAAACAGACTGCTTTTTGAGCTTGTTGAAGATGAGGTCATCATCACTTCTTGCCCCTGTATATATGTACAGACACACTTAAGTAGTAAATCACATCTCTAAGCAGCAACATTGTTTTTATGAAAACATTCAGCTGTGCTGTTACTTAGTTACTGGGACTGTTTGGGCTTACAAAATCAGAGATAGAAGCCTGGCACAAGCAAATGAATTTCTCAAGCCAGAAAGCAAAAATTCTTGGAAGCATCAAAGTAACTTTCAGAAGTTTAATCTTCCACGTAGTCCACAGACAGATAGTGTGACCTGAGAGTGTACTTTTGTCATTTTTTAAGACCATAAAGAGGAGTCTTGACTTTTTGCAAGACTTCCAGTTCAGGTATACGTCAAATTCTTTAGGAAGCTGATCAGTCCAAGCATATTCACAGCAATCAAAGACTCAATGCAGCAGCAATCAGAATGATGACAGAAACCTCTGTCAAGAATACCAACAGTGAGGTGCAAAATTCCACATGCATGAAGGTTGTTCCAGCTGGTGGTGTACCTTAGCACACAGTGCCTTTATCCTACAGCTTTAAGGCAACAGCAACAATTAGTTAACATGCACAATTTGCTTCCATCACATCTAACTGGTGGTTGGGGATCAAAACCAGTCCAGCTTGAAACCCCAGCTTATAAACCATTGAAACCCCAGCTTATAAACCATTGTTTCTTTCTGTATCACCACTCTTGAAGTCTGTTTTAATTCACTGAGGGTGTATGCTAAGAAATGCCTTGATCCCCCACATCTGGACTGCTACATCCCTACCTCTGCAAGTAGCCCAAACAGATTTCCTATGTAAGTACTTCATGAGCTCACGTTATCCAACATGCCATGATGCTGAGGGGAAGAGCTGCATGCTCTGACTGCATGACCCAGCTGCCAAACCCACACCGTGCACTACAGATTCACGCATGGACTAGAAATGCATGCTTGGATTATGCATGTTGGCTAATTCCCTCCCTCACCATTCAAATGTACATGCAAGGGGTAGAATTTACTGACATTTATCTCATTCTCCTGAGCTAAAAGAAACAGCCTTCCCTCTGCACAGATTTTCTGTTTGAACAGAACTATGAGCACATAAAACACATCAGGCAGATGGAAACACAGTTCCTGCCCCAAGGAATTTACAATGTATTCCAGACAGCACACAGTATTCTTTCTCTTGTCTTAAAGCTTACAACTCTAAGCCACTTTGCATTCTCTAACAGAAGTGATTAAAGCACAAAATTATCTAATACTGCACTGCACTCTAATAAAAATCTGTTTGGAACATAATGCTCAGTCACGTCTCAAGCAAAAAAGCCAGACAAGGAGCAGCAGTACCTGTACAGCAATGATTTCAGCAGTCTTACAGATGGAGGCAAACTCCAGTTCAACACCACCTAGAAACAGAAATTTTGAGCTTTATAAAACAACTGCAGTGTACCAGGTAACCCTGGGGACTGGCCAAGTCTTGGTAACTGCCATCACTTTCTAGTTCTGTAGTAGCATAAATGGTCCAGAAACAGCTGCAGAACAAGAAGGCAGAAAAATACAACAGTACGTGGCCAGTGCACAGAATGAGTACAACACTTACAGAAGGAGCTCTACAAATCCCATCACACCGAATGGATTACGGCAGGACATTTCTCATGGGTGTTTAACAACGCAGTTTCAGGGAAACATATTGTCAAGCTTTTTTGGACAACTGTTGACCCAGATATCTCAAAGTATTTGTAGAGAACTGAGGGTACAAAACCCAGACTGAAAAAGAGGACCTTTCTGAGCTACTGCAAAAGGTGCTGAAAATAAGACAACAGGCAACACACCTGTAATCTGTTGCAAAGTAAGGGCATCTCCATGTTGGTGTCCTGAAAATTATGGTGAACTATAAAATTACAGCTGCTCTCTGTTCTAAATATGCATTCCAATAACAGAGCTACAAGAGTCTGCAGAGAAAGGATTCCGTTCCAGTCTGCTGCTGGCAGGGACAATTCACCATCAAAAATCATACAGGACATCTAAACAAAACATGAGAAATAACTGTGTTTTTTCTTTTCTCTGAAGTTGCAGGAAGTTTTCAACTATCTGAAACTTATCAACTATCTGAAAAAGTAGTATAAAAGGTCATATTGAGAGGAGCAGAATTAAAGTACTGCAGCTGAGGGCTTTTAATAGGTCATCAGCATCCAGGTGTTGGCAGTACAGAGCTGGAACATGTAGTTTAGTGCATTCAGCATTAGAAATACCGAGCTGGGAGATCTGCAAGTTGGAATTCACGAAACATCAAACTGCTTCACTAACAACCTTTAGTAATACCATAGAATCAGTTACCAAATAACCATATTTGCAGTTATTCTTAAGCAAATTGATCAAAATCAGCAGCAATTTCAAACCCATCAGCACACTACACATGCAAGGGCGCCTCAGTACCATCAGCCAGCAGCCTGGGAAATGCTGAGGAACATTCACATAACTCCCATTTGTTCAGTGGCATCTGCCCCCCACACCCCCGCTGACACTGCCCTAATGTGTGTGGAATGATACCAAGTAAGCTTTGGTGGCTTTTACTGGGGTGTTGTCTCACTGCATTTGATACTGACATACTCAAACTGCCGGTTTTGTTACCTACAATGAACAAAACACATCCCAGACCTTAACAGATACGAGCTGTTAACGTAAAAAATAAAAACATAAAAGTACCAGAATAGTTGTGATTATAGTCATGCTGATCCAAAGATATCTGGCAAGGTAGAGGTAGCATTTTTTACTAACCGACATCTACAGCAAAAAGGAGCCTTTAGCATATGATCTGAAATTGAACACAATGTGTATGTGAAAATTAAATGTAACTTGGAACTTAGCAGAGTTCTTACTTCTTCAGGCACTAAGCACACCCAATGACTTCTCTCCACAATCACACTTGACCTGCCTTTTCAAACACTGATTAACTGAATCAAGTGGGTGCACCTGGCCTTGAAGAGTTCATTTTTCATTTGCTTTACTTAAATGAACTACACTGTTCTTCCAGGAAAAAAAAAAAGTCACATAATTGTAACAGGCAATATGCATTTCAGGGTCGTGCAATATAACCTCACACTGTGCAACACATCAAAGTAGGAAAATTTGTCTTACAGCAATAAACAATCATTGTAATGTATGTTTTAACTTGAAGTAATAATGTAACTAAGAGATTTTGCAGGTTGGCATTTAGATACCCACTTTCTATCCAAATTTCACTGATCTCAGTAGAAAATCCTTTCCATCCTTAAAAGTCATGTCTTACAACCCTCAGCAGCTCAGGATATATGGAACTGGATTTTACAAAACCAGTAACAGAGATGCCAGCCCATCGGCTTTGCATCTACACAAGCCGCTCCACTTCCCTAAAACAATACAGGTTTACTCACCAAGCCATTGCCAATACAATAATGCCTTAGGATAGACTGCCCTCAGGAGGCCACAGTGAAATCTCTTCATAGGATACAACCCGAGCTCGCTCAGCACGCACCAACTCGGCCAACATTATATACATCTGTTACCGCCGTCTGCAAAAGCTGTTCCCCACCACAGCTCCTCCACACAGCTGCAATATGTTAAAAAATCCCACACCAAAACCACCTCGTGAACATTTTATGTGTCCCGCTACAAACTTTTACTGACAATAATCACAGAATCACAGATGACTTGGGTTGGAAGGAACTCTAAAGGTTATCTAGTTCAAGCCCTCTGCTATGGGCATGGACACCTCCCACTAGACTATGTTGCTCAGAGCCCCATCCAACCCAGCAATTGCAACAGATGCTTCAAGAGAAAGAGAAGACTGTGTTAGACAGTGAGTTCACTACAGCAAATTCTAAGTTACAAACATACTTCTTTTGGGAATAGCAGAAGTAAGGCTCCAGTGACCTACCTAGTCAAAAAGACAAAATAGAGTAATCCATCATCTTCCCAAACATTACAACAATGCAGAGAAGACATACAAAACAATTAACTTTCTAGGCCTAAAATGTGCTTCAAACCCCAGAACATGCATATCACATTATACCTATGAACTTTGAACTAAATCAAACTCCAAGCCAACAGAAGAACAATTTTAGGTTTCCTAACTTGGCAGTGACAAGGCAGGTCACAGAAATGAGTAAATACTGCAGTACTCGACCTTCTTCTAGCAAGGATATCCTCTCTGAAGCAGGAAACCAGCTGAGTAAAAAAGCAATAATTATGGATGAGTCAGAAAGAGGGCTGCTGTATAAGAGGACTGAATTAAATGACAGCTGCAAAACCAGCCCCCCTCAAAACATGCCTTGACAGCCTAGTGAAAGGCCATGTAGAAACCAGGGACATGGGGTGGAGCAAGAGAAAAGATCTGGAATAAAACACTGAGTAAGTTAAAGACCAGACTTGCACTCCAGCCTTCTTTAAATGCTCCCAAAACTAGGTGGATGACGTGAGGTTTCAGTGCATGCATGAAGAGGACTACAGATTCTTTAGAAACTGCAGAAACATGGAGTAGTGGAAATCCATAAAATAATCAATTCTTAAAGAGAAATAAAAGATGTTGGTATATAAAAGATTATAGGAGAGTTTCAAGCAACATAGCAGGTGAAGAAACATCAGATGGATATGAGCACATTCTCCCACTTCCATGAGGAATGGAATCACAGAAACTATGTATGTCTAATAAGATAGTGGACTGAAGTTTTCAAAATTCAACTGAGAAATGACTGTTAGTAATTTGTGCATGTCAAGTGCACAGTCTGACTCGCAGCCACATGCAAAAAAGCCCCAAACATTTATATACAGCTTGGCATAAATGCCAGCAGCACAAGATGTAAAACCCAAATGTCTGCTTTTAATCAAGGACAGTGACAAAACAGACATACTAGAAATATGCTGGAAGTAAGATAAAAAAACAAGATATTGATACAAAATATATAGAAGAGTCATAAAAGTAAACATCAACATATTAAATCATCCAATCAAATACTGAATTTCCAAACCCAGCAAGGTAAGCTCTGTTACTGGACAGTATTGGTACCCACAGCATTAAGATGACGGCCATAGCTATGTGACATCTGAGATGTCTAAGCCAGCAATGTAACCGTGATGACAGACAGCAATCGTGAGTACATTGGATAAATGTCACACTGAAGAAGCCAAGATCCCTAATATATTCTTTTTCATGCAGCTGATCAGGGCCACCCAACTCTGGCTGTGGTCACCCCGACCGTACAGGGCCTTAGCCAAAATGCTATTTTCAAACAGTGATATTTTAATGGTGACTTTTATTTCTGCAAGTCGACTGAACAAGTGTATTAATAAAGACAGAAGTCCACTACTACAGACTTCCACAAAAAAGAAGCAATATATAATAAAAAAACACATTAAAATGAAGCCAAAAAAACAAGTCAAAATTAAGATGCAGTGCCCAATGACAACACTAAGATTGAATATACTGAACTTCAGTACAACGACTTTAAATACATCAAATTTAACTTATTTTTGTGGGAAGGGGGAAGCTCCTGGCATTTAAACATCAACCTTTGTAAAAGGAGCAGTCTAGCTTTAGGAGTCAAATGGATTCAGTCACCGAATGTAACACTTACAGCCAGATCAGAGTGCACAGGAATAATCTGCAAATGAGCATTGCCAGTGATCAGCACCTCAGGAACAGGAGCCGTGCCTGAAGAAGGCAAGCAGATGATCAAATTAAAAAGCAAAGTGATCAGGGAAGGAAAGACCACTGAGGAAAAAAATCCCCAGACTCTGAACAAATCCCTATGATCAGTTTTTGGTACCATGCAGGAACTTGGTACCTTCACAGGAACTTGTTGAAGGTTTTACTCCTCAGGGCAAAACATCAGGCGAGGTTAGAGAGGGAAGAGGGGCAAATGGAGGAAGCTGAGGACTACCACTCCCCAATTCTAAAAGAAACCAAGTAACTGCAGTGTAAAATTTCTGAGTAAAACCTGCTTCATTATCGAGTGACTGGCAGCTGGCAAAAGTAACAGCAAGTTTTTGTGATTTTAGTGGGTAGAAGCACCACTTGTTTTTAAGGAAGAGATTCCAAAGGGATCCAGGGAACTAAAGACTAATTATATTTCTCTATACACAGCAAAGTGCCAGAAACTGTTCTAATGCCAAGAAAGCAACAGGATAAACATACACAGTCGCTTTTGCAAGGGAAAGTCATGTTTGATAAACATTTTAGAGTTCTTCTAAAGAAGAACTTAAAAGAGATGAGAGTATGGAGATCTAATAATGGTGCATGCTTGAAATTCTAAAAGGCATCTGACACATTCCCTTGCCAAAAACTATTAAAGATGCTGTGCTGCCAAAATAAGTTGTCATATCAGTAAATTGTTTAAAGATAGAAGACAAAGGGCATGAATCAGCAGTTGTTCTTTCCTAAGGATGTGCAGTGCCAACAGAACACCTCAGTTCCTCTGTTGGGGCAGGCGAAGTACAACTTAGTCCTAAGGCTTCCGAAACAGCAGTTTCTGAATGCAACAGTGTATTCCAGTAACACTAAGTTACTCAAAGTAACAAAGGGATTAAGGAATTTAAAAGTTGCACAACCATTTCACTGAGGAAATAGATGTTAAAACCAGCAAACTAAACAGTTTGTAGATATTTGAGAACAGTTCATGCTGAAAAAAATACAAAAATTCAGACTTTTGTACATATATATGGAAATGGACTCCAAGTTGACCATAAATTATTCAGGACTGAGATATTGTTCTGAAAATACAAGTGCAAATGTTAGGAAAAAGCAAAACACTTAGGCATCATTTTTGGAAACAATATAAAACAAAACATAAGCCAATTAATTTTCTTTAAAAATAGATCCACAGTGAATTCGGCAAGAAGTTCTACTAGTTGCTCCTTCCTTGAGAAAATGGAAAAGTAAAGCAAAGTTCAACAAAGATACAAAAGAGCTCTCCAACAACAAGCAATTAAAAGAAATATGACTCTTCAGTATGAAACAGACACAGCTAAGGCAGACAGGATAAGGCAGAGGTCTACAAATTCAAAAGCAAAACAGAAAGAGCACCAGAGAGCTGTTTCTAATGCCTGCAGGCTTCAACCAGAGCTACCCATCGCTGGGTTCAGACATCCCAGTCACAAACTGCTGGAGGTACCAAAGTCTTCTAAGCAGTCACACACCTGATCTGTCACCTACCCTGCACATCCCCTACTTCCCCCGGCCAGGACACCACACAGGGCCAGACAGGATCATGTTAACCAGTTTTCAGTTCCAATTTACCAGTTTGAAGAAAAGAGGAAAAAAAAAGCTTTTTAAAAGTATGATTTAAAGCTAGCAACACTTCAGTCTGGCCCTATGGCAACAGCAATAATAAAAACATAGTATATTCTGGAACTTTAAAGAAATTACTCTGTGGCATGCTGAGATTCTTCTGACAACATTATTTCACATTATTTCAGGTTTTAATTGCAAATGTAAACTAAAAATTCCACTGCTAATAACTTATTTAACAGCTCCCTTACAAAAAAAAAATAGGGTCAGAACTCATGAAAAGAAAATTATTTCTAGTTTCTTAGGTTTGGCTTTTGGTCAAGATATGTCACACAGGGTTTGTTTGTAAAATACCAAGGGCGGGTATGGGCAGCAGCCAAGTCACTGACATATTCCTACTTGACTAGTGAAAATGTACCAGCTGTCCTTCCTCACCTTTAGTGCCCTTGGAAAAAATTCACATATTCTCTGGCCAACTCCTTCTATCAAGCAAAAACATAATTAGCACTCAGATATTCGCTGCAGACACATATGACACATAACAGCGATAACAGGAAGATAAGGACTCCTGGAAGGATGACTTCTAGTGGTATTTTATATTCCAAAGTGAGTAGCACAACCAACTGTAAAATCTCCTGATTATACAGGTACTCCTTGTATTATTTCTCAATACATACCTGCAAGAAGCTTGAACATGCACTGTTTTCTGGCACAAAGACAAAATTTCTCAGCTGCACAAATGAAGACAATCTCCAACTTTAAAGACAGTTATCATCAGTGAGATCTCTCCTTTCTGTGTTGTGGTGTGTGCCAAGATGGGAAGTAATTTCAAAAGCTGAATCAACATCTGGATCATGATGCAATGAACACAAGAGCTAAGAAGTAAAGGTCCTGAACCACATTCATAGTTTTCTTCAGAGATAATAAAAACATAAATTATGAAAAATTACTTGAGCTCAATAGAAAAGCCTGAGGTCAAACATTTGGTAAGTTTTCAGCAAGACAGGAACACTCAGAATCATTTACACTTATAATATAATTACTCTGCTTCAAAAGTTGCTTTGAATAAAATAAATGGCTATTTTATTGACTATACATACATATGAGGGAACATCAACTTAACAGCTGAACTGAGTGTTCATGAAGATGCAAAGCAAAACACAAAACACCCTAACTTCATCCTCTGGAAGTGATACATGTTCTACACATCTACTGAATCCTTGCAAAGTGTCTTACACAGCAAGGTCTGCAGCTGCAGTGTCCAGCAGTGTGTGTGCAGCTCAAGCTGAGAATATGACAGGATTGGCAGCTCCAGTGCTCGAGCAGTCCTTCGATGGGCACACACAGGAGCCACTGAATCGAGTGAGTGCTGTACATGCATTCAGGAATGGAACCCAGTAGGCTTTGTCTTTATAAAAACACACTGCATATAATTAAATCTTCCAAAGATTTAATTCAGGTATGCTGAAGATCTAAAAGCTCCTAGCTTTGTAGTGTTAGGTACAAACAAACAAAGCTCAAAGGAAACTCCTTGCTACTTTGTAGGCACTAACTGATAAGAATGCAAAACTATGCAGTTTACAATCTTTGCCTTACTTGAAAAACTTGATGCAATCATACCTGTCACCCAATAAACACATCTCTGCACTTCATCAACCTTTGTGTAACATAATTCAAATAAAATCTCATTCTATCCCAAATTAGAAAACAGGAGTTTATAAAAATACAATGCTTTAAAAATGTATCAGCACATTATTAAAGCTATCACCGTATCAAAACCAGATCTTTTTCAAATTGTTTCATACAGACTTTGTAATACCAAACAGACTCTTTCAAGCAGCTAAACACACACATTGCACTTCACTGCTGCCCAATTTCTCCTCTGACTAAATAAGACCAAGACAATTATGTACATCAATCTTCAAACGATTTCCAACCCTCTCCCTTTATTTAATATATATTTATATATATTACAATCATGACATTAAAGCAGTCATTTATTCAAGGTAATACTTGTTAGGTCATAAGCTGCAAGCCTCCATCTACAACCAGAACACTCCCTGTTACATATGGGGATTCTAGAAGAAAGACAACAGCCTGTGCAACTTCATGAGGCTCTCCAAATCTTCCAAGGAGAATTGCTTTCTTCAACTGATCCTCTTCCAAATGAGCTGTCATCTCTGTGCGAATAAAGCCTAAGAGCAGAGAGATACATGAGGAGTTATCTAACCTTCGACTAAATTTATCTAGTGAATTTCCCACTGAATCTAACAAAGTGAAATCTATTACCAGGATTCAGCACCAGCTACCGTTCTTCAAAGTCTCCCAAAGCAGCCCACATCATTTGATGGCCAAGACCACTTCTGTATCTAACCAATAAAATACCTTTCCATTTTGGAAGCAGTGACACAATAATCAAAATGCAGAGATCTACAGAAGTCCATTAAAACAACCCAAACAAAACCAAACAATCAAACAAGACATGGTAACTAAAATTCAGTCCAAAAACTCTATTTAGTATCTTTTCTGAAAAACAAAAATATACTCATTTCACCAAAATGTTCTCAATTAAAACACGAGCACAGAATGTCTGGCAAAAAATCCTCTCAGACTTTAAAATGTTTGCATTATATTCTAGAACTTATGGCATTGCTTGCATAGTTTCTATTAGAGCACTCCTTAGAAGAATATTTCTTGACATTTTTGAAGGACATTTTTTACAGTTTTCCATTATCTGAGATTTGGCATTCCCGCTGCTCTACACAACTCTACACACAAGCTGCAGCTTTATAAAAAGCTGATCTTACCTGCTTTTTAGCTGCCATCAAGAAGGGAAAGTCTCCCTTTTGCTTTCTACTGTAAAACTCTGCCCCTTTATGATGGCTGTGGATGAGCTGCTCAACTCACTAAAGAATTTAAGTATTTTTCCTGCCTAGTTCAGAAGCTGAACACGTTCATGTAGAATTCTGAAAGGCATCACAGATAGTAGAAGGTGAGCAGCAGTGTACACAGTTTTGAGTGGAAAAATTCAGAAAATGCAGAAGGTATTTTTCCTTAAGGGAAAATACCTTAAGTTCACTTGAACTAGATCATCTTATGAATCACAGCCTTTACTCACAGAAATAACTTCAGGACTCCCCCCTTCTACTACAGGGAGACAGGGGTGTTTTTATGACACCTTTCTCATGGTCTGCCATGTTTCCCTACTAACAAACAACCATTCTCCAGCTGGAGACAAGGGTAGCTCTCTGTCTCTAATTAGATCTAACCCTTCCATCTGCAAGGACAGCAAGTTTTGAAGAAGAAACAATGAAAAAAAAATAAAGAACATTTATTATGGATAGAGGAATGGGTAGACTCACTCTTCCAAATTTCTCAGTGCTCCCTTAAGAAGGCTGAAGGCTTTCTAAAATGTATTATACTTTAAACAAACAAACAAAAGACATCAAAAATATTTACTTACAAAGCTGAAGAAAATAACAGAAATTTGTCTTAAGTTACTTTCAGAGAACAAGAAATATCCAGTCTTTATGAATTGCAACAGTCAAGGCTGCAGGAATTCCTCAAAAACTAACCTGGAGCAACAACGTTGACTCGAATTTGCTTTTTTGCTACTTCTTTAGCAAGAGAGCGTGAAAATCCAACTAATCCTGCTTTGGTAGCACTATACACACTCTGACCAGAGTTGCCTTTCAGTCCTACAATACTCCCTAAAATAAAGAAACATCAAAGAGAAGATTAAATGGGTAACTTGAAATGTTGTACTGGCTTTATCATTTTGCTTTTAAACTTGGAATGAAAAATGAGATCACAAGGAAAGAGTAAAATATGCATAACTTTATGGACCTTAGCCTGCTAGGATAAGCAAATTTTCCAATTAGCTGTGACTTTTCCACAATCCATGTATCTGTGTTTACCAACAGGCACCAGGACAGTAAAATGAAAACTTCTCTAAAAAACTATCCTTGCCCAGACTTAATAAATAAATAAAGAAAGAAAGAAACTGACTGTACCTATCAATTATTAGTTGATAGCCACCAGCTGGTAGATTTAGATGTTAAAAGAATTGGTTAAGGATAGCAAAGTTCTTTTTTTCAATAAAATATAAACTCTAAGGTGTTTATTACTGAAAAAAAAAGCTATCTAGAAGTTGCTGAAATTACACAAAAGAATAAGCATTCATAAAGAAATGCTAAATATAGAATGTCTAAATACAAGGAAAAGGAAAATAAGTAATTTTTAACAAGTAATGTAGTGTGTTATACCTGCTAAATATTTCTAGAAGACTAGTACACGGAACTCCACTGGCTTACAGGATCAACTTACCTACATTGACAATAGCACCTCCCCGTTGTTGAATCATGACCTTTACAGCAGCTTTGCATGTCAACATTGTTCCCAAAAGGTTAGTGTGAATCTGGGCTATCATATCTTCAGTCTTGGTTCTCAGCAACAAACCATCCCTGACAAACCAACCAAAAAAGCCCAAAGAATTGACTGAACAAACCCCTGATCATGTTTACTCATAAAAATAGACTGTTGGACAGAATATTAATGGGGGGGTGTGTGGTTCCATACATTCAAGCATTCAAAATGACAACACTGCAAGAACTACATATAGCAAAAAACGAGTTAGCCATGCTTCTGGCCACAGAACCTCTTTTTAGAGTGGTATCAAGCACTGTTTTGGACCATTCTGGGCGGAAATGTGGAAGAAGAGAGGGGTATCTCAAACTCAGAATGCAGAAACTACAGTGAAAGCTGCATCATCTGTTAGCATTTTACTGCCATCAGGAACAAAATATTGCAAGCACTTATTATTGCTTTCAGATGTGCTCATTAACAACACTCTTACTAAGCACAAAGGGCCAGAGCACCTTGCAGTGAGCTGCCTTCATCTAGAATTACCTGTGGTCTTGTAAGGAGTAACCAACCTGTTGATCCCAGCTGCATTAACCAAGTAGTTAATGGGACCCAAATTCCTCTGCATCTCCTCAAAAGTCTTTTGGACTTCCTGTTCACTGGATACATCACAGCTAAGTGCCAGATGTCCTGCTGTATTGAAATATATAGAACATCAAAATAAACAGTAAAAGATGTATTTAATCCATAAACCTTCTTCAGAATGTATCAACTCAGTTGCAAAACAGATGTTGAACTAGTTATAATTTAAGGAACCTATTTAATCCCCAGACAATTAAATAATGATGATTTTCAAGTATTGTATTCATTAGCTATGTGACAATTCCTTGTTTTATATTTTTTGCGTTTTGAAATCGGAGGTTCAGCATGATCAGACTGGTCTCAGTTCTGGCTGGTTCAGGAGCTGAGGATGACTCAATTCACACCACCTCTACTGTGACCCCAAACAATTCCATTCATCTTAAAATTCCCATCATGCAGATAAAATAGATAACCTACTTTCTCAACGACAGTTGTGAAAACAAAATTGTGCCAATACAGCTGGTTTTTTTAATACTTCTTAACCTTTATTTTCCTTTTCATCTAGTTAAACAACGAGGGGTTTTCAGACTCGCCCTTTTCCCAAGTCACCTCAGCACGGAGCAGTGAGGAAATAACTGCCCAGCAGCATACGTACCACCAAGGCTCCGGGCAGTGCTCTGGGCCACGTCCAGGTTCCGGGCAATGACGGCCAGGCGGCAGCCCTTCTGTGCCAGGAGTTCTGCCACAGCTTTGCCTATCCCACGGGATCCTCCAAAAACAGCACACACCTTGCCCATCTTCAAAAGAATTCACAAATTGCAAATACACCATCAACTTCATGTCCAGTACAGCAAGACAGTAACTGCTGTTCTTGTCAACATCACAGCCTTTACCTGTTTGTAGCAGTTTGTCATATCGGGTTATAAAATTAGTGATTTGGCTTTCATTAATTCATTAGTATTCATTTCTTATTCAAAATAAACAGTTGAACTAAATTAGACACCATTTCTACAAATGAAAGTTAATTCTTAAATATTTCTGAACTATTAAAAAAACCCCATGCACATAATCTAGCATTCCAATACTAGAGTTACGGTAACTCTTATTCAATTAAAGAATTATGTGATTTATGTACCTAAAGGCCATAATGTATCGTTCAGCTGCTTATTCAAAGCTGATGTACTGGTTGTAATTATATTGTTCTTGCAACCATTGCTCTTGTGCTGAAGTCATTTAGCCTCAAGGTCTCACTCCATCCAAAGTATCTGTGTTGGACACCACCAGTGCAAATGTTACCGAGTATGATTTGAAACTGTTGTATTTACACTGGTTTCATACTGCCAGACTGTGTTTTACCTCTAGCCTGGGGTTTTTTGTTTCTGCTTTTGAAAAAAGAAAAAAAAAAGGCTTTTTGAAATACAAAACGATTCTGAAGTAGCTAGCTTTGATGTTTAGAATGGAGTACACAAAGAAAGTACTTCTGTAGAATGATCTTTTATTCTGCAAGCTCTAGAAACCAATCAGCTGTTTTGGGATTTCCTGAAGAGATAGAGGCAGAATCCAAGCAATAATAATGAATATTTTTCCATACATTTGAATAAATCCTTTTTGAACCCAATTATACTGTCTTCATCCTGAGGCAACGAGTTTTATTATTTGTGGGAAAGTACTTCCTTTTGTTCTTAATTTGCTTTCTGATTAGATAATTCTATGCGTTTCTCCTCATACCTTCCCCTTACTGTTTCACTCTCCACCTGTATCCTCTTTCAGGTCTATTCAGTTACTCCTACACATGTGGAAGCTATTCAATACCTCACTAAAGAGTCCTTACCCTTGGCCTCTCTGAGGTCTATTAAACCCTTCTGGATGAGCGATAATCAGAACAGCACATGGTACAACGTGTACCAGGGCACCACCAACTCATACAGTGGGGCATGATCATTTTGGTCTTCTGTGACAGAGTCTGAATAAGCACACGGTCTATCCTTTTCCCTAACAAAGTATTCACAAGTGCCTGAAACCAACCCACGCGTCCGCTTTCCCTGGCAAGTTCTCGAAGCAGAGAAAGCCCCTTGTGCATTAACCAGGCATTCACAGGGAGAGCACAGGGCCTAATCCGCACGGCGGGAATGCACAGTTTGTGCTTCAACACAGAAACGCAACACAGGCTCCCTGGAGTTGTGACTTGGGAGAAAAAACTTGCAGCAGGAGATGAACGCGCTATTCCCTGGACAAACAGTGGAAGGGAAAACCAGGTACATTTGGAGCAACAGGCTCACGCAGGTACTTCTATCACCTCTGCTCCTCTTTCAGAGCCAACTACTTAACGCGTGGTCCCGTGTCTCCACCCCACGGCGCCCAGCTGCCAGCCCAAGGAGGGCACTTTAAGCAAGGCCGAGCGGGGTTCCCGCAGCCGTGCCCGGCCCAGCCCGGCGCCTCTCCCCTTCTCTCCGCCGTCCGTGCCGGCGGCGCCGGGCCGGGCTGCAGGTGGAGCCCTCGGCACGGACAGCGGGGAGCGGCGCCGGCCGCGCCCGCGGGGGACGCCGGGACGTGCAGCCCGCGCGCGCGCCGCCGGTGCCACGGTGGCAGCGCGGCCGCTCCGGGCTGTCCCTGCGTGTCCCCCCCGCCCCGAGTCAGGCACGGGATGCTCCTGCCGCCCCGCCACGGGCACAGGGGCAGAACGGGAGGACGCGTCCCACGTGCGCTCCGGTACCTCCCGGCCGCCGGCTCCCTTCCCTCCCGCAGCGCGACTCCCTCCCAGCCGGGCCGGTTCCGCTGCGCGCTGAGCGCAGGCGTCGCCGAGAGCGGCGTGACGTCACCGGCAGCGGCCGCGGGTCCCGGCGGGAGCCGGAGCGGGAGCGGGAGCCGGGCTCGGGGCTGCGGGCCCGGGGATCACCGCCCGTGTCCTCTGCGCTCCCACACGGGAAGGCGCTCTGCTTTCACCCTACCCTTGCCGCTTCGAAACTCCATTTTACAGCGTCCGGCTTGGAGCTGAAGCTCTCAGTCCTGTCCTTGTTACCCCCTTCCTGAACAAAAAGGTGCTTCATATATAGATACAAACAGATGAATCAGAATTTTGTTTCTCTCATTTTCATGTATCCTTGCCCCAAAATATCAAGATTCTTGTATGAGGCATCACTGTACCAGAAGAGTTAAGTTTCAAACACGTTGAGGTTGATAAGCCCAAAATACAGAAGCGTCTGAAGAGAGTTCCTGTTCAGGAACCAAAGTAAACTTCATGATATGCAATTAAACTAGTGTAAAAAAACTATTCTGCTATAACAGTGATGCTGTTTACACTTATGATCTATATCCAATGATGTACTGAAAGGGTTTCTGTGGACTCTTAATTAAGCCACACTTGAGTAAATTTTACCCCCTGAGGAATACTAATAAAAGCTGCCACAATTTTGTACAAGAGTACACTTCAGATTTTTTCAGAAAAAATATTAGGTTATTGTTAATTAATATTATTAAAATTAACGTTAAGTAATATTAATTAAGTAATATTATTAATTGCTATTATTCTTTTCCAAAGTAATATTTTGAAATCCTACTAGAGTTTCTATGAGCAAAGTGGGATTGTAACTTCATACAGTTCTTGCTTTTGACTTGTGAGGTGTTTTTCAGAATTTCAGATTATTGTTTCCGGAGAGCTGTAGAGCATTTAAAAACATTAGTTCTATACATGTAGGATTCTTCTTCCACAGATTATTCTTTACATATAGAAGAAAAAGCAGATTTAGGCATTGGCAAGTATCTGTAAGAAAAATAAAATTTTGAAGAAAAGCTATTATGAAAATTAGTTTCTTTTAGAAAGTATACTTAGATTGCAAGCAGCTCTTTTCAAAAAAGTGAACGAGATTTTGTTTCAGAATGATGTTTCAGAACATGCCATATTCTGAAAGCCTGGAAGTCCCAGTGATAAAGAACAGGCACTGACAGATGGAACTGTGACTCGGAATAGTCTCTGACCAAAACTTTTGGTACCTAGCATAATTAAGGACCAGGATAGCTTTTACTTCAAGTGAAGCTTATAAGCAAAGTAACACAGAGGACAAAAAATTGTCCTTAGTGATGTTTTCTGAAGATGCGTATACTACAGAGAAAAGAACTATGAGTGTCGTATTGTACAAGGACAGCAGCAGGCAGATTTTAAGTGAAAAAAACTTATAAGTAGTTATAACTTTACCTTATTTCTGACCTGTCTTTATCCATACAACTGAGCTACCCTTGTAAAAAAGTTAAAGAAAGATTAATCTATCCTGTACTGTTGAGATTTTGCTGACACAGAACAAGCATGAGTTTAGTGGGGGGGTTTTAAAGTGTGTTATAGCTGACAAAGTGAAATATCCTTTTCAGAAGTTCAGACAAGATTCTGTTTAATTCTCATTCATTAACTTAGTGTTTAAAACAAGATGTGTGTTCATTCATTGGCCAAAGTGACATTAGCCTTTTTTTTTCCAGATGCCTGGTTAAATCATGAGATCAGATTAAGCAGAGTTCATCTGAGCCAGTTTATTCACACTGATTTCCCATTAAAGCGAGTGGAGCTAGTGGAGTGCAAGAGACAGATCAGTGTCACAATGATTACCTCCCCTTTTGGGGGAACAGTAGCTCATACAAGAACTTGATCTGATAGACCTGTTCCCTCTATCATGACCAAAACTGTAACAGCTACTTCAGTACTGGTCATTATTATGCCTGGCTTACTATTAATGTGAAAATGTAAGCTGAAAATTCTTGTATGTCTGTCTGTCTGTGAGACCACGTATACACACACTTGGAACCTGTCCACAATCTACTAAATGATGCAGCTGTCTTTCCTCAAGCCTAAAACATTCAGGCACTAAAAATAATATTCCTAAGAGAGTTATTTATTCCTTAAATTTTTTTAATCATTCTCCCACACAACCAACATACTGCTTTAATTTTTTAAAATTTCTCTATTAACATGGGAAAAAACCAGAATATTCTCAAACAGGAAAGGATATTTAATGTATCTAACACCACAAAATGCAAATCAGAGCAGATAGGGGCCGCTGTAACTGTGATCCCCTCTATCAGGTATTTCAAATTCCTCGTGGATTTTGATTTAAGGGAAGATTTACAGAGGAACTTGAGTCTAATCATTAACCTCAGTAATGCCTCAATCTGTGGCCTCTTAAATTTCTGCCAAGAGTCACACATGAAAGAGCAATGCTGCTGTAATGTCCAGCAGCATTTTCATACTGTTTGTTCCCTGTACTGCTTGTGAAACCATACCTCCCCCATTACATGGGTTTTGTGTAAGGCCTGGGACAAAGCAACTGGAGAAGTGGCTGCACATGTGCTCAGTGCTGTTTGGAACAAAAGCCTGCTGGCTGGAGCACTTGGCTCCAAGAAAACCCGCTTTCAAGTCTCCTCCCTTACTGGAAACATGGTCAGTAACTTCACTTTTTCACCACACCACTGAACAAGCTTGTCACAGCCATCAGTCTAAAGTGGTTTCAGTTTATAGGAATAAGAACAAAAAAATAAAGTGGGCCAAGGAGATTTGATACTGGAGCCAGATGATTACTGTCCGGAAATGTAAAACCTTGGGGATTAAGCATCAATTGAAATCAACATTCAAGAAACTATTTTGCTTTTCAACTGGCGTATTAAAGATGACCTCCCTAGCTTAAGCAAATCTGATGATGGGGGCATGGATCTGGGATACAGGAGTCATGGGCTTAGAACAGAATTAAGCCAGGGAACAGCATAAGAGGTTTCCTTCCTTCCAGGTCGAATGATAACGCAGTGGCAGGTCACACATGGCCATGCATTTCTTCCTGTAAAAAAAAAAATGGGTGTAACTGGTCTCGGTGCCTCCTTTTAGGTGAGCTCTCAGGGCTTCTCATCATTTTCCACTTTGCCTGGACAGCTCAGCACTGAGGCTGCTGTCTCTTTTTGTCCCCCTTTCTTCAGAAATGCACTAGTCATTTGCACTTGGGAAAAATCCACTCTAGTTACTAATTTTATATTTATATATAGATGCTATACACACATATACAAAAAAAAAATTAAGAACTAACAAGTTTTATGTTGCAATTCCCAGATGTCTTTGATATGGCCTCAGCCTTGTAGGCAAGTGACACAAAGCTGAGATAAACTGCAGAGGAAAAAATCCAACTGCCTAGTTGTATGACAGAAAAAACCCCACCCCTCTCCTCTCAGCATTTTGCTACTTGGCAGACTTTTCCCAAGCACACCAGTTCAGATATTTAAGTGGCCAAATTGCCACTCTTTTGCTCTTAAGTGATCTTTTTTTATGGCACTGCAGTCTGTTTTGTTTTTCTAGTCCATGCAAAATCTCTGCAATATTTGTTCTTGTGTGATAACAGTGAACTTTTATCATGCCTACATGAAGTGGTTTTATACAGTTTAGGTACCTTTTCAAAAACTTGAAAACTTCTTCCTCTTAAGAAATTTTTTCCTGGTACCTCTGTGAAAAGCATAAAAGCTCTGTGAAAATTCAAAACACAACACCAATACCCAGAACAAAACAAAGCTATCAGAACCTTGGCAAATTACCTAATGTTTTCATATCCTCCTGGCTAAACAGGTTTTCCCACTACGACCAGGATTATTTCACACGTCAGCGTGAGGCCCATGTTTGAGTTAGCACGGTCACTGAACTGCTGCTGCTCCCAGTGAGAAGTCAGGCATTGCTGCTTCATCTGCTGCTGAAATGGAACACTTCACGTCCAGTGCTGCCCTGAGGCACATGACACCTTAAAGTAAAACGACCCCAACATCACCCACCCCTGCAAAACTATCTTCAAGGAACGTTTGTTGCACATTCAGCCTCTGTCCACAATTCCTGTCCATCACAGACACTGGACACTCCTACACTGTATCAGTATGGGCAAATCCAAATTGTTGCCTGCTTTGGTCCTGTGATGCAGTCTCCTGAAAATTTACTGCACCTACTCATATTTCTAGTCAGTAAACTCTGCTTTGTTGGAGGGGGAAGGAGATAGGATGTTGGTAGAAGTGAGCAAAGTCAATAAAGATGAAGGGGAATAAAGACAAAAAGATTTGATTGAGCGATTTGGACTGAACTCATTAGGGTAAGAAAATTCAGCTAAAGGCCTATGCTGGAGGAATAGAAAAACAGAGTTAATAAGTAACAAGAGTTGATCCTTCACTTCCCTTCTCATGAGAAGTTATAAGGACTTACACAAAGCAAACCAAAGCAAATTCATTGTTTCATAAACACATTAATTAGCCCTCAGGAAACAGCAGATCTGAGATACATGGAAGTGAAATACTTCAGTGATTCTCCCAAATACCTACCTTGACATGCATAACATTTATGAAGAGTTCAAAAGCTGTTGAAAGCAGAAAACTGAAGGGACATCCACAAGCACTAACTGTTTTTATAGCCTCACCTATTTTAGCATACATTCAATATGTGACCATGAATATGTTTTCAAGGGTAGCCCTAATGAGGCACAAATCTACTGAGTACAGGAATACCAACTGAATGTAGCACAGGAATACCAACTGAATGTAGCACATCCACTTACTGACAGAAAGGAGCAAATCAAGGGGCTGTGTAGTCATCCCTCCATAATTGTGAATAGCTGTGATCCTAAACATAAGGACTTCTGCTGGCAAACCTTCAGCTGATGATTTGCCAGCAATGACTGTTGAACACACTCCATAATAAATGGCAACTGTGGTAGTGTTAGTGACAATCACTCAGGTCTCATAGACTGCTCACCTCCTTTATCTTTACCAGTATTATAGGAAATGTCAAAACCAATGTTCTTTACAGCTTGTTACTGTTTTGCAGCCTGAATCACATCGAGTTATGCTTAGAACTCCCAACATTCAATTTTCTCTATCAGATTGTCCTAAATAAATCTGGTTTTGTATCACATCTTCTTGCGGAAATACTTTGCTGTCATTTCATCTCACTCATGTACTTAACTGAGCAGCTGAAGACTTCATCTTCTTGTGACATACAGAAGCCCTTACTGTTCTATGTCCTTCTAATAAAGTAGTCAATCATAATAATACCCAGTCAGCTGGCTTAAGAGGTAAGAATTGAGGTAAGATGAAAAGAGATATTTTCATATTATTGCTTACACTATTTTTAAATTTATCTATCACAGTGGATAATTTCTTTCAATAATTATCAGGAGAGATTAGAACCCTTGGAAAAATTAGCTATTGTTCACACCAGATTGTCATACAAGTAATGTTTGAGTATATAAAATGCATACCTACCTTATTTCAAAAGCTGGGCTTTTTAAATCATCCCTCATACAGGTTTTGATTTGTAAGAGCACAGTTTATGATGAGATTTTACTAAAAGTCAAACATTTTCTGAGCTCCCCATAAGAGGTCTGGTACCTACTCCTGCCCGACAACACACAGTAGTGTGGTTTGCAGACAGCCAGATTGCACAAGCTACCATCTCGAAACTCCAGAAGGTAATTCTGTTATTAATCCTCTGTATTAACTGTATAGGAAATACAGTTGAAGAAGGGGGGAAGAGCAATTCAGATCAGTCCAGAAGGTGTGCATTTTACAATGTATTTTACCATCAAAAGTGATGAACAAAAATTCTGATTCAAAGCTACACAATACAGCCTGATACAGCTGTAGGGGTGATAGAAGAGCCTAGTTTGATTTCTTTTTTCCAGAACAGGAAAAATTTATATATGTGTATATATATATATATAATCCCTAGATACATATTTTAAATATACTTCTATGGTTTTATCCTCACTTCCCTTCTGTGCTTTTTCTCTCCTGAATATAGAGAATGTACTGTGTAGTGCACATTGCAGGGGTGGATTATCCCCAGCTTGGTGCAGACAAGCTCTCCTTCCAGTCACAATTCAGCCTCTCTTTATCCAGTTTCTACACATCGTGTTCTTTTTTCTTGACAAAAGAAACACTCCCCATACAAGTATTTTGATGGATGTAAAACTCATATACCTTTGTTTGATTGTTTGTTTTGATGCTTTTGTGTTTTGTTTTGGAGGGTTTTTTTTGTGTTTGGTGGGTTTTGGTTTTGTTTGTTTGTTTGTTTTCTCAGGGAACTCTACATTTGCCAGAAATGCCAGTTATGAAGAGCACTGAAAAGAAATAACTAATAAAATTCAGAAATGAAGGGCATTTGTCCATGTTTAACATTTTTTAAAAGGAAAAAAAATAGAGGTTCATAGAGTATTCAAGCTAGTATTTATCTCCTAATTTTCACAGTGTAGCTGCTAAAGCAGAAAAGATGGATACATGAAGACCTGAATTTATCAGAGACTCTGCTATTTTCCCCAAACCAGATATCTTGCTTCTACTCCAGGCTGGCTTTCTGCAGCACAAGGATCATTAGCCATGATTTTTTAAGCTGAACCTACAACTTCAACCAATCTTAACTAGAATAGAAAAATCCATTGCTTTTATCTATTTTCCTTCTATATGTATAATGCTTTTGTGGTTTTTTCCTCTTCCTAGTAGATAAAAGAAGGAAGAATGCATCTCTCTTTCCATCTAAAATGAAAAAGAGCAATCTTTATTGTCTCCAGCCATAGTCTTTTCCTTGATACTGCCCACAGACTGGAGATTTTCACACAAAATTACCTGAATTTGGACTCTAGCATCTATTATTGCATAATACCACACGGCATCATTCAGATTATAATTACCTTATAGCAGAGTGTGCAGTGTTTACATAGCACAGTTTATTTCTGTTTACTTCACTGAATCATTGTTGAATTTGAGGATGCATTTCATAAACAATTATTCTGCTCTAATAGTAACAAGTAACACATTTGCTTTACAGACACCTCAGCGAAGCACTCCTGTCAACATGATTTGTCTGTCATGTGCTTTAAAATGTTTTGGAAAAAAAAAATGGCATGCCATCTGGCTCCCAAGCACTCATTAAATCCATTGGAATATAAGTGATTAAGGAAGCTAATGTCACATGATGCCCACAAGAGAGAAGGAAGGACGGAAGGAGAGGGGAGGAGAGGAGA
>VZDJ01007747.1:10018313-10081249 GCA_008694505.1 Cyanoderma ruficeps
GGGTGGGGTGGGGTGGGGTGGGGAGAGAGGAGATACAAACAAGAAAAAAAGGATGTGTTTACAATTTGATTTCCTACAACTAAGAGCATGCCAGCCATTTCAGAGAGAAAAAAAAGAGATGACAGCTTCTGTTCCCAGGAGTTTTTGGTCCAAGATTATTTTCCAAGTGAAATGAAGAAGGAGAAAAAAAATCTAGCAGGGTAATGGAATGTAATGCCACAGAATATGTAGGTTCCTCAGGGGAAGGCTGCCCCCATGAACTGAGATTCAGAGGGCATGCTACAAGTTTAAGACTTGCCAAATCGCTTTGTTTTTCTCCTCCAAATGTCAGGTCTCCCATCCTTAATTGAGGCTAATGACTGTCAGCTTCCCATATTGGCAGAGCCCTAGAGAAACATCTACTACATAGTTACTGTCATTCCTCCTAAAAGTGGAAGCACTTTTAGGCCCTAAAGTAGAAAGAGGACTACACCTGTAAAAAGTGAATTGCTGGATAGATACAGGATTTAAATCCCATCTGAAAAGGCATTCTCTTTTATTAGGGGAGTTGTCAATATTTTTGTTCATGCAAAACTTAAAAGGATGTAGATTAGGAAAGGTTGGGGAAGTTTCCAAAAAGATATAAAAAGATACAAGTGCTTCAAAAATCTCATAACAACCCAGACTTGACATGAACTTTGTATTTCATGTAATTTTTTCAAATAAATTAAGTGAAATTTACTAAAAACAGCCAGAACTGTCATTTGCTGGAATATGCAAGCACTTTGCAAAAACAGAGGCATTTTTTGTGCATTTATATTCAAAAGCTGTTAAATATATGTAAATAAACAATCTGATAAATACATGTTAAGCAATTCTACTTAGACACATTGGTCCATTGCCTGATGACAATGATGCAAGAGAAAAGAACAAGCTGCAACACTGCAGAAAAGAGCCCAGGGAGTAATGGGAAGGAGCACAACAGATAACCAAATGGGATAAGAAGGAAAAAACAAGCAAGGCCTCATCCAGAAGACACCAGGACACCATCTACTGAATGACATGTGGACTAATGGGAGGTCGATTTCCTCCATTGTAAGAACTGAGTAATGTTGTGCTTACTGACCTCATCCAGCCTCTCTGCATTTTCTCAACTCAATACATAGCTATTTTTAACAGCAGGACTCTGCAAAATGTTTTATAACTAATTTTGGCTGTAAAGCTGCATCCAGTTGCAACATCCTTTATAGCTTTAACTCTTTGAATTCACAGAACTAGTCTTGCAGCTGTGGGATTTTGTTGGCCATGGATTCCTGAATTAGGAGAATTGGCCAAGCCTCTGATGGAGGCAACCAAGAATGAAGAGACAGAGGCTATTGAATGGGGCCCAGGGAGGGATGAAGCTTTTAAAGCAACAGAAGCTAATATTTTTATGGTATTTTTAATTTGCGCCCTACAGATATAAATTTTGTGAAACTATGAGGAAATTAGAGTCTTGTCTTCTTTTTTTTCTGAGATATAACCAAAGTCATTTTAGAGATTCAGGCCTGACTGGATGGGGCTTTGAGCAACCTAGTTTAGTGGAAGGTATCCATGCCTTTGGCAGGAGGTTGGGTGTAGGTCTTTAAGGTCCTTTCCAAACCATTCCATGATTCTGTGACTCACAAACTTACCAAGCTGAGGATGTTCCTTCTTGCTGTTCAAAAGAATTGATTACTTCATACAGTTTGTGCTGCCAGGTAGATTTACAAATGTCCAGTCATATGTTCTTCTGTTACCCAAATAAAGTCCCCCAAAACCTGAGCAAGACATTCTACAGCTAATCTGCACATCAGCAGAGTGCCTGCATGAACAGCACTGCTTGAGAAGGTTTCTAAATGAGGACAAAAGATTCTAATTCATGAAGCTGGAAATCTTGATATTTTTAGCTCAGTTTTCTTTGACACCTTTCTGAGAATGACAGACTCCTTTACCATTAGCAGTGTTTTCATAACTCCCATTGTAACAGGTAGGAAAGCAACAGCCAAACCACCTCATCCCAGCCTCACCTCTGAAATGTTTGCAGAGTTTTTGCCAAACTAACTGATGCTCTTTATGTTCTCTGCATGAAACTACATTTTCATCTCAAATGTAAGAGAAAGATCTCTCATGGAAGCTTCCAGATCCCTACTTTGTTTCCTACTTCCTATTCCCCCCACCCACAAGTTTGTAAACACAGAATAATCCTGAGTCTCATTCCAAGATTTTTCATGTCCCCACCTTTTACACTCACTGGATGGCAATCTGTCCTCCACCAAAATGCAGACAGCACCACTGGCCTGTCTCAAGAACCAACCAGTTATTGACGTTTTCAGCCTGGCCACCTCAATAACACTCCAACACTTGCTAAACACTGTTCTTCACAAAGCCATACCAGTATGGGTAAGTACTGCAATTCCCATTTAGTTTGATCAGGTAAAAATTGCTTCTCTTTTTTTGGTTTGGGTTTTTAATTTTTTTTAAAAATTTTTTAAATCCAATGGAACAGTATCTCGAATTAGAATATAGAGAACACACCCAGGCTCTCCAAAATGCTGTACTTTTCTGTCCCATGTGTTACAGGATTCAAGAAATCAATTTCAGGCTTGAAATGTCAATTTCATTTATTTTTGCTGAATTAGAAAAAACATAGAAAAAGCATTTCTGTTTGTAAGTAACATTGTTTTTTTTCTTTTCTTAGAACCACGCCATTTTATTTCCGGGATGGTCCAGAGAGAAAAAAACACTAGGATTCAGCAAAATGCCTCCTCAGACATTTAAGGTCATGCTTAAATCTACTCTTGTTATGCAAAGCTTTTGTTCTTTTTTGTTTGTCTTGTTTGTTTTTGGAGTTTTTTGTTTAGTAACACTCCAATGCACTTAATCCTTTATGAAATGAAGGCCTAGAAGGTTAAGTGGTGCATGTGGAAAAGACAGAAAAGGAGGTGGTTGGGCATAACATCAGGGTACATTATAATTAGCCACTAGTTAGCTATAAAAAAGTAATTTAAAGTTATAAGCAAGACATTACATTTGTGCCTTAGGGACCTTGTTTATATTTGGAATCACTATTTCAGCATCTAATATCTCTTCCAAAAGCATTCTACTGTGTTACCATATATAGCTGAAACACAACATAAGCCAGCTATATAAGCTTTTGTAAATTTGTCCATAGTGCCCTTAGTTACAAAAACATGGGCTTCTTATTTGTGTCTTTTGTAATGCCAGACAGAAATAAGCTTTTAATAACAAACATTAACCAGACGTTGACCAGAATCTAATATGTGCCCTTGAAAAAAAAAACCCTATTTCTTTAAAAATGTTGCATTTGACAGGATTGCAATAGAGAAAACATGCAGACAGGTGCATGACAGATCTTCACACACACATACAAACAACTAGGAGTTCCAGCCTCTGATGGCAGCATCTGATGATAAAGTCCAAGAGGCTCAAAAGTACAGGTCTGCTTATTTTTCCCCGAACTAGTTTTTGCACTTGACAAAAGCTACTTCTTGTACTTAGATTTAGCCATTACTCAATAGAAACAGGGCTGTGGGCTAATTAAATCATTGCTTCACGAGTACACTCTGTTACTGTCCCTATGAGACTGTGATACTTCGTAGTCAAAACCAAACCTGTTGCACTGATTGGCAGAATTAAGGAGAGAGCAGATGGAACAATTCCCACATCATCTCGTTCATCAGTAACACACGCCATGGAGTCCACACAACAAAGGTTTGCCAGCATAAACACACGCCAGCACTGAGACACCTCCTCCTGACTGACCATTTCCCAGCAGCGTGACCTCTGAAGAGACGTGACAGCTCTCACGGCCTGGCTTTGTCGTCTGAGCTGTTGTGCAGCTCTGACAGCAGTTTGTGCCTTCAGCCCTGGCTGTGCCTGCACTTGGGGGCTCTGGAGAGACAGCTGTCACCAGAGCCTCCCAGACACGAAATCAGCAAAGTTCTGTTGTGGTCCTCATCTTCCAACATTCAAACACTTGGTCACATCCACTTACAGACCTCCCTGACCTACTGTGGGAAAGGAGCGTTAGTGTCATTTACTATGGAACAGCATATCGTAAAATAAAAACCCCAAAATAGCTGTGGTTGGGTCAGACAATGTTTCACTGATCTCTGTAATTATTGGGCTGTTTCTCCTCCCACCCACTCACCACTAGCACATTCACTGCTGACATGTCAGCCTTTACAAAGGCAACTGTGTAACTTTCCCAGACTCAGAAACTGATGCTCAAGCCTGCTGATCCTGTGCTGTAGAGAATAGCACATGGCGTTGAGAAGCGTCACCTACAGAATTTTATATTCTAGTAGTTAACTTTTCACTGATCATCTCAGTGTTCACTACCACTGCCAAATCACAGAAACAAATCACAAGAGCACCGTTGTGTTATGCCACTGTGGCCAAATTTTATCTGCATTTGACACTAAGTTATGTGGATTTCCTTAACAAGGAGTATTCTAGGTAAGATAAAGAACAAATGAGAAATACCATCTGCCATTTTCTTGAGAGCAGCTATGGCAGACCTCCAAACAGTGATATGGTTGTGGTATGTACAACTGGACCACTTAAAATTTGGTCCTGAACCAGTCTCTGGTTCTTCAGACAGAATCCTGAGGCCATCTCATTCTTGCTCTCTTTTTTCTATTTATGGGAGACACTCTCAACAGAAACTCTCCAGCTTTCTGAGAATTTTAACAGTCTGTAGAAATGACCCATTCAGTATTAAGAAATGCACATTTGGTGCAAGTAACCAAGAATACTGAATGCCTAGGGAGGATGATTTTTTTAACTTTTAAAATGTTTCTCTTTGCATGTGTTCTTATCTTTAATGAAAATGTTGATCTTTACAAAGCCCAGTAGTACTTTATTTTAAAAAACTATTAAACTTTATCCTTGTAAAAAAGATGTATCATGTATCACAGATTTAAAATTATTCAATGCAAAGAATTTCAGTGACTGCAGGGGCAAATAGTTACTTGTGTACTATAAACTTAGAAGCTGGATAGCAGCGTACAATAATGCTTTGGTAAACAATAAGGAGATTTACCTGATCTGTGTGTATTCAAGAGACACACTAAGACTGCCTATCTGAGGAGTGGAGAGAAATTCTTTGAACTGTAAACTTTTTAGAGCTAACATTCTTCAGCTTATTCAGAAGTTCAGCCAGCTGAAATAAGAAATTTGACCTAGGGCACGTCCCTTGTTGTGGAGAACAAAGTCAGTGACCACTTTTAAAGTTATTTTGCTCCTGACTCATCCTCTCTCCCAAGCATTCACAGATACACCATGAGAAAATACAGCAGCAACTAACCACAAAAGATTCTGGGACTAGCAGCTGTTAGCAAACCAAAGCCTACTATGCAATTGTGGATCTGGAAATTTATAGGTTTGATTGAAAACTGAGCAAGTCTTCTATGCTTTACAGTGCTGCTAAAAGGCATCATCTTTGATCTAGTGCCTCAGCTGTACCAGTGGGAGAAGCGTTTTCTGAGAGAAACATAATGCAGCCAGAATAGCTCTGTATTTTCAAAGTATGAAAATCATCCAGCTCAGTTTCTTTCAAACATATTCATTCCTTTAGGGCAGATGAGATATTTTCCTTCACTATTTAACAGTAGGGGGCATATTCAGTGTATGCCAGCAAAGTTTAATGAAATCAATGAAGTAGCACTGATTTGGAGTAATTGAGAATCCAACCATGTGTTCTAATGCCAAAGAATTTGGATATTCCTAGGGGCTTATATTACTTTCCTTTCTGGGAAGGGGGGGATGGGGAAGGGGGGTTTGGGGGGAGTCAGGAATTAAAATCCATTTGCTTTGTGAAATGGGGTTCAATCTAAGGTAGCAGACAAGAAAACACCTGCACAGATATTTTAAAATCTTGACACTTTTCTTTCAGCCTTTGTAATTGAAGTGTATTTTGTCTTGATGTGCCAGCCAAATTTCCACTCTCTACACTCCTGTACAGGCTGTTCTCACCACTCTGAAATGAGAATGCAGCTAGTGTTTGGACATCCTGTGAACTGGTTTTGATCTGAATGACTACTAGATGCAAACATCTCTGGGCATGTAACCTGAACCATGTGGGCACTGGAGTTGGGTGCACAGTGCAGCCAAGTGCTATTCATTTACATGTGCTAAGAGGAATTTTTACAGGCTTGTTAGAACTGTGAGTAATTGAAATCTGCGGCTAATGTCACTGTGTCTAAATTTTCTTTACTCCACTGAGTAGGAACAGTAGAGCAGTTAAGAACTGATTTTGCCACTTTTTAGCAAAATAATACAGCTGACAGAAAAGAGTATAGTAGAAGGAACAGATAGATAATATTTTCTGAGATCTGCCAATATTATGTAGAGTGTAACCACTCTGATTTGATAGACACGTATTAAATGCTCATTATGTAACATTTTGAGTGGCTTTTGCACATTGCAGATTGGGTATAGCAAATTCATTTTGTTTTGTTCCCTGCACCAGGGTGATTCTGAACAAAGTGCTCTGCAGCTGTTAAAATGGATCAGCTAAGTCTCTCTCCCAAAGAAGGCAGGCTCGAGGAGACTTCTCTGAGGAGGATTTAGATGCTGATGATCATATTTGGAGGCAGATCTAATCCATCAGAATCTATCTTCAAACTCACAAAAATCAGTCAGTCTTTACTTTGAAAGCAAGTTTTACACCACATACCTCAGAAGCGCAGGAATCCTCAGCCGGCAAAGGAGGAAACAGATGCAAAAAAAGGTGACACCTCACATCTTCCAGAGCAGGTGCTTACCTCAAGGTTGTCAACAAGTTTGTCTCGCAAAAAGTAAGAGCTATTGGAGATGACACTGTGGAAGAAGAATGCACTCATCTTGGTTTGCATTTCCCAAGAGATTCAGTCCTCTAATGTTAATGTTACTGCATAAAATATGTAGAAAGTAGACACTACCCCTGTTTATTAATGCAAACGGGCAACTAAATTCAGAAATACAGATGTTTAGTTTTTGATTTCAAATGTACTTGACAGGAGAACAGCAGTTGGTCTAGACACAAGCACCAAACACATACAAGCTTAAGAGACTGGATAAAGATTGAGGGCTGCATCCAAGTTCCTCTCGGTCCTTTCACAGAGCTTGACTCTAGTAACTAAGGTAAGATCATAAAGTTAGTAAAGATTCCGGTCCCATATACAGATCTTCCAACTCCTTTTCTCTTTCCCATTTTTCCCCATATCTAATGTCATCATTCATCATCACCATTCTCAGTTCTTTTGTTCCTATATACAAATATTGCAAGTATGCTATTAAAAATAATTATTAGTAGTAGCGTTGTTGTTGCTGTTGCTGTTGTTATTCAGAAGATTTATGACACTGGTTTTGTTCAATTCAAGCTTCAAATCTGCTTATTATTTCCTTTATTAACCAAGTGCAGGGAATAAGCACCTGAGCATGATTTGAGAAGTATACATATTGCAGAAGCATGGTAGGAATCCAAAGAATATTGGTGTATCTGGTGGACAGAAAGCACTGACACCACAATTGTGCACATATATGAAAGACTACACTGTAGGAGTTTTAGTAATGCCAGACACAAATCTTTTTAACTAGACAAGTGGATTCTTGTGTTTCATTAAGGTCAATGTGCACCTTTAAACACATTTGCTTAAAGCTGCTTGGACAGAACAAGCCAGATACAATATTTTGTCAGCTCTCTGAAAAAAGCCAGAATGCTCAGAAGCCATATTTTTAAGCCTATGCAAAACTATCATAATTGCCATTACTACTATAAGGCAGAGCTAATGAAGTGAGGGTGAACAGGATTTCATGTATCTTTGGTAAGCCAAATGTTAAACACGTTATTAGAACTACTCAATAATTACAGTACAAAACAAGCAAACAAACAAAAAAACCAACCCAAAGAAATAGTCTTACTTCTGCTACACAGCCACGACGTTTGTGTGCACTTTTCTCCTATGGATGCACTGATGTCAGACCACAATTCTGAAAAAACAAATACATCTTGCTTTTCTATATTCTCCATTCTGCATTTCTACAAATCGTGTTGCCTTCCCCCTCCCCTCATCCCCCTTAGTAAGGAAGGTTAGATGAGATGCTGCTTCTTTCAGAGAGCACCCAGTACTGCGCCATTCACTGCTAGCACAATTTAGGTTCTGCTAACACTGAGCTTATCGCAGTAGCTGCAACATTTACCAAGTCTCAAACATTTGCAAACACTTGTAGCATTAATTTCCACCAATCTTCCCAGAGGCCACGTGTATACAGCAGACATGTAACCACATGCAAATCAAGGTCTCCTCGTCAGCCAGTCGCTGCCTGACTACTGTGCACAGAAAAATTCTTCAGGCAAACGAGTCTCTCGCCACCCAACACTTCTGCCCACAGTGGAAGTTCAGGCAGATATATATATGTTCTCCCAATATATATTCAGGCACATATATATTCTCCCAATATATCCACAGCCAGGTCCATTACACCAGACACTTCCTCCTCTAGGGAAAGCAGTTTATAACTATGGTGCACCTGATATGCTGTTGATGAGACAGTAATTCCATCATGAACAGACTGAGATGGAGTTACGTACCCTTTTCTGTTGTTACTCACTGAAATGAGGAGTTGGCAAAAGAGCAGCCAGGTCCTCAATTCTCTCTACAGTTTTTGCATTATAGTCGTCATTCCAAGCTTCTTACATCACGGAATCTGCAGACTTTTTCTCTATGAGCAGAAATACCCTCCTAGGAATTCAGAAATCAGGCTCTGGGAATTTTATTGGCAAATTCCTTACAAGTAATTTATGTTTAATGTTTGCATACACTATTTGCTCTAGCTGTTTGCTAAGAAAATATTTATTAGGATTGGAAGTTTAACATAATAAATCAAACACTTAACATTCACCGGACTTCAAACATAGATATAAAATACCTTACAAAATTTTTTTATGGAATTACACAAAGCAAATGCACAGGGTTTGTCTGTTTCTACACTGAATTAATCCCAAGCCAAAACCAAAAAATAACCCCCAAAAGATCACAAAAAAAGGCATGATAAACTGCATTTTTGTCATTGTTGCACTGCTATGTAATAAGCCCTTTTTACAAACATTTACTCGATGTTAAAAAAATCAAATAAAAATGTATTCCATCTAACAGAACTATTGGATTAACAGCTGATTTTTAACTGACTTTACATCATGAAATTCTATTAATAGAGGTACCTTAGTCACTTAGTTTAAAATATGGAGAATAGAGATAGAAAAAATTAACCTTTAGTAGTCTTTAATATAAAATGCACTAAATTTTCCAAAATAAGATTACGACACACTAGTGCCAATTTATGCTGACGAAAGCTGATATCAGCTTCTTTCTAACTAAAATTCATTTCACAAAACCTTTATATATTACATGAATATTCAAGTAAATTATTTAAAAGATTTAAAAATGCAAAACCAGAATGATACAGTGTTTAAGAGAGATGGTTAATTTGGGAATGCTGTCATGTCCAACTATATATATTTATATATATAATTTTTTTATTTTTAAGACCATCATGATACTACCTGATATTACAAGAAATCTCTGTCATTAACATTTGATATTTTTCAATGTATAACTTCAAGAAATTTATAAGGATTTAACAGATCACTGTTTCTGTGTACTGTGCGACACTGAATCACCTTACTGGCTTCCCTTTGTAAAGTGCTGAGTAACAGCTAAATTACATCAGATTTAAATGGATTTAAACGGAGATGATGGTGCTCAGTGTCGTCTTATGAGAAAAAAAATCACTATTAAGCTGTTATAATCAAACAATTAAAAAAAACCAAAACAAGTTCAGTTGAGTAGCGCATGTGTTCACCAGTGTCAACTCTGTAAAAAAACCCTGAAAGACTAACAATGTATTTCTTGCAGGCTGCATTCTTTCTATCCATCAGCTGCAAGGACATTAAAAAAATTTATTTGTGATTCAAACACTGGACACCTTCTCTGGCTGAAGGTGAGTTGCTCACTAGTTTTGGTCAAGTGGCTTTTGGGAAATTTTCAGAGCAAAATAACCCAGCAACAGGAAATTGGAATGGAAAATGCCAACCATGCACAGTTACATTACTGCAGGAATTGAGTAACACATGCAGGACAAAGAAAAAGTCAGAACATAGCAAAGTAGCAATGGTTAAGAAGTTAGTAAAGTTTTCACAGTGTTTCATACAGCCTTTTACTTTAACACAAGTGCATCACTTACCACCACTACTGCTCAGACATTTTAAAACATCTCTTGGCCATGCAGATCATTTTGAGAAGAAAACAGCAAATTACACATCTTAGGCATTTTTAGACATTAAGTACAACTCATAATTTTATTTTTATATTCAATCTCATCAAACAGATGTTTTCAAGTTAGATTCATTCTAAGTGCTGGGCTTTAACATTCCTTCCAATTTTGTTGGATCCTGAGCGCTAAATGCCCAAAGACCTGGCCAAATATACAAATACAAAGCTAAGCTTTGTTAAAATAGCCAAGGTATTACATGAACAGAAGGTATAGGGAATTTCTTGTTGGCACTCCTAAATTTCTTCTTTCCTAACCTTGAGATGATCCTAACCTTGAGATGGTTTTGCTCAGTTGTTCGCATACATCTTTGCCTCCTGGAAACATTACTCAGGTGATTCATGAAGAAGTAAAACTAGACTCAAGAACACCACTGACTTTTTTTTTTTTCTCTGTCCAAAGAAGAAAATACACTTTTTTTCCCCTGTTTGGCAAATTCTATTTGACGCCACATCACCACCACTCAACATTAACTCATACAACAGAGACTTACTCCACTGTCAGACACAGCAGGGGAAAAATGTCCAGAGGATAAATGGGAGGCTCTTTATCAGATATAATTGCTTGCTCATAAGGAGAGAATCCAGCTTCCCCTTTGTTATTCTTTCATAAATTAATAATTTGTTAAAATCATAGTCACAAGAATTTTAGCTATTACACAAAATTCAAGTTTAAAAAAAACCCAAGAATAAATTAGTTACAGCCTTGTAAACAATTGCTCATTTATGTAACATACTTGGGGGAAAAAATTCCTCTATATAATAAATCAGACAGTACAAGGCACACATCACACTTAAGAATTCAAAGTGATAAAACCAGCAGATGCCTTCATCTCCTTTGTTCGCTGGTGTAATTGTGCTATAGACACTGTAAAAATATGTCAATTTTTGTTTACATTACAGTCATTTGAAAATATTTAATGACTGTGCTTTTTCTGGCAAAATATTTGTGCTATTTTACAGTACAGTATGATTTGAAGCTCTTGGAATGAATCTTCTCAAATGTTCTCTACAAAGCTGCCAGGGAAAAGGCCAGTCTTTCCATTTCGTTGCAGAGTGCCTTTGAACCAGCCGTCCTCACGTTTTTTGTGTACAAAAACAATGTCACCTTCCTTAAGTTCAAGTTCTGCTTCGCTCTGAGGAGGATAGGACACCACAACCCTGTACCTGTGTAATTAGAAAAAAAATCACCTTTGTTTAGGTACTTTTTTTTTGCCCCCCTCTTCCCCATCCCCCTTATTTTTTAATCCAATACTTTTAAAAATATTTCTGTGCCTGTTGAAGCTTATGAACACAGGAAACTGTCCAGAACTGCTTGCTGAGTGCGTAACAACTTAAAAGTACATCTTTAACAGATAATAACAATAGCAACATAATAAATTTAAGGCAAATTCATGCATCTCAAAGGATTGTTTTTTTCACCAAGATCCCTGCAAAATACAGAAAATGGTTAAATAACAGGAAAAAATTGTAAACATTTTTTCCAATATAAATTTTCAGACTCTTTCAGTCAGTGTGATTCAACAAGAATCAAAGCATTCACAGCAGTAGCTAGGCATAATTTTATAAGTGTATGTTTAATTTTTTATTATTCCAGTGATGGCTCTTAAGGAAAGGCAAAGAACAAAAGGAAGAAACCAACAAAACCTATTAATACGATCTGCCGTTTTAAATAATTTTCATTTTCCTTAGAAGCTCTTCAAGCTAGAATATATTCCATCTTATTTGGACACCGCTGCTCAGCTTCTGTACTATTATGTTAAAAACTATATTCAACTCAAAAATTTTCTTAAGCACTTGGCACAAAGTGTATTTTTTGAGTCTCTCACAGAAAAATCGCTTTTCAAATATGAGCACATTAAAGAGAGGCTACACTTCTCTCTCTGTTTTTAACATGCATAACACCACCTAATCTCTTCTTCCACAGTTTCAGTTCACATCAATGTAAAACTCTATTACTCCACGGATTAAGATAACTATTATCTTAATAAGCTTAAAATAATTTATTATTTTAATAGATTAAAATAAATGAACAATCTGATGAAAAGAAAAAGTAACAGGATATAGTCTAGTAAAGGATGGAATGCCAATTATAGCTCAATACACACATAATAAAACAAGTTAATTCTGTAATATTGAAGTAGACAAAGATACTGTGTTATAGTAGAATGTTTTGCTTAAGAACATATGAAATGAAAATTAAGTCTGTCCATACAGTTAAAAGTATTCAGAAAAGTTTAGCCACACTTTGTAAATAATTAAAGTCTCTTAGGAAATCTAAGTATAGCTAAACATATTTGGACTTAATTGGTTGTCAAATGTTATTTATTAGTGACTTATAAGCCATGACTTTGTTTCAGTTCTGGCAATCCCCAGATTTCAGAGCACGGGAATTATTACATTCATGCTTCATAAAAGCTACCAAGCCAATTACAAGATTTATTATTGTGCAGCTCCAGAATGCCCTGCATCCAACCTAGGCCTGCACTAACTTCTGCTGTGGGCAACTTGGGTTTTAATGCTGACTTAGGAAATGAGAACAAAATATTTTTAATAGACTGTAAGTTTAAACCGAGACTGTAAACTGTGTGAGTCAGAACAACAGCCTTTACTCAGGCAGGACAAGGGCAAGATAGTAAAGGACAAAAACTGCAATAAAGCTATGAAGAACTTCTACTGTTGCTAACAAGCAGGTTGCTCCCAGGCTGAAAATTAACCAGCACACTACATAGTCTGTTAAAAAAATGAGTTTAAAGAAAGAATAGCTGCCTGCCTCATCCTGCAGTCTGTCAAACACTGCCTTGTAAACGTTTGACTTGAAATATGCTTGTTTTCAGTCTCTAATTCCGTAAGTAACCTCTGTGCTCCCCTGAATTGAAAGACAAGTCTGTTCCCTGCTGCTGCTTGCTCCCATCCTTCTCTTTGTCCTCCCTCGAGGATCACCAGCTGGCACAGAAACAGTTGTCTTGAGCTTTCCATACAGTGTCCAACAACCTCTGCAGTAATTTGGTACTTCTTGTTAAATTTTAGTTTCCCAACTGTTTTGATATTCATCTTGAAATCTAGTGTCTGTAACAGAGCACAACACCCCTGGTTTTAAAGTGCTATTTTACTGTATTTTTCAATTTTTAATGAAGGCTTTGCACATGGAAATCATGTGTCCTTCTTCAAATTTTCTGCCACATTATACGAATCCTGTTTGCCCAGAAAGGTGATCAGACCCAGACCCATCACACATTCACACAGCTGTCTATCCAGATCACCCTGGATTAGCTATGGAACAAAAACGATTGTTCCATTACTTATTTCATCACCTACAACATATTGCCAAAACTACCAATTCCATGCAGAATAAAAAGCTTATGCTTCAGCTCAAAAGCTCATTGCAAGGTCCCTGAAGAAAAAAATAATCATATTTACTAAGCATGACGTATGTTTTGGAAAAACATGTTAATTCCCACATGTTTGAACCTTCCAAAACACTTCCTTATCTGTCTCCCTATTCAGTATTTCCAAATGTTTTCAATGACTGAAGGTAAAATTTCTAGATCTTTTGTGGTCACTTCATATTTTAAATGTACC
Source organism: Cyanoderma ruficeps (assembly GCA_008694505.1). Classification (NCBI taxonomy): domain Eukaryota; kingdom Metazoa; phylum Chordata; class Aves; order Passeriformes; family Timaliidae; genus Cyanoderma; species Cyanoderma ruficeps. The sequence goes on from VZDJ01007747.1 coordinate 10,032,230, forward strand.
TAAGCTGTACAACTATGAGGTTTTTCCTTTCTTTTATTTCTTTGGCTGTCTTAGAACATATTTCATTAATTTTCCATATATTATCCTAATTAGTTTTAATCAGCTAGCAACAAAATGTTAGTACTATAAAAATAAAAGTACTTGGGCTTCCCAGAAGCAGTCAATACATTTGCCACCAGCTGTTTACTGATATTCCTAATGTGTATGGCTATATCCCACAGTGTTTTTGCTTTGTATTAGTTTTTATTTTGAATTGATTTTTTTGAATTTATTTTTTATTTTGAAGAGGGTGGCCTGTCTTCACATTTCCCCATTCTACTTTTCATTTTTAATATTAGCATTTCTCACTCTTTTCAGTAACATGGAAAAGATATCTTTCATGTGTTTCTCCATTTCTTCGTTTCTTCTGTTTCACTGGACACAAAATACTGCTTTTATTCCCACGTAGCTGTGGTTGATTTTTGGACAATTATTTGTGTTTTTTCTGGTCAACAAGTGGATAATAATACTTTCTCACATGCAGGAAATTGTAGCTGAGAGAAACACAGAACGCTGGAATTAACTACCATTACACAAGTTAAACTAATAAATATTATTCAGCTTCTTGATTTAGCTTTTTTTTTTTTTTGCCCTTAGAATTTTTCCTTTCCAGTTCAACTGTGCCCTGCTGTTGTGCTGAACTTATGTCTTCTGAGTGAACTCCTAGAGATCACCAACGCCCATCGAGGGCAGAGTGATTCTCAGCGTTTATTACCAGCATTAAATGGTGCCAGATGTGGGAAGGCTTGCTGCCCTGTAAAGCCACTGGCCCACTCACTGGGAGCAGATGTTACACGAGTCATTTTGTGGTAGATGAAATTACTTAGGGTCACTTTAATCACAGAACAAAATTACTACTCTTCTTTCACTGTAACTGAATGAAAGATTCATTTTATAATTTAGGATATGCAGTGTATTTAGGTTCAACTTCAAGTCTCTAACACCATTGTGGTGTGCTGGGTAGTTTATTATTACAATGCTGTATATTTACTGTAAGATTTAAGGCTATTTAAGCAACATTTCCCTCTAGAAGAGAAAGCTCATGAAAAGAGCTTTAAATTTTCTTTTAACTTTTATGGAAAAAGTAAACTCTTGAGATAACTAAATTCCTGTATATTCATAGCATAAGATGTCTCACTCTGAGAATTGCAGTGAGTTGGGTCTTTGTAAAGAAAACATAATGATCCTTGGCCTTGTCAGCACTGCATCAATACAAGAAATCACCCCAAGACAACCTAGTCATTGGCTGAAGAATCAGAAGAAATGAGTGAGCCCCACTGCAGAGTCTCAGGTGACTGGAATTCTCCAAACTGGAATTCTCCAGTTACATTGTAATCTGTGACTGGAATTGTGAGATGTAAGAGCAGAATAATCTGAGCAGGAGATTTCTCTGCTCTTCAGCTTTTCGTTGAGTTTATCCTCATGAATATTTCCCATCCCAACTCAAATTTTCACTGAAGATGCCACATGATTCTTATCCACCACATCTACTAGACTGCTGAAGAGTAATCTATGCTTATAAATTACTTCGAAGATATTGAGTACAATGCAGATTTTAAGTACTATTAACCATCACATTTTAAGAAATTCAGCCAAAGGAAATGTACAAGAGTACACCAGCAGGAAAGAAAAAATTTAACCCTGTCCTGAAAAGGACAAGGGGAACTCAGATGAAATTCTATCTAAATACACTGACAATAATGTAACAATTCTGCATGACTACCGCTGAGAATTATCTTGTAGCAATGCTTCTTCAGTAGCAATTATCACTTAAATAATAGTAAGGATAAACAGAATGTTTGAGTATATGTTATTACTAGATCAAAAAAATATACAGCATCATTTTCTGTAAGCAGTTCTGAAAAAAAAAAAATCCATCATTAAAATGAAAAAAATACTTTTTGTGATGATAGAAAGAGCTTTACACTAATATGCACTGGTTATGCCAGAATAAATTTAGTATTATTTTCACATTCAAAGCATAAAAACATACTAATATGCCAAACAGACTTATGATAATGTGAAAATGAATGATGTTATTCTTAAAGAAGTGTCTTTCAGGTTTTATTTTCCATGTATAAGTGTAAATCTACTTCACAAATTCAGTATGAAATAGAAATCTCTTCCAAGGAAATTGTGTAAGAACAGAAATAACCTTTCAAAAAATATTAGCGGTATGACATAAGTGAAGTAGAAGACAAACAGAAAGTTATATACTGTCTGGATTTTAAGACATGGGTATAGCTTAAGATAGTGGACCTCTGGAAATACAACTAGATGCCCACACACCATGAGATAACAGCATCAGAACAAAGTCTACAATAGTCAGCTTCAATCAGTTCAGTCCTAAAGCTATTCATATTGTAACTTTACTATTTTTTTCTCTGTACACCACACAGTCCTGTCACTGCTGCAAAAGAAATCTCATTACACTCTTCATACTGCTGATCTACTACTAGAAAGAATAAAAGATCCTAATGTTAGAAAACTGCCACTTCCTTCATGTTCTAGTGAGGATTTGAAACTTGAAAAACTATAGGTGGACACAAAAGTCACAAAACATTTAAGCAACTGCCTGTCAGTTTCAGAGTCCAGACAACTGTATGTTTTTCAGACTCACTTGTCAGAGCACAGAGGCTGCCCTAGAGCCTGTGTGGACACGGGGCATTCAGGCAGTAAAAAGTATCTTTGCAAAAGCTCAAGAAATCAAATATTAAGAAGCCTACACATAGATAGATAAAGGTATAATTCACTATATATTTAGGTTGGCAGTTATACACTGCTAAAGATCAGGACTAACCTGATACTCCTAATTGCAATATAATGTGCTTCTGTTTTGAAAAATAGGAGGCCTTTTTTGTCTACCTCAGTTCTCATACCAAACCTGTGATCATCATATTTGAGTGTCAATTCATTCAAAACTTTAACATAGCATGAAAGGTAAACAAATATAAACACAAGTACTGGTTGATAAGTAAATAAAGAATTGTTAGAAAATAAATTTCATCTTGCTATAAAATCTCAGCATTTTGAAGCAGTTCTAACATACACTACAAGTGTGGGAGAATGGATTTTGTCTTGCTTTGCCCAAGTCTAGCTGCGGAGGATGATTTACCTTTCACACACAAGAGGCCTGCATTCATTGAGGACCGGCCCCAGCGATGAGCACGGCTGCCGCGGCGGGGGGGCAACGGGAACGGAGGAATCCAGGGAACCGGCTTTGCGATGCAGAGCCTCCTGTGGCAGCCCCGAGGCCTCGCCGTCAGCGGGGCAGGAGCCAGGTTTGCTGTGAGCGCCGGCTGACGGAAGCTCCGGCCCCACGGCACCTTGCAGGGCCAACTCCGCCGCGGCCTGCTCAGCCTCCAGGGTGGGTGACGATGGAGGTGACAGTCGAGGCTTGCGTTTAGTGGATGCTCCAGAAAGTAGTTTCAGCAAACCTTTTTTTTCTTTCTGTAAACCAAAAGCAGTGCCCCATTTTAGAACAAAATTCTCCCATAAAGAGTTGAACACTTTCTTCTGATGGATGACATCGTGCTCAGAGAGAACTCAGCAAATTATGAGGACATACTTGATTTTAGAGAGATAATGAAGCAAATTATAAAAGAAAAAGAACATTAACCTTCTAAATAGGAACAAAAGCAAGTAATTTAGATCATAACCGAGCTATGTCCTTTCACTGTGTTAGGTTAAAGTGTAACTTAAAATGAAATAGCTCTGTCCCAAAAGGCTGTCTAGAAAAAGGTGTGATGTGTTAAGATTCCCACAAAAGGAATCTATGAAGCAAAGCATTTCATTAACGTGGACATTTCTAGGAAGACAAAGAGTCACTTCAAACCAAGCAGGGAGAAAAGTCTGCTCTGGAAGCTGCTGTTTAGGTAAGTTTCTTTTATTTATCCTCCTTTAGTAATGGAAGACCTTCATGATTTGATAAAAATTCGCCCCGAGGGGAATGCATTGTGTTTTCCTGCTCTGCTAAAGGGGAGGATTGTAAACATTCTTTTTGCTTGTCCGGACAAGAATCCCTGAAGACTTACCTACCCCGAAGAGAATTATTTAAGTAGCTTTTGTGTTTCTTGTCTTTTTTTTTTTTAAGGGGTGTGGCAGTGATCTTCTTACCAACCCTTTGACTGAGTGAATTTAGTGCTTATGAGAGGTGCCAGATTGTAAGCCCTGGAGACAAAAATAATATTTAACCATAGACAGAGAAAAGCACAAGCATTGAGAAGTTTTTTTGTTGTTTTTTCTTTTGATAGCCTGGAATGTAGTGGATTTAGTGAATAAAAATCCTCAGCCCTTTTTCCAAGTCTCCAATAACTTAGAGCCATTTCAGCAAAAATCTGCTGTCTAGCAATATCACAGATAAACTCAGAGAAACTAAAATAATCCACGTGTATTAACATCATTCACCTTAAACTACAAATAAGTTTTCTCTAAGGGCACCTCAGTCTGATTTCAATGTCTATGGCTAAAGTAATTTTAAAATAAAGTTCTAGGCACATCCATTCAACAATAATCAACAAAAATAACTAAAAAAGTGGCTGATATTAGTGTACAGTTTACGATTTAAATCTTCATAACTTCACTAAGGAGTACATGTGGCTGAAGTGTAGTGAGGTCAAGTCTAAAACATTTGAGATGTAAAGATAATTGTCACAAGGAGAAAAAAGTTTTCTAACTACATCACAACTGTAAAGCAAAATCAATTACAAAACTAGAAGAATTTTTCTGACAACAATATAACATAATCATATGACTCGGTGAACACTGAGAATGAGTTTACACACGTAAGAAATACTTCAAATAGAAGGAAGGAAACCAGAATCACTACAAACTCTGCTGTCCTACATTTAAAAAAGATGTGCATTTTTGCTTTGTCCAATAAATGTGTTTTTCATAATATCTCAGTGTGCCTGCTTACTAAGAAAGATAACCTAAAAGAATTCTGATTTTCATTTTATGTTGTTAGACTGAAACTTTTACATTCCTGCAAGTTCATGTAGGTTTTTTAGGTTGTGTTGTTAAATCTCTTAAAAGATTGTATGATGAAAATAGAATAATTCAAGGTAACGATTTTATTCTCTACCCACCTTGCCATCCTTGTCTGTTTTACTGACAGCAGCATTTCCACCAGCTGTTAAAGCACTCTCTGGAGATGCAGGAGCTCCAGGGTGAGTGTTTGCAGTTTTCCCACTGATATCTCCCTCCAAAGATGAAGTAGCAATGTTAGGAGAATTCAAAGAAGCTGCTGTACATGCCAGCGGGATGGTTGAGCGGTTCACATTCACAGCCGTGACATAAGCAGCAGTATTTGGAAGCTGGGGTTGGAGCTGCTGGGAGGCAACAGAGTGGTGGGGAATGATCACAGCTGCAGGAATAAGGCATGTTGAACTTTGTGCTTGTATGGGTGTGACTGCTGCCATAGGTCTTTCTTGACTATGTGAGGCAACTAGAATAAAAGAATGAAATGTGAGAGTTCACCTTTTCACAAGACACACAAAGTGAGGTACAGTTACTGTGTTACAGCTAATCAATCACAAGAAGTTTTCTTCTTACCTTTTAAACTTCCATTAATACTACTATAGTGACATGATACACACCACCAACTCTATTTCACCTGAATAAAGCAGTTGCATATGCTACCATATGCAGTGGCATATGCCATTTGCACTAGTATGCAACAGAAGAATAACAGCACTGCAACTTCCCTGTTGTGAAGATATCCAAGCTGCTAAGTCAGATGCTTCACATACGACAGATGCAAAGTGAAGATTACACTTTAGTACCTAAGAGCTAGCAAAATACTGCCTGGAACTTGTTTGCTCCTTTTAATATGACATGTAGTTGTCAGGGTATATAAAGGAAAGTAGGAAGAAACACACCTTATAGAAGCTGCTAAAAATATAGATTGTTTCCCTAAACTATTCACAAAATCCACAACAGATTTCACAAGTCTTTCAAACAACAAGCACAGTGGCAATTACTGCCATGAGTGCTTTCTCTGAAAACGTAAGCTGTTGTCTCTTGGGATGTTTAAATATAGAAAGGGAATTTACTCATACCCCTGTGAAATAAAAGAAATATCTATACTGGAAGCTGGAGAATAGCATAGGGCTGAGTATATTAACCTGGGTTGCAGTGCAAAGCTGCAAAGCACAGAGCTTTGCATGAACTAATCCTTTTATCCTTTCCAAGAAGTAACACTGCTGTCAAAGTCATATGGTCAATCATATATGCATGCTGTTGGGCCATTTCAACAGCTTGGGCATCTCTGCACCACCGGTATGAAATGCAGACACCTTAACTGAACAATACGAGGCAAAATGTGGCACCCCAGTGCTGCACAACCTCTCTCCTACAACTACTTTGAAACTTTCTATCTAAGAAGGGGTCATCCCTCTAGCTTGGTGCATGTATATCTCAATTGTATAAATTTTTGATTTTTCAGATACTAACACAATTTCAGACTTAATATAAGTGAAATCCTGGAACCAAACCTCCAGCACTTGCACTCTTCATTCTGCTTTCTACAAATTCCTCTGGTAATTTGGTTAGATTGCAGTAACAGTGTATTAGAGAAGACTGACAAAGATCCCAAATTTTATATAACAATCCTATAGTATTATACCCAATTACAACCTCTGCAATAACACAAATTCTTTTTTATTAAAAAAAGGCACATCACTTATATGCTATGTATAATTTTTTGATAACCTCTTCTGTTGTAGCCAACCCTTCCCAACTCTTGAGTAGCATGAACATTTCAAAAGAAAGAGAAGAAGATTGTAGCAAGATTTTTTTTGTCAAAAACCAATTATTAATGCTGGATTTTGTTAATGAGACAAGAACAGTTTTCCTAGAAGTAGCTGCTATTCTTCAACATATGTCTACGCTCACATGCAATTTATGTATGACAAGCATGGCAGAGCTTTCTGGTTTTGTTTTCATATTGCTGATGGAATCGATAGGAAAAATGCTTCAAGTCATCCTATTTTCCATATAGATTATCCTTTAATGAAATAGGCAGAATATACATCTTCTTTATAGGTCCTTCCAATCAAAGGATGCGTACTCCCTCAGTAAAAGGTGATGTCAAGCAAGGTCTCACTAAGATCATTTGAAGAATGGTCCTCGAAGCCCTGAGCTAAACTGAAGCTGGAGCCCTGCATTAACCTGTGAAGCCTCACCCAAAGATTAACACACAGCGAATGTGCTAAGGAAAGCTCAAGAGGATCATGTTTCACATGTTTATTACAAAGTTCTCTGTAGTTTGAACATAAAGCAGCCATTATTGCTTCAAGTGCTCAGGTCCTTATAAGGAACAGATCTGTATTTGTGACTAACAGCACACCTTTACAAAATCCAATGTTAAGCTCTCTGTGATGAGAGTCCAGTCCCTTTGAATTTTTCATTTTAGACCTGAAAAGTCGGTGGGTAGTATGTTGTCACATCTGTCAGCTGAATAGAAGTGTAAAAGCTTATTCATCTTGACAGTGGTGCAGAGATGTAGGGACAGAAAGGCCTCTGGAGCCCACAGGAGCTTTCTCCTTTGTGTTGTCACTTGCAAGCTCCTAGGCAGCTCAAAAGAAGGATTTAGAGTAGAAACCACCTGTGCCTAAGAGGCAGGAAAGTACAGATGCTTTGCTTAGTTTCTCTCACCAGCTGCCAGCAGCATCTGGTTGTTTTTATTTAAAGGCAAAGAATGAAGTTGTTACAGAGCACTAACACACCTGCTCCGGCTTCAGATCAGACTGGAGGAAGATGGGGCCAATTAAGGAAATAAAATAACTTAAGACATATGTACGTATCCTACCTACAAAAGCAAACCTGGTGCTGGCATCTGAACATGCACAGCGTGTCTTAGGAGATGTGTGATTCTGAAAAGTGGGCTAATCCATGGATCTGGAGACCGTAAGAAATAACCCTTCTTCTGGGGATAACAGAGCGTACTATTCTCATTTTTTGCTTTCTCTTGTTCTGCCAATAAGAATCCTGTGATTAAAAAAGCCCTTTGTGTCATGATGCTCAGTCAAGAGATCAGAAGATCACAGACCCTAAATTCAAGGCTGAAAGGGGAAACATAGGGAAAAGTCTGAAATGGGACTTTTCCTTTTTTTTTTTTTCTTTTGAGGCCCTTGAAGCAACTGGAACAGATTCGGCTCCAGTTGTGTGGTATTTTCTTAGCCTGGCAAATCCACAGAGGAGTGCATAGATTTTGTAAACAAAAACTCTTGAAAACACCACTATCAGTCTTTTTGGATCTGCATTTAAACAATAAGAAGGCATGTTTCACTATGATGTGGCCTGCCCCAGACAGTAAATGAAGAGTTACCCCTTTCAGAAATACAGAATTTTATTACATAGATCATATGGATCTTGAAGCCAGTATAGCCTTACTGTTTCAGAGTCAAAGCTGAAAGAAGCTACAGTCAAGGTTAGAGAACAAACTGGAATGCCTAAGGACCAAACCTGAGCCAGAGACCTGAAAAGGAACACTAAAGGTATTCAAAGATGTTAGAAGATAACTTAAAAGTGAATGCTAAATAAGAGCAATCTGTAGCTCTTATGCAGTTAACACACAAAAAATAAGCTATGACTCAGATGTTCTTATCACTTTTATTACTATATGAATTGCATATGAGTGGGGAAGCTCAAAGAATGTCCCCATCCCAGATACTGCTGGAACAACAAAAAAAAGAAATATTCCACCTGAAGTACTTGCACATAAATTCGTAATAGTGGGAGTACGTACATACACACAGTTGCTTAGAGGAGAATAATAAAAGATCTAACAACTCAGACTGTCATTTCAGAAAACATTCGACTCTAAACAATGACATTAAGAAAAGCTTTTTAAAACCTCAGCATATACATAGACTCTCACTCCAGTCATTTGTCAAGATGGATTCTACAGTTTGTCTACCACACGTAACAAATTTTGGGTTTTTTTACCTGTTCTAACTGCATTTCGAGCCTGGTTCACGGTCATTTGTCCTGTCACATGCATAAGGACCTTGGTTTGTGGACTGGTTTGGATATGTGCTGCAGAAACCACTGCTGTGGGTACTGTGCTGGAGTTCACTGCCACACCATTCCCCTGGAGCTTCTGGGATGTTCCACTAGCAGTGGAAGGGCTGACCATAGTCACTACTCGTCCTGTTTGGCCAGCAGTAGACATGGGAACTTTTGTTTGTGATGCACTTGTCACCGTCCTGCCAAAATTGAAAGCAAACACTAAAACACAACTGAAAAAAAATTAGCTAGTTACTAAAACCCACAGGTCTTCTATTATGCAATTTTTGCATTTAATACAACAACAGAATAATTTTGGATTTTAAACTAGCTAAACTATTTAGACACTTGTATAATACTGTACCTTGTAACTGGAGCCACGTAATTTCCAGGGAAAACACCGATCTTGCTTGTATGCATGGAAGTTCCCTTGAACCAGCCATCTTGGCAGCGTTCAAACACTAGGAACATTTCTCCTTTCCGCAGTTCCAGTTCATCTTCTTTTCGAGGAGTGTAGGGGTAGATTGCAATGTACCTAAAAGACAGGAAAAGGGACATCAGAACTACATATCAAACTGAAAAACTGGAAGCTCCTGTGCAAACTTCAGTGCAAAAGAAAAAGAGGTGTTACTAGAAATTGAAGTCTATGGGTAAGGTGGTTAGCAGTTAATTCACTTGTAAACTTTATTTCCTTTTTTATTTGCTAAGCAACACTAATGCATAATACAGTGCATTTGAAATCATGTTGAGAGTTCAGAAACATTTGTATTTTTTCTTCAGAAAAAAAAAATCTTAGGGAAAAAATTTCATAAGAAATGCTGAAGCTCATGTAGTTGCATCTTGAAATAATCCTAGGAAATTTTCAAATAGGATTGCACAGCTCTCTGTTGTTAGAAAGCAATACTGTTTTAACCACTACAGTGTTCTATTTTCTGCCTCATTTGAACCTGAAAAGAACCATTTCAACCATATATACAATTATTGACCCAAGCCTATGGAAAACAGCATTCCAATAAATTCCATTTTCTCTAAAATATACTTTTCACAAGAGGCAGCCAATTAAGTAGATGGGTAGACTATCCCCTTGTATGAAAAAGGATCCACAGTTGCTTGCAGTGCTGGTCTTTCCCATTTCCCTTGTTACCCCAAGGGCAAAAAAGTGGCTTTAGAAAAAAACATTCTTTCATCAAAATTGTCTCTTGTGCACAGTAACAGTAGCATTAACTGCATGCTTCTCCTTTTTGCATTACATTTTTATTCCTCGCTGTCCACCCAGGAAACTCTGAAATATTTACAAAAATCCTTTACAGACAATATAGGTACCCAAAGCAAGCAAAAAAAATACACTTTAAAGGCAACATGGTACACTGGCAGCAAAAGGCTTCACTGGTACATGATTTAGCAGTGATCTACAAAGTCACACACTGAAGCCCTATGGAAAAGCAATTGATCTGCTTTAACTGATATTCATTAACTTCCTTTTTAGTTAATTTATTCCAAATTTCATTAGTATGCTCATATAGAGCAACCCCTTGAAGACAGAGGATGGGAGTAAATGAGATGGGAACTTGATTAACTGCACTAGGTGCAATAATCCATAAGAATCAGTGTTAAAATGCCTGACACCAAGAAACAGCCCAAATCCAAATGCACCTGCCATACAAGAAGGGTGCTTTTTTGGAGTGGGAGAAAGCCTGGTGGGAAGATAACAAGAACAGAACAAAAGCAGTCCTTATTCAAACATGTCCCATTAGATGGTTCAGCACCTCCTGAATTTTATGTTTTCTTTTATCGCTCTTATTCCTCAAGCTGCACACAAAGTTTTCAAGAAGAAAAGATGTTGTTAGCAACACATGTTAATATACCAAATATTTTCACCCGAAAGGATGACGCACGTTTGCTTGTATTACAAGCGTGAAGACATAATGCTAACTAGCAGCTTTCTGCCTTCATCCCAAATTGCCACCCACTAATTAAGTGCACTGCAGAATCTTCAGTCAAATTTCAATTGCAACTGACACAAGTAGTCTGACAGTAACATGTTTAACAGTCTAAATTAAATACAGCACTTGCTGTGTTTTGGCATAAGCTATTCCATATGAGAAGAGCCTTTTCATACCATACATAATGGAAAACATTGAATAAATTCACTCCAGTCAAATGACACTTTTGAGTTATCCAGTGCAAGGATTCATTCATCTTCTGCATGCTAAATACTTCATATTTTTGATGCGAGTTCTTTCTATACACAGCAACAGCTGATTATATTTAGCTAAGACATAAACAATGCTCAGTATGGAGCCTGTTTGGGGATATCACCTTTCTGCATGCTTTTGTGCTAAGTTGCATGCTTGGCTTTTTGGCAATTCCAGCAGAAAAGAGCCAGCTACCGTGCTAAACGTACAGGTGAAGTCAGAGATCTCATTCCATTTTTCTGACTGGAGAAAAGTTTCAATTTTACTTACACACTTGGACGAGTTTGTTGTCTTAAATGTGCAGCTTGGTCAGTTGATCCTGATGCAGACCTTTGTATGACACTTGTAGACTGAGGTCCAGAAGCGGCCGATGCAATGATTGCAGCAGACAAGAGAGGTGGTGGTGGAAGTGGGGGATTCATATTCTGATTTTATAAGAACAAAAAAAAAAAAATAGCAACAGATGATCAATATTGTTTGATGAGTTCAATCAGCTGGGAAAAAACAAAAAAAAGGCATGATATTCTAAGGAAGTGGGAAAAAGCAAACGAGTCCAGTATTGCTTTACCTACTGTTACAATATAACAGGAGAGTTAGCTTTGTCTCTATTTCTCCTTTTTTCAGCTTAATATCTTGAAGTTTTGGCAGCTAATTAAGCAAATGACAAGCAATTTCTCAGCACAGGAAAAATGGAAAGCACTGTTTCTAGTTATAACATGTTTAGCATAGGGCTTGACAAAAATTCAGAAGCCTTCCAGGAGGTAGATTTTGCATACTGCTGCTGACTGTACTTCATAGCATGATTGTTTTTGTAACCTGAAGCTGAAACATAATATACAATTCATCTGCAGTACACCCAAAAAGCACCCCTTCTGGGGGCAATTTTCTTTTGATGTATGGGTTACAGAAGCAAGCACAATATGAGGCCATAGACACCGAGCTATTGTTACCTCTTTCTCCTATTCTTCTAGTTTAAAGAGTTAGCTTTTGAAATTCAGTATTATCAAGATTGGTAATCTTTAACAAATACCCCAGTAAAAAGGCACCACAGATCATAATGGGGGTCCTGCCTACAGACTTCTGTGCCTTTTGAGAATCAATGGAGCAATTGTTACCTTCTGCTCTGTAAGGCCTCAGACAATTCTTTAGGACCTTGTGTACTGACACTCCTGGGAAAAGGCGCTCACAAAAGGAGAGCTTTTCCTTCCCCCCCTTCCAAAAATAACTATTTGTGTTACAACACACACAGAAAGAGTAATAAAAAACCTCCCACCTTTGAAAAAGTGAAACTGAATTAATTTCAAACATAATCTTTCTAAAACCCACAGAACTAGAATATTAATTAACAAAATATCTTGAAGTAGTGCCTGGCACTTCCAATACATCATCATATAAACAAACTGCATTACATTATCAGTTTGGAAAACACGTAATTGAAAGACATTTTAATTCCCCTCAAATACTTCACTTCTAAAGGGTTTTGTCCTTTTTTTTTTCTGTTTTTCTAAACAAAAACCTATATTGAAACTGAGTTTTAGTTCTACATACTGTGTGATTATTACTTTGCTGCATTTGGTGAAAATGTTAATAAAAAGACAGCTCTTTAAACCAGTTTTACACTGCCAAGTCACAGTAAAGTACTGCATAATTACAGACTTTCAAGCCTAGAGAAAACTGTTTCAGTCAAAATTGTTATGCTCAGCTATGGTATAAATTGCATGTTATATTGTGAGATATTCCTATTTTATTTAAAGCTTTTTTCCTGGTCATACATTAACGCGTTCGTAAGAGCAAATAGGCCTCCTGTATCCAACACTGAGCCTGCTGGAGAAACATCACTGAGAGCTTTGATACTAATAGTTTTTTACAAAAATGGCAATAGCATTTCCTTCATATTCTACCCAACAATTTTTTTTAAGTATTCAGATAATTCACACTGAAATACCAACATTTCTCTTTCAGCTGTTTTACAGCTGAAGTGATTTGTCCCTATCAGTTAGGCATTCAACAAATGTCTTAGCTGAATCCAAGCTAAATGTGAGCATCTAACTTTCATGCAACCTATCAATAGAACATCAATTTAAATCTTTTTTTAGGCATCTAGATTTCTTTATATATGGTAGAACTTGTAAATCCACATTAGGAGATGATTAGTTGGAATTCTTGCATTCATGCACAATATCAAGGCTGTCACGGTTCCATACTTCCTGCATCTCTAAAGATGCTGAACATTGCATTTTATTCATTTGAACACATAATATACACTGAAGCTTTAGCTGCAATAAAGGCACCTTCACAGCTCTATTTTATTCTGCTTTATTCACATTCCACTCCCCTCCCTGTGTCTATCAGTATGGTAATGAGACCAGCAGTGAGCCACAGACCAATTAAACTCCCAAAGACTTGGCAAGTACCAAGAAATCTAAACAAACTACTTGATAGGCTTTAGAGGACTAACACTCCACAGCTTGCACAGCTACAACTGGGTAAAATAGATCCAAATTATCTAGCCAAGTTTTCAAGAAGTTTTCTGGCATGTAACCATTTCTCTAGCTGTTGAGAAACACACCTACCTCCAGGGCACATGCTAGTTTTGATGGTTCCCATAGTCAACATTCCGTGAAAGAATATACACAAACCACATGTGATTCAATAAAGTATGCTCAGCCATAATTAAGAGTATTTTAGGTAGGTGAGGGGGAAAAATTGAATGTTTCTGCAACTACTTTTCAGACACCAGGTGCACTTTCAAGCATATAAAACAGCAAATAAGTGATAAATTTTTTTTAAATTGGAAGATGAAAAATTACATAATTTGTTAATGTATGTTACAACTTCAGAAAGTATCTATATCCATGCTCTAGAAACACATGTATATTTCTAAACTTAATTAGGCTGCATTCAGTTAATTGAAGAACAGTAATCACCTCACTCAAAGAATTATAAAAGGCACAGCAGTGGAAAAGAACATTCATTAACAGTCTTCACTCCCACAATGTCTAGGAAAAAATATATGGTTTGCAAAATTCCCTGAGGGCTAACAAATTAAGGCTTATGTTTAACAAAATTCCTAAACTATACGTTATCAAAAACAGGTCTCTCACACAAAACCTCATTGTTTCTTCCAGCTGCTTTCTCTTCATAACAAAAGTTGATTTGAATTTTGGTTGATTAAAATTAGGACAGTTCTTATTAAAACCTCCTAACTTACACTGTTGAACTTACACTGGAACTACATGAAAGAGCTAAATGTCATCAGTGTATTATATAACACTCACAGCTTGTGCCTTATTAATAATAATTCAAACTACCTTGTATTCTTCAACATAAAGAGCAATTTCTCTTTTTGTGCATGTACGAGAGAACAAGACTAGAAAAATTAGATATTTTTCACTTTTCGAAACCTTCAGCACATAAGTGAATGCAAACCATCCAAATAAAGACCACCTATTTCTGCTAGATAAGTGCACACACCAAGAGACCATTTCAAAGTCAACATCTCCAATCTGTAGAAGTAGCAGTATGGACATCTAGGTCAATTGCAATCCAAAACACTTCACTTCCCAAGAGACTGTAAAGGCAGACCGAAAGGAAGATATCTCTTGTTGCTAGACTGTTTTTCTGCTGCTGCTTTTGGATATAATTCTAACTTTGCTGTGGTATATTTCATTTGTTTTTCCCTTATCATGGTTCAAATCACATACTTTAAAATTATTTTTCAGTAAAAATCTATGGCAACTAGATCTCCTCTGTTAGATAACTACCTTATAAATTACATCCAAGCATGTCCTTCCAAGTGAATGAACCTTACATAATTGTATGGGCACATTTTCACCCAACAACTACTGAACTTGACATCTGTTATTTGTATTTTTCAAAGAACTTTAAAAATTCTAAACACCTACAAGGTTCAAAAATGCCAGTGGCTAAGATAAGCAGACCAATTACTGCCCCAATTAAGGGTAAAGCTGTGGTTGGAAGTCGCAAAGAACAGTGGAAGAGATAATATCACAGCCAAAAGCTCTAGCTGTGAGAAGTCTGTCTCAGTTCATAGCTTCTTCAATTTCAAAGAATCAAACCTCAAAACACAAGCCAAGAATTAATGCTGTTGTCTACAGAACTGCTGATGCAAAATAAAACCTTGAAATAAATTATCACAAGTTTTCTGAATTAAAACTAAAATTTGCTTAAATGATACAAGGAGTAGAGATCATACATGGTGCTACATGGTGTTCATATATGAACACTCTCATTCCTAAAGCTTATTTATGTCAATTTTGGCTGAAACGTTGTAAATTATTTATTTCATACAATATTGAGTACCAAACAGCATCTACAAAACATTATTATGAACAAAATAAAATTAATACAAGTGGCATTTTTGAACCACCAGAGCAAGATAAAAAACTAAAATGCAATCCTATATAGGTACACAGATAAAAGAGTCACAAACTCCCTTGGGCTAGGAATTAATCCAAACCATCTTCCAGAAACTTGTTAGACGGCAAGACAGCCCAAATATCTCCTGTTGACAATAAAAATGCCATCTTTCTTACAGGCGATAAGAAGACACTGGCTTTTCCTTGCTTTGAGATTCAGGACAGACACATATAGCAAAGATGCATAAAGTCTGAATTACTGTAAAGAAATATATTCTTCTCTTCTTCACTAATGGGTAATCATGCTCATCCTCTCAGATTTATTTTTTCTCCCTTTAATCTGAGTTTAGCATTATATAAAAGAAGTGTACAAACAGCTTGCTTTCAAAGAACAATAACTTTCAATAGTGTTATAAACACCAAAACGACAAACTACCTCCTTGCTAAAGAAAAAACTCATCCTGTTCCCATCCAATTCCCCTGTCAGTTTCTTAGTACTCAGAAATTAAGAATAAAAGCTTAAGGGAGAAACTTAGAAAAATACAGGAATTTCTACTTACAAAAGAAAAAAAAGTACAAGAGCAAAAGGACTCAAGCCAACCACTTCTAATGTATTAAACATACAATCACAATTGCTTCACAGCTTAAAATTAATGCTCAGAATGCCAGGAAGGGATTTCCAGAAGGGAAACATCTAGAGAAACAAGAACTGTCTTGTCTCTCTTGTCGCTGTCTCTCTTGACTGGTCAGAACTATTTTGCACATTTCTAAAATGGAAACAAGAGTTGATGAAGCAAAAGGAAAAGTGTAAGTAAAAGACATATCTCACAGTCTGTGTCTTTACAAACTGCATCATCGTCTAATATCATCTATTGTAAAAGAACACTGGAATCACCTGGCTCCAGCCTGAGCTGCCAGCTTGCATTTTAGTCATGCTGAAAAGAAGTCAAGAAGAAATAGAACATTATGTACAGAAAGCTATTGACTTTTAAAGAGGGTGGCAGAGAATTATTCAGGTTCTCAATGGGAATTATAAGCCTAATTGGAAACATAAGCAGGAACATGGTTATCACAAAGAGAAAGTAGCACCCTAAGATACAGGACAATCATACAGCAGGAGTTTCTCTGCATGCTGCATTTAGCACTGCAATTTAATTCCTGTGAATACCCATGGTGAGATCGCCTTTGAACAAGCTTAAGCAACTAAAGCACCCAAGGTGGTTTAACGACTTTCAACCAGCAACAAACTGAAGTATTTTTCCATGTTGGCATCAAATAAAGAACTACTGATTCTTAATAACAAACAGAAGTGTTTGTTATTGAGAACAAAAAAAAAAAAGGCAACTTCTGACAGAACTTCTGAAATTATGCATTGAATGCTGTCTGCTCAATCCTCTCCAAAACTTGACTGTCTCATAAATCAAATCAATTACTCAATTTCTGCAGCCTATATGTTAGCTAGACTTGCCTTCTGCCTAACAGCACCTAAGATGATTCTGTTTGCTCAGTTCTCACAGGTATTTTCTGAAGGATAGGATGAAAGAACTATAAAAGACTATGTGGATTAGTATACAAGCAGCTAATTGTTTCTAGTATAAGATGTATACCTTTTAGGCAAAAAAAGACCTGAGGGTTCTTCCTGGTGGACCAACTTGAACAAGAGCCCACAATGTACAAAGGTTGCCCAACGAGGTTCTGAAGTCTCCATCCTTGGAGATATTCCAAAGCTATTTGGACACAGTCCTGGGCAACTGGCTTTAGGTGGCCTTGCTTGAGCAGGGAAGGTTAGACTAGACAACATCAAGAGGCCCTTCTAAACTCATCTGCTCCACGACATTAAAATATGAATCTAAATATAATGACATTATTACCTGTTTCCAAATTAGCATTCATTTAACAGTAGGATTACAAAATAATCAGATTGAAGGAGTCAACAATTTAATGACAATAAGACAAAGCATTGTTACAACTCAATCTGCCTTGCTGAGTAAAGCAGGCAAAAGCACACGATCCATATAACTGTCAATAATAAAGTCATCTGTCTGAAGAGCAAAGAATGTGAAATACTTTTACTTGGATGAGAGCAATTACTACATCACAAAAGATCATGAAAATTTGTGGCATCATGGTGGATATTTAGCTAAACAAACTTTATGCTACATTCAGGCAAATTTTCAAGATATAAGAATCAGGCTAAAAAGATAAAAAGGTTATACTACCAATACCCTTTTCACTGAAAAAGACTGTGCAGTACTGTACCCACTTCTGGCATGTGTCACCATGCCAAGAGGAAGTACTGGAGATAATTCAGAAAACAACAGCATCATAATTTAAAGGAGTGAAAACTATAACTTTAGAGTTCCAAACAAAGCTGTCAAAATGCAACCAAGTCACACCTAAGCATTTTTGTATACAACAGAAAGTTGATACTAGACGACAGACAATTCTGCCTTAATTTTTGCAGACAAATGTGTAAAATTATGCAAATGCCAAAAGTTGAAAACAAAACCAGACCTATTTAGCAGCAATATTATTCATCATATTTTACTTGGTTTAAAGACTGTAAGTAGAGACACCCAAACAAGGTCAAGTCTTGGGAATTTTTTTGGGGTTTTTCTGTTTTTTTAAAGTAAGTGAAGATCTATTATTCAACTGTGCCTTACCCCTTAAAAACTAAGGGCACAATTTTAGACTGAAAGAAATTAATTTCAAGAACTCCTATGATTTAGATAAAGTCTCATTAAGATCCCTTAAAAATCTCTGAAAACTGGTATCCACAGTCTTTACTGCAGTAAGGCTCTGATGAGTACAGTATGATATATGACATTCCACAGTTTTTGTAATATAAACATAGGAAACTAAAGAATTCCAGTAGGTTTTGGAAAGAAATCCTGCACTTTTTAAAGAAAATGTCATTTTTATTTGTTCAAAGGAAACAGCGTTGCAGTATATTTCTTCCTTTAAAAGATGGCCATTTGCTACATGTTTTCCTATTGATCTCCAAGAACCTAACTCCAGCATGCCAGACACGTTCTTTATCTGCCACAGGTGTACACACATCTAAAATCACCTTATTTAATGAGGAGACAGCAGACTTTTGAAGCTTATTTCAGATAATCTTGAAAATCTTGAGTTAAGTAAGACAGAAGCACCTGGCAGCTGTGGTCCCAAGTTGATGTGTTTTGTAAGAACCCTCTTGCTTCCCCAAACTTTCCCCCCAGCATAATCTCTTTTCTACTCATGCTGTTCTACTCATGCTGTTCTACTCATGCAGTCATGAAAGACTGTTCTGGAAGGAAATGTGCTTCCTGTGTTTACTGCAGAGAAATTACAGAGGAAAGCTGAAGAAAAGGATATGCACTACAAGAAGCAAACATCGTAGCAATAGGGCTTTTGCTATATTTAAATTCATACCATTGTCTATGACATAGACTCAATTCCCATAAAACCATCATTTCAAATTCCCATAAAACCATCAATTCAAATCAGTATGTCAGAACTTGAGAAAAAAGATCACTGTACAAGACCAAAGAAAACTGGGAAGGCTGAGTTTTCTTAAGCAGTACTTACACCAAGGGCAGCTTGGTAGGTAACTTCCGAGGGGAAGGTGAAGGAAGGCCCTGTTGTGACTGGGCTGCTGGGGGGTGGAGTCACAATCAGCCCTGTAGTGCCAATATGAACCTGGGAAGGAGAAAAAACCCAGTAGGGTCAGTTCTGTGCAGCTTAGTAAGAGCTGGTTTTGACACAGCTGTAAACTTGATGGTCGAAATCATCAGTATTCTACTCCTTGTAACCTTAAACTAGACCTAATTTTTAGTTAGATATTCACACAAACAGTGTTGGATCACACTGCTCACTTTTGTTTTCCGTACTGACATTTCTCAGTCTTTGGAGATACACTGAACCAGCTACATGAAACACACTTTTAACCACTGTCAGCTTTCTTTTTTCTCCATAAAAGGCTGTCAGATCGCAAAGATGTGCAAATAAAACATAATTACGAGCTGAGGTAGAACATCACCAATACCTCTTGGGCTCCATTGCTCTCTTTTCCCAACGTGTAATCACTATATGAAAAAGCCAATTTTTCACAAACTACTGAACAAATAAATAAAGTCAGATAAATATTTCTACTTACCACAACCAGATAAATATGCTACATTTCTGGAATTTGTATAATCTTAAAGTTGAATATTTTACTTTTATAGCATGCATTTTATTATTATTAATTATTATAATCAACTTAGAAAAAAGAAATCAAGACATTAAATCACTCCAGTTTCTAGTTTCCAGTTAATAAAAATCTTTGTGGCACTTAAGAATATAACAACTGCAAAAAACAATAAGAACAAAGACAATAAGACCAAAACAATAAGACCAAAACTACTTGCTATCATTATATAAGGAGTGTTATAAAATATTCTCCTTAAATGTTCTCATGTTGGAAGATAAGTTTTTGAAAGTGTACCTCTAATATTAATTAATAATTTAATACAATAAATAACTTGAAATACGTAATCTGACAGGATCAAAAGCCTTTATAGTTATAGCTGATTTCATGTGACTTACCTGAGAGGGGGCACTGCAGGACAGTCCCGTCAGCTCACTTATGCGGGCTGCTGCTGTTGGGTTGCTGGAGCTGATGAGGACAGGAGGACTGATTTCCATGGAGTGGCGATTCTGAGAAGACTGTGAAGCCTTGTTGGACATGGTGAGGGAGGTAAAAGAGTGTCGTTTTTTGGTGTTTTTCTTAGTATCGGTGTGCTTTTGGGTTGAATTGTTGTGGGCTGCCCCAGAGGTACCTTCTCCAGAGTCAACAGCAGAAACTGAGGGCTTGTCCAATTCTATCAACTGTTTGGCTGCTGTGTTAAACTACAAAAAACAGCAACATGTTAGTATTTTTTTATTTATAAAGGTCACCTGAATGTAACAAAACAGCTCTTTTCCTTTTATTCATAAGATCATTTCAACCATGCAACTTACAACTGTGGCATACCAACGTACTCTACAAATCAGACAGTAGAGAGTGACAAATCATTCACTACAAACTCAACACACTTACTGCTGGGCTGGTCTGGACTACCCATCAGAGGTCAATCAACAAAGGATATAATGCCACAGTCCAGACACGGATTAATTCAGCAATAACCACTTACCTGTGTCATCTAAAAGTCAGACTAAAACACAGTGGTCCCCTTTGACCTTGTAACAGAACAAACCTGTGTTACAAAACTTCTTGGATGTTCATGTCATTTTCAACCATTTTTTTATTTTGTGTATGACAAATGTAATCCCACACATTTGCATGGGAGCTCTTGAAGATGTTCCTCCTAGTATCCCTTGGTACTTGTGCACATCTTTAACACTACCAGCAGTGAAAACATAGGCTTCCTAAATGCAGGTTTGAGAGCACAGTAAGATAGACTAAATATCCAGCTATATCAGTATACAGCCTGGCAACAGGCACCTATACAGGCATAAAATGGCATAATGAGAAAAAATATATACAGGCAATTTTGTGCAAATACCTTCTCAGCCTCTGAATTTTCTAATGTAGAAGCACCATCTCTGTGCCATTTTTTTTCTTTTTTTAAGCTTAGCTAAAGAATTTTTGTTCACAATGGGATTTTCTATCTGCTAATTTGTAACAATTATACTACATTAGATGCAAACAAGTCCTTCCTTTCCAATGAAGAAATGAGGAATCCCACACATTTTCTTGTTACAATGAAATGTAAGCTATATAATGGGGAGGAGGAGAAGAAACCAACAAACAAACCCTCTACATTTTTCAAAACCCCTTTATTTTCAGAAAAATCTTAGCACTACTAGAAATAATAATGTCAGAACTCTCATGTAATCATGAGCTGAAATAACACCAGCACCAGTGTTCTGAACATGTACCGCTAAATATGAATACCATTACATGAAAAGTGTAGCTGATTATTAGAAAGGAAAGACCTTTCCTGAAGAACATCAGGATCAAGGAATGAAATTAGTCACTGTGGAATTACTATTTCTATTCTTCAGCATATTTTTTTTCTATTTATTTGACCATTTTCCTGCAAGACTTGAGATACATACTATGCTCATGAAGAGTTTTAAAGTAGTATTTTACCCCATCAAAACTTTACTAGACAAACAACAAACCATTAATCGTGATAGCAACAACACTGATTTAAATGCAGCTCCCACAAATGACCAGCATACATTATGAACACAAGTAGATATCTACACATACAGATATAAAAGGTAGTGTAAAAGAACAAAGAATTTCTTTTTTTTCAATATAGAAGACGTTGGCAAGTGATATTTGAAAGATGTCATCTGGAAGAAAATTTCCTGCATATACAGAAAAAAAAGATGACATTGAAAACCAGAACTACTGGAACAATGAAGAGTTGACATAAAAACTTTCCACAGAAGAGGAAGAACTACACGGAACGTGGAGGAGGGGCATAATGGGGGATTTGAAACAGGATATGAAGTCAAGAATATAGAATTTTTTTCCTAAATGTTCTTACTGTTGGTCCTTTATAATGCAATTGAAGAGAACTGGAATCACAGAATCATTTGGGTTGGAAGGGACCTTCAAGATCATCAAGTTCCAACCCATCTGCCACGGGCAGGGATGCCTCCCACTAGACCAGGTTGCTTAGAGTCCCATCCAACCTGGTCTTGAAAACATCCAGGGATGGGGCATCCACAACCTCCCTGGGCACCCTGTTCCAGTGCTTCACCATCCTCACAGTAAAGAATTTCTTCCTAATACCTAATCATAACCTATCTTCTTCCAGTCTGAGTCCATTCCCCCTTTTCCTGTCACTACATACTAATGTAAAAAGTCCCTTTCCATGTTTCTTGTAAGAAGGAAGGATAAGAGAAGACCTTGTCAAAGCAGTAAACAATCCTACAAAAAAGATGGATGCTAGATTTTCCTTCTTGCTACTACTCAAGATGGATCATATAGATCAAAATAACGTATTACTTATGTATAACAGAAGATATAAACATACCGTTTTCTCCAATGAAGCCCATTATTTAGATTATTATTTAATTTTAAATTTAGATCAAACATACTTTAAACAGACCAGTGAAAACATTATTTCATTACAAAACACTGATAACAGGCTGAAGGATAGTAGAAACAAGTAGGAAGTAAGACCAAAAAAAGCCTACTCTGCTGTTCAGCTTGTCAGGGTCTTATCCGTCATCACTACAAACATGCAGGCTTTTCATCTAATAATTTTATCTATTTTTTATCAACTGAGATTGAAATTCTTCACATCATTCCTGAGAATCTAGGTATTCCATACTGTTGATACAATGGCTGTAACTGTTTCTATTCTTATGTACTATATTCTTATTTGCAAAGAACTACTTAATCAGAGAAGTCAAGGGGTCACAGAGGAATGAAAAGTAAAACCAAAAGCCATTTTGCTAACAGCACCCCAAGGTACCTGTTATACCTAATTATACTGGTTTACCTCCAGAAGCTATCAATGCTTGCAGAAACTGATTACTCTATATAGTGAACAACCTATTAGGGAAAAGTTAAGGCTTGCCCATGGGATCAATTAAAGTCTAATTCAAATATAAGCAGCCTACTGTGCTTTTTTATGCAGAGAAACAAGCAAACGACAGTTGGATGAATCTGAAGATGGCAGAGAACTGATTACTGGCCTCCTCTTAGAAGTAACCTGAGGACAGCAACAGCTGCAGAATGTTTTACAGAGTGCAGTTTTCTTCTCTTCCTTGATAAGAGAAATTAAGAACCTGCATGCATGCTCCAATGAAATGGCTAGCAGACAAGGGACTGAACCCAAGTCATGCAATGAAGTGATTCAATCTAGCATTCCTTTCTGCAACAAATACCTATCTATGTATCTAGGTCCACAGTTCCTACATCAGTTATCCTTAACAGACATATTTTCATTGAGACTTCTTTACTTCACTCTTCACTTTTTTTCTTTTTTTCCCATTCAACAAAATTTTTGCTGTAACAGGAAGCCTGAAATCCAATTTCCCACCAAACTCTAGGAAACTGAAGAACTTTGAAAACAGGGAAGGACACAGGCAGCTGGCTCAGCCGCCTCTCGTTGCTGCAGCAGGGCTGAGGTCAGCACACAGCTCTAGTCTGCCGGCAGATGTCTGCAGGAATTGCCACTCCTGCAAGGTCTCTTAGAGTTGTTCTTTGCTACATTTATTTTACAAATTAATTCAGGTGTTCTTTGCTCACACAAAAGTAAACAAAAGCTGACATTATTTTCTATGGACAATTTGACTGAAGAGTGATTCCTTTTCCCTGATTTTTATTCTATTCTGGTGTCCTGGGTTGTAGTATAGAATTTGCAGAAGTATTCTATCACCACCTTCATGAGCCGTTTGTTGGAGCAGTGTTTCCCAGACCCCTCCCCCTGGACTGTCTTCTGTTAATGGCCCATCAGGTGCCTTGCTGTATGACTCATAGATAACTGCCTCCGGGAGCAATCACTCGCTAATGGGCCATCAAGACTCTTCTGCACCACTCACCATCCCATTGTGAGATGCTCCGCCCAGGGGGAGGGAGAGGGGCAGTCTCACCTGGATATAATCAGGGATTTGAGCAGCCCCAGCAGGACTGAATTCCCAGAGGACTGGAACTACCAGACCTGTCTACGGGATCACTGCTTCAGGAAGACCACCTCATCTGGACTGCTTCCATCACCCGGATCAGGTTGTATTCTTACTCTGTCAGTGGTCTTTTGTATTACTGGATTTATTTTTATTCTACCTTGTTTTTCTTTCCTCTTATTAAATTATTTCTTTCTGACTTGGAGCCTCTCACTTGGTTTGTTTTCAAACCACTACATCTGGGCATTTATATTTGTTTATAAAGTGTTAAACTAGGTCAAAACATCCAAATTGGGGTCTAAGAAATGTATATTGTACCCAGAACTACAATCAATGCAGAAAAATTCTAATATCTATTTAGTTATGCATAATCTTTCTTTTTGGAAGAGAGATAACCATAAGTGTTAACTGACTGAATAGAATCACTCTTACAATTTGTCTCAAAATGTGTTGTCTTGTTTTTATTACTACCACAAATTTAATAAGCGAAAGTTAGAAAAGAAAACATCAGAGTAGTGAACATTGAATTATAAAAGGGCAAAATTTGTCCTCAAATACGATCAGAGATTTTCACAGACTTCAACATTACCTAAAATTTTATCACCACTGTACAAGAAATATCACAATTATTACACCTATACTACAGAATAAACATCACAGACTATGCCCATTTTACATGCAATGACTTCAGAAATTTTCTAGCAAAGGAGCTATTAACCCACATTTTTAAACAAAAGGATGTGGACAAACATACACAAGATAAAAGATATGTCTGTTATTATAACATAATAGAATTCCCTAAAAATAGGCAATGATTATAGGATTGGGAAATGCAGTGAAAACTACCATGTAGAAATCTTTCAGAAGTATTAATTACTTCTAATCTTCATTGTCTTTCCTAAAATAGGTAAGAATGGTTTGCTATACTTGTTTCTCTCAGTTGTCTGTATATTTTCCAGAACAACAGTTATATACTCTCAGAAACCAGGCATTTCAAAATTCAAATCCATACTTTACTGCACATCTCACTGCCCTCCACTACGGTGTGCATTTCAGTTTAGTATATACTGAAAAACCCACCTATCTGATTTGAAGTAACTCTTAGGGTACTTCATCATGAGGGGTAATTTTAATGACTTTATCATTTAGGGTAATTTATCATTCTAGATTTTCCATTCCACACGTTAGTGGAGATTTGAGAATGTGTACTTACTCATGTGTTGATGCCTGTTCTAAAAGGGTTAATTGAAAATACGTTTTCTTAGTTGATGGAATCAGTCTAAAAACATTAACAGAAATACATTTTGTGACTTTCAGTTTTACATAATATTTCTCAAGGCCCTATCTCCTTTTTGCAACTTTTGTAGAGATAGGAATGTAGTTGTTATCTAAATAGCTGAAGTGGCAGCCCTAGGAAAGGGCTTTTTTTTAACAAGGCTAAGTAATTTAGTTTGAAAAAACACTACAAAAAGCTTTACTGGCTGAATTGAAGGGGCAGTTAATTGCAAGAAGCTAGCAAAGAATACCCAAGGGCAAGAAATTGCTAAATTGGCTTTTAAAAACTTCTTAAACTGAAGCCAAAATTGCACAAGCAAGTTGAAACCTTTCTGGTCTTCTTGTTTTCACAGTCCTGTGAAATTTTCTATCCCCAGGTATACAGATCCTTATATCAAGCTATAAAAATATATTTTTTCCCTTTTAAAAATAATAAATTCTATTTTGGTTGAAAGCAGTAAGATTTTTTAAGGTTCCCATCCCATCATAGGATTCAGAAATTCAATTAATAAAACCTGACATGATTCTTAGTATGGTTACACATTTCTTCTGTGACCTGAAGTATATATTTTTCATCCCAGAGATAATGTGAAAATACTTTTTTCTTTCATCATTTTGCCTAATTTATTTAAATAAAATAGTGTTGGTGTAGGGAAGTGTATCTTACCAAGTACTCACAGCACACCTATCAGAAAAGGACAAACACTATTCCAAACCTTTGTATCTTTCTGTAATGCAAATTTGAATGATCATTGTGACTGTACACACTGTTCCTAATCACTGATGTCTTATTATATAAAATACACAGCTTTCAACTCATAAAATTGAAAAGGTTGGGGAAATTTTCTCAACTGCTACCTCTAACTGTAAATTGTTGTAACACATATGAGAAATGCAGGAAGATACAGAAGATTTTATATATGGCTCCGTTGATGAAAAAGCTGATCCTTTACCTGCTTAACAACAACCTATATCCTTTGACGTCCTAGCTGCGCTAATTCAGTTTTGAGAGGTGGATATTAGGGACAGTGCAACACTAACTATTACTCTGACTTGCTGACTGCTCTCATTTTGTGGCTACGTGTGGTTTGGATTGATTGCATGACTCCAGTATTAACAAGAAAACATAGTGAATGCCTCCAATTACACTCATTTGAATTCCATTCAATAAAAATAGATATCAAATAGCTAACTGAAAATCACCGGTTCAACTGCTGAGGCCATTAACTTTCCCAAAGAGCACCTTAGGTCTAAGATTATTGATATCTCAGGAAATTTTAGAATCATCACCAGTACTGATTATTTTTCCTTTCAGAAAATTAAACATACAGTGGGCACAGCCTGACTGAGGACCCAGTACTCAGTACTTTACTCACCTCAACATATGAAATTGGAAATATTCCTATCTTGTCAGCCAGCATTCCTTCTGCCCAGTTTTCATCCACACGGCGAATTACAGTCAGAACATCATCCTGTGTGAACATGTAGTGATTATGTCTCCCAGCTCTAATTTAACTTCTCATTTAATTTTCCTCCATAACACAGGAGTAATCAGAGAAGGCAGGACATGGACAAGAACAGCAGAGAAGGCACTCTGTAAGAGCAATACGCTACTTTTGGGGTAGAAGTCAGTTCAAGCTGTTCTTTTTCCTATTTTGTCAGAGTTCAACTAAATGCCCACATCTCAGTGATCTGACTTTGTCCTTAGTGCCAGTCTTCCTGTCATGTTCAGTTCATGTTACTCATCAGCCCCCCTTTTATTCCTTGGCATTAATCAACACAACCACATCCATTTTCCTTCTCAACTGACTCATTGCCTAACCTTCCCTAGATGTTGTTTTTCTACTTAAAAACATTACATCTTTCACATCTGCAATTTGAGCGCTTCTTTAGAAGATGAAATGTTCTAAATTCACAACATAGGTTATGTCTCATAAATTAGGAACATCACTACAGCAATTATGAAAAAATGCATTCTCAGAAATAAAACATCAGAAAAATTATACGTAATTTAGAAACAGAAGGCAGAACTAATCAGTATAGGAGAAATACTTGCAGAATTAC
This sequence comes from Cyanoderma ruficeps, assembly GCA_008694505.1. NCBI lineage: Eukaryota > Metazoa > Chordata > Aves > Passeriformes > Timaliidae > Cyanoderma > Cyanoderma ruficeps. The sequence goes on from VZDJ01007747.1 coordinate 10,059,804, forward strand.
TTGTCCTTTTCATATGTTTGCAACTCCAATAAGAAATGCAGATAAGACTGCAAAACAGTTGTATAATTTCTTATCCAAGTGAATGAAATTATTAGAAGAAAGTAGTAATTGTATTCTCTATTTACCTTTGCAAATGGTAAACAGTCTTTATCTGCTTCCTTGTCTTTTACTTCAAAATCATAAAGTGCTTTGCACTGAGGAGGAGGTTGAGGTAAAGGTTTAATAATCTGAACAAAATTGGTAGGAAAAAAGCCATGGACGCCATTGACTTCTCCATGATACCAATTTTCATCCACCTGTCGACGTAAAATGATGATGTCTCCTTTACTGAATTTAAGATCTCCAGGTTCTTTTCCCTCGTAGTTATACAATGCTTTGGCACATGGTAACTGAGGTACACCCTAAAGAAAATGAAAAAAAATAACAGATCATTAGAATTAGATGAGCATTAATAAATAGGATTTATATTTTCTGAGAGTAGGAATGAAACCGCAAAGTAGGAAATTGCGAAGTAAAATTATACACATATTTTATTGCAATGATTCTATTGATTTTGCCCACACAAGTGAGAAGAGCTTCAGTTCTCCACAGTCTCAAGATCCCTCTAAGTTTCATTACAGTTTTTAATCATACAAAGTTGCTAGACACAGGAAAGGCAGAAAAACATATTACTTTAACTCTCATGCACTAATTCACTAAGATTAAACATTAAAAACAACAAACCAACCAAACTGGAAAGTAATCTGACCACTTGAGAGACCACTGGCAGAAAAATGCTGCAAGAAAATACAACACTGGAATAAAAAAATTTGCTCTAAGACCTTTAAGGCAGTTTTCCTGTCTGACTTTCTTATTATCTTCCTCACCTTATTTACTTTATGGGCAAAGAATAATAAGGGCATAACAGAGGTGTTTTCCACCTTGAAAAACAAATCTCAGTTTATTAAAAATGAAAAATTTCATCCTGGAGCAACTCTTTTAATTCAATTATTTATTTCAAACAACAGCTAATAAGAATTACTGGAAAAGATCTGTTGAAGGTGTGCATCCTTAAGTTTCCTTCACTTGATTCCTCCATAATATCTGAAAACTATAGATCATTGGTGCTGCTCTTGAATGCATATCAAAAGGATTGGAATTTAACACTGTCATTCTCCCTTATATACATTGCAGGTATTATTTTTTAATTGCTCAGCCTGTATCTCCATACTTTGCAAGAGAGAGCCATAAAACTCTACTACAACTCTAGTGTTAGGGCTACTGCCTTCAAAACTCTCTTTTCTCCAAATTTAAATGTCTGGAGGGGTGCTTACCCCCTTAAGGATGCAGAGAGCAGTAACTTGCATTACTAACGGAGCCTGTCCAAGGCAAAGGCAGCCTCTATAGTCACACAGAGCACAGTATTTCACATCTTTGATATAAGCCCATATGGAAAAGGCAAAATTTAATTAAATTCAAGGTTGCCAATATTATTTGCCACATCAACCCTACAGTATGACTCTCCTCTCAAGTCTTCCACCAGCCCAGGATATAAAGTGGAATTGTACATGCAATATCTCAAGAAGTCACACATAATGTAAGGAAATTCTCAGAAGGAATTATCACTTTGAGTCTATCTCTGTCTGGGCAGAAGACAGAGTTTTGATAATGAATGTCACATGTAACAAAATTTTGTCTTTCAATATAATCCAGTTAAACAGCTTTAATTTTTGTCCATGCACATTAATGTCTCAGATGTATAAATAATATCTCAAAAATTAACTTCTCTAGTAACCTTTTTTCTATACTAAACAGTCAAAGGAAAATCATGTATATATATATAGGTATAGAGGAGTATGATTTACATATGAATACAGGAAAAATCAAAGTTACTTCTCAGCATGAATATGAAAAATTAGTATAAAAAAGTATATTAGGAAGATCCAAGCACTTGTTCACAATCGGTGATCTCTAGACTGAAGCAAATAATATTGTTCTTCATGATCACACTTCATTGCATGAGAGCACAATGATGACACACAGTACAAACCTGAATATGGAAAAAGACACCAACTAAAGAATTTGTGGGCCTCAGCTGAGTGAGAGCAAAAATAATGGTCAGAATAGAAGAACTAAAAAATCATATATATATATATATCTATATATCTCCATGTATATGTATTTTTTTGTTTTATGTTTTCTGCAGAGTAAACAGACAGAATGAAGGAAGCAGTCAGTGTAGATGAAGTAAGAACAAGTGCAAAGAGAGAATTGTGGGGGAGAGGAAGCAAAAAGAAACACACCTCTAAACAAAAGAAGAAACACTGCTTGCTTATCCCTTTCGATCACAATAACAAACAAGCCAACAAACAAGCAAACAAAAGGATTAGGAGCCAAGAATTACTGGACAGAAAGGTGGCCCCAAGTAATTATAGCTACTGCAGGATACAGAAATGTCTCGTGCACTGAAGGTAATAGTTTGACTTTTCTCAGGAATTGTCCCATTGTCCTGGGAGAAAGCTTTCTATGTCCCCACACTGAAAACTAGGTTTTAGATCAGCTTTGGGTATAAAATACAGTTGGAAAAAAATCTCTTTAAAAACAAACAGAACAAGCCAGGAGTACAGTGCAGATCATGTCAAAGCACTCAAACTCATTAGTCATCATTTAATTGTTAGAACTCCATATTGCATTTATGTAGTTTATCACCAAGGCTCCCACAAACCAATCTGCATACAAAAGTACAAACATCTGTTTATGTTTTATAGGAAGTTCCTCTCCCAGTGTAAAGGTTGACTTTCTGCAAAGCTTGTTTCCCACGTTAAATAGAAATGGTTCCAGTCTATAATTCCAAATAAAACAAAGTTCAACAACACACAGTTCCCCGTTGGGACTGCCAGGGATTAAAGAGAAGTAGTTAAATGATTGAGAGAAGTGGATGACTTTTCCTTCTGTCCCAGAGGGAGGATGAAGTGAGAAAGAGGGGGTGCAATGGGCAGGGTTGCTTTCAGGGGTACAGGATCAAGAGGCCTCAAGCACCATCTTCACATTCCTCCTCCTCTGAGCGACCTGGAGCCGTGGCTCATGGCCGGCGCCTCCCGGGCCCCTGTGGTTGGGCAGCTTCAGCCCCCCTTCTGCCCCTCTGGCTGCTCACCAGCAGAGGTGGCCGTGAGGATACGCCGACCCAGAGTTTACATTTCACTCCATGTCTCTCACTTGGCTAAACATCAAAGAAAGGCTTTGGAAGAAAAACTTTGCAGCCTACCCATAAGTTTACAGCTGCCACTTACCCTGCCAGCTCTTTGAGTAAGCAACAACAACAAAAATAATAACAACAAAACCAAGACAAAAACCATTTTAGGAAATGAAAATATAAAATTCAGAAAGACTCCAGGCAACAGGTTCTTGGAATTATTTCCTTAGTTCTTACCAAAAAATATCTGAACTTCTAATGCTACTGCTGATAGACAAACTGTTTAAATTAATTTTTAGCTAAGGCATGGATATACATATATTTCACATGCCAGACTCCTTTAAAGAAAATAATGTATGATGACATCAAAACAAATGGCTAAAAAAGAATATTAAAAAATGCATATGCATTCATATATATGAGGCTTAGGTTCCTCTGTTTTCTTCTCCTAACCCAGATATTTTGTCTTAGAAACCTACAGAATGCACAATTTTGCTCTTTGGATTTATACTTTTGTTTTCAGTCACCTTATTTTGAACTTTACTCTTTTTTTTTTAATGGGCAATATGCAACTGTATGTATTTTTCATAAGCTTAAGCCAAGAGAAACTTATGCCTGCAGAGAAACACGAGGTCTGATTTCCTTTAAAAAGGAGTTTCGGTGGCAGAAGCCCAAATGTAAATATGCTTACACTGGCACAAAACAGTGCACATTCTGTACTTAGTGCACTTAAAGAACTAACATAAGCTAAAGTAGCAAAAAATAGTAAACCCTCTCTCAAGCAAACAGATAGAAGAGATACTGGGTCAGCTGCATCTCTCTTTCTTTTGAAGCCTCCCAGACAAGGTGCTGCTAGTTGTCACTCTTCCAAGCAAGCAAGGCATTCCCTGTTCTCTGGCTGCAAGACTGGGAAGTGGCCTGGGCTTCCCCATGAGCCACTAGAATTTACACCCAGAATGATTACACAGGGTTCACCTGTCTGAGCTTCTTAGACACTGAGTGGTTTCAAGAGGCCAGGAAGTACTACCTTTTATAGAAGTACTGCTTATGTTGGTAGAAAGAGACAAAAACACTCTGAAACTGACTACATGGACAAACAAAGCTTCTAGAAAAATCCAGCCTGCTCAGATACCTCAGCAGCAGCTTTTAGGCCCATCTTTCTTCACAGAAATCTAAAAACTGGAAGTTGATCTATGTCACGAGAGGATCTTTAACATCCATTATTTGCAACTTTCCTACAAGGAAAGACAGAAAATTGATTTTTCTTCACCTACATTTTTGTTTTCTTAAACAAAATGGGGAAATGATGCCTTGAGTTTTAGCTTTCATGTTTTTCAGACTCTGTGCTGCCTAGGGGTGTAGTTCTGAGCCTCATATTAAGTGCCAGTAAGCTCTCTTCACAGAGCAGGTAGACTAAACAAATCCTCTTCCTGCTGAAGACCAAGGACAACTTTCAGGCCCCAAAGCGTAAGCAACAGTGGACTGAAGGGAGGAACAAGAAGGATGAGACCTCACAACCTGAAGCTGCAACTGGACAATTAAACCCCAATATGCAAACAGACCAACACTTGTACAAGTGTAAGACCTCATGACCAGTCGTCCATTTTGCGACCATTTTAAGTCCACCTTGGGTGCAGCCCTGGTCAGGCTCTTGTCCTGCCCAAGGTGTACCCTTAAAGGCCTTTCAATAAATATCTACTTTATTCTGTAGCTCTGTTCAGTCTCTGTTTCAGGTCAGCCGTCCCAAGGCATCACCATGCAGTTCCTAAATCAAAGAGTCACATTAATGACCACAACAAGATGAGAAACTATCACAAACAAATCTCAAATCACACAGCAATTGGAAGTACAGTAAGTTTAGTGATACAGAGCTACTTTCTTCAGTCAGCTCTTTTTTCATTTTGTACCCCAAAGAACCAGTATTGTAAGACATACTTGATTGCCAGGTGAAAGGTGTTTTTACATAACGATAACATAATGCAAATGTTTGCAGACAAAACTTCTTTGCAAGGCAGATTTGGGTCAAGTCAGTTCTTAATGTGTACATTCTCCAGTAGGTACAGGTAAACCTGAGAATTCTTCTTCAGACTCCTAGTCATTCAAACCTTTTGAAGGACAATATTGCTTCTTTTCATCTTCTGATCTATTCTATTTCATATTATTGCTTTCTTGATTCAAATCTTCCAAGTGGATCCTTCCTATTACTTTTTTTAAAGTGTATTTTTGCTTTCTTCCCTTCTTTGGCTTTACTAAGCTGTCCTGTCCTGCATGCAAGAACATCCCCTTTTGCATCTGTATTTTTATGTCTCTTTCATCTCACTGGCTCCAGTAAGTAGTTTCAAGACTTAATTTATAGCCACCTGATCTGTGTAATTCAATTTTCTTAGTTTCAGCCTCCTTTGTTCCTTCTCTGCTTGCATTAAACTTTTCATGAATTTTGAGACGTAGAGCATATGAAAATACTTTACCAAAGACCTTTTAAAACTGCTTATATTAAAAGATGTGTTTTCTTAAGTAGGATTTCCTTCTAAAGGAAGGAAACATGTTCTCTGTGTTAAGATACAGGTATATTGCTTTGGCCTGAAAAAATTAAATACTCAGTTTTGTAGGACAGACCAACCTAGAGACAATAACATTTGAAACTAAATCTCCCCGGGTTTTTTTGAGCTCCAGAACACACTGTTTCCATAATCCAAGAAGAATGTTAAAAGCTGGCTCCCTGCATTTACTTTTCTCATCTAAGCAACAATTCAAACAAGGTCAGATTTGTGCAAAGAAGGGCTGACTTGAGTGTTATTCATCTGTACCCAACACTAACTTGTTAGTGTAATCAACTTTACGTACTTCTGCCATCAGAACTACCTCAGAAGCCTGGAGAGGTCACCAACACAAACGAAGTTTTTTCTAGATAAAGTGTCTCTGAGATTCCTGCGATTTGGATGACAAAAAGGTAAGATATTTTTATGTCAGGAGGCTGTATCAAGTTGCCAGTATATTGTAATAACCATAAAAACAAACCATTGGTAACATCTGATATAAATTGTAATTGCTCTATTGAATACAGTAAACCAGGGTTTGGGGTTTTTTATATAACAGTTCATTAGATTAAAGAAGTGAGCAATGTTAATGTTGGTAAATATATTCATTTCCTGGTTTCCTGTGATACACTTGTACTAAATCTCATTTTTCTCCTCACACATAAAGCGAATAACCAAACATTTGACTTAAAACAGTGTGAATTTGTAGTTGTTTTGAAATGCTATATTCAAATATCGTTACTCACTATACAGCTTTTGATTTTAATAAAAGTAGAAGTTTAGCATGAAGAGGAAACTAGCTAGCCAGGTTACCCTGATCAAAGAGATCAGGTTTGAAACCCAACTGTTTGTAACTTAATCCATTTAACAATCATAATTTTGAAGAAAGATTATTTTAGGAAAAATACCAGGGTAACAATAAAAAATATAATAAATGTATTTATTATACTTTTGGAAGAGCTGAATAACTGCAATCAGCAAAAGTTTTAGGACCTTGATAAATGAAACAGGTTTACATTTTTACTGTTGCTTAATTCAACTGAAGTTAAAAATTCTTTAGTAGACTTGACTAATTTTCAAGGTTTCAGCCATCTAACGCAGCCTGACACACCAATCACTCCTAAAGCTCTTTGCCTGACTCTTTTGAGGATTTTACCAGTTAACTTTGCTCTTGGTAACTTGCAGAAGAATTTCACAGCACAGACTCAGAGAAACCTATATTTTATAGCAGATAGGTAGCTCCTTTATTCATGTAAGCAATTCTTATGTGTTTCTTTTGAGGTAAATTCTCAATGGCCTGCTTAAAGTAGCCATTTTATTAAATCCTTTTTGCTTCTTCTGTCTTAACAGCTTTTAGAAGAAAATATTTTGGCACTTCTTTTTTTGTCTGATGTTCAGAAATAAATACAAGGTTGTTTAATGTAAGTATGAGCAACTCTTTTCCACAAAGTTGTTTTGAAATTAAAAGCTGGAATAAAGGAGAATGAAAGGAATTTAAAAGTATTGCCTTAAGGCCTAAGCAATTACACTAATAATGTGGAAGGTTAGGAAGGGACATTTTCCAAAGACACTTCTCCCAGTCCCTTTCTGTCACACCTTTGTAAACAATTTTTTTTTCAATTTTTTCAAATTAAAAATGTATCTTCAGAATGCTGCCTTTTTTTTCTTTGCATAGTCAAAATGCAAAGTTCTCAGCTACTTCCTTTCCCAAAGTTTCTTAAGAAACTTCTGTACACTTTCCACTGAACTAAACTCCTAAGTTAATAAAATAAGTAAGTAAAAAAAAGGAGAAAGTGGAGGGAAAATAATTATATCCCACACACAGCGTGTCTCCAAATATTTTAACTGTATGCACTTGACAGGTTCAAGATTGCTTCTTCCACAAGCAAACAAAATGAATTCTAAGAAAACTGCTCAGCCAGGAACGACTGAGGAGGCAACTTTCAAGATGCAGAAGAGAATGCAGGTCTGTATTGCTGTTGATTTGCATATCAAACAATCCCATTCCGAATCTTTAAAAACTTTTGAATTCATTGCTTGCTACAAAACATTTCTTCTTTGAAAAACCCCAGATCCTTGTAAGAATCTAAACAAAACCTTAAATTGGGCACTACACAGAGCGAGGATATTTATATAAAATAGGTATTTCCAAAAGCAATGATTTGTTTGAAAGATCTGCTCTTACAAGCTGTTGCACCAACGGTACTGCTCAAACTGAAAGCGCCACTATCTCCATTGGTTCTCTTGGTATATTAAGACTCATGGGTATTTGAAGCCTCCATCAAATTTAATTTTTCTCATCCCAGTGCCATCATACAGCAGCGTGGATCTCCTAATCTCTTTTGGCAAATCAAGTTAATACACAGCACAGATTCACTCTGCGCTTAGATTCTCCTAGCAGTGTAATTGCCAATGCATTCTCTTTTCAGGTAATATCACCCATGGCTTCTAAGACAAAAACATTGCAAGAAGAAGGAAAGAGAAAAACATCCACCCCTCTTGGCAAGCATACATCCACAACTCTGAGACGGACAGTGGGACTTACTAGTCCGACTGTGAAGTACCACTAACTTCTGTACACCCCTGAAGAAGTCTCAGTGAGGAATGTTCTAACATATCTAATGTTCCCCAATTATATCCAATTTCTCATTATTAAAACCCCCATGAACATCTAAAGTTACAAAGATGGGAACACCAAGTGCTTCAGAAAGTTTTGTTTTTCCAAATTCCTCTACCCCTACAAAACTACAATTGCCTCCCAGTTATTAATTTCATCTTTTTGAAGAACAGTTTGGAAAAAGAAAAAAAGATGCAGTTGATTACTAATCCACTAATGTACTTCTATTTTTTTCTAGCTGGCTTGAAAAAAGTGTCTTAATAATTGTAAGACAAACTTTTTTTTTGGCGGAGGGAGAAAAGAAAGAAGTGAACTGGAAAAAATGTAGCGAGAAAATAAGCAAACAAATTTAAAAATATCAGGATAAAGTATATGGAGGCCAAATGCCTGACAAAGACCTAGCAAAAGACTTTGAAATTGTATGTCTCGAGTACTTTTGTAAGGTACATATATCCCTGAAGCTCAGAGTACAGAACTATTTGACTGTCCAAAATAGCTAATTGCAAGATAGCATTTTTGTGTTTATCAAGAAGTCTCATTTTGCATAGGTATCTAGTAAATGCCTTTCATAACTACTCACTCCCATCCCCAATCTGTTACAGGAAGGGTGAAAACTTTTCGGTGCAAAGAGTTTCTTAAGTATCACTTGCTTTTCTCCTTGTTTTTTATATGAACATAAAACTACAAACAGGAGAAAAGGAAACCCTTCTGACCACTACCAAAATGCAGACCACATCTCAGTGTTAAACCTTAAATTCCTTCTTACATGGCTAATACAGAGCCCGCCCTTTCACCCTTCATTTTAGTTTCCACGTAAACTGGAAATTACACATCTTTGGCATTCTTTTGCTGCTGCCTAAATTCATATTTATCCTTCTAATACAGTGATTTAGAGTTCGCTTTCACTGTCAAAAGCCATAAATGCAATTGCTTAAACAGCCAAATAATTAATTCCCAAGCAAGATGTGCGCCATTCTGACCATCAAGTCCAGAACAAAGAGAGATTTTCATGTAAACTCAGAATGCTTTTCTTTCCTATTGGCTTAATGGGAGGCAGTTAGAGAAGCCACATATGCCCTTCCACAAATAAAGCATCAATAACTGCAACTGTTATAATTTCAAATCTGCCCTACTAACTGAACTGCCATTTAACATTATAACAACTTCTATAAGTCACCAGAAAGAGAAAAAAAAATTCATGTAAACATCGAGAAAACAACATCTTGCTATAATCTACACAGTCTGCGGGGCAGACTTATCATACGTGACAGCTGGTGAGATTTCTATATCATATGTAGTAGTCAAAGGGATACAGTCAACAGCAATCTCAGAGAAAGGAACCATCTTGCAATCTTAGAAGAATCTACATTTGGTTTAATACTTTTTTTTTTTTAATACATTAACACAAAACCTCACCACTTTAGAAAGAAATAAAAGGGAATCCACATAAACCCATAGGGCATTGATAACACCTGGAAAAGATTCCATGATTAATGCCGTACTACCAGGCTGTGCTACGCTGGAGTAGTAACAAATTGAACTGTGTCATCTGCCAGCCTTTTCATGGCTAATCATTACCTTCTGTCATTTTTTTGCATTAAACGGAAGCCATAAATATTGGAAAAGTAGATGCATTTTACTGACCACATATCAAATTCTCTCACAAACTGAACTTTACAACAGCACTTGAGAAATAACTTTACAAAACACATTCTGCTTGCTTACTTTACAAGGAAAACAAAAAGTTAATCTACGTAGTGTAGAAGATTGGAACATTCAGTTTCTTAACAAATCACTGGGACACAGGAGGCCCTTGTCCCTTCTTCAGGGAGCTGGTATTTTAAAATAAGCTTCAGAAGTTCCAGAGGGTTCACCAACAATATAAAAATTTATGAGCAATGCTCCACGTATTGTTCTAAAGGTATTTACACTTTGAAAATTAACATAAAGAAGCTTCCCTTAATGTGATGTGCAAATTAAAATGTTTACTTTTTGTACCAAGAAAAGGTAAGGAAATTCCAGATGAGAAAACAGACTGAAAAAAGTCTAATCTAAAAATTTAAAAAAGAATAAATAAGAAATGAGATTGCTAAAAGTAAAATCTTACTGAGCTTTGAAGGTGAGGAGTTAGAACTCAATACAGGAGGAGCAAAATGAGCAAATGACTCTGAATAGGGGAGTGACTTGGTGAGATAATTCTTGGTGAGATCAGCATGAAGAAATGTTTCTTTAATCTCTCAAATACTTTGCTGCCAAAACTTGGTCAGTGGGAAAATACAGAGCTGCAAATTAAGAGGTTGCTGCATTTTTTTGATGAAAACCTATCACGGTTGACAGGCCTGACTTTTTATCTGAGCATGCTTTGCTATGCACTATGATCAAGTGTGAATTTCTTCACCACCAAAACAGTACTAGCTCTAAAATTACAACGGCACTGTTAATGGTATTTAAAATGAGAGTAACCACAGGAATCTCTTCTGTCTGAATTTTATTTTACAGTCCTGAGATAGCATCTGGCATTCCATTACCTTCTGAGAGAGTGTTTTTAGGTTTATTTACCATCACTTCCAGTATTTTGTAAATGCTCGGGTGCTTGTTCAACCTTCTAAATGAGACCAACATCACCGTCACGCATCCTTCTCAGGTATTCTCTGCAAACGTTTGTTGCCAGAAACTGGAGGGACTTTTGTTAAGCTTGATTTAAAACTGGTATCATGTCCTCTTTCTCTTAAAACCCCTCACTCTCTTGAAATTCATTTGGAATCAATTTGATTCTTTTACTATCCCGACTTCAAACAGCTTCTTGCCTATTGCAGGAAAGAAAAGGTGCTAACCTTAGCTGTTACTGTAGCATACACAAATATACATCCACCACATGCAGAGAGTAAATAACAAACTCTATTTTCTATTTATTCTTACTCATCTTTTAAATTTTTCATGCTTCAAAGCAAAAGATTTTTATGGTTCTCTACCTGAGGCAGCTGGTCAGCATTTTGAAAAGGCAGCTAATCCTAGCTGAAATTATGCATCTTTTTTTAATATAAAGTTCCTGTATGCTCTTTATTATAAAAGAGCCAGAAGAATGCTACATTAACATTTATCTCTTGTGCAGTGACAAGCTGGAGTTTGGAATTTCTGGTGATTTCATCCAATCTGTAAAAGTAGACAAACAGCAAAAGAGCCTTCTGCTCAGTTGAGTACTACTCGAACAGGCTTGAACACACAGTGCCTACAAGAAAGGATTATGTTTCACATTTCATACTGTTCAAATGAATCCATTTTAGCATGACAGCATTACCATAAAAACCCAAACTGATCCGCATGTCTTGAGTTATGAGGCCTGAATTGGTACATAACTGAGCACCACCACACTCCCATCTGCTGTCACTGTACCTGCACAAGCCCTCCCTGAGTTCTGGCTTTTCCATCCTGTACCTTCATGCTCACTATTTCTTAATTCCTTCAGCATCCTTCATCCTCATTTCCACCTTCCCCATGCTTCATTTCTGCAGGGGAGGTCAGTGAGGACCTTCACACTCAGCCCACCAAGCCATTCTGCAAGCCTATCCCACCACCCCTACTCTCCCTGCCCCTCGAGATGAATTGGCTCTTCTCTCTGAGTAGTGCAGAAAGTCAAATTCCATGTGTTTATCTTAATTAACCCCTTATTCCATTAAAAGTTGCCACTGGTTTTACATGGCAGCTAGCAAGGAAGCAAGATGATGAACTCCAGCACACCCTGGCCAGGTTTTCTCCCAAGCTGCTCAAGCCTAGACTGTCCTTCACTGTACAGGAGTGCCTAATTCTTACAAAAACTATCAGCCCAAATGAAGCAAAATCTCTCTACTCCAAAGTCCACCGTCAGAGGCAAGGAGAGTTGCATAAGCAATACACAAAGTATAACTAGATAATTCAGGGCAGACAGATAAGGATTTCCCATTTTGCTTTGCAATGCAATTGTTTCTCCAAAAGGTTTGTTGTGGTGTTAAGCATGACAAGTGAGGAAGGATTAGAAATGCTAGGCAGTAGGAGGCTTACATTGCCTGTTCACCTCTCAGTCTTTTACTGCAGAAAAGGTATCAGAACTTGGGCCCAAGGAGGTCATAAGTTAGTCTGGCTCTGCTTACACCTGTTCTGCTTCTCTAGTCCACTGGCACTGTTACCATTTTATTAATAGCTTTTTATAATAAACACAACAGATTGCAATGCAACATGGAAACTAGAAGCAGTTAAACTACTTGCATGATCTTTCAGCAACTGTGTCTGCATTCACTGTTGAAGGAAGAAGAAATTTGACATTAACAGGTTGATCATTGTATGTTGTCGTAACACAAATTAAATCACTATGTTTATGGATGATTTCATCAAGAAATCTTCCACCATTTATTTTTATATTTGGTAGACACTACCTATAAATTGCAACCTTTGAGTCTTACATGCACGCAGCTGCTTCTTGAAGGTAGTCCTCTATTTCAAAATACACATCCTTTCTACTTCAAGCAACAATTTAATAGCAATTCTACTCTATTGTCATGCATTTTACTAAAAGCCCTCCACCTCACTGAATGTTACTAGAATTTTGTAATCACTTTGTAAACCAACATCTGAAGTATCTCTTGGACTTAAGACCACAATTCATGAGTCTCTGTATCTATAAAAAAAACAAGTTTATACAAGGGTTGGGGTTTTTTTACTCTCAAGTATTTGAAAAAGTTAAGGAAAGTAATTTTCTTCCATTTTTCTATGACAGAAACACAAAAGAAACAATCCATTCTTTCATCCAGTTGAACAAAAATTACCATTTTACTTCCACAGCAGAGTTTATATTTTATACTATGAACTGTTTCAGACCTGCTAATAGTTTTCATTTATATGCCATAAATTAAAACGTATGCTTCTATATAACCATTTAAATCAAACAGCTATATGAATGAAAATATTTAGTAAATAGCATATTCTGGTACACTTTTCCCTTTTTTTTTTTTCCATTTTGGAGCAGCCTTAATGTAACATTTATTAACTACACTGCTTTTTTGATGAAATTAAAATGGAAGGTGCTCTCCAACAGTGGTCAACACATCCAAACATTCTCTGGAATCAGTGTAGAATCCACTCAAAGTATTACCTCTGAAGAAATACAGGCTGTGACCACCAAGTCCTCAGCATGCACTGTTTTTCTTCTATGGATCCATTCCCACTACAGATTACTTGCAATATAGATCCGGCCAAAGTTTTCCCAGCCTAAAATTTTTTGTCCTTTGGTTGTAAAATGTGATAGATGCCATGATCTCAATGTTTTCTTTGAAATAATTAAAGTAGTCCTTACTCCAGCCAGGTTAATCTCATTAAAAGTTTATTCCATGGAAGTAAATTCCATGATATTTTTCCACTGTATAAGGGCTTCCTGTCTTTAAGACTCCACAGTAAGCAAATCAATAATCGTCTACAGAATAATTATGTTCCATAAATAAATAACTCATGAACAGCTTGCAAGAAGTATAACTTTCTCATTTAAATAAAAAGTATTTTAATTAAGCAAGTGCAACCATAATGTATTATTATGGGAAAGCACAACTCTGGAGCCAAGAGTTAAGAATCAGATAGGATAATGAAAGGCTGACGGCTCTTTAATTCTCTCTCTTAACTATTCATGCTACTCAACTGGTTGAGATATATTTGGAAAGCAGAATTCAGTCATCCTGCTTCAGAGTTCTCTGACTCAGACTCCACTAAGGCCTGATGGAAGACAACTCCTGGAGCAGGACTCTCAAATAAAGTGAAACTTCACCTCTTTTTGTCACTGTGGTAGGACAGCTTACACCTTGAGGCCCACTGCTAATGGAGCTGGTTTTGCTCAGCTCTTGTTATGAGACTGCAACTTATTTCTATAGAATCAAACAGATCAATTACTCCTAAAAGAAACAAATACATAGGAAAAAACCTATGAATCACAACTACATGAAAAAAGCCCTCAGCTTTGTAACTGTTCCACTCAGCACATTTGTGTGAATTAGTGCTGACACAGAAATAGGGACCTGAATAAGGCCCTGAATATTTATTCCTGTAGGTACAAAACCTGCATATAGTGAAACAACACTCATATTAGGTCAGGAGTCTTTGAACACTGTACAGAGGAGTTAACCATAAAAACATATCAGAGAACAGCATTTTAGAAATCAGCATTGTCATCATTACGAATCAGGATGTATTTTAAAAGCATGTAATTGATTTTCTTTTAAAATATTAAAGACAACAATAAAAAAGCCACACAAACTTTGGAATCTTGTTCTCAATGGCAACAGTTATTGTTAACATCTGCTCTAAACATGAACTAGAATATAAACCTTAATAATGTGGACGAAAATTCCAAGATCCCATACGAATTTATAGAAAAAAAACGGGATTTGTATGAAATGTTCCATGTCTCTTATGGAGCCAAAGGCAATTTTTAGCTTGGTTACATCTGAAAAGGAATCCCTGCGGTCTTGGCCAACTCCACTCCTCTCTCTATCAAGCTGCATTAAAACAAGCAGGCACAAAAGAAGGCAGAGTGCCACATTAGTGCCATCCTCCGCCTGGTTCTCTGCGGCTGCTGGCTGCCCACTGAGCACATGAATAATCTGACAACAGTTCCAAGTGTCCCTGTTCCAGATGGCAGCTAAGGGACATAAGAGTGATAAGGGACACTGGCAAACCCCAAACACTATGGAACCAGTTAACACAGAGGACATGAAGAGGCCTCACAGGTCATCCAGTATTGGTACAGGCCTAAATCTTAATCTAACGAAAGTAAGCAGCCTCCTTAAAAAGGAGACTGAAAGCTGAAATGCCTTTCAAGAAAGTTACATGTGCACAAATTGGAGAAATAAGGTCTTCTGCTCTTCCCCAGCCAAAGGAACAAAGGAACAGGATCAGTCTTTCCCTTTGCTTGGGTTCAGTGGTTCGACTGTTGCAGTTTATCACTAGCTAATATCCAACGTGTTGAACAAACACCAATCAGACAGTAAGGGGAAAAATGCTAGAAAGCAAACATACAGGCAAGGTACCTAACTAACAATTACCACCAGTGTAACCACAGTTTCAACAACACACAAACTAAGATAATGGGATTCACCCGGTATTTCTAGGGAAGAAAGTTCTCTGCCTGTGCTTCCAGATCAGCCCACACAGACCAACCACTTCATTTACTGACAAATGTCCATTGTCTTATTCTCTTTGTTAAATAAAATTATCTGCCTTGATAGGGAGTTACAAATCCAGACATCCTAATAAAAAAGCTTTTGGCTGAGAGGACAGTAACAGGCAGACCCAACTGTGTAAGAGAGCCATCAAAATCCAGACTGCAGCTACCCTGCAGCTCCTTGAGCAGTGACTGCTCCACCTCCCTACAAAGAGGAAAACCACACCTATCCTGCCATCCTATCCTAGCCCAGCCCAGCCTAAATAAAGCAAGGCCCAGTTTGTGAAATATATTACAGGGTGACTGCTGAGCATAAGGACTCCTGACAGGCAGCTCAGAGCACCAGGGACTCTCAACACTTGCAGATCAGAAAAACTAGGAGCAACTCATTATTTAGCTGGCTCTTACTAAGGACCAGGACTACCAACATAGTCCTAAGTAAAAGCTCACCTTAACAGCTTCTGGTACACATTACATCATATTGACTTTAGCTTGCTTTGTGTTCTCAAGCTGTAGCTAAAGACCTCAAATTTGTCAGTCTTTGATCTGAAATAATTTACTGCTTCTTCTGAACTGTAACTTACGTTACATCAGTGTGGCTTCATGGCCAGTGAAGCAGACTGGCATCCTAAAAATACCAGACAGACTGTAATGCCTTCTGAAACATAGTGTCTTATCACACCAATGAAATTCGAGAACAAACACAGAAATACAGTACTTAAAATCTTACCTACATGACATACTTAGTCTTCTACAAGAATGGACTGTTTCCTGCACTCAAAATGCCCCTCTGGAGAAAGATCTCACATCAAAAACAGGAAGACAAAGGATCCCAGCCTATTTTCCCTTCGAACAGGTGATAATCCATTGGTTCATCCACACGACAAATTTCAGATTTTCCAGAAATGAAGCTGATGTTTTGGAACAAGAATGTACTAGACTACTTGTTTTATACAACCATAGAGAGGTTATTCTCCCATTACATCACTCCCAAAAGATCACTGTAATGATACTTTATTAACAAAGGTTCAGCTAAAATGCCTCCTAAAAGTTAACTTTTTTCTACTTAGATGAGATTTTGATACCCAAGTTAGCCCAGTAAATAACAACTCAAAGTTGAAATATTAAGCCTTTTTTTACTCTATATCATTAAATTAAATTAACAAATTAAATTATGCTAATATATAGAATGCTAATAAAGTTTCTCAGCTTTACTCCTCTGAGATTATATCAGTAAAATGTACAGTCAAAAGAAAAATTAGTCAGAACAAATTTTAATACATTTGGACTGTATAAAATAAAACATAACATGGATCTTCCTCTATATAGACACTTTGCTTGGGGGGTTTTGATAGGGTTTTTATATAATTATGCATACACAGAAGTTATAATATAAAAAATTGGCTAGAAAATCT
The DNA here is from genome assembly GCA_008694505.1 of Cyanoderma ruficeps. NCBI lineage: Eukaryota > Metazoa > Chordata > Aves > Passeriformes > Timaliidae > Cyanoderma > Cyanoderma ruficeps. The sequence continues at coordinate 10,076,725 of VZDJ01007747.1, forward strand.
GAACACAGTAACAGAGAAATGAAATTTCACCTTTTAACTTTAGAAGTTGAAGAAATCTGGACTTTTCCAAGAGTTTTAGACCTCCACAAACTATTTCGAGCAACAAGATTCTTCTTGTATGGTTGTTAGGTGCTTAGTAGATACAAAATTTTATATATCTCTAACTCTATTTAAGTATCTGTACTGTCACTGTGACTGCAAGGACTTGCCAAACATGGTCTCCCCTTCACACCTTTGCTACAACTGGTCACCCCGGAATAAATACTTTACACGTTAAGAGTTTTATATTTCTCCTGTCTTCAATTTTATCTTCCGCTCTCCAAAAATTTCAACCTGATCTCTTCCAGTCTTTGAGGAAGAACAACTTTTCTTCATACCCCGTTCCGATAAAGGGTTCAGAAAATGTAGTATTATTAAAAACCCAAAAACTAAATAAAGCCCTATTAAATGTCTAAAGCTGTTAGTTTAACCCTCTAGCTTTTAAGGATGTGAATTAAATTTCTTGTTTTTTCTTTTTTTTACCTTTTCCCAAACAAATAAAATTATGTTTTGGATTTGGGTGGACTGAGGTTTTTTACCTTTTTTTTTATTATATCAGCAAATAGTTTATTCCAGCAAAGACAACAGTTCTGCATCATTAATACTCCAAATATTTGCTGTTCCCTACTGCCTTGCTTTTGCATACAAGTATTGTTTATTTAAATCCCTTGGAACCTTGATTGTTCCCAGGTACACAGGTAGACCATGCTAAGTGGAGTGGGGAAAGGCTTTGAACTGTCTGGGACCAGAAGAAGTTTCCATAGCAGAACTCCATACCCAGAGCAACTGAGCAGCAATCCATCTCCTCAGGGAATTCAGTCATTGCTCTGACAAAGTAATAGATAACAATCTGCCCATCTAGTCCCTTCCAGAAGCATCAAAAGCTCAGTTTTGTTGTGTTTCATCCAAAGATTAAGTGATGCCACAGAAAACTGCACTACAAAGAGAGAAAGCTTTATGTCAAAAAGCATTTGAATTAATTTTATTAAAATATTTATAAAATAAGAAACTTAGTCCAGAACTTGAAGAATTGAAGGATGGAAAAGGTAGTAAGAAAAATGAGAGAGTGACAGTAAGAAAGGCATGCCCTGTGCAAATTAGGAGATCCCTCCACAGAGTTAATATACTGTTTCTGTATTTAAGAGAAAGAGTATTGATAAGATACATTTCAACAAAAATTAGGATTTGAATCTAAAGACAACTTCTCTCACTAACTTCAGGAAGTGTTAGTATTTTCCCTTGGTTTCAAACTGAAAAATCATGTAAAGATTTAATAATTTTCATAAACTGGACTGATAAGATGCCCAATTTCTGATGGCCAAGTAACTGGCTCAACAAGTGTCATCGCACAGATCAGCTCAGTATCTGCATCCCCCATCCCCCCACCCCCCATTTTACCAAAGAGGTAAAAAACCCCAACAGAAATCCTTAAAATATCAAAAATATCATGCTTAACTTCACCTGTTCAGGCAACAGGGGAAAACCAACAAGCCAAAAAAAGCCCTCTCTCTTAAGACAGAGGAAAAATATGTAACACAGGGATTGCATTTTACCTACTGGTGTCAGACTGGGATCTGAAGAAGGAAAGCATTTTAGTCAAACAACAAAGCAACCCCTCCAGCACTACAGAAAAGCTGGTCTCATTACTTCATTACTGGAACCAACTTACATTTAGACACCAGGTAGTTCTACTGTCTCTTACTTTATATATAATTCATATTAAAAGCCACTAGCATTACATACTTAAGTCCTCCTAGTTAGCAAATTCTGAGAATGCTTGAAGAACTTCACATTATCCCCCTATCATAACACAGTCTCTGATTATATAACCACTGTTTTAACTTTCTTGAGAAGAGACTGCATTATATTGTTTTGTTATCATTAATCAGTGATCATAAATCTCCATGTCTTACTCATCTGACTAACCCAGAATACTCAATTTTCAGTTTCCCTTACTAAAGTTTTAATTAAATTAAACAAAATTAAGTTTTTAATAAATATTCAAAAGTGTTCCAATGAGATGACGGAGTGGTGTAACTTCCATTTTACAGAGAGAGACAAAGCGTTAACAACCTGAAGTACTCATTCCCTCTAGCAGCGACTTGCTCTGCTCCTTTCTTTCTAGCTTTCCTTTCCAAAATACAGAACACTCAGCTTTGTACTTCAGAATTTCATACAATAGGTACCAGTGATGGCAAACATCAACATGGTAAAACACACAAACAAATTTTCCATATAGGAAACTCCTGCAGACTTATGAATGGACAACATATTATGAGTTAATATTGAAACATCTGAGAAATCTCAGGAAAAGAAAGACATCATGCAGTCACTAATCCTGATAGAACATCTGAAATACTCAGCTAGCCGAGACACCAAATTATGCTCTATCTGTATGTAAACAGGAGGAACACTTTTACTTTCCAAACACTCACAAGCAAAAACAGATAAGGAGAGAAAATTTGAATGCTTGAGATAGTATATTGGTGGGATCACAAAAAGTAACCCTGCCATATCAAGCTTTGCACTATGGTTGTCAAATGTGAGCTATTAAACTCAATCTTCTTTGACAATGAAAAGAGATAAAGGTATTAGCTTTTGAAGGAAAAAAAATACCCAGTCCCTTCCTTGCATTTCTGGTTCACAGCACTTCTCCGGCCCTGCCTACCTGAGTGGGTCAGCTAAATAACCACTTAAATACCTTGGAGAAAGAGGAAAGAAGACTTACAAGCAATTGTAGGAATAAAGCAACTCAAACACAAATTTTTAAAACAAAGCATCATTTATATCCCATGGGCATATATCAAATGTCCCTTGCTTTAAAACCGACAACATCTGTTCTCTCCTTAGACTTTTATTTTTAGTTAGCTGTAGATAATCTCATACAAATACATCTGGCCCCAGAGAAACCAGCTGCAATATGCAAATTTTACTGAATAGAAAACATTTGGGGGATTATTTTCTAGCTGCCCTTCCCAGACAGTCTCACTTTTCTTTCCTCAAGATGGACAGAGCGCCACTTCCTCATGTGAGTAACTGAGACTTGATTCACATACCATGACCAGGCATACATACATCATTGTACTTTCAACAGTAAGAATCCAGGTACAACCTAAAGTCAAAGCACTAAGACTTAAAGCCTTCAACTGTGGACCCTTCCTAGTCGTCAGAAAGAATAATTGCCATAAAAAGTGAATGTGCACATCTCTTCTGTCATCCTCCACATCCTACTTTGAAAGCAAATATTATTGAAAAACTATGTTCCGCAAATGTTGAATAACCAACAAACTCCAGAAAACTATGCAGTTAACATTAGGAAAAAACCCTTCAAACTATTAAATGCACCATTTAAATTCATTGTGCTAAATAGTTTCTCATTCTGACAGAGTAATTTGAAGCCTGAGTCACAGTTTGGATTACAGTATGTGAGGCAGGCAACTGGAAATGGAAAAGCTAATGTCCATCAGCCTAGCTATTCTCTATATACTGTTTTTATATTAGCATTTCAAAGGATCTATGAATTAGAAATCAGCTGTCTCCAGATGTGCAGTGGGACTCCAGTTACTCCAAAAAACCTCACAAATTATGTCAGGAAATCCAAGAAGAAATAATCAGTACTTCCAAATTATTTAATGCACTGTTAATGACTATGCTATTATAGCTTGCAAAATGCTTTTTAAAATCACAAGTGATGATTTTAAAATGCTCATACAAACGCACTTATGGCAATGCACACAGACTCCTCTTAGGAATTGCTTATTACATTGGTAGTCAGCACCCATTCTGTGACAGATTTTGTGCATTTTATCACACCCGTAACAACAACAAAAGATGAATCTCTTATTCTTCTGTTTCCCAAAACCAATCAGCAATGTAATGTTACAGTTTGGTTAGCCAGTGTTACCAGAAGCCAGGCAGAATATACTTTTCTGGGTGTACTAGCACCCATTCACATTTTGGCACAATCTTGTTCATTAGCAGCTTGACATTAAAGCAGAACAGCAGCTTTCTGCAATAATGACCTACTGTGTTATTTTAAGATGAAGCGTGTTTTGGACACTGAAGAAAAAAAGAGGGAATATTAAAACATATTACAATTTTTCCTTATGATGCTTCAAAACACGTAGCTGAATGCATTAGATAAACAAACGTACGCAGTCAAAGTATCATTTCCTTGGGAACAGCCTTCTATTTTGCAGATGCATTGAAGGCTTTGAGTCTTAGAAGGAAGCACTTTGGAGAATGCTGAAGGTTAGATTTTGTTTTCTCCAAATATTTGTTGCAGGGAATACAGACTCTTGAGAAAAAATATGCTCTTCTGTTGGCCCTCATTTTTCCCAGCAGACAATAGCTGCTACTGTCCAGCGTTTAAATGACCTTTGCCCTGCCCTCCTACTTTGTTTCCCTTAGGAATGTTATTCATCCTTTTGTAACTTTGCAACTCATTATTGCCTTACTTTTTCCTGCCACTTTTGTTCTGGTATTT
>VZDJ01007747.1:10081310-10277213 GCA_008694505.1 Cyanoderma ruficeps
GTGAATTTGCTGCAGACACAATTAATTACCACATTAAATACAAAATTTAGGAATATTTCTATTTTTTCCTCATTATCTATTGTCTCATTGCTCTCACGTCTTCATCGACATTTCATCATGTAGGTGTAAGGGAAAAGAGGTTGCACCCTCACCCATCTCAAACCAGTCTATATGTGATCTTCATATACTCACACCTTTCCTTAGAAAACCTGAATTTGTTTAGGAGAGACATAATCCTTATCTACACTAATAGTTTTCACAACATATTCTCACTGTTGCTATTGCTTCTTCAGATACACAGGCACAGAAGAACAAAGGCAGATCTCCTGCTTTTGTAACACACCTGTGCAGCTGAATATTAGGAGAGACTGAACTTCTTTTAATACCCACTCCTCACAAATATAGAGGTACAGTATATTTCTTTGAAAATTTCCTTGAAAAAGTACCTGAAAAGAATAATCTCAACTTAAGAGTCTAAAGGATAAATTACTCGACTTCCTCAATGACTATACATGAACATCATTTTCACAGTCAGCAATGCAGAATAATAACATTTTCCTTGACCACAGTTCTTTGCCTAGGAGTAGTAAAGATATTGGCAATAAAACACAAAAGTATCCAAAGATTACAGAAAAGTGGCAGCTGCAAAAGTGCAAAATTTTGAACTACTTTAGAACTCCTACATATTGAAATATACTTTGGCAATCAAACCTAACTTTCAGAAATACATAAAGAGGGAATACAAAGCCTAAAATAAGTGGTTTGAATAATCCTTCTAAAAAATAAGCATTACATGGAAACACTTACAAAACTTACTGTTACAAAAATGATACAAAATATTATAAACAACACATTGACAATTTAGTTAACCCAATGAGATAGGCACAACTTAAACCATTGCCAAAACAAAAATGGTTTCTAGAGGATATGGTTGGGCCGACACTAAAATTTTTCAAAATTACAGCTATCTACTCTGAACCAGCAACCCTGCAGGAAAAAATATTTCTTGTCCTGTTAATTCACCAGATTATTTCTCCCCATGCTGGTGCTACACAGTAGCAAGAAAAATGAAGTCTTTGTTTCCAGTCTTCCTTTTATTTATAGTTCTGTGCCTCCCAGAGCTCACAGCCTCAAGCAATGAAAACGGCCACTGGAAACATCGCGACATCATGTCAAATCACACAAACAATTACTACTTCCACATCATGCCAAACTGTGGAAAATCAGAGCTCTCTCCTATAAAAGGATAGCTGATATGTTGCACATGGTATTTTATTCTTTCTATTTTTTCTTTTCTGATTTTTTCAATCCCACTTAATAACCCAGCTGCCAGTCACCGTGCCAGTAACCAGCAAGACGGTTTCACACAGTTGCGATAGCCAGTCCCTGCCTAACATCAGGATTTACAGGAACCCTCCTGCAATCCATCCCTCAATTCAGAACATCTCAACTTCTGCAAACAAGTAAGTGCAAAGATCAGACCAAATCATTTACCGCTTTGCCAACTGGCTCCTCATTCCTCAGGCTGAAATCCTTGGCAGTTTAGCAGAGATGCTCTTGTCTGCCTTCCAGCTGCCTGCTGGGATGAGCAATATTTACCATCTTACTCTTCAATCAGAGGGCAACAAATAACAGCGTGAGTTAAAAGGGGACCAATTCCCATTCCGGCAGGAGTATTTGAACTACTGTCTTCAGGGAAAAAATTCAAATAGCCTCCCACGTACTCACCAAAATTCAACATTAAGAGTAGCTTTAATCTTTTAGATGCAACAGTGAAAATCTCCAGCCACTTCAGAGGAGAAGAGTCAACAGCCTTACAGTGAGTGTCTTCTCCAGAGCCCAGCTGCTGGCAGCACACAAACCTGCTCTGCTGTGAGTTTTCTTTCTGGAAAACTGTTCAGCATTTCAATGCTGGAACAGAATAATGTGAGTCACTCTATTTGAGGGCATGGTTTTATTTCAGATTAATAGGGGGAAAAAATTATTTTACATTTTACAATTACAGTCTTAAATTTTACATTCATATGTGATCATTTAGGATTAGATATGCACAGACCTTAGTGCTTAAAAAAATTATTATAAATTCATCTCTGCACAGCTCAACATGTGAGGTAAGTTATGCACCATCTATCAGACAAACAGCAATTCCAATCATATTTACTGTGATTTAAACACCACTCAATTTTTCAACTGCATTAGCCATACACAATTTATACAGTTTTCTCATTAAAATGTCCCATCTATTCTAACTACATATAATGAAAGGTTTCTGGCTCATACCAGATGACAAATGTGAACTAAAACCACAAGAACGTCTAATTAAGAAGAACCAGAAAATTATGAAATCAATTTCAGTTTGTCTTACTCTTTTACTAAAATAGGCACTATTTTCAAAAAAATGGAGAGAAGTAAAAATTAAATTTACTGTGTTTACAATATTTTACAATAACAAATTGAAACCTGAAAAAATAATTGAAAAAGTCAACATAATTTAGACCTTTTTGCTACAAGTACCCAAAAGGTACAAAAAAAGTCTGCTTTTAAAGTTCAAGATGATAGCATCATACATACATGATAGAGCATACACTTGTTCCATGTTTCAATAAAAGTAATAATAAATTTCTGCAAAAAACCCCCCTAAATATTTAAATTTCTTAATTTAAAAGTGAATTTACCTTAAAAAATTTAGTCAAATGTAGCAGTCATTGAAAATTTCTGCATTTTGGTTATTATGAGGCTTTAATTCAAGCAGCAAATCAGCTTAAAAAAACACATCCTCAGTTTAAACAAAAATATTGGATGCCACAGTTCATGGCTTACATTTGCTGTTTCAAAATTTGCCTAAAGCAACCCAAAACATGTTATTCTACTCCTGTTTTAGATAATTGTAGTAACTCATAACAGCATGAGATGCTAATGGACTCCAAACAAGGACAGCAAAGCCTCTGAATTTTAACAGCTGGGACTATTAGCAGCAGAACATAATGCTACTTCTCTGATCATTGTCTCTGATCACTTGAACAAAATTTGACAGGATGTTTAACATCACACTCTGAAATGATGCATACACATTTATTTTGTTTGAATTTAAGCAAACATCATACTACAGAATTTTTACAACTAGTGTGCTAACGTACACAATTGGTTAATTCGACTCCTTCTATTTCACAGGATAAGACTCTCTACACTTAACCTCCAGAATGCACTAATTAGCCCAAAGTAAAGCATTGAGCTCTGTGGGGACATCATGCTTTTTAATGATCAATTCAAGGATAGCTGGACTTCAAAAGAAGCACCATGCTAAGGAAGCATTCATTATAAAGTGAAATTCATACAACAAAATTTAAAAAAACATGAATAAATTAAACAGAAATTTGCTTTTATTGTAATATGCATTATAACATAGAAAACCTGATGTTGAAACTATAGTTACTATACTTACAGCATGCTTTGTAGTGATTTAGTATGTACTTCTCTAAGCTTTTATTGATCTCAGCAGAGTAAACTGAAACACACGTGTATCCAAGGTTTTAAAAACTGTATTATAAGATCATATAATGCAAGTAATTAAGGACTGCACATGAAAAAGGCTAAAGACAAGACTCTACGCTAGTTTAATTACAGCTTTCTGAAGTGAATAATCAACTGCATATTACTAAAGCTGTATACATACTGCTAGAATAAGCAAAAGACCATTTTTCTGTTTACTGAATGCATAATAGAAATAGTTAAACATTAATTCAAAAGAAAAAATCACAAACACAGCATGCTATACAGGTAATCTAGTTTATGCTAAAAAAATATCTGATTTATATTGCTGCAATCTACAGGGAGTTTGTAACCACTTTTGCCAAGACTTGTCTATGTTCTTTTAATATTCTGTTTGCCATTGGGAAATTTTTGTTCATTCCACTTCATCAGTACAATGATTTCCATTTCAACAAGCATGTAGATACAATCTAAAAAAACTCATTTATGAGTAAGCAACCTTAATTTCTTGTATTACAGAGTTCAAGAGCAACATATATAATTTTAAAAATACCACACAATATTCTAGTGTAAACACCATCACTGTGCAGTACTTCCATGTTTGAGATTTCTCACCATACCCGCAAAGAAGATCTAAATGTGTTAGAAACCAAATGTTTTGTAAGTACACAAATTATACATGCTCATTTCATTTTAAAAAGAGATATGCATGGTTTTTAGAAAGACAAAAATACAATAGAGAATAGATCTGCTCCACTCACTACTTGAAAAAAAATTTTTTTAGAATCAAATTAGGTTTCAAAATACAGTTAGAAATAACACATCCAAATCCCAGCTCTGTTTGCTACTACTAGCTAACTCATAGCAATGCAAGTCCACTACTGAAATCAGTAATCTGCCATTTCCACAAGAAACCAGAGAATCACAGAATGGTTTGGGTTAGAAGAGACCTTCAAGATCATTTACCTACAAGCCTTCTGCCATGGCCAGGGACACCTTTCACTAGATCAGATTGCTCAAAGCCCCATCCCAACCTGTCGCTGAACACTTCCAGTGCTGGGTCACCTATAGCTTTTCTGGGCAACCTGTTCCAGTGTCTCACCACCCTCACAGTAGAGAATTTCTTCCTAATATGTAATGTAAATTGACCCTCTTCCAGTTTGAAGCCATTCCCCCATGTCCTATCACTCCACATCCTTGTAAGAAGTCCTCTCCAGCTCTCTTGCAGGCTCCCTTTAGGTACTGGAAGGTTGCTCTGAGGTCTCCCTGGAGCCATGTCTTCTTCAGACTGAACAACTACAATTCTCTCAGCTTGTCTTTACAGAAAAGGTCTTTCAGCCCTCTGATCATAAATAAATACCTGCTTATGTAAAACAGTCCTACTTTTAATCCTTGTTTCAGGTATAGTAATTTTTTGCTAGAAGTTTAGCACCAAATAAATCATATTTAACATATTTATTAAAATGAAAAATAATTTGCTTTGGCATGCTCTCTGTAAATTACAACAGCTCAGATATCTAGTTGCACAAGCTGGAGAAATGCCTTATTTCTCTTTTCAGGTATATATTTCCTCATTCTAATATCTAAATGTAGAACAAAATCATTTCTGACTCCCCTTAATCTTAGGTGCAAAGTAAATAAGCAGTGGACAATTTTTTTTTTGAAAAGAAGAAAGATATTATTATATTAATTTCACAGATCAAGAACTAAAGACTAATTCAAGCTCTCTGGAAGCCATTACTACAGCATCTAAAATGTTATTGCCTCTATTTTCTACTCCACTTTCCTGCTGAAGATTATAGTCTGTTTAGCAAGGACAATAGGAAAAAACCCCATGTGCTAGCTCATCAGCAGGCACAGTTCATAACCTGCCCATTAGCCTAAGCTGACTTTATCAGTAACCTTCAGCAGGAGAGAGGAGTGGCAACAGTTTAAATGGCTACAGATAAACCTATCAAAAATCATGACTCACCACACAAAGTGATCTGCCCAATGTCATATATTCAGTTTAAGAGCTGGAACTTAACAGCAGCCTACAGTCATAACTACAAGACAGCTTTCATTAATGCACTTTATTACCGAGGGCAAAAAAATGAAGGTTTCTGAATTCATCCTGTAAATTTCAGGTTTTTTCTGAGTGCTTCCAATCCTTCCTTCTTTCCCATAATGTCCAACTCCACCCAAGCCTACAAAGAATTAAAAAAAATCCACAGCTTACCGAGAATACTCTCCCTTGCAATACAGAAATTTTTCAAATTCACACACTGTAATATTTTCATGTAGCTGGGGAGCAACCTTGACCACAGGAACCTGAACTGAAAGAATACTTCTAGATTTGGTCTAGAACACCAATACAAGCTCATCTCTTTCAGAAAATTCAGTTGGAGTTGATTGTTTCTACCCATCGTCGTATGCTTATTTTGCTTCCCTTTAAAAATATGAATTCCTCAGAGGTACCTTGTATGTAACACTGGCTGAACACATAATAATACACCAATCAATATTTATGAATGTATGAATACAATGGTTACTAAATATAGTAGTATAGTGATGCTGTTGCTGTGCCTCCATCTTCACATACAGGCTGAAGTGTAAACAACTTCCTAGTACAACCTATTATTTGTTCAAAAGGAAATGAGCGTCATCCTACCTCTGAAAACATGTAATTTTCACAGCTTGCTACACTTATTGCAATGGACAATAGGATAAGCTACTCTGGTAAGAAACTTTAGCAGAGAAGGCAAAAACAAATGAGTGGTGTGTAAAATGCATCATGACTACAGGAGACAGTCTTGTGAATCAGACTCCATCTAACTCTCCTTGATCCACTCAAATGTACATATTGAGAATTAACAGGCCTCAACTCCCCTTCTGCTGGAACGGGATCTAAATGGTAATCCAGTTCACTGAATATATTTCAGAAAGTATTTTTGCATCATAATATAATCTTCCCACTAAGGGCTCAGACTACAATGGCAAGAAAAAGGATCCAAGAAAAAAAAAGGTTATTTGTTGTCACTCTTCTCCACAAAAACTGACAAATATTTGCATCCCCTCTTTTATAAAGAAATATAACTTGCTATAAGTCTATCCACTTATTAAGAAACTAACAAATTCTTACTTGATAATAACTCATTTGCCTTTTCCACAGTTGTTTACAGAATGTGTACACTGAAACTAATTTTCAGTATCTTCACTTCACTTACACTTACAGAAAGCAAGAAACCCTCATTCTGCCACAACAGTAATTAGTACTTAATACTGTCCCACCACTACTAAAGTTACAGACTTTTAAAAGCCATGTTTAAATTATGTATTGACATGTAATAAAGACCTGAAATCTTGAAGGATCCAGTGGTTCTTTCCTTATTTATATCACTGAAGACTACAATTAAACCTATTTTACAGCCTTCTTCATCTACATATTAATTTATAAATAAGACTAGTCCATTCAAGATGAAGGCAGCAATTTGCCTCATCAATCAATGCCAAAATCATCACTCCAAAATAATTTAGGGGGGGAACTACAGGATAGCTCATTGCTGCTGTCTCAGTAATTTCCAAAATAATCTGAGAGTCGGAAATATTACTTAAAGAAGCAATTTTTACAGCAGCTTGGAATCCTAGGCTCTCCCTGTCTGACACATCAGGTTTTCATAAAAGAAAGATTTCTTCTCCACATCTATCCATGAATATTTAATCTCACATTATTTGATACTATCCAATATTGAGTTTTAAAAGGTTTATAGTAAAAGAATCTTAAATCGATTCTGAGTAATGAAGCTACGAATTCTTTTGGAATACAAACACAATACTGAAAGCAAATATAAATTATCTTTAAAAATAAGATGGTATGGGGACCTTAAGTGCCGCACGGCACTGACTTGTTCACCCAGCCAGCATGCTAAGAGCTCTTTCCATTCCACCTTCTCTTTGAGTTAATGAAATAGACTGATCTTCACTTGAGAAATCCAGGTTAATTGAAGTACCGACAGTCATTCATTGAAAATTTGTTTTCTTAAAATTGTGCCCTCTAAGGTCACTGAGATGCTTTTTAAGAAGCAAGAAAAATAAAAAGCTCAAAATTTTCGAACTCCAACAAAAATAATTCTCTTACTGGGAGTCAAAACCTGCTTAACATACAAGGAATTTTGGAAACATCTAACCTACAATTACCATTCAGTCTACAGATGATCTTTTGCTTTGGCTAAAGGCTTTTGTGACCGATTAAAAATTCACTTTTTACTTACTTCATATCCATTTCAGTTTTATTCTACCATAGTTTTAGCATACTGCCACCAGTGGCACTTACAATGCTCACCATATTGAGCATTTATAACAATTTTACCTTTGAGAAATTAAAGAGAAAAAAACATCCTTCATGCTGATTTGGAGGCATCTGTTGCAAAGTAATACCAAATGCAGCTGATCTTCTTGAATCAGAGATGCACAGTAGCCCTGGTAGTTGTTTTACTCCCTCTTTGTTTTCTACTGACCTTTTGTAATTGTCTCAATTAAGCATTTTTCTTTTTCTGGCATGGCTGCACGAGAGTGGAGATGACTTACAGCTCTTCAGCCTGTAGCTGGGTGTATAGTGCCCACTTCCCACAAACAAGGTGAAGAGTCTACAGCCCCACATCCTGAGAATGAAAGGCCTACATTTTGGGAAGTACTCAAGACACTGAAATACTGGGTAGGGGTTTTTTCCTGTTGTTATTTTAATTGACTGTCCTATTTTAAGCAGAGGTTTTTGTTTTTGAAGAAAAAACAACTTTTGAAGGAATCCTCAAAGTAACCATTTCACTCTAGAGAGGATTTCATAGTGTGAATACCACTGAACTAGTCTTCTAGTCTTCAGTTCAGGATTAGTTTCACTCAGCTGTGAAGAGGCAGGATTTTAGACACTATTTTTCAGAGCTACCTATGGGCTACCCGCAGTGGATCCCTGTGGAATACCAGTCATTGGGAAACCAGAATCATAGTTCATGTATGTGATCAAAGCTGCAGTATCAAGTGTCTTAATAGTCAAGTCTTTCCCAGTCTAGCAAAAGACAGTAAGAATATAAAATACGATTGGGCAGAGAGAAAAAATTTGATGTTGCCCATAAAAACAGGTTTCTGCAGAAGAGTGTTAAGGGATACATACACTACCTGCTGCAAAAAAATATGCCTAAAATTAGTTTCAGAAACTAGCATTTAAATTAAGATCTCTCACAAATAATTGTCATGGAAAGCACAATGAATTTCAACAAGAGCAAGTGTGAGGCAAGGATTCCATTAATAAACCTTATCATTAAATCTACCATGATTAAGTCTACACTCACAAAGGCTACTGCTTATTAACAGATCTTTCTCATCTCAGCAACATATTAGCTTAAGAGACAGTTGAACAGCTTATTTTTACTGTTAAAATGCTGGAGGCTAAATTTTGGTTTTGACAGTGACAGCAGCTCTGATGTGCCTTGGTGGCACATTTCATTTCAACATTATCCTTACAAACTGGAAAACCCAAACACTGAAAGCACACAGAGGAAAATGCTGGTGGATATGCTCAGCATTTAACAGTCTTGTCTATTCAAGGATGATTCACTTCAGAGAAGCTTCCAGCACAATGTCACTTGGAATAAAAATTTCTCCTAATTTTGCCAGCCTTGGACTAAGCAACATCCAGAGCAGAGCAGTGATGTAAGCTAGACTCCAGTGTTTTGGGTTCCACCTCCAGCCAAGAACAGGCTGGGCCATACACTGGTAATAACCTTGGCAGCGCTCTCCTCTGCTTCCAGCACTGCCAATACTAATGAAACAAAACGAGACGCAAGAGGTTCCTTAGAGACTTCGTGTTAATGCTGCCTGGCTGGAACCATCTATAATGCTTGTACTAATTATCCCTGAGTAGATTAGACCAGAGAGTGCCAAGCCACTCCAGCAGTCCTTTCTGTGCACACTCTGCTGGGTGACCATACTTCCAACCCCAAAACTATACTAAATGGTTCACACCAACAGAAACTGCAACAAAGCCGTAAGTTTAAAAATCATTATAGCTACATTAAGACAATCGTTACTGATGCACCCTGATTACAAGAGATTAAAAATACATAAACTCAAGCAATACATAAAAATAATTCACATAAATAAAAAATAAAGTGATAAATAAAAAAAGTAGAAGGCAAACAGTAAAATACACTCATGAAAACAGTAGTTTTCCATTTTATTTGAAGTATTGCAGAGAGTAAACGGAGAATGTGCAAAGGAAGCAAAGGGATGGTTTCTACACACCAGTAGTTCAGCTTTCTAGTGCCAACATTTTATATGGCCCATTACAGGCCCTTTTATTCCCTCATCTGCATGCATCAAGTAGAACAGTTATTCTTCATCTAGAGCCATGATGAGTATGTACTTCTCAATAATACCACGTTTGTAGAGCCTCAGTTGTTCTCTTTCCTTGGAGGTAGAAGACTGAGGTTCTAGTTTACATTTTCAAAAAAGAAACAAAGTAGTATTACACTGCTCAGTGATTCCTCCCAAATACAGATTTACTACTAAGCTTTCAAACACTTTGTGCAGTAACATAAAGCACACAAAATTTAATCTTTTTTTTTCTTTTTCTACCACCTAGAAAGAACATACTTGGATCGGAAAAAGGCTAAATACAGTGTGCAAGGTCACATGAAAACTTAAGTCCACATATATCTCAATGTACTTTGATATTAGTATTTTTAAGGGAATAAAACTAAAATCACTGCTTTTTTTTCTTTCAAATTCAATAGCAGTCATATAATTCCCACAGATTACAGAGATACAGCGTACCTGAAACATAATATTCTAAGTTATGTATGCTTCTAATGCTGCCATTTTAAAAGCAATTTAACTTGTAAAAAACCCCCTTAATTTATGATTTACCAAATATTAGTTTCTTTCAAAACAATAATGGTCCACCATCTGAAAGCTTATCCCAAGAGATACTATTTTCTCATTAAAAACAGAAGTCAGAAACAAACAATGTTCTCCTAAATTAAGCTAATCTTTACATGAAGAAAATGAGAAAAGAAATATCACAACTAAGCCAACACAAACAACAAATGTTGTGTTCCCCATCTGATAGTCAAAAAGTAGAGGAAAACCACATGTTGAGCCATGGTTAATTAAGTGCTTTCTAGACAAAATATGCAATCAGAATTATTTTATCTCATCAAAATATTCACTGTGGGTACAACCAAGGAGATTAAGGAAAAAAAAAAGAAAAAAGGTTCCATTTCCATAAAAAAGCATAATTCATACCTGCAGTACATGATCCAACACGGCATGAGATCTAACCACCAAACCACAGACATCTTGGCATGGATTTCCCCTAACCTCTACTAGAGCGCTGAAAGTGATGACAAAACAATTCTCTGGCTCAATGACCCAGGCACCCGCCTGGGATGTGAACAGTTGGGTCTTAATCCTTTTTCCAGTGATTTTTTTTTTTTCACAGAGCGGAACAACTTCAGTTGTTCCCCTTTAGAAAGGGGGCCAAAATCTACATGATTAAGCCACTACAATCACTGGTACCAATCTTCACAGCACATTAAATACTAAACCAAAGGCCGACTTACCTTAATTAAGGAGATTCACTTAGAGCAGATTTAATGCATACTGACAAAATTACCAAACAGAGAAAACATGGTGCTTCTATATCCAGTACAATTTTTTCCAATGCTTTTTGAAAACATTGCATGTAAAGACAAACAAAAATCAGAGAGATAAAGTACAAAATATCACTTAGCCCTCAATCTAAACAGCTAGCCAGCATTCCTAAGTCCTTGCTGACTCACCTTCATTAGAAAGACAAAATGAAATTCAAAGGAGTATTTAGCAAGAATAATCATAAAATCATTATTTTATCCAAAACTAACATGACCAAGAAACAGCACCGTCTGCAATTTGTTGGTGCTATCAGAAATTACTGTGCTCCCTAGAGTGTCATCTGTTGCCTTGATCGTTCATGCAAAGCTCTGATACATTTCTTCCTTCACACTTTCTCAAAAATTCCATTTTTCTTCAGGCATGCACCAGTGACCCAGCTCTACTATTTATGGTCAGTTTTATCAGTCTTCATAGAGTAGTCTTCCCTCTTCCAGACTTATTCTGCTGATTGGTGCCTTTAGCAGCAGCTTTATTGCTTCAGGTACCAAAGGAACACTAGTGTCCCTCTAATGAAGGATATCTACTGCACTTACTGATTTTTACCAGATCTGTTTTTATGGAAGCCATTAACACTCCTCTGTATTCCAACAGAATATTTTCCAACGTATATTTTAATAGCAAAGTTCAAAACTGCAATGCTATTTCTATAGCTACAAGATCCTGAAAAATATAAACATAGTGAGTGTTTACGTAAGACCACTTTGGACAGATTTCATCCATTAAATTTTATATGCTGAACAGAGGAAAGAAATCTGCAAAAAAGTATTCTTGTTTCAAAATACAGAAAAAATCAAATGTTATTTCATCCACCAAGTACCACTACTAAGACATTCAAATTCGCTTATCCTATAAGAAACAACTACCCTCTCCAAAAACAAAGCACGGTTTGGCATCTAATGGTATGTTTAGCCTAAACTTCAATAATTGGAATCCACACCCAAAACCAGAGCTCTGTGGTACTGACAAAGCCCCAACAATGAGGTGCCAAGTTTGGTCTTTTGCAAAGGCAGAGGGTTTTCCTTAAGTTAGAAAAGCCACACTCTCACAAAAATTTCATTGTCTCTACCTCTTTCCCAAAAACAAAACATGCTGAAAGAATATGAATCTCTGTTTTTAAACATATTTATGCATTCAAGCCTAGAAAACTAGTGCATAACTTGAGTTTGGTTTATACGAAATCTTAAGAATTCTCACTAATGTTCTAGCTTTGAGCACCAGAGGTACTTGACCTCCCAAGAATTACATGTTGTTCCCAAGAAGATGCAAATGTTACAGTGCAAACAGCAGTAGTTAGAAAAGAGGGCACAATGATTTCCTAAACAAAACTGCAGCCAGTGTCCAGACCCGAGGGTGAAGTTATCAGTTTGAGCACAAAGTGGATTTCTCCAACATCATAAGCTATCTTATGCAAACAAAATTTACTAACTCCTGAAAGCAACAACTTTAAGGTTTGCTTGAAACATAATGTGGAATACTGGAATACTTTGTTTTCCATTTACTCTAGGTGAGACTGTGCTGTGGTTACTGCAGACTGGGCTAAAAGGTTTTTCAAGCTGTAAGACATGCCTAACTGCAATGACCACGTTAGTGTGTGGTTTGATTCGGATAAATTACCTTGAACTTCAATCTGGCTATGTGCAACTGGGCCCCAATCTGACTGTATCTAAGTGAAGCAGCACTGAAATCCCTTGTAAGCAGATGAAAAACTTCATACATTCAGAGGTTTCTTCCAAGGACTGTACCTCTGAATATTGTAAGTCCATATCTTCCATGACTGCAAGTACAAAACTGTCTCTAAAATAATTTTATTTCTTTTTTAACCATTTCTAATATAAGCTCTTACTTGTGAACTGAGCAGTACACTACAGACAAAAATATACACCCACCTAGGCAACCACAGCCTACGGACCCCAAGAAAATGGGCATAAACTTCATCAACCAATCTATCTCGGTAACTCATATAACTCCCAACAACATCAAAAAATAAGGAACTGTGTGGTAGAGCCTAACTGCAGACATTTTAAAATCTCTGAAAGGAATATGGATGCCACATTACATAAAGTTTTTCTCAGAGAATATTTTTAAATGGCACTTTTTACATAAAATTCTGATTGCTGCAGAGAAAAAAAAAGGAACAAACACTTCCTGAAGTTGAGCTGGTTTAACTAATACCCCCATCTTCCTTTGATCCTTTTAGTGTAAACTCAGAAAATTTGAAACAAGCATTATACTTAAAAAAAAAAGATTTCCCTATCAAACACTATAAATGCAATTATGAATATCCCTTATTTAACTGCTTAAGACACAGTATTTAATATTTTATTTTTAAATAGAAAAATCTACACCACCTGTGTATGGACTGCAGAGGATAATTGGATTCTCTTCTATGCCATTTAAAATAAATGTTGATGTCTTTCATGTTGTTCCATTAAATGGCAGGGTGATAAAAAACAAATAGGAAAGCATAAATGACATCAGTTCCTTGCTGTAAGCAATGCAGTTCTGAACTGAATATATGCAAAAGTATGATTTCCTGAGAAAAGAACATAAACCCACCACAGGAGCTGAAGTCAGAAACAAATTTTCCTTGACACTTGTGTTTCTTTCTGGGTTCGGAGGTTTCAGTACAAGAAGATAAACATTTATTGAAAACTTAAAATACTTTGGGAACCCATTTCCAGAAACAGCCACTAGTTATTCTATTTCTGCACTGAAAAACCAATTCTCTTATTAGTTAAAGTAAAAGTAAACAAAATCCCCCTTACAGAACAAAAACAATGTATTTTAAAACCATAGTTCTGGAAAGACAGTTCTTTTAATGGTATTACGGATTGAAAAGATACTGAAAATATTTATTTTTCTTGGAGAACATGTACCATAAAATCCATTCTTCTTATCGTCACTACTGAATTCAAAAGAATAGATTGCAACCATGCTCTGTAATGCTAGCATGATATTTAAAATCCTTATTTTCAGTTATTACTAATTGAAGAAATAGACAAAAGACTGAGGAAACATGGAAGTAAGATGAAAGAAAATGCCATCAAATCAAAAGAGTCACAGATCATGTTGATTTTTTTCTTCCTTCTTTGAGAATCTTTCCATTTCCCAGCAATTCCTAGGACACTAGCCACCCTTTTCCTATACTCTTTTTGAGTTCGTTTAATGAAATACAGAATTTGTAGCTTTATTGGTTCTATAAGAACAGTGAGAATACATTACTAGTAATAAAGCAGACGTTGAAAGAATCTGGTGAAGAATCTTGAAGTGCTTGAGAGATATGCCAGAAGTAATCCTCAAAGTTCTGAATGGAAGTTCTTCGACCATTCTGGAACTGTACTAGTCTAAATGTCACATAACATATGACACATTATTACAAAATAAGCAATGAAAAATAAAATACACAGCATTCAAATACACACATACTGAAGGAAATGAGATGGCATGTGAGTCAACACACATTTCTTTCTCACCTCTTGTCTAGCCAACTCCTCCACAGCAACTTTTCTATTTTGATGCTCTCCAAAACATTCCTCAAACATTAAACTACCTCTTCAGCTTGCTCCTGAAACACTTCCCCCTCACCAAGTCTCTAATTCAATTCCAGTGAGCCAAGAGTCAATTGATCCCATTTCCTCTGTAGTATTTTATCTAACTGGTCTATTGCTATGTTCCAAGCCTACTACCACAGTTTGTTTTCTTTCAACATCACTGTCCCTCTTCCTCCCTTATAACTTGACCATTTGGGTCTTTATCACCCATCAGGACTGAAATTTCTCTGCTTTTCAGCCACCTCCTCCCAGAGGCCTTCTCCCAGCCTTTCAATGAGATAAGTTATTGCTTTCATGCCTCAAGGCTAGATGTGTGCTCAGCTCTCCTGCCACCCTCTCCAATCACAGGATCACCCTTTTCCATCTCCTGGACCTGGTTTGAGCCCTACAAGTTCCCCAGGGAAGTGGCAGAATCACCATCCCTGGAAGTGTTCAGAAAACAAGTAGGTGTGGCACTTCATGATATGGTTTAGTGGTCATGGTGATATTCAGTCAAAAGTGACTTGATGATCTTGGAGGACTTTTCTAACATTAATGATTGTATGATCCACTTCCTCTGTTCCTACTCTGGTGCTGTATGAACATGTCTGGCAGGAATCCTCCTGTTAAGCTGAATTCTTCCACTACATATGGCTTCTTTTTAATTCCTCCAACTCTACTACCTCAGGAGTTACACCCAGGAGACAGACACAGCTGAAGCTCAGTAGTGTTGGAAGAGCCAAAACTGAACAGAAGCAATATCCAGACTGCAGTGGTGGCCAAGGCCACATTATTGGCATAACGTTCTTTGTGGTCTTTAAATTCTGGTCCATAGATTCCTGATTGCCTGAAAGATTTGCAAAAATAGCTTGTGAAACACCCATGAGAACATTGTAATCTGCGTATGCACACCAGCAAGAAAACAAACTGTTATTTTTACCTACATCACTCGATATTTAAAATTTAACCTTATTTTATTGGGTTGCAAGTCAGGAATTAACGCATTTTCTTAAAAATCCTTTATTTACTCTTCTTCCTCCCAAACAAAGAGATAGTAATTTCAACATTTTTCTCAAGTTGTAAGTACTATGATAGTGCATATAGTGAAGGGAAATTCAGATCAGCATTTCTCAACTTTAAGATCTGTCTTCTGAAAGACTGTCTGTTCATCTGCTTATTGACTAACCCTGCTCTGCTTAGTCCCGAGACCTAAGAGGATTACAGAACCTGGTGGCAAGGCTGAAGGCTTGTTAACTTAATAAGGCTGTGGATTTAAAACTGTGTTAAATTAAACAGGTTTTGAAAATGGCTTAAGTCTGCTAGTGTGTATAAGAGTCTCCTCTCTTCATCTAGCTCATAAGAAAGACCATGTGAGATAGAAGGGCACTGGCACACATGAACAACTGAAGGTCCACGAGACATTGATTCTCCTTTGGCATGCTCTCAGCTTCAGAATAAAAGCTTCTTCATGACTCAGGGGCACATTACCACAGTGCAGTGAACTCAACTTTACAGGATTTTTTTAAATAAACTTCTAGAACAGCTATGCCCTATATATGCCAACTTAGATCGTCATCTGATTATCTTTGACTATTTTTCATTTTAACACTTTTCAAAGCCAGAAGTGCTTCATTCTTACCTTTTTTAAATATAAATAAAAGAAACACTGCAACTTAAATGGCTAAGATAGACATATTTCAAATTATTCAGTATTGATGTTCTGCCACCTCTGTGCAAGTAAGATTACATTCCTCCTCTTGAGTTCAGCAGCTTGAAAGTCTGGTGGAAATGAGTACTTTTGTCTTTAATCAGAGCTTTTCAAAAGCTTGTCTTGTAGAACTATGGTTCACACAAGGTAAAACAGTGGTTCAGTTCTTTAAAAAGCTTTCAAAGCACATGTATATTTTGAAACCTTAGATGCTGAAAAGAGGAAGTCAAGAGAGGCAATATGCACATCTTTCCTTTACAAAAAAAGGAAAGCAGAGTTATCACATCTTTCTGCAACACACTAATGCCGTGAAATAAAATCAGTTTATTAACAAAGAAATGCTAAAGACTGAGGAGCACTTCAGGTGTTACAAAATCCAACAGGACACTTGATGCCAGGCTTATCTTCTGAACAGCACTGGCAGTAGTCCTTCACTTCAGAGAGGAGGAGAATGCTACCTATATTAATATTTAAACACTGAAGTGCTTACCTTTGATCAAAATGCATTTATGATTAATAGCTTACTTTCCAGCTAGAAACTATAAAATTATACTTTGTACATTTACAGAATATAAAAATGGACTTTCTATACTTGACTCTGAAAAATCAAGAAAGATAGAAAGAACAGTTAAATACCAGAACAGAGCTTTTAGTTCAATTACAAATAAACAAACCAAAACTCAAACAGAAATTTACACCATATTCAAAAAATTAGATGTGCAAGGCCAAACCTATCAGCAGTATTTCAAACAGAATTACTGTGTGAGAGGGATGGTGCACAAGAGAACCTTGTCCTCATTTGTAGGAGATCAGAGACATCCTTGCACGTTCTGGCTTCTTAATACTTGAAAATTTAAATGCTTATGCTGGGGGGAAGGTTGGTAGAGGGGATTAATCAAGAACCAATTAAGACAGGAACGAAGACCTAGACATGAAATTACTTAAAATTCTGAAGTGTTTATATTCTTACACTACAAATTTAACTTCAGACAATAAAACACATACTTGAGTGCCACAAGTGTAAAATGAGAGTCACAACACATGGGTATGGCAGATTGCTCACATGCACCACAGTTGACTTTCGCATACCCAGCAGGCTCACATTCTGAGAAACTTTGGTAACAGTGTCTGTAAATGAAACATTGACTTCTGTGTTTCACTTTTCCTTCAGCTGGAGAATAAAAATCTGTAGGTTTCCAGGAAACATTGAATGACGTTTTAAAGATATGTATATAAGCATCACATGCCTAAGATTTCAAACTACTGGACTCAATTTCTCTCTTTGGAGTGATTTCCCTTATCTCCAGAGCATCTTTCTGAGTCCCAACTATTTTCCGGATATTTTAGAGGACGCAAATGTGAAAACAGACTTAACCAATTGCCTCTGTGCTGACCAGCTTGGGTTCTGCACCCAAACTGCACGGCAACTCTGGCAATATCCATAGGAAGGGGATAAGTGGCATGTTCAGTGCAGCAAAACTCTAAGCAGGATGAGTCCCAGTGTTCAGTCTGCCAGAGGACAGTACTGTCATCTTTCCCTCTATACCCGAGAAAGAAATGGAGTGCAAAAAAGATCACTTGGATGTGTAACTCTCCCACCTCAGGGCCACTTGCTTTCTAAGATTAATCCAGCTCACCTCAAAGCAGCAATTCTCAGTCCAAAAAACCCCTGCTCTCCAAAGAGACTCTGATTTAGTGATGTGAAAAGTAAAGGATTTGATCTCGTTCAACTGACCCAAGAATTCACTGCTGTTTTCCAAGATGAGTATTTCTGTCTAATACGGAGGGATCTGGCAGGAAATGAGGTTTAACAGATGCACGCTTTTCCTCTGTAAAGGCAGTAACGAGGTGTATGCATGAACAGGGCTGACCAGATGATATTTCAGCTTTAATTACTGAGACACATTCTTGCCCACACTAGGATGTGGATATAGTCAGTGATTTAAAGGAGAAGAAGAAAAAGAAAAAGCAAAAGGAAGAATAATCCCAGGAGGCTAGGCAACACAGTAATATTAACTTACACTTTATGCTCTTCATGTATTTGGCAGACCTTAGTCATATATACTACAAAATTGTACGTAGTCCATATATCTCCAGAGAAAAAAAATTATTATTGTTTTTTTTTTTTGTTCCTTATGTCTGACACAGTCATGGACAAATGGGACACAAGAGGTAACAAAACTTAAGTTTTCTTTTTCTTGGAAGTAGTACAGTAAGATCAGAGGCGGGAGATCATTTGAATAAAGGACAACAATGGAGCCAAAGAAAAGACCAAGGAAGGTGTTAAGCATATCATAAGAAGGTGGCCAAATGCACTGCAAGGGGAAGTTCACCGAAAGAAAGACAAACAACTGATCATAACAAGTTTCCAGTTTTATTGTCACAGCTGCAGTTAAAGGCTTTCTGATTTCTGCAGTTCCTACCCATGCACTAAACACTGAAGTTCCATTAAAAACCATTTCACCCAGTTAAAGGAGAGGGGAGAAGAAGGATTTCTAGCTGACCCCAGCCCAACCAGCTCTTTGTACCATACATGATGCCTATTAAGCCACCAAATCCATTGCAGAAAGCCAGACACTATGCACAGAGAAACACAGCAACAGCACTACTGACTGACTTTTATAACCAGATCCTGGATCACGTACATAAAGCAAATTTATTGGTATTTCATTTTTTCGGTAATATGAGAAAAAATTGAAGTACTTTTATTCTCTCTAAAAGAAACTGCTTCCCTTCACAAGCCCATTAAAAGTAAGAGCTTGAGACTTCCTTTTTATGCAGAAGTTTAAATTTTCTGAATGATCAAAGCTTTTTGAGTAGAGCAACTCACTGGCCACATTAAAGTGGAGAAAAAAAAGACACTATTTTATTTCATGTAGGTGGTTTTAAACAAATCTACATAAATGGAGGAATATTAAACTGGAAAATGAAGGGAAATAGAGACAGCCCTCTCTTCCACTTAAGTCACCAAAAAAACCCCCAAAAAACGCTTGTAAACAAATTTAAAAGGGATTTGAGATTTCAGTATCACACGTACATAATGCTGACTTCTTTTTTAGCTTATAGATCAGATTACTTCAAAACCTAACTGTTTTCTAAAAAAAGGTATTACACTAGTTTGACAGCTATTTTATCAAGCAGATTAATGTTAATTGGTAGGTTCAAGATAGCTGTGCAAGTTCAAAGTATGGAATTAAACATTTCTGCATTACCAACACAATTTACACTATATATTCTTGTCTTATTCTTTTCAAAACACTCTGAAATCTACATATCAGCGTGCCAGTCAGATGCAAATTTCCCTAGCTGAAGGGTGGACTAGCACTTCCACAAATGTTTCAAGTGTCTGGCTCTTCCTCATTGAGGTATTCATGTGATTTCCTATTAAACATCCAAACAAAATTAAATCCTCATAACAATGTGACCCTAAGCATTGCACCATCTTCGGGACAGGAAATGGACTATGAACAGTCCAGTAATGTGGAAGTCAATGATTTAGAGTTAACAGCAGGATATACTGACCTCAACCGAGACTGTGGAACCATTGTCAAACAACCATGGATACATCCAATATTTTAAAGAAGTCAATGTCTGCCCTGGAGAGCATAAAGTCTAAATAGTGAGTCAAACAAAGAAAGTACTATCAGTCATATCTGCAGATGGGAAACAGAGGCACAAAGAGCTTTGAGGGACTCTGTGTAAGGTCATAAAGGATGTCTGTAGCAAAGCCAGGAACTGAGCCCGGAAGCTCTCAATCCTAGCCCAGTGCCTTTGGATACAGAGACACTTCTTCCTCTCGCTTATCCTCCTTCTTTATCTAATTATTTATGTCTGAAAGGGAACACATTAACACCATGAGAGTCAGTCTACTTTCCTTTTATATTTATGATCTCCATTAAATTTTCTCTAGTTTCACATAGGATACAACAGTGTTACACAGAAGTAATTAAACCTATACAAGCAACTGTAAACATAAAAAGCATAATCTGGCATCTCAGCAAGCATGAAATGAAACAAAAGCATGCATATATGAGCTGCAAAGAGGTCAAAGAATATTTTCTAATGATGACTCCAGAATATGAATAGGTGTCTATCTCCAGATTCTCAAATGTTACTTGGGAACTTCCCCGCAGTTCCTTCTTCTTTCCCCAGATTTATATGCTGATCATGATGCCAAACGGTATGGAATAACCTTTTGGTCAGGGGAGTCGGCTCAAAATCAGGTGCCATCAATAATGATTCTCCAGCCTATGATCACAAATAACAATAACTGGAACTAACTGCATTAGCCACTGTTTTTTGCATTTTCTACGTTTTCTTTTAAATGGGTATACTTTACAATCTGACCTATTGTGACAATGGGAACCTTCTCTAAAAGTACCCCTCCAGCAGACCTTTACTGATACATTTCTTTTTATTATTTTATTCCACTAACTCTTTTTCCAAGATAATTTTAAAGATCTGTTCCAATCTACACCTGCTGCTATGCTTGGCAATCCCCATATTCATTTACAATAATGCAATACAGTTATTGATCTATGAATGCACATTTTCCTGTTGTTATTTTCTAGTCTAATTTTGATACTTAAGTTCTGCCAGGATCTCCGTAGTCCAGCAAGTGCCATGACTGCAAAAGCAGCAGTTGTTTTGGCTCCTGTCAGATTTTTGCAACTGCTCAGCAGTCAAACTGTGAGAGCCACACTCTGAGCTCCCTTCCCCAGAGTGGTTATGATAAAAGAAAACTGATTGCTTACACCACCCCTTGAGTCTAACAGAGAAGCCCAACCTGCTTAAGTCCACACAGACCAGAAGGTGGCCCACTGTCCCTACTGCCCTAAGATGTGTGGCAAGGTCACACACCCCGGCTACGGGTGGAAAACCTGGCTCCATTTATCTTCCTTTCTGCTATTACAACTGTTTCAGCAGCTCCCAGGCAAGCCTACGGGACCACAAATGACCACTGCTGCAGCAGTATAGATACAGGAAATTAAAATTTTAGTATTGCTTTCCTTGTTAAACAAACATGAAAATGGATGCATGGGTTTACATGACATGGCACCACTGCTAAGCACTAGCAGAAACTCATGAAATAATCTCCTGTTAGTGGGTTTTTCTTTCCTCCCCAGTGTAAAAGAATTTATCACAAACAACTCATATGCTCAGATACTAGTGGCTCTAGCCCCCTTTTACACCTAAAGGTGCATTTTCCAATAGCCTGTAATGGCTCTTTACTGTCTCATTTCAAGTCAACTTCACCAAGAATGGTATCTCCAGAGACTTCTAGGGGCCTTCCAGAATAAAAACAATTGGAAAGGGAAAAGATTTTAGGACTTCCACATTGCACTGTAACATTTCTTGGTAAGATTTTCCACTGGCATACAGTGTAATATACTCAAATTACACCATCAATTCTTACTCAGCATAAAAGCATCAAGTCTATCAGGAAGGGCCAACTTTTGAGCTACTCATGTTTTTCTTTTGTTAATGGAGATCCTTTGAATTCTTCTCTTAGGTCTTCCTGCCTACATTTGGGCCAGAAAACAGATGAAAACCTTATTACAAAATATTTTCAACAGTGATGAGATTTCAGACTATCTAGACAATTCTCCTCTTGGTTCTGTAGAAAAGATAGTCCTAACTGCAGAAAGTTGGACTATAAACAAACTAGGAGGAGACTTAGTATGTCTTAGGCAAATATAAATTCAAAGGAAGAGTTCAACGTGGATCATGTTAAATCTATCTAGGAGAGAACGGCTCTCCAACATCTAACAACTTACACACACAGCTACAGTTTAGATTCCTGCAATAAGCATACCCTTGCAAAATTGCCATAGTGAACTTAGGATAATTTTTGTTTGACACACTCTGTGAAAACGAAAAAATTAATAACATGAGCATAAACATAAAAGAATGGACCCTAACATTTTTGAGTGCCCTTCTGAAGGAAACAAGGCTGATGTGATCGTGCAGTCCCTCAAGAGCCCTCAATAACTTCCTCCTGATGACCAGTCTGAAGCAGATTTGACAACAGGCTGTGGCTCTTACAGCTCTTCCAAGCTGTCAACCTAGCTGTAGGTTTTCACTTGAAAAAAAGGAGGAAAGCATTAAATTTGCATCCATACCAGAGAGGAAGCTGCAGTATGTGTTTAACTGTTTGCTGTCCCAGGCAAACCGGCTGCCTAGAACAGAACTGCCGGGCAGACAGCAAACACAAGTTTTCCATCAGGTGCAGCAGGATGCTGCTGCCTTTGTCCAGCCAGTACCAGGGAAAGGCACAGGAGGCTTTATACATCAAAACAGCAGGGGAACAAAATAGATTAAGAACTTGAGCAGAGAAATTGCCGCTGTTACAGCGGTGAAAGCTTATAGAGGTTACAGAAAGAATCAGGGTTACTCTAGTGGGGGAGATACTAGCCACAAGATTTGTTAATCCTCACCACCCACCCAGCTTCAATACTTTTAAGACTTAAGGAACCATATATTTGTTTATTGCCATGTATCACCACACACATACAGAGAATGCAATATACTGTGCAATTACAGGGCCGGCCACTCCACAGTCACTGATACAGTTCAGGAAATCATGCTGCAGTACATGCTGTATTAACCTTTTCTGAAAATTATGGCATTCTCTGAAAGGGCATTTATGAGCTTAGTATTACTTCTGGGTATAAGCAGAATGTTTATGACTTGACAGCCTTCATCCACATTCACTTCATTTAACGTAACAGCAACTTTCATTTACTAGCTCCCCTTCAGCAAAATTAGTTTAGGAAATCTGACTCTGCCACTCATCTAGAAACAGATTTTCCTCTTCAATTCCCAGGGAGGAACTGTATTTGCAAGCATCTTTGTGTTAAAGTTAGCAAAACAAATAGGGCATTCATTTCAACACTGTCCATTAAAGTGGCATTTTGCTTTCTGGACTTTTTTTTTTTTTCCAAACCATTTTTCATATAGAAAACAGAAAAGTAGTTCGTATCTCCACCTTGTTATGCATCCAAATTGGTTCATGTTCTCAAAAGTACTGGCTTCCTAGTAAAAAAGGCTCTGGACAAAGTGGATAAATGATGAGATCATCATCTTTCTCTATCTCCCAAAGGAAAGAAGGCATAAGAATGCCTGTGAAACTCCAAAAGCAGAGATGGAATAGGACTTACTGTAAACCACTGAAAACTATCACTAATATACAATGAGTATCAGTCAATTGCAGGAGGAATGCATATGGTCGGTCACAGTTTTAATGGCAAATGGTACTGTATAAGCTGAAGCAACCTTCCATGTGTTATCACTTTCTACTCTGTGCAACATCTGGAAATGCAAATGTTGCAAAACCGGATATTATAGAAGATTAAAAAAAGAGAGAAAATATTCCATATTCAAGTTACTTTGTCTAATAAGGCTTTGAGAAACTCTGAAGTACAGTTCTTCCTGTACAGTGCTGCACCAGAAACCTTTTTGGAGGAGGAGGAGCCTCTGAAAATACACAGTTATTTATAAAGGTCAACACAAAAATGTACAAATTATAAGGGTTTTTTTGGTTTAAGTTGAAGAGATTTGCAAATGCAAGGTAACATCATAAACACCTTAAAGTTCTGGAGAAGACCAGACTGGTTTTGATACTGCTGATGCTTCTTTGCAGTACTTAAGGATTCTACATTCGGGAAAGGAAATTCACCAAAACACAAAAACAAACCATTAACAGAAAAACCCCATAGATCACCTTCTCTCCTCACCAATGAATATATACAAGACAAAACTCATTAGCAGGAAGTGATTTGAAAATTATAACTTCTATATTCTAAAGCAAATAATCTATTGAGAGCTCTAGCAAGCAAAGAAAGCAGTATCACCTAATGGAAAAACAATTGTATTTTAAACCCTTATGTAAACTTAAGAGGTGTATCTAAGATCTTTTGGAGCGATTCCAATTGCGTCAAGTACAACTCAGGAAAATCAGTGTTAGGCTTCCTTCTCTGGGTAAGTAAATTAAATAATTCAGATACACTTCAAAATAAAGACTAGTCCTGAAAAAATACATTCAAGTCCTCTTCTTGGAACTCCTTAAGACATTTCATAAAGATCGAATAAACTCCACAAGATGGAAACCACCCAAACCATTCAGAAACTCCACTTCAAACACAGGAACTCAAACAAATTGGGCAGCAAAACCTTTCAGAGAAGCTGTCCTGCTTTGCCATTAGACCAAGCAGAGCAAGGTCTGTCATCTCATAAAATTACATTTCCTGACACAGGTTCTAGTATGAATAATCATAAATGAGGCTACTGAGTCTTGATTATAAGGTATGACAGAGTCTACAGGTTGCAGAGCTCTTAGGAAGGAACTAGAGTATATAAAGAAGGCAATGTCTTCCCATCCTGGTACATACATCTTCCAAATCCCCTAGAAAACGTACTTGAGGAAAAACTAACAAAAAAACTATGAGGACTAAGAGTGCAAATAACTTAGCAGATTGCAGGAACTCAAAAATTTCTTTGTCAAGCAAAAAAGTAAAAATTTAGGTAAAAAAAATTTAGTAAAAAACTTAGAACCCAGTGGCAAAACTTCTCTGCTCATGTTTAACATTCATTATGTCTAACTTAAAGGAAATTTACTGATTTTAAGAATCATTTCAGAAAATGCACCAGCCAAAATGAAATCTCTAGTCTTGCAGTTGACAAACTAAAAACAATTTCAAATGCTCTTCACAAGATCTCTATCCTTAACAATAACTAAATTTAAGCTTTCCACATAAGTTACCTTGCTCTATTTGACTGTCTTTGAATAGGACAGTTAAGGATTTCTTCTTCTTGCCTTAAAACCTGAGAGTTTTTAATGCTTTTTGCAGCATTATTAGCATTTATACAACATCCAACCAACACTGATAGGAACACCAACACGCTTTGCTAGAAATCTACAGAAATCCTCAAAATTACGTTGTTTTGCTGTATTAACTATCTGACTACCCTTATCCCAAAGCAGAGGCCATCAACCGTCTTGAAACGGTGCAGGAAGAGACAGGAATGCAACAAAATACTGTCACCACGTGGTACTTACCCTAACAGGAGGGCTCCGTGCTTGCACCCTTTGCTGCTGTCCAACTTGCGAGATCTGCAGGTCCTTTGATCCACAATTAGCTACAGTGTTGATGGGGACCCTTAAAGCGTTTGTGCCGGCAGTCCCTCCGCCGGCGCCGGGTTTTCGAGGCCTCTGTTTGATGCCATCCAGTAGTCTAACAAGCAAAATATTACTGGGGAGTTCGTCAACACCGCAGTCCACTAAAGTCCGGCACTCGGGACATCGCAGCTCACTGCGAGAGCTCACAATGCCCAGCAGGCAGCGTTTACAAAACGTGTGTTGGCAAGGCAAGACTTTTGCAGAAGCATCAAGGCGTTCTAAGCAAACAGGACACTCCAACAGATCCAGCAAAGCCGATTCATCCATTTTCCTTGTGTTACTTAATGAAAAAACAAATCTTTGCAGAATTTGTGTGTTTTGAGTACTGCAAGGGTATCATGTTACATCCATTCCTCTTCTGACGGTGCTCTAAAATTTTTTGAGGAAAAAAGGCATTAATAAGCTGGAAAAAGTCAGCAAGAGCATTTTACATGATGATGTTCCTACAGAGAGCAGAATTAGAGATCACTAGACTAATTCAGCAGATCTTTTCAATAAACGAAACATGAATACAGTAATAGCAAGCTACATCAATGCATCTGTTTATTTTAAATATTTAACAAATGCTAACAGCTAAGGTTTTTAAATTCAAGTCCCCATAAATCTCAGTCTGAGTTATTTTATTTTCTCAAATTATTCCAGAACAAAGAGCTATCCCCTGTACAGCAGTATAATAAAGCTTACTTTTCCTAGTTCTTAATAAATCAGTTTCTCTGAACATTTGAGATTAGCATTCTTCCACAATGAAAAGATGCCAAAGGTAACTACAACAGGGTCCAAAACCACACAGCCTACACCAAAAGGGCATAGCAAGGGGAATTACATTTACGCCAACACTAAGCCAACAGTGAACTACATTTCTACCCTTTCTATGAAAACTACTGCAGCACATTAGCCAGCTCAGCCTTGAATACAGCCTCCAGCTCACAAGGTTTTAAGCTTACCGCAAACACTGACAAGAGGGTTCATTACAGTGCCGCCTTTAAGAAGCGCTTCAAAAAGTATCGCGAAGTGATTTACAGCAGGAAGTGCTACTGCCATATCGTTAGGACAACACGAGCGCTGCGTATGCAGCCACAGAGGCAGCGACGAGCCCCCAGCCAGTTCCAGCCTATGCAGCGAGGGGCTGGGAAAGGGAGGGGGGGAAAAACCAAACACCACTAAAGAGTCCCCCTAAAAAAAAAAAACATTCTGCGACAAGTCACACAAGGATGCTTCACGGGCAGAAAAAGGCTTGCTGACCTCGGCAGTGCCCAGCGCGGGGAGAAGTTGAGCGCCTCCCCCCAGCCCCCGCAGCCGCCTGCGGGAGAGGCTCCCCGGGTGCTCGTCCCGCACCTACCTGCTCTCGGGCTCCGCACCCGGACCGCCTCCCCGATTCACTGCTTTATATTCCCCTGCCCCCCGGGGAACAGCGACCCACAGGCGGGCGGACCCCGCGGCAGCGACGCGCAGGGGTGCCTGTGGGGACACGGGGCGAGCGAGGACGGCTCCCCGGGCGGCGGCGGCGGGCGGGGGGCACGGCGCTGTCACCCCGCCCCAAGGCGCCGGGCTAGAGGGAGGGAGGGGTCGGGCCCGCGGCCCCTCCGCCGCGCCGAGCCGCCCCTCGGGGAGCGATGGGGTCCCCGGGGAGCTCGAGCGCCGCCCCCTCCCCGTCCCTCACCCGGCTCTCACCGTGTGGCCGCGGCGCCCCCGCTTTGTTCCCGTGAGGAGCCGCCGCCGCCGCCGGCCCCACCGGTGCCTCTCCCGCCGCGGCAGCGCCGAGACTCCCGTGCCCTCCCCGCCCCGCCGCGCAGGGGCCGCTGACGCGAGGGGCGGCACCGCCCCGCCCGGCACCGCCCCGCCGAGGGGCCGCGGGCAGGGAGCGGGGGCGGGCCCGGCGGGTGCCCAGCGGCAGCACCGCCCCTCACGGGCGGGGACGGGGCGTGGGGCCGCCTCGTGCTCCCCGCCAACCCACCGTGCTCACCTCGCTAGGTGTCTCGGGCGGTAGCTGGGGCGAGCACGGTGGTGGTGGGAGAGCACGGGCGGCTTCCTGGGACTAGAGGAGCAGGCACTTCTCTCCTGCCTTGTGCGTTGGGGGCAGCCCGGATGGACACCTGGAGCTGCCGCCGTCTGCGTGGGGGCGGCGGCGAACGAGGAAGAGGGACGGAGGGAGGGAACGAGGGTGGGTGGTCGCTCGCTCGCTCCTCGCAGGGCTGCCCCCGCTCGCTGTCTGTGGGAAGTCATACCCGGATCGCCGGCCTGCGGCTGCCAGGCCCTACAGAAGGAGGAGCCGGGGTGCCCGGAGCCAGCGGCGGCTCGCCCAAGGAGATTCTTCGTGCTGGGCGGGCTTGTGCAGGGCGGGGAGCCCTCCCTGAGCCTCCCCCGGCTGTGCGCCCGCAGCTCCCGCCGTCTCGGTGGGACGCGGTGAGGCCGCGGCGGTTCCCGCTCCGGGGGGGTCGGGCGCCGCCGTGCTGGGCACAGGCAGGGAAGGAGACGGGGCTGCCGTGTCAGGTCCATAGCGGCCCTCGGGTGCGGCTGTGCTCCCTCGGGCCCTTGCTGCATGCTTGTGGTAAGGTCGAGCGCAGCGTGTCCATGGCATGGTTAGTGCTGGACTTGGCAGTGCTGGATTAACAGTTAGACTCGCTGATCTTAAAGGTCTGTTCCAAACTAAACGGTTCTGTGATAGGACTGCTTAATTAAATAAATGATGCCAGAAAATTGGTGAGTGCCTCTCTTCACACACTCCCCCCACACACAACCACACACCTCTGTATTCAGGAGATGATGCACTTGCTTTCGGGGTATGTTCTGTGAGATACTTCTCTACAAGGCTGTGGGAATGAAGGAGGAAGTAAGCCCTAAGATACATACAAATTACCATAAAACAAAAAGAAGTTAAAGCCTGCTCTTTTTAAATCAAATGAGACCCCTTGTCTGTGGGCGATGAAAAAGCGAGACAAATGTTTAAGTTCCAGTTATTCATCTTGCCAACTGCAACTCAAAAAGGAAGGAATCCAAAAGCTTGTGTGTAGTTCTAGCTTTAAAACTGACCCTAAGAAATGGTATGAAATTGTGTCAGGGGAGGTTTAGGTTGGATATAAGGGAAAGTTTCTTCCCCGAGAGAGTGGCTGGGCACTGGAACAAGCTCCCCAGGGAAGCCGTCAGAGCAAAAGACTGATTGAGTTCAAGAAGCATTTGGACAAGGCTCTCCGGCACGTGGTGTGATTCCTGGGGCTGTCCCGAGCAGGGTCAGGAGCTGAACTTAATGATCCTTGTGGGTCCCTTCCAATTCAGGATATTCTATAACTTTAAATTTGCTGTCATCCTTACTGAATTCTGTGTATATATAAAAAGTTGCCTTTTTTTTTTTT
The DNA here is from genome assembly GCA_008694505.1 of Cyanoderma ruficeps. Taxonomy (NCBI): domain Eukaryota; kingdom Metazoa; phylum Chordata; class Aves; order Passeriformes; family Timaliidae; genus Cyanoderma; species Cyanoderma ruficeps. The sequence goes on from VZDJ01007747.1 coordinate 10,110,252, forward strand.
TTCACACATGAATTGTGTAGGTTTGGGTAAGCTGATAGCATGACAGGCTTTTCTGTCTTGCTTTCTGGATGTGCTAACTTGGTTGTTTCCAATGGTAATGATATTCTCTGATTATTAGGATTTCCAAGTAAGTATTCACACTGCATCTCTAATATTTTATTTTATTTTTCAGTCATAGTAGTGGAAATATTGAAGCTGCTAAATATGTACAGTTCATTAAGAAATAAGGTTTCCTCCCCCATGAATTCTGGAGTTTAGGAAAACTGATACAGATGGGTTTCTGGTCTATGTCTGTGCTTTCCAGGGAGTATTGTAACATAAATAGAAGGGTATAAACATCTGATACATAAGAATATTCCTATGTCTCATAGTATTCCTCTATCTTGCCATGTCAGTGCTGTCGCTACAGAAAAAAGAGACTTTTTTGAAACAGAGACTTGTTGAATCTAAACAGAGTCTCATCTCACAATTGGATTTCACTTTTGGATGCAGCTTATTCAAAATATCTCATGGTAATAATTTGCCAGCCTTTCTAGCATAGTTTTGTAAGCACAACAATTACTGTTGTCTAAACTTAGTTTGCTGCCTAAGGAATGTAAAATATCTATTAAAACAGTAAAGGAATTTACAACACAAGTGGTGCACCAGGGAAGCAAGATGAAAGTTCAGGGAAGCAGGATAAAAAGATTACCCCTTTATCAGGGCTGGTCTTTGATAGTGTTTTATGTAAAGTCTGTAAAATAGTAAATACATTGTGGAATTCAAACCAAAGCAGTAAACACTCTGAAGAGTATCAGGTAAATATGTTACTTCCTGAGCAGTAGCTGTAGTTAATTTTCAAACAATTATGAACCATGTAAAAAATCGTGGGGGTGTGTGCAGATGCATGCCACTGCCCTCTTACGCATGAAGCGTTTGACTCAGAGAGGCTGGAATAGTCTGGTGCCAGGACTGAAAGGAACAGAACTGCTGTTACATCAGAGCATTTATTCTTTCTTACTACCAACCATAGGCAGGGAATTGCACTCTTCAGACGTTTTTACATGAGAGGCCTCACTTCTTGAAATTGTCCCATCCTTATGCACAGTTCATTAGTTCCTTGTACAGTTTTTTACTAAGTACATGATGCAAAGAGCAGAAATCCCTTAAAAGCACAGATTTGAAAGATGAAGCCTTCCAGTTACTCAACCACCTGGATTTCTAACATTATAATGTCTATTAATATTTGTTTGTATTTTACACATTTTTTAGTGTAATGAATTGTACTTCTGTACAATGGGTTTCAGGCACACTTTTTTTTCCCTCCAATGTATGTTGCTTCTCTCCACCTGGAAGCTGTTGAGTACAGAAGCAAAGGGCAAGAGGAATAACAGCAAAAGACAATGTCAGTAGCAGAAAGAACTGATAACACCTTTTTCTTTCCTTTTTTCTGTGTCAGCATCCTTAGTGCAATAAACTCACTGTGTTCTGTGCACTCCTTCTCTTTCACCAGTACCTTATTTTTCCTCTCTGGGCCAAACAGCCTGAAGCCCTCTTCAGCCCACTCTGTTGAAACAATCACACTTTCTATTTTAACTAACTCTTACTTCAATAATTCCTGGTTTGGGCACATTTCCAAGTACCCTTAGTTTTTCCTCTGTCTTTAAAATGTGAGACAGTCTACACTGTGCCAGGCTTTCAGCAACACTGGTTACTTGATAAGTTGGCAGCTCACAAGAATAGAGAACAACATCTGCTGCCCCCTTTGCTGTAGGAGGGACATTCAATATTAGATTTTTTTTTTTATGTGACCACTGTTTTCTATAAAACCTCTAGAATCTTAATATCTTTCCAGATTTTCCATCAGGTTTTGCCAATGAATTATTGGGAAGAGGAGTTAAGAGATGCCCTCTAGAGTCATCTGCATCTAGTTTCTTAGGAAATTTAATGGATAAGTAGTGTGGGATGTTTCAGAATTGCACATCTTTCAACATGCAAATCTTAAAGACATTTGGTAATTAATGCCCTAAATACACTAATGCACTACAGAACAACACCAGGTCCAATTTTCATTCTAATCCTACAGAATGTCCCTGAAGATTGTTACCCCTGACAGCAGGGATAATCCATGTGCCTGAAAAAATCATGTTAGCGCTATATATATTTAGAGTAATGAAACAAAACTGAGGGCCATGTAGAGAAATGTAGGCCTGCAAGAATAAACATATGACGGCATAATTTATTTGTGAATTCCATCCTGAAAGTCTTAAGATAACTGCGAAAGGCTCCAACATAGTAAGACTCATGGAACAAGAGGTGTTATGTCCTATCAAAAAGAAAACACAACAGTGTCTTGTGGCAGTCATAGTCTGAATTCATTTTATTTGTAGGTTCATAAGCATGTTTTTGTTTTGAGCTACATTTTTGTACTAAAATATTTTTAAAGTTTTGGTTTTTCTTTTTTTAATTTAGTCAGAAGGGATCATGTTTTTTCATTAGCCTGTTTTTCCCATGCGATATAGATTATCAAGCACAGACCAAAAAGATTGATCTTATTGCCTTGTAAAATGATCCCTAGAGATATGGTGGCAATCCCATTTCAAAGGCCATGCAAAATTTCCACTGACATCTCCTTAGTAAGAGTTTACTGCTGATGGCCACGCTGATCTTGCTGGCTTTACATTGGCAAGTACAGCACATCATGAAGGATGGCCCATGGCCAACTTTCATCAGTTTCTTGTGGAAATGAGCAAAGATTTTAATTTGGTTTTGCTTTGGTGTCCTGGTTTATTGGGTGGGGTTTTTTTCAGTGAGTACCAGCTTTAAATTACCTAGCTCAGTTACTGTTGGCAACAATTCTAGGAGCAAGGAGCTCAGCATGGTTGATACTGATCCAATTGGTTTGCTGACAAACCGAGTTTTATGCTATCCTTAATGCACTTTCTGGGTTGTGAACTAGCTTTAACTACATCAATGACAAAAATACTTCTGAGGCTTCTGCATTCTGCCAGAAGGTTCTCTTCTGTTCAGGTATTGGTGAGGAGTGGGGAAAAATGAGTTGTAAAGCTAGAAGCCAAAACATACTGAAAGCACATCTTTATGCTGTGTTCTAGGCACCCGGCTTTCTTGATTACCGTATCATTTGTGTATTCGTGTTGTAAACCGGTTCTCGCTGATAAAGTGAACCTGGGATTGTAACTTTATACATAATGCTGCTATTGCAAGAACTCAGTTTTGAGTCACAGGGAGGAAATGTGCAATACAAAAAGTGTCTGTGGCATTAAGGAATAAACATATTACCAGTTCTCAGGGTTTGGGTGAGCTTTTTGTTACAAGACATTCCCACCAGGTTAGTCACAGGAAAACACTGGGCTTATGGGTGCTTATGATCCCTATAATCTAGTTACATCATTCAGTGTTGTACCTTGTAGAAATGGAATAAGGTGTTGGGTTATGTATTTGGTCAAGAATTTGATTTAAATATTCATTATGCTGATGGGAAAATTGTGCCTGCATCTCATTAACCAGCCAGCTTGAATTTGCCCTTACTACAAATAAGGTCAAAGGAAAAACAAAGCAGAATGCATGTTTAAAGAAATCAAGCTAGATGGTACAGCTGTGAAGATTTTAGAAGAGGAGCAGAAATGTTAGAATCCATTCTTAATAAGTTTATTCCAAAATCAGAGTATCTTTTTCCTTCCTTGCATACAGCTGATAAGCTACAGACCTAATCTGTGAAGCCGCAGAGTTGGTCCTAATGCTTCTTTGCCCCTCTAGAATTAGTGTTCTCTCCACAGGGGAGATTCTGGTGGGGACAGAGCATACCAGACCGTGTTCTGTCCTGCTCTGGGTATCTGCCAACTCCATTAAGGTCTGGCCTCCCAAAGATTTGTAAGTGATTCAGGATGTAGTTTTAGAATTATTGACTGCCCTAGACATTTTGGAATGCTTACATGCTGTTTTAATAGTTTGCTATATTGTTAGCAAATTGTAAGCTATTAAAAAGCTATTAGTATTTTCCCCACTTGCAAAGGCTGCATTCCAGTCACAGGGTAAAGCTCTTTCATATGAACAGTAAACCAATAATCACATAAATATTGAAGTAAAATTATCATGTTACTGACTCTAGACTGAGATCAGGCAGAACTGTAATAAACCACTTTCAGTAATAATGAGCTGGAATGACTAAAGTCCAGTTTTATCTTTGAGGAACACTGTGACAATTGTTTGCAGTTTTGGACATCCAAATGTGTTCAAATATACAGATGACAAGAGTTGCAGGGCCCAAACAATTCTTCTTCTTTTAAAATACACAAAAATATCATGGAGGATATTCAACATTTATCAAAGTTTACTTAGTCTTCATTACCACTCCTCATTACCAAAGTATCTGAAAGTAGCCCAGTGTCTGGAGAGTGGATACTTGGCAAATATATTTTTTGACCAAAAAAAAAAAAGCAATTTTAGATAGGAGAAGGAATTGCTGAGGAGAGTCAGAGGCACTTTTGTATGTGGGCTGCAGAGAGGGAAGGAGGTTGTGGATTTTAGGAGATGTCTGTATCCATCATGTCAGGTCTACAATTCCTAGATTCTGCCTTTTGTTATACTTTGTATTTCTAGAAACACACTACAGCTTCACTATGTAAAATCCTGCGAGAAGATAAAGCTAGTCAGTAAGTTTCACATACAGGGAAGAATTCACAATGCTGTGTTATTATATCTAGAGGGGTCCTTCAGTCAAATTAACCCTCCAAGAGCAAACATCCACGGCCAAAGCCTTGGGGTCCTCCAATCAGCAACAGGGTGGAACCTCAGATCTATTCACTCTTTCACACCAAATCTTTAGAGCATATTAAGCATTTTTTTCAGTCTTTCTAGATGAGAAATTTTCATGTCCACTCAGAGCATAGACTCTACAACAGGTGATGTTGTAGATTTTATTTCTACTTTGGGTAACTGCACGACAACATAATGAAAATTCAGAAATTTCTGCAGGTCTTAACAAACACCTTATCCAAAGTGTCTTATTCCAAGAGAAATTATTGGAAGTGTATTTACAGAGGCAGACCTCTTTAAAACCACTTATGCTTTTGTGGTCATGAAAGCTAAAGTGTGACAAATGTGTAGCAATAATGTATCTGTAGTGTGGTTTGTGTTGTTTTATGATGAGTCCTGTAGTTCCTCCTACTGTCCAAATCAGGCAATCTGTTGAAAAGTACCGTAATTTCTTCACCTGCATCTCTTCTGCAGAGAGTTGATTTGGATTTTGGCCCAGAAGAGTCTGTAGCTGTGTTACACTCTCAGACTTAGGAGCAGGGACTGGTAAGATGCTCCAGGATAAATATGTGACATCTTCCCATGTCACATGGATTCATGATTCATAGATTCGTGAATTTCATTAAATTCATGTGTTTTTACAGCAAAATCTACAAGAAGATTAAATTCTAAACTAAGTTATTTTAGAATTTCAAGTGCTGCAAAATGTTGATAGTTTGCCAAAAAAAAAAAAAAAAGTTGTCATGTTAGTTCTTAAAAGCATGCGCAGCTAGGTTTTTTCAGAGAGATTTATTTCCCTAAAATAGCATTTTCTTACTAAAAGTGCCTGCTGGGCAGAGCTATGTGACAGGCAAGTAGGATTATCAGCATGTTTACTTTTCAAACATCTCTGCCACACTTGAACAGTTCTGCTGTGCTGTCATACATTAGTGATGAGATAGATTGTGAAAGAGTTTGTGTACTAGGATATAAAAAATTAAAATGTTACAGCCTTTAATGTGCACTACCATTTTAGTTCCAAACTAGTCAAAGCAGTATCCTTGTACCAAGGGAAAGCATTTTCTTTGACTTTAGTATCCCTTTTTGGAATGTACCCTCAGCTCCAAGGAAAGTTGCAGCCCCATTAGCACAAATTAGGCGTCTTAGTTGTCTGTAAGGTACAGCAGCTCCTTTACAGCTTTGGTTCTCTGCTTTTCCCGGTACACTTGTGAAAGGATGTAGGCAGAGGTTTGGATGTGATCAATGTACCAGCCACGTACTGTGCTTTTGTCCATGATATCTTGGAAGCAAAAAGCAAACATTTATCATGTAGCTTGACTTTGAAGGAAAGTTTTTACTTACACTGGGATGAAAGTAAGGGAATAAAGGGACAAGTTCCCCACTGATTTTTAACAGAATCACTATAATTCTGCTACTACAGTTCTTTATAAACAGAGGAATGTAGAAAAAAATGATCCCAAAACTATCTTTGTTCAAAATAAGATTAAGTAAGTGAGATAAATTTATGGAGTATTCGTGTCACTACTTTGGATTTCTTTCATAAAGCTTGAGACTTGGCTTCTAAGTCAATAAGGACATTGAGACACAAAATGAATTCTCTGCGGCTGCTAACGCTACAAGGCTGTATAATCACTCTGGGGTTGCCAAAGATTTCTCTTTTTTTTTTTTTTTTTTTTTTTTTTTTTNTTTAAGATTTGTGTCACTTTCACTCCCACACATATGGCAAGAGAACTTTGCATTGGCTTAGCAGAAAAATCTTATCTCATAGATCATTACTAGCAATAAATTCCAGCCTTTGTGCTTACTTACATTGTCCCACAGCCTGGAGTTGCTGATTTTGTAGAACTAGGAATGTGGGCTGTAAAATATTTACTCACTAGCATGCCCCCACCACCAAAAGAAACCCCAATCCCAAAAAAACCATGCCATGCCTCAAAACCAAGCCTCAAGCTCTTTCATTGTGAAGTCAGCTTTGAAAATGTAAATCACATGAAACTGGCTCTTGGGGCCAAAGAAAACAGGCAGCTGGATTCCATCCCCCAGCTAAGAATCAGCCCTTAAATATCTCTTAAATAGACACTTTATATGAGCTATAGTCAAACTCATTTTCAAGTAATGTTTTCCCACGTGTCCCAGAAAACGCAAACAGCAACTCTGTGTGTGGATGGACTGGGGCACTGACAATGGGTAAGTGTGCAAAAAACCTGCAAACTGCTAATGCAGTTCTACCACAGTTCTTCTCTGAAGTCACACCTGTGCTAAAAAACTGATGTATTTTTAATCCACATCATAGTCCTTATATATAGCTAAGGCAGCTGTGCTCTAAAGAACTGTCAGCAAATGGCCTGTGCTAGGTCTTTTCCTGCATACTAGTTCATACATTGGTGAGTATTTTTTCTGGTATTGTCTTCTGGAAGCATTCTTATTTATGGGATTTATTGTGCTGATCCTTTTCTATATGACAGGCATGGGAAAAAAGAAGGCAGAGCTACCTCATACATGGAAGACTTGGCAACTTGTTGCTAAAAAGACTGGAAAGATAAGAGAAGGTAAGACAAACGAGACAAGGACTGGCACACATGCATTTATCTCTACAGGTTCAATTAAATAATGTGCTGGGGGGGGGGAAGCAAAGGAACAATTCCTAGTACTAAACTACAGATCTCCAGTTTAGCAATCTGTCTCCCAGAGTAGAATTAATCCTACTATTAATAAGCAGGATCAGAGTTAATAATGACTATCAAGTGTTGCTGGGCAGCAAATGTATTCTCCGGGTGTGGGGGAGTTTGGTATGGAGACACCTGAGTGCAACATACTCTCATATTCCTCATAATCAGATTTCAGATGAAAAATTGGCAACTGGCATATAATAAAGCCAGAATATTTTCCAAGAGTCACAACAATCATTCTTGAGTAGCTTACCCCAGCAAAAACATGCAGAATAACCAATCAGCTTACAATGAACATGAAATGCCTTCCCCTTTGTTTTCGTAGGACAAATTAATATTTTGACTCTAGGTAGTGTTGCATAACATGAAAGGTATTAGTTTTAACCAATATACCAGCACAATCCAGGAACAAGCTGTAACTTCTTTTTGGCATTTTTATTTTCAGTTTTCCCAGTGACTATTAGTGAGTGCATGGAAGTATTTTTTAATCAGTCCTGTTACACATTCATATACCCAGCCATCAAGATTGAGGTTAGTGTGTTATAGCTGCTCTGGGAACCTTAACTCACTTGCATTGACTTTAGGAGGATTAAGTCAGAAAAAATACTATTATAAAGCCATTTTTTTGTATTTACTTGGCAAATACTCTTGTCAATTTAAAGTTTCCCATGGGAGGTGTCAAGAAGTCACTGAAATTCTCCTGGGCAAGGGAGGGAGAGTGGTTGAAACCATGGCCTCCATGCTGCTTCCTTCAGTATTTTTCTTCATGTCATTAGTGCTGTACTCGACACTTTCCCCTCAGCTTCCATTGGAAGAGGGAGTGAGCAAATGTAAAAATGTTCGTGAGAAATGGAGGCAAGAAATATAGAAAAGGCTTCCCTGCTGTTTTATTTGGCTACTTCTAGGCCTCAGTAACAGTAAACTTAGCCACAGAAAATTAGTACAGAATATATTGTCTAGTATGCACAAAACCTCCCAGATGCTTTCAGTGCATTTTTTTCTCCAGATCACTCTGTTATTCTACACAGTCTTCTGGCCAACGATCACAAAACCTTCTGACCTCTCTGTTATCCTATGGCAAGAAAATACAGTTCCCTGAGGCTGCAAAAGCATCGAGATTTCCAGAAATGAGGTACCTGCAATTTCCATGAGCATCAGTGTAGCTATGAGCAGCGTATTCTTCAGACACCACTAAGACAGAAATGCAGAATGGAGGGATAGGGGACACCCCACATCTTACAGGCTTGCCAGTCTTCTCCATTTCAGCTGAAAATACCTGAGTTGAAGTGCCATAGATTGCTTTGTTAAAGCTAGTGACTGTAGGAAGTGATCTGACGTGTCATACTATGGATTACTGTGATCCTCTAACAAGCCCCCATGGTTTATTGTGTGATAAGCCAGGAAATTACACAATTAGTAAATTATTTCAGTTATACATTTCTCACGTTTTTAACTGCTGTAAGGCAGAATAAAACATCTGCAGGGATTTTGCCAGCAAGTGAAAACAAAAATAGTACTAAGTAAATACATTACAACTTGATTAATGCAAGAAAAGCACTGTAGGCTACACAGCTTTTGCTCCTCAGCAGGCCTATTTCAAATTGTATGTTCATACATAAATTTCTCTTACTAACACTGCACAAGCAGTCTGGCACCATCCTTGACAGATGAGCTTTAGGAACTGTTACAAAGTGGTTTAAGTTATAGCTCCATCTGTTATATCCCATCCTTCTGATGGAGATTGTGTTCACTGTGGCAGAATAAGCAGAATGGAAGATGTGTTCATATCCTCACCAACTGCAGCTCAGAGTCTGGTGCCTTGGCTCACACCCATCTTCTCAGCAGTTTAATCAATGGCGCTCTGCTTCGTGCCCAAGCACGAGGGTGGGCGAACATTTCCTTCTGCTGGTCCTGATAATCATCAGCAGAGGGAAAGAACAGACTGTGGTGAACAGGAGAAGCTTAACAAATCACAATGGGATCTGACTCAAGCTTTCTTTAATTTTACTGTGAGGAAGGAGGCCTTATGACTGTGCTCATCCATGCTCCACTACTGTTATGTACAGCTAGACCAGGGTTGTGATGGAAAGTCTGCCCATTATGGATCGGAGCAAAGTAGTAACTACAGTAACTGCATGGTTAACAAAGGTTGTGGGCCAAGACTGAACCGTGCTTCCTTTTCAGCTTGGCACTGTTTGACCTCATGGTCTGTGGAGTCAGAATTTGCTGAAGTTTCTGGACAAAGAGGGTTGTCCAATGTTGAGAAAGCAATAGTGGTCGTCTGAGAAAAGGTGACAAAGCAGTACTAAGTGAATAAAGTGAGTTAAGTTATTCAGGGCACTGTGATCATTAACCGATGTACTAAAGGCCACAGTGGAATAGGATATAGAGCTCAGTGCAATCTGGCTTTTCTACAGCTGGAAAAAAAGTGCTATATTACTAAGCTAAAAATCACATCAGGGATATTTTAGTGCCATTGAAATAATTCTCACATATTTAACAATAAATACAGGTCTACTAAATAAGGCTTAAAACTACTGAGTATAAAAAAAAGTATACTCACATTTCTTATAATTAAAAGACATAAAAGTATGTCCAATGTTATGCCCAAATATACTCTATTGAGACGTTGACTGTCATAGACTTAATCTTTTAGGTTCTTCTTACAATGTTTAAAGAAGAGGATTAAAATACTCCAAGCAGCTATGTCAGTTATCAAAACTAATGTCAGTGGGAAAGGGTCAATTAAATGTGCTATAATTGTGGCAAATTAGTTGCATTTTATTTCTATCTTTCAGACATCTTTATCAAGAATTGTTACAGATTTCCAGAATAAAAGAGGTTGGAAAAGACCTCTTGAGATCATCGATAGCAGATCATACTAGCATGAGTATCACCATGCTAGCTAGGCCATGGCAGTGTCATGTCCAGTCTTTTCTTAAACACATCCATACAAAGGAAGAAACAGAATTTAGAGGAAATATAACACCTACAGCAGTTTATAAAAAGCAGTTTTAAGCAGGGCTCAAGTTGGTAGAGCTCCGCAATAGACAGAGTTATGGCTCATCATTCATGGCACCTCAGGTTTTCTGTCCTTTCTGTATCTATATCAAATCAATCACTTCAAAAAACAGCTACACACCTTAGTTTTGCAAAACTTCTCTGACAGCATTTAAAATAGTTGTAGCAGCAATAAAATAAAAAACAGTAAGAATATTTGATTGCTCATGGGGGAGCCAATAGAAGAAAGGTATGCCATCCCTGAAGTATTGCTTGAAATTTAAAAATTTTTAAGAGAGATAGAACCACAGTTTTTTAGCCAACAATTTGAATTTAGGGAAGTTTTATTCTATATCAAGGACACAGCCAAAGTGTATACTTCATCCCTTCCCCTAGGGGAGAGATTACTGTCAGGACTGTGTGCAGGATACAGCAAAAATTAGGGTATGATTGGTTCTCCTCAGAACACGTCTGCATCAGCTCAAGCCACAGTCCTATTTAAATCTGAACTGTATTTTTTCCTGGCTGACTACAGTCCCTAAGGGAACATCCATCAGCCAAGCAGAAGTGAATCACGCAACGCCCCAGCCTCACACTTGATACAGTCAACCTCAGGGATGACTTGTGAAAGAACCGTCACAGCCATCCTGAAACTGAGTGAACGCTGCCTCACTGGACCTTTCCCACTCTGCAACCTGCCCATGGCTTTGGCTTCTGTTGTGCAGCTCATGTGAAAAAACTCTCCCAAGTCTTTGGCTCTAAACTGTATTGTTAAAAAGAGAGTGAATGGAATTGGCTAAATCCCATCTTGGTATAAAAATGTCTTGGAAATAAAATCTGGAAGAGTGCACCAGATCAGAGGTGCTCAAGGCAAGCAATTTAGGAGCAGCAGCTGAACTCATATATATATATATATATATACACACACACACAAATATATATGCACACATATATATATATACATACACATATATATATACATACACACAGTATATATGTAGTCTCATAAGTAACTGAAAATTAATATATCTTTGTGGATGCAGCTCAATTAAGACTTTAGTTGATGAAGAAGTGTTTTTAAGACTCTTGCACAAGCCAACCATTCTAAGTGCTACAATTTGAATTGATGAACTCATCAGCTCAGCAGGAAAACGTATCAACTTGGAAATGCATCTGAAGGGTGAACTGCATTAACGCACAAATTTAATTTAAAGGAAGCTCTTTATGGGTTTTAAAACTACTACTTAAACTATAAAATTTGCTCCATTTAAACTGCTATGATAAAAATGGCAAAAAATGGCTTAGAAATGGTAAACATTGATTTCTATTTCATGCTAAATTTGAGTCTACATGGTTCATGAATGAACAAATGGTAAAATAAGACTTGAGAAAGCAGTTATTTGAAAAGAAAAACATTTTAAAGGATTGAAACGTTACATTTCTATATTTGCCTTTGGTTAATCACAGCTAATAAAATTATGTAGAGTGTAGCTTTATTTGAGCCCTGATGTGGTGCCTATAGTGGAGACAGAAGTCAAATCAATAATTTAGTCAGGGGCATGCTTCTACCCCAGGCTCTGGAAGAGGGAAAGATCATACAGAGCCCAAACATACATTTCAACTGTTCTAAAAGTCTTGTATTTTATTTAAATTTGCATCTAGTCATTTGGGGAAACTGGACATACCACACCATAAAGCTACTAGAGAACACCCTGAGCACGGCTACAAAAATGGTGAAGGACCGTGAAGGGAAGCCATATGAGGCACAGCTGAGATCACTTGGTCTGTTCAGCCTGGAGAAGACTGAGGGGAGACTCCACTGCAGTTACAACTTCCTCCTGAGGGGAAGAGGAGGGGCAGGCACTGATCTTTTCTCCGTGGTGACCAGTGACCGGGGGAAGGGCCTGAAGTTGTATCAGGGAGGTTTAGGTTGGATATTATAAAAAGGTACTTCCTCCAGAGGAAGGTTGGATACTGGAGCAGCCTCCCCAGGGAATTGGTTATAGAATGACCGCCAGAGTTGCAGGAGTGTTTGGACAATGCTCTCAGGCACACGGTGTGATTGTTCAAGGCCAGGAATTGGACTCTATGATCCTTGCAGGTCCCTTCCAACTCAGGACATTCTATGAGTATATGCTCCTCCTATCCTCCAGGAAAAAGAATGTAAAGTTTTGTAAACAGACAAAGAATTGTATTGATGGGTATTTCCAGAAAATGGCCTTATACAAGGAAATAAACAAACCGCAGGGCCTTAGGAATTCCTGTTCCGGCTCGGCCTCGCCGTGTCCCCCCGCGGGAGGCCCATCCCAGGCGGCCGCTCCTTTCCAGCGGCGGGGAACCCGCGCGGAGCCGGGGCGCCGCTCCCGCCCGCGTGCTGCCACCTGGCGGCTGCAGGGCCCGCACAACACCCGCAGCCCCCATTCCCCAGGAATTCGGGAAAAGATTTAAGCTTTAGAACAACGAGGTGAGCCGAGAATGCGTGTTGGAGTAAACATACAGCATTTATGCTCAAATGAGAGCAAGAGGGACAGAGAAAGCAGTAAAAGCTTTAGTAAGAATTACTAATAAATAATGCAGATTTCTCAAGAGCACGAAGAGCCTTGCTAGGAATGTGGTAGATTGGAACCGGATTAAAATGAGCCATTCACTTACCAGACCACAGAAAAACCTGTGCTCTACTTGGTTCATGTTCCCCAACCAGGTAACACATTTTTCTGAAGTTTCTTCTAGCAGTAACTTCAAATAGGCACCCGTCAGGCCTCTTTCAGGCTTTGCTCTTCAAAAAAGGCTTTAGGCATCAGTGCTCCTGGTAGAGTTCTGTACCTGTTCGGCTCAAAACAGCTCACTGCTGGGGGTCATACTTCTCTCTGCTGATGGCTTTTTGCTTGTTTGGTTGCTTTGTTTTTTTTTTAACATTCCACAACTGAACTTAGAGTTGGCTTCAAGGGTTAAGAAGCAAGTCTGAGGACAGAGACATCAGTGTTATATAGTTCACAGAATATATTTCGTGTAAAAAATACCATTCCGAATCTCAATTTGCTATTAGAGCTACAAGAGAAAATTCAAGGTGAATGTAATATGCACACAAGCCACATGCTCAACTAATTTCAATGAACTGCATAGAGACCAATTAATTATCTTGCAGTCACACTGTCCCTGATGTCATTAATACATTAAATATTGATTTGAAGTTTCAGATGAAAGTATTTCTTTTGCAGACAAACTTATTTACTGTGTTGGTTTTAAATTAGCTTTTGAGGGATTTCAAGGATATTAAGACTTGGGTGGCAGGTCTGAAGACAATTCTTAAAAAACTGTCCAAAATCTACAAGTATTTTTCAAATTATTAATTGGTAAAAAAAGCTTTTTGTAAATCTTGTGGTCTGCAGATTATGCCCATTTTTCTCACCAGAAGCAAACCAGTACACAGCGTAAGAAATGAAGACTGTCAATAATGATATGATTTCAATTTAAAGGAAGTGAACACAGCCCAATCCTTAACTCCAGTAAGACTGTATCACCTTAAGGGGATTCAAAACCATACAGGACAGAATATACATGTTGTATATTTTGTTGTTTCCTATAGTTATTCTATATTATTTTAAATCTAAAGGTTTTGAGTCCTCCCTCCAAAAGTTGGGCAAGGCACCCTCCAAAAGTTGGGCAAGGCATAATTTGAAAACTCAAACCTGAAAAAGGAAAATAATTCAGAATCATTCTTTAATAGTGACTTTAGGGTGTATTTGCTAAATGCCATGAGTGATGTAGCTCATGAGGATCATCTCTCTGAATAAATTATGCAGCAGTGAAAAGTGGAATGAAAGAGAAGCCTGGTAAAAGGTTTACTGTGGGAAGAAAAAGGAAATAAAGAAGGAATGGGAATGAGAAGAGAGGCAGCATAGCCCAGAACCAACGCTGTTTCCAACAATTGATCATAGTTTCTCATCAGATGAAGTAAGAGGTGTTTATCAAAGCAATAAAGATATAAAGAATAATCTATTAGAGGCAATTTATTATTATTATTAATAATTTTATTCTCACCGCAGAGTCCCACGATACTGCTGAACTAGATTAAGTTTAGTATCTGTCTAAAAAAATTAACACTTTTCAGTGAGCAGAATTTTAATAATGACACCATAAAACAATTATACAAAATCATGTACATATTTTGACAGTTTAAATAATATATATATATATATACACTTGTTTTTACTTTGTGGAAAAGCAACTTTTGACAGTTTTACATTGTGACTGGTTGTAGCTGAAAAAAAAAGGAAACCAAACCTATTTTTCTCCAGTAGGGCACTTGGAAGTTTGACAGTTTATTAAGTTCATAACAAGAGACTTACTGTAGTGAGTAAACCAGCAAAGCTGATGCAGAGATGATGACTGGAAAACAACAGAATCCCTAATGTCTGCCCTGCATAGTACTGCCTTGACACAAGGAACAAGGAAATGTGTGTCAGAAGAAACCTGGTTTTGCTTGTAGGGTGGTGGAAACCAAGTTTACAATACAGGACCCAGAAGATGTGAAGTATTACACAGCACTTGTGACTGCAATGTTTCCTTTTCCCCTGTGGCTGCTGGAGCAATGACTAGAACACTCAGACTTCAACGCCAAACTGGAAACCCCTTCCCCCTTTCAGTTCAACAGTGTAGTACATTATCATTCACTAGGTTACAAAACTCAAGAGAGGCAAACAACTGGGATTTTTTGGAAAGGGGATAGGAAAGGGGAAGAAGAAGAAAAAGGAGAAAAATTTTGGAAAAGAAGTATTCTAGCTCCAAATGGATTTTACAATCTCAACACCCCGCCCCCCCCAAGACGTTTCAAGGATGACTTATGTACCAGTTTGCCCTGATTCAGAAATACCACCAAGATATTTCAGATGTGACAGAAGCCGTCAGCTTCAAAGTACAACAAAAGTGGAATGCTTGAACTGGACCACTAAATTAAGATACTATTAAAATACAACCATGAGAGTCAATAAAAATAAAATAATTTCTTTGTGTAGGTGTAAAGTATGTAAGTAAATAGCTAGATGTATTTCCACAACAGAGTAATGCTTCCAACTGTTCTACCGTACCAGCTATCTGCTCACATGGCAGAAATTGTGTTTTTTAATTATAGGTCTCAGTTTTGTATCAGAATATATACAGGTATGTCTTTCTCTATTTTTTTTTGAATTTGAGAGGTTACAAGTTTAGGGATTTTTTTGTTTGGTTTGTTGAGGTTTTTGGGTTTTGCTGATTTTGTTGTTGTTGTTGTTGGTCGGTTGCCGTGAGCTTTTTTAAATTTTGGGCACCGAATATTTAAGGAACACGTATGCAAATCCACACAAGAGAACTCTAAAGGTATCTCAGTTTAAAAGGCATGTTTTTTCTTTTTCATACAATCAACATTCTTTTTTGAAGTCTTGCCTCTCCTGACCCATGTTACATTCTCCACTACAGTTTGTTGTTCAGCTGTGCAGACTTCAGACACTGGTATGTAGTAAGCACTAAGGAATTTCCTGAGTCAGGTTTATTCATCATTACCTGTAAAAAGTAGAAGAGGGGGAGAGGCAGGGTGAAAAAGAGAGAGACACACAGACACAAGTCAAGCTAGGGTTACAAAACAATCTAGAAACCACAATTTAGTAAGCAATAACACAAGAATCCACTTAGCCTGTCACCAATGAGGTGACCATGACCAAAGCTGCCTTAAAGCACTACACACAAATATTGAACATCGTGTCATCTTGGATTAGTGAATTTAAGATAGTTGCACCTCAAGTGGCCTGCTTCAGTTAGAACAATCCTCTTAGGAAAGAGCAACAGATTTTCTCCCAACATTTCTTATTTGAAGAGTATAAGGCTGTCTTAAAAGACAGAAGCTCATGAAGATCCTTCTGTCTGTCACTTGTCCTCTCTTCACCCCTATTAGCATAGGACTTTTTTATTTAAGTGTCTGAAATGTGCAGAATTACTTTTTCTTATCATTTTTTGGATGCTACCACAGATTTGTAAAATGCAGAATTAGAACTGAATCTAATAAAAATAGCCACTTGTTAATCAGCATTTTGCAAGATGAAAGTCAGCTCATTTTAATAGGATTCACTCAGACAACAGCTTGTAATTATATGCCAACATTTCAGCAAATTTTCATTTAAGCCTTTTAGTACTAGTTTTAAAATATCCTAAAGAGTAGCAAGAAAAGAAAATGGTGACACTATAGTAACCATTTTCTTGCTATTCTACATTGCCAGTCTTTTGGACACTTGAAACATGAACTACTAAGATGTATCTTTCCAAATCTATCATTAAATCAATAAATTCTGCCTGAAAAAAATACTTTTCAGACATTTCTCTGTCATACTAACACAGCATGAAAACAACATGGAACTGATTGGTCTTACCTAGCAGTTCTATATCAGTAGAAAAAAAAAATCAGGAAAATGTAATTTGGATTAGAATTTTAAGAAAAAGATTATGTTTTTATAACTAGTTTTAAAACCCCTTCCCCAAGTATTTACATATAAAAGTCATAGAAAGCCTTACACTTACTTCACCTTGCACTGCTAATGCAACACATTTGTAAAAGAATTTAAAAGATGCAGAAGGTACATATTGGTTAACATACATTAGAAGATCTTTTTGAAAATTGAAATACATTAAAGGGTGATCATTAGACACACTTCTAAATATGATGTTTCTGATTTCTATAAAACTAATTAAAATATAAAATTTCTTCTTTTTCCCCTCTCCAGTGAAGACTTTCACCATTAGAAATCTAAAAATATGTAACAGCAGTTAAATTTTTGACATGAGAGAAATGAAAAAAACCAAAACCATTCCCTCACTGATGGTGGTCTGAGCAGTTTTTCATAAGAGTGACTCTGAGAGATGGAGGAATATCAGCCTTGCAACCTGTGCTAAGCTGGGTAGGGCTCCAGAGCAAAATAAATTATTTTCATGTATTACTGAGTCACCAACTAAGATGGATGGTACATACACATCAAGGTCTTCTGAAAAATGCTAATTATAGGATAAAGAGCTCCATGAAATTTTCAGAAAAGGAGTGACGGTGCAACCTATTAAAAGTAACATAGAAAGCATAATACCATTTTAGCTAAAAGTTCTTTAATTCTTAAGATAAATCTGGTTTTGATTCTGCAAGTTTTGTGCTGGATTTCCTTTTACCCATCTGTGAAACGATTTTACAGAAATTAAATAATTACATTGTACCTTTTGCAAGCCAATTGTTACAGTTGACTGTGCATGCAAATTCTGTTCAATCAGAGTGGTCAGCAAAGTTGGCCACATTTTGTTGCATGAATAAAAATACCCTTTGTGAAAAACTTGAATTAATTTAGCCAATCAATATACCAAAGCACAGCTATATTCTGTGATACTATGATGTTTTAAAAGTATATTGGAAGCTATATTGAATATGACTGAGAAAGAACATAAAACAAGCCCTAACTGCCAGGACAGATTGAGATTACCTTCTTGGTAGGCTCCATCTGCCATTACCAGGTGAAGTATTTTGGCATACAGGTGCTTGTGTTCATTTCCAAGAACAGTCTGAACTATGGTTGAACAAATATCAATATTTTCATCTTCATCTTCAAGTATAGACTAGGGGAAAGAACAAACCATGTTGCCAAAATTAAAATGGGTATAAAATTAAATAGTTCAAATTTATTAAATGCAACTCGGTATAACCCACTGGCCAGTCATTTTATCTGTTAATATTTTAGTGTGCCAAAACAGATTAAAAGACTATAGAAAAAACCTTTTACTCTAGTCACACAAAGAAATTAGTTAATTGGCACAGCAAACAGTCCTAGGTACTTGTTTCTTAAAATATTTCCACTTGAGTTTATTCCACAAACCTTTATTTTCTCATAAACTTCAATTAATTTATCAAAGCCTATTTCCTGCTCCAGGTTATATCTCAACTCTTCTAAATGGCTGAAGATACTATCACATTCTTCACATTCACTGGCAATCTCTCCATCACTATTATCTAGAAGGAAAGAAAACAACAGTAAAACCCCCTCAGTTTTCCTACATTCTTAATGTTGTTTCGAAATCTCTAAAACAAATATCCTTTAAAAACAACCAAACAGGTAAGCTCAGGAGCACTGGATGATGCTGGCAGATGTTCTGACAATGTGCAAGAAAATAGGAATAGTTCCTTTCTTGAAAAAAATCCCAAATCCCAAATGGGAAGCATCCAGCTATCCCCTCCAAATCCCCACTCTGACAATTAGCCATAGAGGTATTCAGTCTGAAGGAAAACAGGTATGGTCTTAAAGCAGAATTCTGGTCAGCAAAGTAGGTCAAGTTCCACACCACCACTATAAATTTCTGAGGTGAAACTCATGAAGGGTGTAGCAGCTGTCCCACTCAAGGGAAAGGACTTCCTTAATGAAGCAGCTGTCTTCCAGCAAAAAATAAGGACATGTATGTTACCCATCCATTACTTTCTGTCCTGAGATACATCTTGTCCCATGGAGAAGGTCTAAAAAACCCATTACTAATTTAGCTACAGAGTTCCTTGTTCTTTTATAACTGCATCTCCTTTGTGTAGCAAATTAGGTATGCCAAGTGGTGCAACAAGATACAGGAGAGAAATCAGGATAATTTTGCTTATAGGCTACAGAAGCCTTAAAAATTGGTTTATAATGGTAAAACGTTAGGTAAATTTAACAAAAATGATGTTTTAAAAAATACAAGACAGAATCCCTATGTAAAATTCCATTGTAAAATGCAAGAAAAAATACTTTCTTAAATAAGCATTCAAATTTGGAGAGAACTTGTCTACTAGGGAAAAACTTTACACATTTCAGGGCATGTAATATCAAACCTTAAAATACTACTGCCGGGTAGATGACAGACTTATGACTTAGTACTAGAACTCTACTACTTACAATTCTCATATATGACTAGTGTAAGGTATAGTCCTGACCAAATCACATCATTCAAGTATCAACAGTCAAATCAATAAGAAATTAACATTAAAATAAAAAGTTGTAGATGGGTTAGAACCCCATTAGGTTATTTCTAATCCTCTATTTAACATCTAGATCTCGAGCAGATTTTGTCTCAAATTCTATCTGTTACCCTTTTGAAGGCTGGCCTGCCTTCCTCCCTGCCCCACAATGAAACTGGAAATTCTTAGAGAATATCTAGAAGGTAGGACACTGGTATTAAACACTAGCACTTGCAACAACAGCAGAATCACAGACACAGATAGTATTCCATGTGTATAACATCAGCACTGCCATAAAATTAAAGACATGAACAAAGTTTATTTTACCTTAAAATAATTACTGGAATGTATTATTAGATGTTCAAATTTTTTTTCAATAGAAATTACACAAAAGCTTTGTTTTAGATGTGTTACTGATTTTCTGCATCTTTTCTTAACTATATTTCTAATTGCACTTAATTTTACAGCAAGAGTAAAATACCTTTATTTCCACCAGAATTTAAAATACAGAAATGAGACTTCAGGATGCTGTGCATATCTAATGCAAAATGCTAAAAGCAGTAATTAATTTATCTGTCTTACTTTTAGTCTGACTGCATTAATACCTAATTTTGGCTAAGGACAAGGTGAATAATTTCATGTTCCTTCTGACTGCCTGTTAAATTACTTAACTGTAATTTAAGCTGAATCCCAGATACTCCAGTCGTGTCTATTTCTTTTTCACACTTACAGCCATGAATTATTCAACACATACAATGCATTCTGTCTTTGATCTTCCTTGAAGCCAAGTTTTAGACAACTTAGAGAAAAAGGCACTTACCATCACTACCCAACAAACAGCCAAGCTTTAATTTGCAACATGGAATGTTGCTTAGATGCTGACCTTAGCATTCAGAAAGTCTGAATATTATCTGATTTTTTTGAAACTTATGTATAAAAACTATCAATTATAGCTTTACTTCACTGTAAGTTAATGAACTAAAACATTATTCTGTGTCTGAATTTTTAACATGAATAAATAACTTATAAAACAGGTATCACAGAAATTATACCTGACTGCCATTCTTCATTAAGAGCACTTTCACTGCTGGGGTTATTTTCATCTCCTTCATCCAGCTCAGTACCATTTGTTATGCATTCCACAGCATTAGCCTTTAGAGTAGACTCCTCTTCTTCACTCAGTTCCTCACTAGGCTGCTCTCTAAGCAACTGCTCCATCGAATCCCGGAGCTCCTGCAAATCTGTATCTGTCTCTCCGAACATACTAAAGGAATGTGATACAAAGTTCAGATAATTAATACTTTGCAAGGCAAACCCTGTAGAAAGAGCTAATTTCTTTTGTTAAGCAGCAAATTGAAAAGCTAGTCTAGCTGCAGGGGAAAGAAAAAAAAGAGACACCCTCCACCCTCCCTCCCCCAGCAATTTGTTACCCGGGTCCAACATGACTACAGCATTGATACCAATGTATCATGCAACACACAGGGAATAAACAGGTATCCCACAGTCTCATAAAAAGAGAGTAAATCCTCAATTCAACTTAATGAGGAAGGTAATTTCAAAATCCTTGCATTTGTCCACTATTATAGAACCCTGGCAAATATAACATTTTCAATCCAGATAAAAATGTGTCTGGAGCAAAAAAGAGATCTAGCTCTAATCAGAATAGATAGGGGATTAGTTAATTCAGATTTTGAAGCCCCTGAAAGAATCTGGGGGACTTGAAGAACATTCTAATACAACAACAAGCAAGATTCCCAGAACACAGAAAGAATGGAAATATTCAAGAAATTTTATTTCTAGAAGAGCAATAGCAATCAACTTTGAGTTGTTTGAGCAAAATGCAAGCTGTGGACACCAGACAGAATAGCACCTTGGATAGATTTTGGGAAGGAAATTCAGACAGCTATTATATGCAGTATACCCCATTAGCTTTTCAGTTCTCTGGAACAACACTTAAAGTAAATGGTGATTCAATACAGAATTTTTAAAATCTGGGTGAAAACTCCATGCTGGTATAGTGTGTATAACAGTTAGTCTCTAACCAAAAACATTCTTGATCTAAGATGCCTGTTAAAATACTTGATAAACTTGATACACTCACATATCCTCAGAGTCAGAGGGTCCTTCTTTGGCTTGCTCATCTTCTGTATCATCTGTTTCAAGATTATGTTGATGCTGCACATCTGCTACACTGGGAACATCAACTAAAGTTCTGTACAGTTTGTAAAGATCTGGGAGTGAACATGTTCTCAACATCTACAAGGGCAATAGAAAGCCTGCTTGGTAACAATATTAAAGACAGTTTGAGTTTACAAAACACTAAAATGAGATTTCACTGTTCTTCAGGCTTCCTGATTCACAGCCAGAAGCTGTGCTAGTAGATTAAATGCTACAGGAAAACAGTCACTTGGTTGGCAGAAGTGACAAGATATCTTTGCTGCCCTGTTCAGTGATTGTTTATGATGGGGAGGTAGTGATAATTCTAAAAAAACTGCACAAAAAGGAGAAAGCAGATAGGGCAAGTTAGGAATGTCTTCATGAACTCCCTCAGTAATGTCTCAGAGAAAGGGTGGAATTCCTCCACTAACACCTGGAACACAGAATGCTGAACGGTGAAACCAGAGACTTTCACTGCTGCATGAGACTTGCTAATACCATGAGCACAGTGCAGTTGAACTACAGGGCAGACACGGCTAGACAAACAAAAACACCTGCTGAAAGAGTCGTGCCGTCTGTTCTGGACTCATTGAACTTCACTAAGAAAGTAAGAATAACACTATAGAACAAAGAAGTATTCCTTTTGAGTTTTTTAAACTTGCCTTTGGGTCGTTTGCATCAAAAAGTCCTGTAGAGAGTCCAATCAACAGAGAACTTTTGCCTTTATTTCTTGCTGGTGATATGGAACGTGAACGAGGTACAAAAGACTCTTCCTGTGAAGACTGAGCTGACAGAACTGGTGAGGCTGTTGGCACAGCTGTGGGCTGTATTACCTTCTGGAATAAGGGTTCAGCTTGCTGAGAGTCACTGGAACAAGTTTCTGATGTGGTAAAAGAAAGTCTGTTACAAATCTAACTAGATTAAAACCCCAAAATACTTAAGGAAAATGTAACAACTGTGAATACACCTAACTAATTTCAGTTATACAATTAGAGGGAAAAGTAGATAGCACTTTAAAAGTATTAAAATACTTTTGATTATTTTAGTAAATACAATTACAATGTGAAATTCTCATTTGAACTTTTGGAGAATATACAACCTCAGCTATAGCCTGTTCTGTTCTCAGGTCTTCTGTTTTCTCATTGTCCAGTCCATGTCTGATACTGTGTCATCCATTTTCACCTCTTGCTTATCACCTTATACTAGAGTTCTTTGAAGTTATCTCAATATAATTCGCCCAAACGGGGGAAAAAACTTATCCAGTTTGCTTAAGCCACCATTAACTAGATGCAAGAGTATCACCAATGATACCTGGCAATATCAACAATGTTTTTTCTGAAGTTATTTCCCAGAGCTCCAAGAACAAGCAATTCTTCTATGCAATAAAGATGTAAGATTGTTATTTGAGGTCACTTACAACATTGAGCTGCAGCTTAGTATTAATTTGAAATGTGTATAAACCAAGCAACACTTCAATTAAGTAAATAATCAGATCTCATAACATCCTAAATAGTCATTTGGAAAAACTGTAACATTCAGAAAGTTAATGTTCATCAGTATGAGCCACTGTCCTGTTCATCTATACAGAGTGTAGCTTTCTTGTAACATGCTTTCCTCCAAAGTGGCAAACATAATACCCACAATTCATCTTCCTAATCCATCAGAAATTTCCTTTTTAGAAGTAAGAATCAAAGAAGCAAATAAAACTTTGCTATTTTGGGGTTAATGAAGTGAGAAGGGTGCCTCAAGCACCCCACACAGCCCAGCCATGGAACATGAGACTTGCACTGACCTGCTGGAGCTTCCTTTTGTGGTTGCACCTTGTTGAGTGCTGCTTTCTCCGAAGCTGCCTCATTCATTCTGTCAAGTTGTGCCCTATTATAACACATCACATCAAGGGGAAATACCATGTAAAAAATGGTCATTAGTCTATTGAAGTCATCAAGTGCAGTAAAACTAACACAACACCAAGCAATGAAGCTTTAACTAAGTGTAATTTTAACTGACATGTCCAAATAAAACTTAGTTAAAGCTCGGGTGTTGGAACCGGAGAGAGAGAGGTCAGAAGAGAGTACTTACGTAGCCTCTTTCTCTTTTACCCACACTTCATGAACAGTGCTAGGAAAATCCTTATTCTCCTTACTCTGGTGCATTTTATCTTCCATTTCTTCCAGCACCTCTGCTTCCAAATCATCAGGCTCTAAAATTAATAGTCATTTACCTTATTAAAAATTAATCCCAACCAAGCAAAAAGATGGGGGAATATATATTTTAAGACTACACTTAAATCCATTAGCTTTAATAATTTTCTGCATTTTGCAGAAACAGAAGAAGTTTTGTAATCCCAGGGCTAAAAGTTTTGAGTTTTTTCTGATACCAGAATAGTATCTTAAAGCTCCAATGAACTGTGTCTTCTAAAAAACTCAGTAACATGCTCCCAGAGATCAAAAGGATGCTGGTATCATATAGGGGAAAAGATTCCAGCACAATTGATGGGGAGAAACAAACCAAGACCCCACCAAATTAACAACAAAAAATTTGAAGCACTTTAGAATTCTGCTTGTAGTCTGAAGTTTTCTACAAACACAGAAAAAAACGTTTCTGGAAATTTACCAAATACATTACCAAATCAGATTACAAACAGGCATAGAAAGCACCTGTGTTAATAAAAACCTGCATATTACTTATGGGAAGATATAAAATAAACAGGATAATTACTTCACTTATTGCATTCAATAAATAGATCTTAAGTAGAATTACTGATGAAATGAGTTACCATCCAGCATAATAGGTTTGCTCTGTACCAGGGTGGGTCCAGTTCTTTGAGATTCTTCTGGTACGGTCACAACAGACTTTGTAACACCAACTGGTACTGCAGACTGAGCTCCAACAGGAGAAAAAGCCTTCTCCTCCTTCTCCTCTGATGAAGACTGATGACCTCCTTCAAGAAGTTCTGCAGTACCTAATAGAAAATGATTCTGTTATTTAAACAGTGGTTCACCATCTTTGGATAATAAACGACACTGGCTAACAAGGTAAGTTGGGAAATTTTGTTTCTTTAAAGGAAAACACAAAAAGTTTGCATGCTTTTAGTACATCCATTATAAAGAAGAAAGCTAGAAATATTAAAATTTGGATTTCATGTTACATTATCATTAGTACAAGTTTACATTTGGAATAAATTTAAGTCCTTTTGTCCTTAGAAAGAATGAAGGGCAGGAGTTGACCAGGTAAAAAAAAATCAACTGATATGGTAAGTCACATGCTGCCAACAAGGTTACATGAAGCATGTAATGCAACATTCAGATGATGACATCCTTTCAAAAATAGGACTGTCTCTATTAAAAGGCAAAGTTTAGGACTTTTCTGCAAAATGAAGATTCTTTCCTTTCAGCACACCCTGGTTAATATCTTACCACTTCACTGAGTTTGAAATATTTTGGTGTCCTCCAGTATCAGCTTGTGCTTACATTCAGAACTGAGGTAACACCCAGAAGTAGAAAGCAAGAGAGAATATAAGAACACACTTCTATTACTTCAAAATTTTTCTCAGTAGATAAATTGTCACTACACTTGCAGTGCAGATGATTACCCACAGTGCTTACCATTTATCTCATCTTGTTCTTCAAGTATGTCAGTTTGCAGCTGCAGCTCTGCTTCTCCTAGGATCCTCAGAACTGAATCAGTAGGGCTTTTGCCCCAGACCTTCCTGTGAGGTTCACCAGTATCTAACTTAATTACTTCCCCCAGAGTTTGACCTTTGGGACACAAACACAAATATAAAAACTTTTCTAAATTAGAATTTTTTATTCATTTTCTATATAATAAACAATCAAACAACCTCCACAAAACCTAAAATTAAATAGGCTACAAAGCCAGAAATCATGTCACCTCACCCCAAGTCATACAGCCTAAAGACTGTGCTTATCTAGAGTTTTTCTTCTGCCAATTCCAATCAATAACAGGAGTTATTCAATACCAGTTGACATAGGCAACTTAATAGCAGCAGTAGTTCTTTTCAGAAACTCAGGCACTCCAAAAGAAAGCAGTATGAGAAATGTTTAACACTGGTATGGAATGGTCTTGAGCTTTACTTGAAACGGTAAACTAGAAAGTTTGTGTTGCTATCCCTTTTGCCATTTATTTCTGTTAATTCTCCCTCCAAGAAAAACAGGATATAAAGTGTCAAAGTAAAACAGAGTAAAAGAAGTTTCTTGATCTTCTACCATTCTAGCACCATAAAACTACTATGCATAGATGGAAGTCTGTCACATTCTCAATGATTATTTCTTTCTACAATGTGAAAGAGACTTTTGGTAAGATATACTGAAACCAGGAAAAAGGGGTTCCAACCAAAAGATCAGAGAAAGCAAGTAGAAAAGCTGGAATGACAGTCTTGACTTAAGAAAGGAAAAAGCTAAGAAAGGCTCAACAGAAATAACAGATATAAATTGAGAAAAATTCTCAGTTGTTTTTTTTTATTTTTATTGATAACACAACATAAAAGGATTTTCAAGTTAAATAAGAAACTTTCATATATTTTAAATGCTTTTTAGTCTTTCTGTTAAATTAGTGCCTATTTAATAGACACAAAGAAAGTAACCCTGCATTTAACTAGGTAACTGTTTATGTATGAAATTATGAAATTATTTATTGAATCTCCTGTGGACCATTTAACTACTCAGCCTGTGCCTCATTCCTTATTTAAGGGAATACATAACCACCCACTTTTTAGGAGCAGATGACACGTAACTGATAACAAGATGATGATAATGAGGAATACTTGCTTTACAAAAACACACACTACAGATGGCAAACTGATTTACTAATACCACGGTGACAAAAAAAAAAGAGAAGTACTTACATTCTGTTCCAGAGAGAGAATCTTCCAGCGATAACTGAGCTAGAGGAACGACCAACTCAGATGCCCCAGATTCCCATTTTTTGCGATCTCCCAGAAGTGGCTGGTCACCTTGCTGTTCCTTACCATCTTCAGATCCAGCTGATTCAGAGGTATTTTTACTCTCATTTTTTCCTTTCTCATCTTCTTGAGCTTTAAGATTTTGATTTAATCTTCTCAGAATGTCTCGCTTACTCTGAAAGAAGGACCAACATATGTATTAAAATAGTACTTTTCTTAAAAGGATACCTAAAGGAAACTGTCTATAATTTGACATACTTGTGTTGTAAAATCTGGCTTTTTTATTTCCTCCTCAGATTCCTGGACAGCAGTTATTACGTGTTCATCCTTTGAGTCCAAGAAGCATGAAATAGAAAGTAGAAGGACATGTCAGAAAAAATTATCTTGAGAATAATAATAGACACAATAAAACCTTTCCAATGACAACTGCAGGTAGACTCAAACAGAATGTTTGATTATTCTGTCCCGAAGACAGAATTTCAAGGGCACCTTCCATCTTTGAACCAATCACTATCTGAAAGTGATGAGTAAATGAATCATTCAATTTAAACGGACAAACAAGATTTCAGAGCATGAAACATGTAGAGATAAAGCCAGAAATTACCTCTACAGTAAGATGCCACCAAATTCCTATGCTACAAATGAGTAATTCTACAAGAGAACCAAAAAAGTGGCAAGCACAGTCAAGGATATTTTGTGAAGAAAAAACAGAAGGGAGAAGAGACAACTTAAGTGATATGTAAATAAGCAAACTACATATTGAAGGCAAAAATGTAGAATTTATAATCTGTGTACGAGGCTCATATTATCCATTTCCAATTGCTCTGGGTGCTATTTTTTAGTCTGTAATAGTCACTGTCTTGCATTACTGAGAGACAAACTGTCCATATAGAAAAAATATGCTAATGATTTTAGTATTTGTCACGATTTATTTTTCCAGCTATCATCTGACACCTTTTAGTCTATTATATTTCATATAAACTCTTAATTGTACATTTCACACTATTCCCATAGTCACAGCCTTCAGGGTGGAATACAGTATGAAGTACTACACTACACCGAAATTTAGAAACAGCCTAGATAACAGTATAAAAAAGCTAGCAATCAAATTCACACAGACTGTTTTAAAAATTTAAATTGTACACGGTTACACACACCTGCTCACTTTCACAATTGTAACATTAAGCAGTTGAGGGAAACATGTAAGTATTTACAACATCAGGACAGAGAGTATGCAAAATAGAAATTAGGATGTTCTTTCAGACAATAAGAAGAGACAGCACTAACAGATTCAAGAATCTTAAGCTTTGTCTTCTCTGTAATATTCAGCACATTCAAGCTCATTGAAAACAATCAATCATTAATATAACATAATCCTATCATTCAAAATTTATCTGCTCACTTCCTCCAAGTAACTAACTCATTAACTCCTCTCTTCAAGAAGCTGATGAAAATGCTGGAAGTTGATGTCTTCTTCGACTAAACATAACTGCCCTGATCAAAATGGAAACTGCAGCCTAGGGTTTGTCATAAGCTATTTTTTTCAAAACATGAATTTCAGTTTCAGAGTACAGATGTGTTACAACAGCTTCCAAGCTTTGGTTTCTTTTTACATTTTTTTTCTTTTTTAAAAATTTCTTTTCCCTAATAAGAAGCAACAAATTTCCTTAACAATTTTTTTCTACCTAACCTTTACATTTTCTCTATATTCTCTTTCCAATCAGTATCTATTTCCTTTCCATTCATTTTACCCTCTTAGCAGAAGTACCTACCACACCCACTTCCTTCAAAGCAGAAGTCATGGAGATGACAGGTACACCAGGCTTCACTGGAAGCTGTGGCTTGGGAAGAGCTGCTCCAGACTCTTGTAGTCCATTCATAGGACTATGTTCTATAGCTTCCACATGAAAAGGCACATTAGGATTCTTTACCCCTTTTGCAATCAGCTGTATAGATTCAATTAAAAAAAAATAAATCAAAAATTAACTTCAAGACTTTGCAGATTAAACACATTATTAACAATTAGGCTCACATAATCCTCACAAAAGGACAATAATGCCACACATTCATACAAAAGACAACTACCCACTGCACATCAGTTTGTCAGCTTTACATCCTGCTTTTTCTGGTCATACTATTACTAGTTGGACTTCTTGTTCCATATCACACAAAAGTAAAAGAAGATAAAATAAACTTTGGTCATTAACAGACCATTAACAGTTGGGGTAACCCTAGTGATTCTTAGGTTTGACATTTTAGTGTCTTCCTGCAAACATACCTAAGATTAGGCTTCTAATTAGGGAATTCTGATTGATACAGGATACTTTCTCCACTTTCAAAACTACTTGTCTTGAAAAATCACAGTATAGGATTTTATTTATACAAAGATATGGCCCTACATACTTTGACTACAGGTAACAGATTTATTTTCTTACATGTTCTTCCCAGGCTCTTTTCTCTCTTTCATATGCTTCCTTTCTCTTTCGCTCCAACTGTTCCTTCAGAACTGCAGCACGAGCATTTGCTTGGGCCTACAGTAAACAAGCAAAAAAAAGACCAACATGAAATCATCAGCAACCTATTTCATGGAACATTTTAAGAAGGAATATTCTTAGGTTACTCATCTCCCTTTCTCTCACTACTGTATAGACTGTGAAAAGAGGAATCCTCTGACAAAATCACCACACAAGTACAATAACTGATCTTTTATGCTGAAATAATGGCAACTCGTCAAAATTTAATTACCGTTCTTGATTTGCACAGTTGTATTTTTAGTGCACATCGTAATCTTAAACAGAGTGATGTAAAATTAGACTCTCTACTTAAAATCAGCTTTGAAGCAAAATGCATTAATCAAAAATATTCAATAGTCAGTTTAAATTTTACCAACTTACTGAAACACAAAAAACATCACTTGCTGTTTCATCTCTAGTTTTCAGGTTAGGCACAAGGTTACCTTATTTTTACACTGTACTTTACAAATGATGGAGAAAAAAATCAT
This sequence comes from Cyanoderma ruficeps, assembly GCA_008694505.1. NCBI lineage: Eukaryota > Metazoa > Chordata > Aves > Passeriformes > Timaliidae > Cyanoderma > Cyanoderma ruficeps. The sequence goes on from VZDJ01007747.1 coordinate 10,139,735, forward strand.
AGCATAGAAAATAGCAATACTTGCTATGGATAATATTGTGAAATAGTTATTGATATAAAACCACCACATGGAATAAAGTTCTAATCAAACATCGGATTTCTGTGAAATGCATCTGTTTTAAATGTAATTCATCATAGGGTTATATAACTCATATTCCAATCCACACATAGCCTATGTCAGCCCATTTAAGGAGTTTTGCCTTCCTTTATTCTTTAACTAAAATAAAGCTGTTGTCAAAGGTATTTTCCTTACCCTTTCAGTCTCAAAATGCTGTTTTAGTTATACCAAATTGCCATTAGGACTAAAGTTACCCTAGGGATAAATCTCAAAAGCTGGGATAGGGAAAATCCTTGACTTGAAAGGATAGACTACACTAAGTCTCAGCATGTTTTAAAATTGCCAAGATAAAGCAGCTGAACAGAGTTGTTTGCTCAGTAGTTAACGCCCCCCCCCCCACCTTGTAGTGGATACATGAACAAACTATTGATACCAAAATGAAATATAAGAAAATTCATGAGATATCCACACTTACCTTCTGCATTTCTATCTTCTTGCGTTTCAATTCTGCTTCCTCACTAGAGTCCTGTCCATCAGAACTGGCAGTTTCATTCTGCAAAGTGAAAGTCTTCAGGGAATTATCATCAGTTCATGTATTTAAAAGCTGAGTGATACAAGTGCCTACTCAGAATATTTTAATTGACTGTATGACTTACATGGGTCAGCTTCACTAAGCAACTCCTTGCTTAAATGCAATGTCTACTTGAACAGAGCTTGATCTCTGACATCAGTGGGGTTTTGTTTATTTGTTTGGTTTTTCAGGGAGGATTGTTTTGAAAAGATGTGAAGCTTTAGTCAGTCAGGAAAAAAAGTAATGTGCCTCTTGTTGCAAGGAAAGTGGCCTACAATGCTGGGCTCTCACCTGCCACCCCTCATCACTGCTGCATGTTCTGTAGGTGAGGGACACAAAAAAGGTTTGATGCTCCTGAATTCCAGTTTTTTTCACAATACATGCTGTCTCTAGATAAAACTCTCTAGAACAGAAGTCTTTCACCAGGGGTAAAAAAATACACCCTGCAATTAAATTCCACAAGTATTTAAGATTATTTTTAAACCAACCTTATCTCCACGAAGTTTTGCTCTAATCTGTTGACGTTCATTAAAGTTTTGTAGCCGGATCTGTCTCAATCTTGCCAAATATTCCTAATGCAAAGAAATCACATAAGTTTCAGCTCTATGGAAACTCTCTCCAGTACAGTTAACTTAAAATATATCAGATTCCACAAAAAAAAATTTACAATATTATTGTAATCACTTCATTAGCATTTACTAACCTCCAGAAAAATTCTCACATAATGAAAATAAAGAAAATTGGAATGTATGTTTCTCAGTACTAATAATTATAACTACATTTTACATTGATGAAAGCTAGGAAAGGTTGCATTTATCACAACAGGATTAGGATATAGTGATACCTATGTGTATCAAATACAAGAACCTCTCTGAGACAGACTGATGTAAGCAACTATTCTTTTGATTATTTTAAAAACCAAAATAATTAAACACACCCAATCTTTAGTACATTAACATTAAATTATTTCCTAGAAATTCAGAAAGTCTTCTAATTTTGTTACACAGATGGAACCATGCAGAGAAACTGGGCACAGTCAAGGTCAAAACTACTATTTTTTGTGATGAGCAAATTGGCAAACATGCAGCAAGCATACCTCTTCCTCCTTGTTTCTGGATTTCCTTCCTCTTGCAGAAATGGACCTGCCTCCATAGATATCTGCCACGTTTTGCAGTGTACCCTGTTTGCCATTTAATGGTATCAAATTTAAGGTGGCTGGGGCAGTAAAATGATCTGCTTTATCCAATAACTGTTCACTTATAAGAAACCAAATCCATCAAAGATCTGCAGATGTTCTGAAGTTAACCAAAAAGCCTTTTTCACTTACATGAAATATATGACAGCAGTAACTAAAAATTCTGAGTAGCCAAAAGAGAGAGACAAGAACCCCAAGAATACAGTTGCCTTCTCTCTTCAATTCTGATTTTCTCATGCTGTGTTAGAAAACCTAAATTGTGATGTGTATGAGTTTTCTGGATCTGGATTATATAAAAATGGTGGCACAGGGCTGGGATTTCTGCCACTGCTGAGTCAAGCCCAAAATAGAAAGCGGAATCTTTTTATGTTCTTAGATAAAGCTTTTTTAACAACGATGACTCAAAAACCTAATAAAGCACTTTGAATTACACCTAACAAGCTCTGCTAAATGTCTAATACACATGCAGTGTGTATGCATTCTGTGACTTGTCAACAAAAGGATTTCAACCTTTAGGAAAGTTCTCTACAGAACAGTACAAGAATCATTTAACTTCCTATTTTCTGCTTGGATAGAAATAGAGAATACTTGAATTTTTTAACTAATGATATACCACAAATTTTTGCTGAACAGGTTAAAAATCCCTTGATTTGTTGGTGGAACGTACAATAATGACAGCAAGCACACATACATGTGATAGACCTTCTGCATTATAAAATGCCAGGGGATTTGGCTTTCTCAAGCTTATGTGTAGAGAACCATAGGTAAATACTCCAGTGAGCTATTGACTGAATCTAAATATTCTGGTTAAATAATCTCTCAGATTGAGAAAAATTAATAGCTCAAGGAAATAGCACATTACTGCACTTCTATGGTTTAGTGACCAGGGGATCAGAGAACAAATTAAAGGAACCATTTTGTGGAAGAGTAGTTCCTACACATCCATAAGGGCCCCATGAATGCTGGTTTCAGTTAGAGCATCAAGCCATACTAAATAGAACAGAGTATTTCCCATGTTCATCTTTTCAGAAAATATTTGGTTTTATTTTTAACTTTTTAATACATGTTCCTGAGCCTTACAAAAGCTTACTGGCACTATTGAAAGAATTTCATTGTTCTTTGTTCTAGCACTGAAGTTATTTTAAGTATTTCCATCACTGATGGTGATATATATAACTGCTCTTAAGAAACAAACTGGAAGCAAGATTTTTGAGAACTGATTTTCTGTTTTGTAGATTGTTAATTTTACTCATCTGCCTACATTAAATTTTACAAGACCAGGATTCATATTTTGCAATGCCACACAACTACAATGAGGTAGCAAATTAGGTCAGCAGCTGTCCTAAAAACCAGATGTCTGAAAGTACCATCAACTCAATTAGTGAGTCAAATTTAGACTGTCAGTTGAAAACTAAAATTGACAGCAATTATATTTAATAGAAGCTGAGTAAATTACTGGTAGTCATTGGACAAAAGGCTGACTATTAGCTGATGATTTCTCCTTTCAGATCAACATTGTCCAAGCAGCAGCCTATATAAGAATAACTGCCAGCTACTCAAATTATTGTCCTGCACAAATAGAAGGAAGCTGTTGATAACTTCTGCTTTCAATGGCAAATCCAGGAATGGATTAACTTGAATAGCTGGGTATCTTAAATTAACTGATCTTATAAATTTATATCAATGCCAACAAAGTCAAGAACAAAATGAAGGAGGTACTACTAACGACTTGTCCAAGAAGAGGTAGTGACAAGAATTGCTCATTATTTTCAAAATTATTTACTGGTCTTGAAGGTTTTAAAAACTAGAACCATCGTTTTAGAGAGGAAGACTCATATTTTAAAACATATATATACTAATCTAAGGATACTTTGCCATCAAAACAGTGAATCAAAGTACCTAAGAATTGCTTACTGTAAGTGAAATGATCCCTGACATTAAGATCTGGCTTTAAATCATAATCTGATTATCAGGTATAACTCAGGAGATGCTTCTATAAATCTACTGTTGGTCTCATGTCACTGCTACAGCAGCACAGACAGTTCAATTTCAGCAGCTGACAAAAATATTGTCACTCAATTGCATAGAAATAGCGCAGAGAAGCACTCAAAAAGTAAAACCCTCCATGTTATCAAAACACAATCATTTCCAATATATGTTATGAACAAACTTCCTAAAGGAATACTGAATTTAGAGCCATAAGTATAAAGAACATTTTGTGATACTATTTTCTACTTAATTTCTAAAGAGTAAAGGTTTTATAAAGTTCAGCATTGACAGACATGGATGACTTTATAATACCTTTTCAATAAGCAGAATGTGTTTTCCTAGCATGCACTAACTACTATGTCTGACCATTAGCTGCATCAGTTTAATCAAACTTCAATTTTGGTTCAAGCTACTGTATAACACAAAGTTTAATTTTAACCATGACTCCAAAGTATAAACAGAAAAAAGTGTAAATGCATCTTCTAAAATTCACAATAGCAAGGTAGACACATGCAAACAAAGATAATTTCCTTTGTTAATAAGTTTAAAGTAATGAAAAATATAGAGTGCAATTATATTACATTGTATTAAAATTAGAAACAAAATGCAGAAAAGTCAATCTCCCATTCTCTCTCTTTTTTCAACACTTAAGGAAAATATTAAGTCAGCATTTCACTTACGATGCTACTTCAAAGACTCACAAAGCATGCTGAAACAGTAACACACACAGGAAGACCAGATTTCATACCATGTGTCCCTGAGCTCGAGCTTTGTTTTCCATGGCTTCTCTCTTTCGCTGCCAGAATTCTTCAACTTGCTTTGCTCTATCTGCAGCTATCCATCCTTTTTGCCTGAGTAATTTCAACACAGCAAGATGAAAGTCTCTGAAATATGACACTCTAAACATCACCACCCCCACTGTCCTCCCCCCCACACTTATTCTAACTAGAACACACAAGGAAAAAAGTAACTTTATATGAGTAAGGCATCTTCAAAAAATGCCTTTCATCAGCCAAAATTACAAGTCACACTTCCAAAAAATGGAGGAAAATAGGCTTAGTAAAAGAAGAACTATTAAAGTTGAGAAGAACTATTAAAAAAATAAATCCAAAACACTGTATTGTTGTCCTTCCAGATCCTTGCCATCAAAACAAAAATGAATGTCAAAACACAATCCTGGTATGATTGTTTCTGGAAGTGTCTTGGCTTGTTTCATTACTGTTATAACTTGTGAAAAAGAAGACTCCTTCAAGATTTCCCTTCAGAGATGAGCAAGAACTCATCACATGAGCCAGTCAGTAAGGTCAATACCGTGACATCTTTTCAAGACTGTCCTACATTTGCAGTAAGAGCTTCTACCACTTACAGAATTACTACAGTGCTACTATTCTCAGAAGTTCTGACAAATCTTTTTAGGGAGCCTTAGGGGGATTTTTTTTGTTTGTTTTCAAAGGGTCCCTGAAGGAATTTTCCCGCCCTAGAATTAGCCATAACTCGATGATTGTTTTTTGACAAGTTTCACCCCAGGTCAGGGACCTGCTTGGGAAGACAAAAAGGCTGCATTTAGGTTACCATAACTGAGCATCCTGCAACTCTATGAGTACATTCATAACATCATAGAGGAACCAGACTTTGACAAATTTGTTAGAAGTAGATCCAGAGAAGTTTCGTACTAAAATAAAACCAAAACACAGAGAAATGGTGTAAGATATTCTACAAATGATAGAATGATGAGGCCTTTCCAAGGTTCCCTGATCCTCCTTTAACTGAGGACCACTGGGGGTCTGGCAACAGTCAGGAAGAAACTGGAATATGCTGATAGCAATCATCTATTAGGTTGAGGCAGTTAAAGGAGGAGTAATTTTGCAATACAGGAGGCTCTAGTAATTCAAAATTAATTAGCACACTAATTAAAATACTTGCATTTTATTATTTTGCCCCTTCACCCCCCAATTGAAAAGGAAATTATTTTTTTCCACATACTACAATTCATTAAAAGGAAGACAGAGATAAAACTACTTTGATACAAGAAAACAAAAACTGCTCTGAAAAGGCAAGACAATCCACACAGGTGTTACTGGTACAGAAACAAACACTTGCTGATCTTTGTGTACACATACCCAATTAACTGAAAGATTTTTACTCTACTTTTTAATTACATATGAACTCAGTTGGTGGATAATGGAATCTGTGCAAAGCCCTGTCAATGCAGTTTAAGTTTGTCACACATCATGAACCTTACAGTGTTGGAGGAGAGGTCTTACCAAAAATCCCAAACCAAGACAATCCTATTTGTCTCAAACCAAACTCACAGGAACATCTTATCTCAACATTTTATGAACATTTTATGAAAATGTTTTTTCTTACTCTAAAGGTGAGTGACTCATTTTGCTAAAACATTTCAACTAGATTTCTTCTGGGCTGCACTGCTGCCTGAGACAATTTTTCAAGATTGCTGACACGGAATATACTTAGCTTTACAATAGTTGTAGTACATTGAGAAATACTTCAACTTGAAGATTTCTCAGCTTCTTCAATATATGCCCTAAATTGACTATCTTTAACAAAGTTCTTGTTATTTAAATTCTTTCTTTGAGTGAAACATCATGAACACTAGCCTTCAGCTGAAAGAATTAAGTATAGGACAGAAATAGAGCTAGGCTAGCTACGATAATAGAACTGCTTCTAGGTAAAATACAAATTCTTAACACATTGAAGATGCTAAGAAACAGCATCTAGCACCTCAATTTAAGGCTAACAGTAATCCAGTTTACAAACAGAAAACAACTCAATCTCTACCTGTTTTGAAAGTTCTGGACAGTATTTTCATTGAGTGCTTCCTAACTCATGTATTTGAGAAATACTGAATTGGTTTCTCTTCCCAGTCTCCATGTTATTTATAAATTGCAGCACTCTGCTGTAGTTGCTCTCAATTTTAATACATTTAATACACTTTATCCAGGTGTAGAGAAATATAATCTAATATTTTCAAATGTACAAGTCAAACTATTTCCTAATCTAGGCAAGAGTTGGGGTTTCTGCGCTTTGTGCAAAACACTGAGAACAAATAGAGGAGGAAACACATTAAATACAGCTGGCAAAATATACCTTCCAGTACTGGGTTGTACTAGGAAGAATTTTAATTATCTCACAACAGTCAAACCTACTATAAAGAATATAAAATATACCTTGGAGTTTTCAAAATTGTAATATCAGTGTTAAGCATGATGTTATTGCTGCAAATTTTAAAATAGCAAAAAATCTATAATTGCAAATACACATTATATTAGAACATAAAATTGAATTAATTTAGTTTACAAGAATAAATGGTTTCTTTAGGCACTTCCTTTTTCTCATATTAACTCCATTTATTTCTTCCTCCATGGAATAGATCATTGGCTCTGCAGAAGTTTAAATAATGAAGGAGAAAAATTGTGCCTTTAGGAAAGTCAGTTAGTAACATTTACAGTACTGAACTCCCAGGAAAATGGTATTTTCCCATTTACTACTCACAACTGCAAACACAGATCTTTGGGCAATATTCCGAGATCTAAAGAAGATCAAAGAAGTTTTGAAGAAGCTATTTGAAAGAGTGAAAACACTAAAAAGAAAATCAGTATTTGCTTACAATCCTTTTAAATATAAAAATACCCTATCTACACTAATTAGAATCAGATCTTCTAATCCACTATTTGAATACTGAATTAGAAGTTGCACACCATTATAACATCTGGCACATCTCAATGAAGAAAGCTCTTAGAAGTTTTCCACTGATCAATAAACAGGAGCAAACAATTCTGGGACCATTCTAGACACTTTGCAATACTACAAAGACTTAGGTGCAGAGAAGGCAGGAAAAATAAAATGATGGGAGAAGGACACATCTTGTCAGGTAACACAAAAAGTGGAACAATAAACAAAGCAAAGGAGAAGGCTTATGATGTCATCTACAATCATAGTAAGCCAACAATTTTGTCTGAAATCTACTTTAGGTACATTTGCTTAGTAAACTATTATTTTCATTATTGGAAAAGCCAAGATCTCTGTGGCAACTAAGCTAGCTGAGATGGGTAATACCTTAGCCCAGGTAGCCTATGCAAAAACCATAAACCTGAGACCACGGGAGGTGGGATATGGAAATTAGGATGCTAATGGCATCATTCCAAAATAGGTTATGTCTCTAGTTGTAGTTTTCATTTGGTTTGGGACCTTTGACATATAAAGTCATGCCCCATTCAGGATTGGAGCCCTGCCCCCAGATAACCTCATATATGGTTAAGTTAGCCATGCACCCCGGTCTTTGGATGCTGTCTCCCAAACCATGTGGTTGCTGCGTTTGTGATCGGACCACCATTAAAGGTCTATTTTCAGGCACTCCAGCCCCTTCCCATCCCGTTCATTTTTGCCACACTCTGCCTGGCTGGACCAGACCCAGAATCACAGTGCTGACTGTGATAGATCCCCACTGGCTCTAGAAGAATTGTGGTCTGTGAGGGACCAACACACAAACAGACAGGACAATACCAATGAAGAGAAGTGATTTGGAGACGTGCTCAACTACTAAATGAAACCAGACACAGAACAAGAATCTAACATGTAGGGACAGATTGATGGATTATCATAGTCCAACCTGTTTGCATTGGCTTGTTTAGACACCTCCTTCAATCTTTTCCCTTTTTTCCTAACTGCACCAACATCGGGTAAATGGTGATGACCTGCAGATCCCTTAGGAACTCCTGGACGTGTTCCAGGTGGAATTCCTCTGTAGATAAATACGCACAGTAACTTTTGTTACTTTCATCTAAAGCAGAACACGTGTAACTTCTAATGGACGGTGGCCATACCTTTCAACAACTCCTCGGTCTTGTAGTTTTGCCCTCAATCTGGCTTCCCTCTCTTCAGCAACTCTGAAGACATTTTCCTTTTGATGTTGCATCTGGTCAAAAATAGCATGATAGTGTTCATAGCGTCCTCTGGAAGACACAGGAAAAGGACCAACACCACCTCCACCGACATAATATGGTGCCTGGAAACCAAAAGGGGTAGGGCAGAAATCTCAAATACTGGTTTTAATAGGCTCTTCCAATTTTTACCTCTTCAGCAAAGTAAATATTATTAACATATTCTGCAACAATTTTAAATTGTCCTAGCTTTATCCCTGGCATGTCCCTATTTTAACAAACTACAAGATAGATAAATTAATTTTTTTTTTTTTTGTTAGCAGTCCAGAATAAAACACCATTTTAGCTTCCTTTAAAAATAGTCCAGTCATACACGACCTGTCTGTCACACATTTTGGAAGTCATTGAAAACTACTCCATCGAAGTGTAAACAGATAGATAATATTACATGGCAAAAATCAAAGTTTTAGCAAAAAAGCGTTACAATTCCAACTGAAGTAGTGACAAGTGACTTATAGCCAAACACGCATTTTTTGCATGAAGCTGGAAACAGCTGAGCACAGTTCTAACTTTGCTGAATAGCAATAAGTGCAGATTTATCTGAGAACCCCCATTGTCACCAACCTGTAACTTGATTTCCATCACTAGATTTGAGATGCTTCTCTACTAAAGCTCAGATCAGGGGAACACCTACCACAAGGTACTGCTTTATGCAAATTATCCCTGTCATTCTCAAAGTATTAGAATTCCTGCAGGATTTTCAAGTGAAAATAATGAAAAAAAATAATGTTTCAAGCAGCTATGTACAGTAATAGCCAAGGATGGATGCAGAAAATGTGAAACTGGCAAAACAAGGTTAAGGTTGTCAGCACATGCATAAAAAAGGTTTCCTTTACACCCGGGGGAAGCAGTCAAATAGCTCATGGTAGTAAATCTATGGAATGTATTTTAACAACAGTGTCAATCTCCCTTCCAGAGTGGTCTGAAGTATTTAATATCAATTCAAACAGGTAAGTACAGATGTGACAGGTTTAAGACTGCTGGTTTAGAAATTCTTGAAGAGACTATATTTGACAATGGGATTTACCTCACATTTTGAGTTTCAGTTGTTCAGTGTCCATCAATGGCTCCCCATAATCCAGATTATAGTAGTAAAGCAAGGATTTATTTAGGCATTCAAATAAATATGCAGGTAGACTGCATATTTGACTCTTAGTCTGAATAAGAATAACTATGCAGGACTATAGTTTCTACAAATAGAAGGTAAAGTCTTACTTTAGGTGCTATTCAAGGTTTCACCTAGCATTATTAGAGTTCAGTTTCCAAAATCTAAAGAAATACTAGAAAATGATCATCATTCTCTAGGCAAATGATATGAAGCAGGGGCTCACCAACAGTCTGGAGAACAGACTGTTACAGCTCCTGTTAAAACCACAAACACAAAGCCAAACACCTGTCACCTCTTTCTCTACTTTTCCTCAGAAACAGGTGCCAGCAACCAACCCAAAAAAACCCCAGGAGGACAGAATCAGGCAGTGCATGACTCCGTTGTGCCTTTGTGAGAGGCTGTATGGCTTGTGTTATTGAAAAACGTGAACAATGCTATTCAACAGCACTGTCAGGGAATTGCTGGATATATTGCTTCCATGCTGGAGAAAGGAAAAAGAAAATTAAGTCAAGAATATTATAATACTATATGGAAACCTGAAATGATGGTAAACTAGCAGCCTGCAGCATGATTTGTACTCAACTCTCCAGTTTGAAGAAGACATCTCAATGATTCTTCCACCTACCGTGATGTTTTACACCAGTGACGCCTGGGTGAAAACAGACACACTCACTAGCCTCAGCTTCCCCAGATAACTGGGAATACAGATTGCAGCTGGAGCTACAATAGAACAGTCCATATGTTCACAGTAAAACTTTCTGAGCTAATCAGAAACACTGTGTTCAGGAACACATGCAGCCCCCATCCAAATGTGAGTACGCAAGCATATCATGTTCTATGGGAGCTTGTATTGGTGCCTGCCAATGTGATCTTGAAGGAGAGGAGGACAATTACATTTTTTGATTTTTCTCATTTAATCAGCACTTTGCAGTTTTTAAAATCTGGTATGCTTGAGTTTGCAATTATTTTTAAGCTTTACTTATATGATGTGTGGCACACATCCAAAGATGAAATCTATTTTGAAATGAAATATTTAATAAGCGGCTACTGAAACCTGGTTGGTGTTTGTGTATTCCTCATTTTTGTACAGGGACTAGCAATAAAACCTCTATTCATTTTGACTTTATTGCTCAGTCAAGGATTGCTCACTAAGTATGTTTATGCCCAGTATTTTCGTGAGACTCACTACCACCACAACAAATGTTTCAATCCACTTTCTATTGTCAGATAGATTCACACCATAGCACTTCTTAAATACCTGCACTGGCTCTGTCTGATGAAAGTACCCAGACCCTTATTATAGTCAACTAACTTGATGACACTACTTTCCAGGACAGATATGTTTTCATGAAACTATGACATGCACAAATAGGGAAGAAGAAACTGTCATAGGAATGAGATTAAATTATGCACAAAGTGAATGGCTAAACAGCACACTGCATTAAAAAAAGAACTAGATTTACTAAGATTTCTTTTACCCCCCTCCTGAACATCTTATTAATATATAGAAAAACTTATGTTGCTAAATAACAAGGAATGTTTAGAAGTGTTTAATACTGGGAATGAAGTCCATTACTATAATATGAAAACCTGTGAACAAAAAAATTCAAGGAAAAACTTGAATGTGAAAGAAGCTGTTCATGCATACAGTCAGCACAGGAAAAGCAGCAAAAGCAGGCGTGGAAATAAGAAAGTGGTGCATGAAAACAATTACTGGCAGAAAGAGAAGAGATTCAGAAATTTAGGTAAAATTAAAAATGAAAATTGCACATAATCTCCAAAAGGCCAGGGAGGAGCTGTTACAGTGTATCTCAAATTATGCACAGATTAATAATGGACAGCCCCAAGAGTTGACCTCCAAGAGCAGATCTTTCTGAAAAGAGAAGACCATTTCATATAATCAAAGGTGAGGGGAACAGACTGCACCACATTTCTGCATCTGCTGCCAACCTTAACACCACTTCCACCTGAACCAAGCACATTCCTCCATCCTTGTTCCCTGGCTCTGTTTATTCGTTCCATCTGAAGGAGAAAACAATACAGGAAAACAAAATTCAAGGAACCACTAAGTAAAAATTGAACTTCACTCTTAACACATTTTAAACATATTTTACCCTTTCTTTTTCCAATCTTCTCATTTCATCTGCCTTCGGTAAACTGATCTGCAATGTGTAAGGATTAAAAATGTTAAGGAACTGGGAAATCAAACTACTGCATATTCTTACACACCACACCACAAGGTATTTCATTAAAATTACTATGGGGGAATAAAAAAAAAATCTGAAGACTCTTGTCTACCTGCTCTCTCTGGCGTTTTTCTTTTTCAGGCAATTCTAACCTTTTCTTTTTTGAAGGTTCCTGAAAAATAAGCATATATAATTTGGTATTTATTACTGAGCCATTACTCTGTCAAGATGGGTTACCGATCCAATTGCTGGTGTATGTCCATGAAGATTAAAAAAAAGAAACCACTGCTATATAATGTTTGGGAAAAAAGATGAGGAGGAAAGGTTTGAAGGTTGTATTTTGTCATTCTTGCTGCAGACTTGGCTTTTGCTCAGTTTGAAAACAGATGATTTCATGATACCTCCAATGTTTTCCTGCTTTTTTCTACTAGAATAATTTTCATCAATGGGACTGGAAATGCCCTGCATAAAAGGTGAAACTTCAAATTAGACAGCACAACGCCAGAATGAGAGAAAAATTCTATCAGAAAACATTTTTCAAGTCACAACTTGAGTGTGTACGAAATGGGATTTAAAATACTTGATTATTCAGGAGATTTGAAGTAAAAAGCACTGCTAGGATCTAGGGGTACTTGTTCATCCTGTGCTAAAAGTTCTTCAAAAGCTGAACACAGTGATATTTAAATCTGTTTTGTCTTAATTTTTTCTTCTCTGGTAGTATCAGTCTTCACTACAATCTTTTCTTTATATATCTCTCTTAGTTATATATATATAACTCTTTGAGGGGGCTTAGATATTAAGAGTCTCTTATTTGGAGAAAAGATTTGGTAGGTTATCCTAGGCCTCTTTTGCTTGGTCCTTCGCTTGGTTCCAACTCTAACTAAGGTTCATGTTACCTATGACAACACAGTCACCACTAAGTACCTGCCAAAGAAGCAGCTATAGTTAATAAAATGTGCTGTTTACTCTAATCTTCTTTAAAAAGCCATCATTATTTTTAAAGCTTTTTTTCTGACCATACTAGAACACACAGAGCTTCAGAACATGAAAGTATTTTCCTTTGGCAACATGCAATCCTGTCAAAATCAAGTACTTCAGAAACCGGAAACCTTTAGAGACTTGTAATAACATCATGTTAATGCAATATTACTGAATAAAGGAGATGATTGTTACCTCCTCTGAAAAGCCAGCTAAGAGTTGCAAGCTCAGACTCAGAGAGCATTCATATTAAGTTGTAGCCATTGTTTCTATCCTGCATCTTATCAGTAGGTACAGTTCACAAAAAGACTGTCCTAAAATAGCAGCATTACTGACTCCTTCCATGTGGGAAGAGGACATTTCCTCAGTCTCTCCCCTGCCACATTAAGTCTCAGGACAAGCTGGATCAGTGTTGGCTGATGAAACCCATGACAAAGATCAATAGATGGCTTTGCAACCAAGCCTTAAAACACATAAACCTCATGATTTCATAAGGACACCAGAGAAGTCTGCACTTCTTCTTGCTTTTTCAAACCGTTTCATGAACCAATAAGGTTTGTGTGATCAATGAGCTTTTCTCTAAACCTCTGATAACTGTCGAACTTCGTGGATAATTTGTATCTCAAGGATAATTTTTTATCCACCTACAACTTTGACAGTTGGATAGAGGTTTTAGTATTACGTTCCCTGAAGTGCCATGTGAGAAGGAAAAAAAACCCCAAAACAAACCCCACAACAACCATTTTACTTCTTCAGAAGAGAACTAGTTCTCTTGCTGAAGCAGCAGCCTCTTGGTTGCTAGCTGTTTGGCATGTGCATCTAGTTCAAAACTAGTGACCAAGCAGTAATTAATGAAATAAAGAGAGAGAGAATAAAAGTTTTATATAAGGAATATAGAGAAGACAACAGGAAGAAAGATCAGAAGTACTCTATGATAGTATACAGAAAACTTTCTCACTACCTCATGGAATTCAATCTGGGAAACTCCTCTTTCAATCACAGTTTCTCTGGCTGACAACGCTTTGCAAAATGGCTAGAAAAAGTCTGCATATTTTGAAACTTTGAAATTATCTGGGAACAAAGGAAAAAGATGCAAAGGTTCCTATCCAGTGTCAATGATCTTGATATACCTGACAGGCTTCCAATATTTCTAAGAGTTGTTAACACCAACAAAGCAAACAAAAATACACAAATGTAATTTAGCCTTGGAATTAAAACCCAAGCCTAAAGTAGGAGCTTACAAAAATTATATTAAAACCAACTAAACAAACAATCAATAATGAAGCAAGCCAAGCATCTAAACTACTACTTCTGCTTTCTCTGCAGGTGCATGAGGCATGTCCACAAACCAAGACATTTTCAAAAGGAAGGTATAGTATTTAAATGAGGTATGAACAAAACAGCTCAATTCAACTAACTTAGCTTCTTACCTGTCTAATTTTAGTCAATGGCTTCTTCTCATTAGGCTTTTTAGATGCACCAGAAGACTTCCTGATAGTTAAAGGCACTCCATATTTTGCAGCAGGTTTGGTAATTTTCTGAGCTGGTGCAACTGAAGTCAGTGTTTGTTCTTGAACTGGTCTTTTAGCTGAAAAAAAAATAAAAACCCACAACAAAAAAACCCCTGGGTTTGAGGTACCCAGGCTGGCCAGGGTACCTTATTTCCCTTTTCCAAAGTCTTAGAACTGCAAAACTGGAGAAAGATGGGTGAACAGTGTGTCAGAGACTGAAGTCATGTCTAAGGCCCTGCCATATTTGGTCTGCCCTTGTGCATATTGACAATGAAGAAAACTTTACTGTATAACTGGTGGGAACTTGCCCCTTGAAAGAGCAACAACGTATTGGTCCATGGGTGGGAACTTAACCTGTGAAAGAGGAACAATGCACAGGGGAGCTGCTGTTAGCATGGAGGTGGGATCACGAGCTGCTGTGGCCTCATCTCACGTGCTGGCCAGACGTGAGACAACATCCTAACTGGAAAAATTCTTCCACTCCCCAGAAGCCATGAGGTGTGGTTCTGGGGTGGAGGGGTGACCAGGACAGGATGCACACCTTGTGGATCCAAGGGACACCCTGAAGGTGCACTGCCTGCCTGTCCCTCCTGCATGAGCACCATGCTCTCCATGTCCTTCTCCTGCCCAGCAGCTTTGCGGGAACCAGGGGTTGGTATGTATTTTTTGCTACTGCTAGCAATAAAAGTAAATTTGCTTTGCAGTCACAGTTGGGTTTCAGGTCTTTTGTGCATGGGCATCCTCCTGAACCCACAAAAAACTGCTAACATTTCATTCACATAAGCTGATGTATTAGCTTGTCTAAGTTTGATGTTTGATAAGAAAATAGAAGAAAACAATTTCCAAGCTTTTAGATCTTAAGCCTTTAAGTTGGAGAACTGACACTTAATTCAGCTGCCTCGCTTTACTGCACAGTGGTCATGCACACAGGGAAGATGTTTCCTAATGGAATGGAAACACAGACCTGTCTCCACTAACAACACTGGTCTGAACCCTGCAATGCTAATGTCAGCAGGAGATGAGTTCTAGAAGAACTTCAATGGCCTTCAGGGATACTGTTTTCCCCACAGAGTTCCTGAATATATGCCAATATTGTGGGTTTGACTCTGGGTTAGCAGGGCTCTCTTACCACAGAATAGGAGGACAGAAACACTATCAAAAGATAGCAAAGCCCTTGCCAGAGCAACAAATAATTACAGGGAAATAAAGTAATTAGGAAGGAAATCTAGGGGAAAAAAGGCAAACTAATGCAGTAAAGTCAAGTAAGACCATTTTGACAGAATTAATCTACTTTGTTACCACTAGGAGAAATTTTACCGAATTAGACTGAAGCCAGGGCTTTATCTTGGAATCTCTAATAAAACCTCCCACATTTTGTTTTAAGAAATTGTACACCTCATTAGCCATTTCTCATTACTAAGGGATAAAAATAAGTCACACAATCATAGCATATTAGTTACTTCCATTATTTGCAGTCTAAACTGTCTCCTTAAATTTTGGAAGTGTAACATTCTGCAAAAGGAAAAAGTACACTTAATATATTACAGGCCCATAGCTTGTACTTGCATTTATTTGTATCCAACATATGTCCAGCTCCCTAGAGAAGGGGAGGAAATTGCTTCTTCTCTCTTTTTTCCTGTAAATTCCAGTCAGGTATGAGAACACACCATTTCATACAATTTACATACATGACCTTGACAGAGCTGAAAGCAAAAGCAGTTAGATATTAACTTACCTGGTGAAGCATGTGGTCCAAACTTGTGGAAAATTTTGTGACTGAATTCTCCTGCAATAAGCTAAACAAGTGGAAGAATTAGTCAATAGTACCTGTGACCAAAGCTAGAAAGAGCTCATTTTCAGACAAGTGTGCCCTTAGCAGTAAGCATCTAACTAAGAGCATTTATTACATTTAAATAAATACTCAACTTTATGCATTGAATGTAGTATTACTAACACAAATATGGAGCTGGAGTATTTTCAAACATTTTTGGCATAATTACTCAAGTAATTTTAAAAAGCGATTTAGTCTGACTTCTGGGTGGCACATGTTATCTCATTTGCAAACTAAGAATCTAGAAAAAAGTTAAAGTGAGCATCAACACAATTTTTATGCATAATTCATTTTAGATTTCTGAGTAGCTGCCAAAGTTCACCTCAATTTCTCATACAGCTTGTGTCAAAAAAATAGTTCTTTAAAAATGTTTGCAGTTTTAAGGTGTTGCTATCCTTTTTAAGATGGGAAAATGACCACATGTGGATATATGGAAAAACATATATGGTGTGCTGTCAGGCATATCAAATTAGCATAATAAAATATGGAAAACAGTCTTACTGGGGTGAAAATTTTGAGATTAGACAAAGAATATTCAAATATTAATGGGCCATCATCTTAAGTACTGTAGGTAGCTCTGAACCAAACACCTCAAAACCTATACAGTAGAAATGAAAAATATTCAAGGAAGAGCAGCAAGGATAAATGAAAAGTGTCAGTTCAGGAATAGTCTTTACAGAATCTTGAACTACCCAGATTGCTTTGATTTGTACCAGTCAGTACAATGTACCAGTCAGTTACAATATTCCAGTCAGTTACTAAGGAGTTAAAAGTGGAAAAAAACCCCCAAAAACCAAAACAAGAACCAAAGTGCAGAACTTAGGACTCTGCACATGATGGCAGAGAAAATTTTAAATCTGTAGAATCTGGCATCAAAGATTCCATAAGCCAGAAGTCACAGTTTCCTACAGTTTCCTATTAATGGTATTTCAGTGACCTTGAAGCTTTTATTTGAGTGGTAAGTTGTAAAGATTGAAGTATGTTTCCACGATGACACCTTTACTGACAGAAAAGAAACCTGACTCTTCAGTACCTTTCAAAGAACCCCCTCTCCTTTTAAAAATTGATGTAATTTAGATCTGCTCTTTAATGCAACTTAGTAATTATAAAGCTTAAAAAAGAATTTACATAAAACTGAAAGACTAATTTCCTAACATTAAAGAATAGGATTTCAGCAACAGTTGCAACATCCTGAAGATCTCAACTATGAAATGATTTTTAATCTTAGACTAAGGAAAACAGAAGACAACAGCATTAGCCATGATGATACTGAAAGAAAATCAGCATTACAGCTGTGTCACAGAATGCCCACCTCCTGCTGAATATGAATGTAGCAGACTAATACATTTAGTCAAAGGTGCTTTCTGTGTGGGGCTTTTTTGTTGTTATTGTTGTTTTAAATATTAGATAACACCTCTAAGTCAAATGCAGCAGTGGTACAGTTGAAAAAATTGTACCTAAGTATTCATACTCAATCTAGGACAAATTAGTATCACCATCTGGTGATAGAGACAGCCTATTACTAATTATACTCTGACTGACTAACTCCAGAAATTTCATATCCATTCTAGCTACCAGAAATAAAATCAGATCAAATGTTAGAACAAACTTATCAGTAAAGACTTCTGAATTTTACCTTTCTTTAAGACTTCAGTCTGAAGTAAGTTGAAAGTCTATTTCAACACAATAGAAATTCCAATTACATATGGCCTTTTCATTACATTTCTTTAGTTGTGAGTTAGAATCCGTTAGAGTTACTTATACTGCACTTCCTCCATGCCCTTTTTCTTCTGTATTTATTTACCTCATATTAGTACTATTATTCACTTGTTAATCTTCCTCTCTTTTGACTAGATTCATATTAAAAGGATGTTATTAGATATCAAATGATATGAATAGACTTTAAGCAGAATAGGAAGCAACTTCTTTGAGGGCATATACACATGATACATTTAAACCCCAAGAAATTTAAAGGTGATTTTACTTGGCATTATTTTCCAGAACAGGCTCTCAGGCCATTCCAAATCACAAGCAAAGAATGGATTGAAGAAATTCTATACAGCAACAATGCTGAAATAATTGACAGCAGCATTTTATGAAAAGATACATATCTAAACAAATCATCTCAGTCATGATTCCTCATGATACAGAAAAACACAAAACAATGCACTTCAGGAAATGTCACTTTAGATTTACATATGGAAACTACCAAACACTTAATAATTTGAGACTTTTCTTTACACTTCATGGCACAACTAGTTTTTTCCTCAACTGACTCTGTCTATAAGGGCTCTAGGGAATACCATTACTCCAGTTTTCCACGTAATAAATTAGCATCAGAATAAAGAAAAAGTAAAGTCCTATGATGTTTTTAGCAATGTTAGAAATAAAACTAACACCATACCTCTGGTGTGAGAAATTTTTCAACCCGTTTGGCTATAAAGTTCTTCTCCAATATGGAGTTTACTGATGGTCTATTCCTAGGATTCCTTTTAAATAGCTGGGACAGCAGATTACGTAGGTCATAGGAGTAATGCATAGAAACAGGAGGAAAGGGTCCAGAGATTATCTTCAGAACCAAGTTCTTCATGTTACCGGCCTCAAACTGTATCACACAAGGAAGAAGACAGTTATTCTGATCACCTGCCCACGTGCAAGGCTGCACATACAGGTGATAAGCAAACTGAACTAACAGTGCACCCTCCTTTGCCTCAACATACACATTTTCAAGGTCAACACCAGCAGCTCAAAATAATCTGTTGCCAAGTATGCAAATTAAAATTCCAATTAAAAATGCATCACAATACAGGTATTTCATACTACGGAGACACAAATGTTGCTAACAAGTAATTATTTCCCTCCAGATCTAGACTGACAATGACATACAACTAGGAAAAAAAAATTATCTGCTTGATTTCCTCTTCCAAAGGCTTTGAACCACAACACGCCTTCTGCCTTTTTTAGCAACTCCCCATCTCAAATTACAGAATGTTAAGTAGTCACACTCATTCAGGATGAAATCCAAGGGAATGCTCAGACTTCAGTTTAAGCTCAGGTAACAGAGGGCACTACTTCAAGTCCTTTGTACAATAAAAGGAAAACAATACGTCTCACCCATCTTACAGAAAACATATTGTTGACATCAACTCTCAGAAATTAAACATTGTCAGCAGTGTTGCCACATAAAGGACCAAGCAAGAAGAAATTACAGTTTTGGAAATGAAATTAAATCCTCATCCTTTGAAAATCTTTCTTTCCGTGCTCATGTTTTTATAATCTTTTTCTTTTAATAAAAATAGCTACTAAGAAGCCCCAAACAAAACAAAATCCACAAAAAAATCCATAATAGGACAGAAAAAAACCCCAAACATTTTTGTCCCTTCCTAACTGAAAAATGAACGATGAAGACATACTCTTCAAACTATACACACCCACAGATAGAAGAAGAAAAAATTGGATTAAGGCAACTCTTCCACCTTGGGAGTTTTTTCTAAGCACCATTTCTGTTCTTAACAGAAATACATTAATCCATCTGCAAAAATGCAGAATACAAATTCAGACTTTCAGTGAAGCTTTCAATGTATTCAAGCTTTTTTTGGGAATAAAACCCAACCCAAACCAACCAACCAAAACCCCCAAACCCCAAACAACAACAACAAAAACCACAAAAAACCCAACCCAACCAACCAAAAAACCCCACAAATACCCCCCACTATTCCTAGTATCCTTTATTACAATACCTAACAATTTTTTCAGCTAATACAATCCATTAAAAACCAAAGTGCCACAATATCTGAGAGATTGGCATGAAACCAAACACCAATAAAAATGTTGGTTGGCACAGGAAGCGGAGATGAAAACGCTGAACGTAATTTTCAAACAGCTAAGGCCATGAAAGCCTTTCATCAACTAAAATATATCTGTGTAACATCAGAAATAAATTCTGTTTGAATTCACAAATCTTTTATAGACACACAAAGTTTCTACTCACCGCATGTTTAAGTGTACACATTTCATAGAGAACACAACCAAGGGCCCAGATATCACTAAATCAAAGAGAACACATTACTTTAAAACTTGGTTCTAAGTTAATATAGACTTCACAGACACAAGTTACTTGGCAATCTCTGAAGAGGAAAAGGGTGGATTTTTGAGGGTGCACAAGCTCCCCTCTATGGCATTCTTTAACCCTGAGAAACCCCAAGGAAACAAAAACCCCAAAATCAATTCATCAACCAAAATCAGGCCACCCTGAAAACCAGATGATGCTATTTTGGCTTCCAATTTAGAACGATCTCAGCTGCAGAAATTAGACAAAAATGGACAAAGGCTTCTTTTGTTTAAATATATACATTTGCCTGATGTCTTTGAATTAAACAAACAAAACCCAAAAAAAACCTCATCACCTAATTCAGCAAATACAAATATCAAAGTCAATCTATTCTGTTTAGCAGTGACTGAACTTACCCTCATTCATTACAGGATTTGGTTAGAACACCATTGGATAATAAACCCCACGTACAAGAAATTAAGGGGAAGGAATTGTAACATTTTATCTCTTAAGAAATCCATTGTAATGAGTATAAGACACTTGCAGCAATGAATGCAACAGCAATGCAGTGGAAGGGTAACTTACTAACAGCTGTTTAAATTATACTGGGGACACTGTTACCAGGTACAGACTGCTGCCAGCTCAGCAAAGGTGTAAGCCAGGTATCTGTAGGACTTTGTTATCTGGAGCAAGCTGAGCCACCCATCTATGCACATCATGTGCTCAGATAATCAAACTGTTGTGTTTCATCCTTAATGAAGTTTCACATTGGTAGTGCATAAATGAAGGCAGTATAACCACTGTACAGACAGACAAAAGTCGAGGCAAAATTAAGAACACAACTAGATCTAGAACTTGGAGCACCAAGCTAAGTTATCTCTCCATGATATTGCTTTCTACTGCAGACCTATTAAGGTACCACCTCTATAGTGAAGCTCAGTAGCTGCCTGGGTAAGGGACAAACTAAGAGATGTTCACCATCATTTGATTAGAACAGCTGTAGATTCCTAAAAGAACTCATTTTCATTTTACCAAAAATGTTTAATAAAATCCTTATTAGTACCTTTTATTGTTGTAAGGCTTGTTCTGACATATTTCAGGTGACAAATAGTACGGTGTTCCTATGCAAGTGCGTGCCAACTCTGCAGTACTGAGACAAAAATAAGGATGAATGTTAACTGGTAAACTCATGTGAAGTACACAGATTGTGTTTTCCTTGATCAAAGCAATTTAAATTAAGTCAAAGGAAAAACAATATCAAAAAGGAGTTACCTGTTCAGAACTCTGGCGATTCCAAAATCTCCCAGCTGTATTGTTCCATCTTTGGTTAAAAATATATTCTTGATATAGAAATGTTAAGAAGTCTGTTAATTAAAATATTCATACAATTGCACACTTTTTGTTCTCTACCTGTTTTGAGGAGAAAGTTTTTTACCATTCAATCCCCCTGAAGTCATTGTTATTGACTATTATGGAACACCAGACTTACACAAGTCCTACTTCATTAATATGAGAAAAGACTACTTCACATTGTCAAACAACCTTTTCTGTCCCCACACATAAATACATGAGCAACACTTGTAGTTTCATCAAATAGCCTCATCTGTTTGTACAAATATATAAATCTTCCGCTGACTGAAGAAGTGTTGCCAGTATTAGAAATGTTTTCATCAACAAACTAGGAAGATATGACTGCAATCGCTTAGAAAGACGATTCAGTCAAAAGATGGTCACCTACATACCTGTGACTTTATGTCCCGATGCAGGATTTTTCTATCATGTATGTGTTTCAGTGCTAAACAGATTTGTACAAACCAATCCAGAATCTATTCATAAAAGAAAATGCAACATCAACTTCGTCATTTATCTGAAAACTTCCCCACTTACAAGATATCAAATCAAACTTTAATTACAACTATGGATTTTACCTTTCTCCCTCCCTTACCCGCCTCATTTATACCATAGAATAATTAAAAACTTAACAGTACTCTCACTATAATGCAAACCTTTTAATCAAAGATGCTTATTATCCAAACTTGATATTAAGACTGAGACTACTATTTTCATTATGTATAATAAACCCAGCAGAGCTATGCTATATGGATTTGATTGGCTAAAATGCCCAAGATATGGAACTTTTAAATGAAAAGATTGTACTTTTGCTATAGGCAATACAAGCCTTCTTGCACTCAGTCAATCCACCAAGAGTCCTAAGAAGCCTACTGATGCTCGCAGAAACACTTATTTTACATGCAGCAATTTTGTGTATCTTACTTTAAAAAGAAAAATATTACAAACTAGATTTTAATGAAAAAAGCAGCAAGCAGCTAACTAGAAGATTATGAACAAGACAACAATGCCTTTTTTTGGGTAAATTTGCAAAAATCAATTTAAGAAGTGACTAATGACAAGAACTTTGCATGTGAATAATAGTTTTACATTCACTACTTAGAAGTACATAATGACAAAATGATAGTATAATGCAAGGCATAATTTTTACTTTTCCACTTGAAGTCCTTCTTGTAAAAGTGAGGTCAAATGAGAAAAATTTAGTGTTACAAATTACATACCAAATGTTCCATATATTACTAAGGCTTTCCAATCTCAGGTAAATTGAGATTTTACTGGATGCAGACACAAAAGCATAGAAGCAATTTATAAACAAAGAAACATGTCAGTCCTAACAAAAACCCCACTGTGAATCCTACATAATTTATTTGTACCTAATTTAATCAAATCTGTACTTAAAATCCTCTCATTTATTCCAAACTATGTCACTTCTGTTGCACTAAAAATTACTTTATAACCAGTTCTGTGGAAAAAGAAAATGTATTGGAAGCACATCAGGAGAATATTAAATTTTTATTACTGGCAAAATGAACTTTTGAATGATGTCACTCTGTATTTCCATATTTCATATTATTATACTTACAAAGTACATTATTTTATACTTTTGACACATGAAAATCCTGTGCCACTACATCTTTAAAAATATTATTTCAGAGGTTTATGGATATTCACATTGTCTTTCAGTATTTTTCATGTCTCAGATTTGGTTTACTTCACAAGAGATCCAACTTTTAAAAGTATCTTACACATACAGACAAAATCTCAAGTAACATACCTAGGACTTCCAACTATATTTTCTTTCTGGGGTTTTTTTTGTGCAGTTGTGTTTTTGTTTGTGTTTTTAATGATACTACATTGACCAATAGCAACGAGAATGACTATTTGAGAATCTCCTTTTAGATTAAGCAACCACATCTATAACCTGAACCAAAATAATTTCAAATTCATGAAAAACTATCCTGCAACAAAACACTATAGCAGTTTGCTGTTACCTGATCTTCAGAGAACAAGATTCCTTTCTGGGCATTTATCTTTTTAAATAGGTCTCCTCCTTCACAGTAATCCATCACTATGTACAGACAGCCATTTTCTGTAAAGTAAAACACAAAGTATTTCAAAAAGACAAAATCAAAACCCTTCTTTACTTAACTTTCGAAATATCTTCACTACAGTCACAGAAGAAGCAATAAAAAATTTACTTTTTCACATGCAGCTTCAGATATAATTTATTAGTCCATTTTTTCAAACTTCAAGAAAAAGGTTTTTATTATTTTGAGTTTTGCAACCTAATTTTCCCATTTTGGTAACACTGGACTATTTTGACAGGGAGAGAAAATAATCACATCTACCAAACCAATGCCCCAACATGGCATTCAAAACCACTATGAAATTAAAGGTGTTATTTTATGAACGCAATATAAAACCAATCTTCAAACTTCTTCAAACATCCTATAGATCCTGCTACCCTAAAAATAGGGATCTTAAGTTGCCTCTATTTGCCTTGTTCCTTCTTGGAATTTTACCTGGACTTGCCAGAACATGACAGCCATCAGCTTTCATACTAGACATGCAGTTTATTTCAGTCTGAAGAACAGTAAGAGAACTTCCAGCAGATAACCAGAGATGGAAATAATTATTTTCTCATTTTTGAATGAAATCTCAGCAGACTTCAAAAAATCCCATGCAAGTTTCCAGTAGGAGGTATAAACAAACATAATACGTTTCATTCAAAGTTATGGTTCTCCCAGTTACTGATAAAAAACAGATTAGGGAGAAGCAAATTGCAAATTGCCAAAAGCGTAAGAACTACACTACTCACATACTAGGCATGATTTTGAGAAGAGATGAGTAACTGCAGAAAATAAGTCACATGCTGCTCAAAAGAAAAAAAACTCCTAGTTTATGAAAAAGTTAGTCACAGCACTTAAAAACGTTTGAATTAAAATAAATTGAATTATCTAAGTCACTTAAAATTTCACTCCCACAGAATGCTTCTGAAATCTATTTCAAAACATCAAGCCCTTAAAGCTGTTTCTCTGGTTATTTTATTATTATCTTTAATTAGTATTATTTTAGAAGTTTGGATTTCTTGCACATCCATTGCTGAAATAGTTTTCTTCTCTAAATTTTATATTCAATGTATTCAAAGTCAATATGTTCTGGCAGTAAAGATGCAACACAAAGTCTTGTGAATTAAGGATTAAGGATCTACCTTGTGAGAAAAAACCAGTCTTAAAGAACAGGCCTCTACCACAATGAAGAAAGCAGTGTGCATACATAAAGCAGAAGTGTGGCTGTGTAATATGATTATGTTACAAAAATCTAATTTAATGAAAAGAAAAAGTGAAAGCCCCAGGCAAAACACATAATGAAGTCAGCCGAAAGGAAGGAAAGAAGAAGAGACCAGAATCTCTAAGCAGCACTTCAAATAATATTTAGGACCTTTTAATAATATTTTAACTTTTATAAAAGGTTTTTGGAATCTTCTTCCATTCTGTCCATTTCCCAAGGCATTCACTGTGAAGACAATGTAGAATTATATTTCTCCTTCCTTCACTGCCTGATGAATTAAACAATCCCATCTCTTTTTCCAGTTCTGAAAGCAATTATGTGGTTGCAGTTACTGAAGACTGCACTCTAAGACAACAGATTTGGACATAAAACTGCTCTTGCTAGGTTATCAATATCCAAATTTAGACTGTAATTTAATCTACACAAATTTAACCCACACAGGCACTCCAGCTGCTAGGTTATATTCAAGGAGACTTATGCTCTGGAGAAACAAGAGAATATCTTTCATTTAAGCATTAACCAAAACCAATGCATGCAAGGCATAGTCATGAATAGTTTATTTGTTGCCCTTTTTCCTGAATTACAATTATTTTTAAATATGGATGAGAATTCTGAAAAAAATATCCAAATACTTACTGAAGTAAGTAATAAAGGTATGAAAAATACTGATTAAAGAGGGAAAACTCCCCGACTTTTAGATTAAGTGCAGTAAGTAGTGCACAGAGTCACTCACATTACTTCAGGTTCTGCTGTATTAGTTCATCTTACCTTCAAATGACTCCCTATAGAGGACAATATTTGGGTGTTTCATGTTAGCCAAAACAGCAACTTCTCTCCTCGATTCTTCTCTTTCCTTATTTGACATCTTCAGAAAGAAAACAATGATTTGTGAGAACAGAAACATAAAAAGAATGGATCAGGAATTTATTAATAATAATCACTTACCTTAGAGATGTTTATTTCTTTAATAACATACTGCTGGCCATTTTCTTTAGCTTTGACAAGTATTGCTTTCCCAAAGGATCCTTCTCCAATCTTCCGTACTTTGATATATTTATCCATAGTTCTTGTCTTAAGGCATCCTTACTTAAGTACTGGGGAAAAAAAAAAAAAAAAAAGGGCAACACAAAAAACGTATGAGCATATTTAATTAGGTGTACTTAGTGATCTACCCTGATCAGGGCATGGTACTTTTTTTTTTTACTCAAAATGTTGATCCATTTGTCTCTTCAGTTGCTCTTCTGTAAATCTTGGTCTCAATCCTGTTTTGGTACAGCTGGCTCATTTTGGGCCAGCTAGGGCTGCATAACTAAAACCTGCTTCATCTTTCATTTTGACTAAAAAGGACCTGTTTTGTCTTTAAATAAATCAGCACAGTCAGTGCCAAGGCTTCTGATTCAGCTGGCAAACAAACATCATAGAGCTATAGCCCCTGCTTAAAAATCTTCCGCTCAACTTTAGTTGGAAGAAACACAATGTAGGCGAGGGGAATTCTTATGCATTGTTTCTGAGGAAGCACTAAATCCAGCTTTTTTATCACTATAATGAAGCCAAAAATGGACTGAATTCAACAGATCCCCATCACGTTTCAAATCATTATTCAATACAGAAAACTGTGGCCTTAAGTCTGACTGAAAGACTCTTTTCTTGTTGTGTATAAAACAAATCATTACAAAATGGCACAAATCGCTATTTCTCATGTACTATCTGACCATTTAGTCTACCTTTTCAGATAAAAAAGGAGTACTCAGGTGAATTGTGATAGTGTTTAAGGTTCTATATTAAAAAATACTTTGGTAAAAACAAGACACCAGGGAGCTGCAAGCAGAAGCTATGGCAATATCAGATGTGTCAGAACAGCACCTTGAAAGGGCAAAACAAAGACCAAAGTGACAAACGTCAGAGCAAATTCACAGTAGACTAAAAGACTATATTTTTTTAAAGCAAAAAGAGCTTCCATACCCTCAGGAAGTTTCCATAAGCTAAAAAATACAAGAGTGTTCTAAGATTTTCTTCACTTAAGCCTCACTTGGAAGAACTAACAGCACTTCTGCTTTGCTGCACCCAGCTTCCCTCCAACAGGAGATCCTAGCAGCTCAGATCCAAACTTCACACACATTACAGGTGTCACAATCAGGGTCTCTCCTCAATTTGAGATATTTTTTTTCCCCCAAAATTACCATGTACTAGACAGAGATGCTGCTTAACAGCACCTACACCATGAAAGCAGACTAAAATGAATAAGCTCGATTAGCATAGCAAGACAAAACAAGAGAGATCTAAAGCAATGTGTTCTGCAAAAGAGGAGATGCAAAGCCTACTAAGACTAAGCATAACTACCAGGAAAGGAAAAAGTTAAAATTACAGGCCTGCAGTGTCTTGGTAAAGTTGGGGATTTGTTTTCTTACAGTACGTAAAGCTAGTTTAATGTAAAGTTGCACTTCTAAACATAAGAAGGACTTGGTATTAATGCCAATACTCCCTTTCAGGCAACAGTAAAAGCACAGCAGGTAAGACACAATTTGAACTTCGCATGACTACTGAAGTTCTCTTCCTACCCTACTTTATGAAACAATCAGTGTTCTACATTAAACCAGCTGCATTAGGCATAGCTTAAGGCTGCTTCTGCATGTTGCTCCGTGCAAAACATTTGGCCAGTGACCAGCCTTTGGGCGAGAAGTTACAGTTCAGTCAAAGCGGGTATATAATCTTCTGTGAGCTAGATAGCTTATTTTTACATGTGGCAAGGGAAAAAGAGGCGTCCAGATAAAGGACATCAGCGCTGACAGGGCGTTGTCTTTTCAAGCCCACGGCAGTCACGGACACGCAGGAAAGCGGCACAAGTCACACGCCGAGGCAGGGCGACCGTCCGGAGCGCACGGCCAGGCCAGGGCCGCACGTACGGGGAGGGGCAGGACGGGACGGGGCAGGGCCCGAACTGGGCCGCTCTCCGCAAGCGGGCCCCGCCAGGCCGCCGCCCCCGCACAGCCAGAGCAAGCCCAGCACCGGGGCGAGAGGCGCGGACGGGAACCCCCCGCCCCAGGGTGGCTGGCAGAGACCCGGGCTACCGGCCCGGCTCCCAGAAGGGCGGCCCCGCCCGCCCCGTTCCCACCCCGCCTCAGCTTCCCACCCCGCCTCAGCTTCCCCTGCGCCCGCCCCGTCCCATCCCACCCCGCCATACCTGCCCGCCGCGGCCACGGCCGCCCAACCGGGCCTCGCGCCTACCAAGACCCCGCCTCCTCCACCCCTATTGGCGACTCCGCCCCGAAGCTCGGCTCCCATTGGGCGAGTCCGTATAGGGGCGGAGCCGCGGCCCTGCTCGCCCGCCCTGTCCGCGTTAGCGGCACTTCACCCTGGTAACGCGCGGCCGGGGTCACGTGGCGGGTGGGGCGCGCGCGATTCTCAGCGTTTCGGGGGGGAAAAGCCCCACAAAACAGCGACAGCTGTTCCACGAACGAGCCGCGACCCGCAGCACCGCACGGCCCCGCACCGGCGCTATCTGTCTGCCCCAGGACAGCCCCGGGGCGGGGTTCCTAGGGGAAGAGTGCCCCGGCGAGCTGAGCGCAGCGCTTACCGGGGAGGGTCGGCCTGCACCTGTGGCTCCTCCGTTCCCGACTCCAAAGCACGCCTTAATGGCACCTATGGGCAAAAAGCCTCGTGATTCACAACGCGCTTTCTCAGTCCTAGTGCCACAGGGCACGGCGTCTTCTGGGCTTGTTAGCGTTGCATATAAAAGAACCAGCGGGCATTTTCCTTAGGAGGAAAAAAAAAATCCACTTCTTGACTTGACACGTTTTGGTAGAACTTTCATTCGGTGTGTGTTAAGTGAACCCCACACTGGCCTCAGCACCTCGGCTAGCAGTACCCAGGATTACCGTGCTCAGCCCAACCTCAGCTTAAGGGTTTCACCTGCAGAGAAAATGCAGGTAAAACCCTTAAGCTCGCGGGGCCTCCGCAGCGCCTGGAATTTAGAGGCGGCACAGTTTAGTCCGAAGCCGAACGATGCCGCGATGTACGCGGCATCTCCCTGCCGCCTTTACCCTGGAAACCGCCTCCACCCCGTCCTGAAGCGCGGGACTGCCCCGCCGCCTCTTCCTGGGCCTTCAACCCACCCTCGCAGCGAGGGAGCCCGGCGTGGGCCCCTCCCGGGCCTCCGGGAAGCCGCGCCCCTCCGCGGGAGGCGGGAGCGGGGGACGGGCCCGCGCCGGGCGGACCGCGGGAAGCAGAATCAGCCGTGACGGCGATGCTGACCCCGGCGGCCCGACGGGCGCCGATTCTGCGCGGTGGGAATCCCCGCCCTCCCCGGGCCGAGGGGGCGGTGCCGGCCGGCGGAGCGGTCGCGGGTCTGGGGGTGCTCCCGTGTTCCGCTGGCGCTCGGAGGGAGGATGAGCCAGCGCCTCCCCGGGGATCCGCGGGCGGCGCCGCCCGCGCAGGTACGGGCGGGGCGGGGCGGGGCGGGGCGGAGCAGAGCAGGCTCGGGTTCCCCCGCGGCCCAGGGACACAGCACGGGAGCGGGGCCGAGGCGGCGGGAGGAGGGGAGCGGGCAGCCCCCGCCCGCCGAGCGGCAGCTGCGCCCCGCCAGCGAGGCGGCTCCGGCCGGCCGGGGGCGGGAAGGGACGGACGTGGTGGCTCCGTACGGACCTCTCACCCCGTCCGTGCGCCTCCCCCGAAAGGCCGGGATGAGGCGGGGGGAAGCCCCGCGTGTTTACACAGCGTAAACACAGTATGTTTGTACCCTGTCATCCCGTCCCAGTGTTCTTCCGGGCAGCGCTTGTGCGCACACGGAAATCGGGGGCTCTGCGGCTGGGAATGTCCAGGGTCTCCTCCCCACGTAACCAGCGCTGGAAGGATTTTCTGCATGAGTTGCTCGCTTTATATTGGCTCACGGGTTTGGCAGTAGGGCCGCTCTTAGACAAGAGAGAGCGGTCATGGGCTCTTGTTGGAGCCTCATAATTAAGTGGGCGTGCAGGTCTGCGAGGTTAAAACTGAATATTAACTGCATTTTTTCATATTCCCTGCTTGTCCGAAATTCTTCCTTTCTCTAGCCTAAACCGTGGAAATGACTGTCAAACAAGTGTGTATCAATTCTCACTTAAAGTGAATGATTATGAATCTGACAGTGGAAAATCGTGCTGATAGTGAACTACGTCCAGCGTAGCATAGTAAATTTGCTGTGTCACACTTTAAAGTACTAAACTAGGTAAAATATGGCCTTACAACCAAATTTAAAATGTTTCTGGGACTAACCTATGTTGGAATAGATGCTTAAATATTTTTGGCAACATACTAGTAAATGGTAGTCATTTGGGTGTAAGGACTCGCACCTCATTTTTGAGGTTGTGCAACCTCTGAAGTTTCTGGTGCAGAGTTTGTGGAATAAATTGTCTGGTGAATTGCTGCGTTTTGCTTTTAGGTGGTTTTCTTTTTGGTGGACCTGTGAAGGGGTTTATTTTCAGTATCCCTTAGCAACAGAGATACTTCTTTGTAGATACAGCTATTTGAATAAAGGATGTGTTGGTATGACAGATTTGAAAGCAGATAGTCATGAAAACTGTTTCTCTATTTAAAGAAATGTCAATATGCTGTAATGTAAAATTAAAAAAATATTTGTGCATTATAGGAAACATACCTTTGTGAAGCATAATAAAAGAGAACTCACCAGCTGTCACTATCGGTTTTGCTAAGATAAGTCTTTCACTGAGTAACTGTCAAATACTGAAAATTTGATGTCTTGTCTCTTTGGCTGGCAAGCAGATGTAAACTTGCTGCAAAGTTGTCAGAGTGGGAAGGGGTTCTGCTCTGGGAAAACTGCAGGTAGCTTGAGACACAATGACTCTGCATCTCTCTGCAACACATGTGAAAACAGAATTTACATGGTGTTCAGAAAAAATGGAGCTTGTTTCTTATTTGCTTCTGTTTAGTGGTGGCATGTGGTATGTCAGTCCTAAAAATTCTTTGCCTGATAATGGTAGATGTCATACACAGTGTGTATTGTAATGTTTCTAGAAACATGTTTTACTTGTTGTATTCCAAGGTTTTCTTTGCCCAAATTTTTACAGTTCTGTCTTGAAATGGTTTACCATTCCACTGTTCTCTCTGTGGTGCATACTTGCAAGTTAAAGTAATCCTGGGTAAAATTCCCCCCCTTCCTCCCCTCTTCTCCCCTTGTAATAAGAACAAGCCTATCCAAATTCTTGACCAGGAAAGACACTTGAAGCTGTTGGCCTTTGCTCTTTGTGACTGCATTACCCTGAACCAATTTATCTTATGAATTTGTCAGCATTTTTCTCATAACCATGGTTATACTTCCTGTTGTGCTCTCTTGCCTACCAAACGTTTGTAGGAATTGATGTTTGAGTAACCTGCAAGTGAAAACCCACTCTGCTGATTACTCTACGAGCAGGTGGGTCTGGCT
The DNA here is from genome assembly GCA_008694505.1 of Cyanoderma ruficeps. NCBI lineage: Eukaryota > Metazoa > Chordata > Aves > Passeriformes > Timaliidae > Cyanoderma > Cyanoderma ruficeps. The sequence continues at coordinate 10,171,229 of VZDJ01007747.1, forward strand.
GTGTAATGTATGTTCTCCTGTTCACTGAATATACAATTTGGCTTTTTTTCCCACACACACACTTTGCTTTGGGGTCTGTATGTGTGTGTCTTACCTTGAACAGCTGAGTTGCATTCCTTGAATGTAAATATTAGAGCCAGGATAATTGTTCCAAGTTTACAGCCATTGCCAAAAGGCATTCTAGGAACATTGAATAAGTTTTTTCCTGCTCTTATTTTGCTGGCTTCATATGCGTGTGAATAGGTGTAACTGTGCAGATCAAGTTTTCAGGGTAAAGTCTTATAACAGTTTGGCAGTAGGGATATTTTTAACTTGGTTATAAATTAAAAAAGTAGAATAGAAGCTCTACTGCTGAAGAGATTTATGCCAGAAGTGATAGTGCCAGTTTGATTTAATTTCCTAATTTAGACTATTTTGCATGTTTGTAAATTTCTTGCTTTGGCACCTTGACTGCAGCAGTAACCCAATAAACTCCAAAGGTTCTCAACAGTGGCAGTGATCATGTACATGGAACTGCTTTTTTACTCTCTCTGCTTATTTTCCCAAAACTAAGATTTCAGCTTAATGCCGGTGAGCAAGTTCCCAATTCTGTCCTCCTTGTGTCAGTTGTTCCCTTATGTCATAAGCTTAAAGTGCCGGCTCTGTGTTGTCTGAATTGCTAAAGCTGTTCAGGTGTCAGGTCAGCTTTTTGTCTGTGCTTGTGAATGAGGAGGCTCTGCAATACAGTACTTTGTGCTTGTTTATATGCCATGCTTTGGGTAAACTGGAGATGCTCAGAATAGTAGAAAGTTGACAATTACAAATTTTTAGAGTTGTTTAACTTGAAACTTGTTTTTGAATTTTGGAAGCCTTTATAAAATCATTTGAGAGAATAAAGTCCAAACAAAACAATGCTCATTTAAATTGACTAGGATAAGAGGATTTTAAAACAGATAATTTTTTTTTTTTCAGCTGGGAGATGTGCTCTGCTTTAAAAACATAGAAACTGAAAAATGTAAATTGTTGAGATAGTAATTTTACTTAATTAACTGGTATTTTTTCTTACTGGAGAAGGGAGTTGATGAAGTAATTCTTGATGAAGTAATTCATAGGCTTCATATGTAATAGAAAGAATTCTAGACAAAGCTGTTAAAATGGTTACGAATCTGTTTAAATCTGGAATACCTTTATTAGTTTGTATTATGTAGTAAGTAGTCTTGAGTGTATACTCCTGGAAATGAATATAAAGAACAAGATCTATAACTTCAAAGTGGCTACCAGCAGTTATTTTTAATAACTTGCAGAGAGTCTAGTTAGGTATTTTCTCCTTGAACTTTCTAGACATTCAGCTGTTTTGCTTGTTAAGCATTTTCCTTAGGCTTTCTAGTTATAGTAGTACACTGTGCCTACTCTGTGAGGCTAAGGAGGAGTAGTAAATAAAAAAGTGGGTTGAGCTTGGTCCTGAAGCACAGACCCTTTGATTAAAATAACCTTTGCATTTATTTTTTTCTCCTTTTTTTTTATATATTGTGATAAATTTCTCTTAAAAGTTCACAGGAGATAAAGTACTCAAATATGTGTTTTGCGTGTTCATACTGCACTAACAAAGAAATGTTTTCTAATTGAAATAGTAAAAAAGGCATTTTGCTTCAGTACTTTGTTTAAATTCCAGATAGAGCTACTGGGGTGATTTAATATTTTGACATCCTGCCAGTGTAAATTCAAGTACTTGTTTTCCTGAAAGATAAGTTTGTGTTTGAGTTCCTTCCACTTTTATCTTCAAATTAGTGTTCTCTGGCAGATTTCTTGGATTTTGATGTGTTATCTGCAGTTTTTGATCTACTGCAGCTTTTTCCCCTGAGCCTTCCGCTTTTAATTTGTCTCATGTGTATGTTGGGAAAAAAATCAGTTCTCCATATGCTTCCAATCACATTAATTTTCTGATTTCTAAAAATGAATCTACAAATTTTCCAGAGTATATCTAGGAAAGAAAACTGAAGATTCCTTTAATTGTTATTTGACTTTTTGCTTCTTGTCTTGCAGACAACTTTAAATTATTTTCAGTCTTACTGACTTAGTTTGCAGTTTTCTTCTGTTTACTGCTGAGATGTGAATATGCTTTTAACTTAGGCAGTAAAGCTTCTAAGACACCTGAGGAGACCTAACAAACTGTGCACTAAGTATTTATGTCATTACCACAGTTTAAAAAAATCTCAACGTTTATTCCCAACAAATTTTTAAGAATGGGGTTCTTTGCTTTGGATAGGTAGAGGATGGATTATTTTTAATAAATGTGATCTATGAACTCAGTGAACTGACCTCATCTCTGTGGTTGTAAATCATATTTAAGATAACCTACCTTCTTTGCAGTCTGTTTGCTAGAATCCTTTTAGTAAACTATAGGTGATTTTCTTTTCTTTTTTTTTTTTTTTTTCATAAAGTAGTTCCAGACACTGAACAAGAAGTCAGGTTTGAAATCCCAAACTGACATTGATTCAGATGCTAGCTTGAGGCCATGCTTTGGATAACTGTACTATTGCTCTCTGTGTGGAACACAACAGATTCGCCTATTGCAGCAATAGCAACAAAATTGCATTAAAAAAAAANAATACACATAATTTTGGGAGATGCCCTTGCCAATGTTTCAACTAGATTTTACAGCTGGAGAGAAGAATATTCAAGTGAGGGGAACTTACTGTGCATTCTGAACTGCTAACACACTTGATTTAGTAAATACTTTGCTTTTGGTGCTGTTCGTGCATCTGGGGCTTCGCTGCCTTTTGATTTTTTAATCCTTTTAGTTAAGGTATCTATTTTTCTTAAAAAGCAGGAACAGGCTGTTAACAGTCTCGTTTTTTAACATCAGAGGTTCACAGGTCTCTCTGAACAGATCTATATATTTCTTTCATCATTTGAAAATTACTGGAATGGCCACCAGTAATGGTTGGAAGTGCTGTTGTTAAAAAAATGAGGTGGCTTCTTGTGTAGTCCAGCAAAGGATGTCAGCCATGAGCCTGATCCAGGTGTTGATCACAAATCACAGATCAGTCCTTCCTCGCCTCACTGCTTTAACACTGTTGCTTGAGAGGATCCAGAGCAAGAAACAGAGCAAGTCTGTTGTCAGGGCTCCTGGTCTTGAAGTTTAAATAGCTGTACTTACTGCACCTGTCAGTTTATCACTCTGCTACTGGGATGGACCTCCCTTAAGGGGAAGGAAGCACTCAAGAATGCTTGTAGTCAAAAGGAACAACGAAAGTCAGAGGCTCTGCAAACAATCAGGAAGTTTTGTTAGTGCATTACACACTTGGCATGAAAGTTGCTATCTTAGTCTATAATAAGCACGTGACAGTGGATTTTGAAAAAAGGGATAGGGTGAAAGGGAAGAGAGAAAAAGAGATCACTAGTCCTGGTTCTAGCATCATTCCAGCTGATGGGAAGTCCAGGAGACACTACTGGGCTTGCTGGTGGTACTTTTTAATACATAAGTTTCCTCACCAGGAAGGCAGATTGCTTGTTTTCTGTGCAAATTGCCCATCATGCACTGTCCATTCTTTCAGACCTTTCTGGAGATGGGCTGGAGAGCTTCAGGGCTCTTGGATAGTCTTGATCCCTCTCCATGGTCCATGCCCACGCCTTGGCCTCACTCCTGTGCTTGCACTGTACAGTGTTATGCTTGTCTGTGGGAGCTAGACCAAGGATGTTTGTCCTGGAGGAGTGCTGCCCTACCTCTGTGTGGCCCCTTCTCTAGCCACATCCTGTTCTTTTTCATGCTGCTACCGGCGATCATCTGTTATTACCAACAGTCCTTGGTTGGCTCCACAGCCATCCAGCTAGCCCTTTTTGACACATACATGTTAGCCCCTTATCTTATGGGATTCTACAGTTACACCTACCGAGAGGAGTGCCCAACCTTTTTTTGTTTCTGGTGACCAAAGGCTTGTCACTTCTAACAGAGTACACTGGATATGTTCCTCTTTGGCTGGTGTTTTCCTTGCTTCTTTGAAGCTGGAAAATTGTTAGTAGGGAAAGTAAAGACCAGGAACCAGCAGGGGTCCCCACAAGATTTCACAAGTAGTGGTCCTGTGCCTGTGCTGTGTTTTGGAGAGCTCTGTAGGATTTTTTTTCCTTGATCTCAGGGGCTTTAGTATGTCTCTAAAGAAATTTTAATTCAGACCTTAAAAATCTGTGGTAGCTGCTGTTATTGAGAAAATGCTTGGAGTTAGACTTAGGAGAGTGGTGCTTTTTCACATTCCAATTTGACAATCGTAAATTATATTGAACTTGAACGAAATTGCCTGAAAGATTCTCAGCTCGGGTGTGACTCTGAACTTAGGAATCTGTGCATGTAGTTAGGGACTGCTGAGTGCATTTCTCTGAGAAGTTGAAGAAAAGTAGTATGATTAACAAGACTTCTGGTCATTCTGGTGATGTGGAAAAGCTCTGCTCCATTGTATAACCCTTAGATGACTTCAACACAAGTCCACATTGGAAAGGAGCAAAAGCCTTTAAAAAATGTAAAGAGACACTGTTTCAGTGTCTTATCATCAAACAGAAAATGAGCATCTGACTGAAGACTCAACAAACAGAAGTTACATTGTCTACTATGGAAACTGCTGTCATGGTTCCTGCCCTTCAGAAGAGGAGTATGGATTTCATCTTTTAGTTGTCGTAACAAGTTGCAATATTATTTCTCATTTGAATATGACCGCAGAAGGAACACCTGAAACTTTTTATTTTTGCCAAGAGAACTCCTTATCTTTTCTTTCCTGAACTGAATATTTGCAGCTATGGGTACTGAACCATTAGTTTAGAAACTAGTAATGTATCTTACATGTATTTTAGGCTTCCTCCAAAGCAGCAGCCGTGGACACAGTTGTTTACTGTGATTTGACTAAGGATCAGTACCTGTGGCTTGTCGAGGTTGGGAGTGTCCCACTTCAGGGACAGAAAAATGAACAGGCACACAGCATCATGAGGGAACAATTCTTCTCTACTTAATTTACAAATCTGACTCCTTTATACATTTGTACAGAGGTCAAGAGATTGGTTACAGACATCGCCACCTCTCAACCTGGATGGTGGATATTACTATTAATTCTTCTCTCAGAGGAGAAGTATGCAAACATTCTAAAAATACACATTGTTTAGATGAAGCTGCATGAGAAACGCAGCACAAAGACAAAAGGCAAAAAACTCAGGGCAACAAGTACCTGACTGTGAAGCTAAAACTTTTGAGTAATACTTGATTTTACACTTAGTTCAGGTTCATGCTGAGAAATTATGTTGTTAGCTTTTCTTTTTCTTTTATTTTCTCTCCTTCTTTTTAAACTGTTGAGTGGAAACTCCTCCAAGGCTTTACCACTCATGGAGCTGCTTGTTACTGTACCTGTGTGGGAGACTACTCTTCAACTCTGATAGCAGAGTTTGTTCTTATATATCAATAAAATGGGGTTAGTTTCGTAAGTTTAAATTGGAGTTTTCAGATAATTCAGACAGTTTGGTTGAATGCTCTTAAAGTATACACATTAGTAATTTGGTGAACGTGAAATGCCATTAAAAAGTATTCTCATTAGTGACAGGGTGTGAAAGAAGCAATGCCTTCTATCAGGTAGGCTGGTATCTTTGTGCCAGTAGATATCATTCCTCATCTGTCACAGTTATGGGTAGCTGTAATCTTTCTGGTTATGACATTTTAGGGAGTGGTTTTGAATACTTTACACAAACTGAAGTCAATGCCCTTAATGGCATCATATGACCAGAAGCATGAGTTTGGTATTCATCCGGTAATCAGGCTCTTGGGTTTTAGTCAGTTTTTTGTTGGCTTCCTTATTTTTTTTTTTTTAAGCTGAGCAGATAAAAAGTACTCTTAACTAAGATTGTTAAGATTCAGTAGAACATAAATATGAATACTGAGAGGTTTTCTTGCAGTTTTAAAGCTAAGACTGTGCTTTACAAATATTGTCTTTTCCTGTGGTTTTGTCTATGTGGATCTGTTCAGATTTGAGTATGTCTCTTTCCTCCATGAGTGTCAGTTTTCTTCTGTAAGCAGCTGTGAATGAAACTAATCTAAGCTTTATCTATGGATATTTTTGGAAACAAACCTTTTATCTTCTATTTCAAGACAACCTAGGAATCTACTACTTAAACTCAAACAGTTTCTGGGTTTTTTTGTTTGGTTGGTTGGGGTTTTTAATTTTTTTTTTTATTTTTAAACTCAAATAGCTTCAGTTAACTGGCAGCGCTTTTTCATAACTTCGTTTTTCCAAAGATGATGTAAAAATTGGCCAAGATCTTTTCCTGAGGATCACAGGTTTGGGTTGAAAAGGACCTTAAAGATCATTTGCTTGCAACCCTCTTGCCATGGGCGGGGACTAGGCAGATTGCTCAAAGCCTCATCCAACCTGGCCTTAACACTTCCTGGAATGGGGCATCTACAATTTCTCTGGGCAAGCTGTCTCAGTGCATCACCACCCTGACAGTACAGAAAAAAAGTTTTTGATAGATTTTTTTGAGTGCTACAGAGAATGATCTGCCTATGTATTTCTGTAAAGGTTAGCATAAGCGTTCCCTAAATTTTGAGTTTGAATTATTGAGTATTCTTAAGAATTTTTGTGGATGAAGCTTAACTTTAAGTGTTAAAATTTTTTTGTGCCTTTTTGTGAAGAAATAATCTGTTAGTGGTCATAAAAATACAGTGAGAAATCCCTCACATTTCATTCACCCTTGTTTCAAACCTGGGGTTTAGAAGATGAGTGATGTTCTTATCCTGCTTAAATATTTTCATGTTGCAAGAAGAATAAATAAATGAAAGCTAGATATGCTGAGTCTCTGGTAAAAATGGAATTGTAATTTTTGTGCTGGTGAGACTAAGAGAAAGAGTGGCCATGACATGGCTTTTGTTTTTGAACTGTTGTAAAATTCTTGGAATTTCCAAGTTTAAAATTTCTTTCTGAAGGGCAGGCTTATTTAAGAACTAAAAAAGATGCAGGATTTTAAATTAATTTAATATGGGAGGTTTAGAATTCAGAGATAAAAGCTTAATTCTGCTTTCATCTTTTGGGCAGGTGTTCTGGCATAGACCCCCATACATATATGTGATACATGGTAGAATTTTAATTTAAGAATGGGCATGGGAAGTGTCTCTGTCATATTATTTGTCTGCTCTTAAAATATGCACTTGTTGGATACTTAAAAATCAGACTATATATAGAATGCCTCACTATTTTGTAACAAATAGTTACTTTTGAAAGTTCTTAACAGTTAAATCATTTTAAATTCTGTATCATTTTCAAAATTTTTCAGCCAATTACTGTTTGGTTCCTGTCACTGCATTTTCTCTACTTTAGAACATATTCTTATGTGTAAATCTTGTATCAATAATTTTAATTTCATCTCCTTTTGCTTCATGGTTGCATAGTATTCTCACTAAGCATTGTAATCAAGTTGAGTTTGTTGGAAGATATATGAGAGTTAGAAGACAGATGACTGTCTTTTAGCTTAGGTGTTAGTACTGAACAGAAAAACTGAATTTTGCACTGATTTTTTTAATCAGGATTCTTAGTTTGAAAAAGAGCTCTTTTGTTAAGATCGATGGGTTTTTCTCGGTTTGCATTTTACTGTGTTGATTGTGTTTGCTGAGTTCTTTGTTGTTAGGGTTTTTTAGTTGTTTTTGACTTTGAGCTATTTAAAGCAAATTTAGAATCTGGAATCTGGATGAGTACTTTAAATTTTTCACTCTACCCCCCTCCCCTTCTGAGAAAATAACAAGCCTTAGATACCTTTATTTTTTTCCTGTCACCCCTTTGAGGTGGTGATACAAAATTTTTCTTTATTGAGACACAGAAAAGTGTTTTTATGGGATAACAGAGCATATTCTGGAGACTAACCAGTTGCTTGGATCAGCTGTCAGTAAATATCTTGTAAATCTGGGTTTTTACTGGCCAATTTTACCTTTTCCATAGACATGTCTCTGCACTGGAAGTGGTTCCCTCAGCTGACTTGCTTCTCTGCTTGACCTTTTAATTGTAGAGCTTGAAAGAGAAGCAGGATGTATGACGTTGGAGAGCAGAAAAGTGCCTGTGGTACTAGATTGCAGAAAACTGCACAGCCTTACATGCTTTTCTGCTATTAATGTAGCTGTTTGACCGCTGTTCTCCTTTACCAATTTACTTCCTACCTGCACTGTATTTAATTAGATTTTCCACAATATACTATGCCCATGTGCTCATTACTTTCTTTGCTGTCTCTCGTCATAACAGGTAAGATATCCTGCTTAACTCTCTGTTCTTCAGTTTGGTTATATTTGTTCTGTATTGCTGCTACCTTTTTGTAACTTGCAGTATTGTCACCATAAAAAGTTTTCCCCGAAGCATGAAATACTCTTGTTTTATTTTGATGCAAATTCTTACTGTTTTTTGAATATTCAAATAGGAAATAACTGATTTTTTTATATACATACAGGTTATAAAGCAGCTAAATGGAGTCTGAGCAGCTGTTTCATAGAGGCTACTATCGAAACAGTTACAACAGCATAACTAGTGCAAGCAGCGATGAGGAGCTTTTAGATGGAGCAGGTGTAATCATGGATTTTCAGACCTCTGAAGATGACAATCTCTTGGATGGTGATGCATCCATTGGTAAGTTAATTTCAGCTTAAAAGTTTCTCTGGGTTGTATTTTTATGTGTTGTGAGGGTTTTTTGTTGGTTTTTATTTTGTTTTGGTTTTATATGACCAAATCTGATCCTTTTCTGTTAAGATAATCTTTCCTTCAGAGAGAGGCTTTAAACCTGGAAGGGGCTGAACATTATTCTGTGTGCTTGCCTAACAATTACGTTGTGTGGGATGACATCTGATACCAGGCAGATATTAACATGCTGCTGACAAATGTAGAGCTTGCTGTCAAGTAGAAGGATGGCTATTCTGCAGCTACCTGGTCTTTCTTCTCTGCAGTGGGATTTTGGAAGTCTCAGTGTCTCAAATATTTCTTTGATGCAAAAATTAACAGGCTGTTTTAATAATTTCTTCTAGAGATAAATCTGTTTTGCTTCATTCACCTTCACCTCTAAAAAACAGAGGCAAAAGCCAAAAGTAGAGGTGTTATTAGAAGCAACAGAAGGCACAATATGAGGTGAATTTTTGGCTAGATAAAAAGCTGAAAGAAAATTTTCTACCATGAACACTATAAAAGCAATGAAATAATACAAAGAAGAAAGAACTGAGAAGCTCTTTTTTTAGCATAAGAAACAATTCATGTAGTGAAAGTATTAGCATTCATTTAGCAATAGTCAAAGAGGTGAACTGAAGGAGGGAGAGTAATTTCTGTTGAAGACACTAAACTTGGTTAAATGTATACTCTGATCAATTCCTCTCATGTTCTTTAAAATTGAACTCTGCTTCCTGCATTTTTTGCTTTTTTACTGCCTTTTCCTCTTTTCTTTTCCCGTTAGCATTGAGTTGTTTTCTTTCCCTACAGTGTCTCTTCCCCCATATGTTTTCCCTTGGCTGCACTTAGCATTTGGATGTTGGCACTGAACTGATGGTTGTGCCGTATCATTATAAGCATCCTTCTCACCCATATTCCTATTAATTAAATATGTCTTGAATGTGCAATTGTTTAGCTGGTATACCAGTAGAGTTATGAAAAGCCAGCAGACCTTCAATCATATTCCTTCTGGCAGATTACTTGGAGAACACCAGCATGCTTAAGTCTAGTGCTTAAGAGTTGGGAAATTATTAGGTGAACAGCTGGTTTCTGTATATAATTCTTCGTTCTAAATATCTGGCAGTATTAATAAAGTGAGTGTCTTGCTTGTCCAACATGGTATTTACAACCTGTACTGAAAGTCTGAAGCTACTCTGGTTATTGTTCATATAGATAATTTCCATCACTTCAAGCATGAAGGAAAAATGAGTTTACAGTAAAATGAATAGTTTCAGAGCCGGAGTTCTGCCCTTTACTTGTTGTGAAATCAGATCCATAAATTGAGTCCAAACAGATGAGGTGGTTGTTTTGTTTGCATTGTCAAAATTAGTGCTAATTGCTGCACATGCTGGCAGCTCCCATCTTGTTCTAACACTAAAGTAACAAAATGTGGGTTGGTACATAAATATGAGTGTATTTTCTTTCCTGGAACTTTAATTTTTTGCTAACGACTTACCTGCTTGCCCCCGTTCTGGACTCCCTATAAGAGGCAGCAATAGTAATAAGCCCTATTCTTTTATTTAAGTGAATGGTGATTTATGTGTTTCCATTCATGGTAAATGTTTTATTGTGCAGCAAATCATAATAAATATCTTAGTAGTAGATAAGAATCTGATGTTAGTTTTCTTTTTAGGGTGGTAAGAACATACTTTGAAAAATGTTACACATTAACTTCCATTCGGGAGGTGAACATCTGTGTTTCTCATTCCTTAGGTGTCCAAATGAGTCAGGTGTTTTTTCTTTTGTGTTTCTAATACAGCAAATCACATTACCAAGACAAAAGAAGGACTTTCTTGCATGTGCCTCTTTTGTAATTCTTTCTCACTCACTTAGCATCATATGCTTGGATGATGATGATGATGATGATTATTATTATTAAAATGCTTTTATCCTTTGGCTGTATTTTTGTTCTGCTAAGTCTAAGTATAGATGGACTCAATATGCACAATATGGAATGTTTCCTACCTCCTGAGAAAGGGCAGGACCATCCCAGTAACTGGAAGATTACATGCTTCTCAGCACTGCAGGCCCTTCTGAGCATGGTGTGAATGCAGAGGCCTCAGGTCTAGCTCTGTGCTTTAGCAGGTGAACCCTGCCAAAATCAGAACCCCTATTTAAAAATATGATGTGGTTTAAGTCTGTGGAACTGGAAGAATTTATAAGCCTGGTATCTTAGCAACATTAGCAAAATGGCAACAATGTATTCGTAGTTTAAATTATTGTGGCAATAATGTAGATGAATTGAAAGCTGCATTGCTGCAGAATGTAAGCTTGTAGTGCAAATGAGCATAGATGTGAATTTATGCAGTCTGCATAAGTTGCCATGGACAATAGAGTGTGCATCAACATTTTACAGTTTACGTAATAAAATATAGAATTGCAGTTTTTTTAAAAAACCAAGACCATGCAGTGAGGAGAAAATGAAGGGTTGAGAAATAGTCTTTCTTTATCCTTCTTTTTTCAGCTAATAAAAATGGAAACATAAGTTGCACATATAATATATAGATAAAAGTCTAACAGTATGGAATTTCTAAAGTAGTTGCAGTCTTTCTCCCTTGTTCAGAGGGCAGTAAGTTAACAGAAGAAGTCTGCTTATTTCACTAGGCTTGCTCAGTCCCTTGGCTCTCAGGACAGCAATTCTATAAAGCTGCACTGTACTGCTATTCAGATTACCACTTATAGTTAAGTACTTAACTGAGCTTTAGAAAGCCATTGAAGCTCTCACGGTGGTGAATGTGCCTTCTGTTGAAAGCATGTGTAAATTGGATGATGTTGGGAAGGAATGCTACCTCCTGTACTCCTTGTCTTGTGTGGGAAATTCCTTGATACTGTATGGGACTAAACAAATGAACCTTAACTGAAACCAGTAATCAGAAAGTCCTGTCACCTAGACTTTTAAGTTTCTTTAAAATTTAGTTGATAGTGATTTGTCTTTTTTGTGTCATTTGAAAGGTGGTGGATAGTTCCATGTTGGGTGATCACCATTATCTTAAAAACAATGCTGTACAACAATCTTGTTTTTCTTAACATGTTCAGAAAGCATGTGTGTGATCTGTTCTTTAGTACTAGTGTCATATGAGGAAAATACAGAAATGGTGATGATGTAGTATTGTAAACCAAATACATACATATGTATAGTAATTTTTCATATATATATATATACACTATGCCTGTTGTGTTCCCTGGTAGCTGTTTCCTTTGCATGAATGACTAATTTTCAGTGGCAGTTGTTGTGGACAACAAGTAGGTGTTATGAAATTGTGAACTCTTTGAATGTAGTGTATTTTAACATGCTAAATAATTACATCGCCATGCATGTGGAGCCTTGGCTGGCTTGTGTCAAACCCCTGCCTTGAAGGGATGCTGCTTGTCAGCTTTGAACAAAACTTACTTTTGTTGCTTATCAAAACTTTGCAGTACTGAAGTAAGTGTTTTTCCTTGTTAAAGGGCTGGCTAATGAGTTTGGTGTTTTTATACTGAAATGGAAGCATCTGCCTCTTTGTATGGAGGACGTGTTACCAGAGCATGTACAGAGAATGTACATCCATATCTGTGTTTTATTTTTAGACTGTCTGCCCTGCTTCTTGCTAGCTCAATTTAAAGATATTATACTTAACTCTCAAAAGCTATCAATTCTTTAATAGTTAAGTCATATAAGCTGATATTTACTGGTTTAAATCTTACAGAGCTATACTATTTAGATTTTAAACAAAATCTTACACTAGGATAGTTCATTATCATTGTTTCCCATCAATTTAGCAGAGGAGAAAAAAGAATTCTTTCTAAATAGGAATGAAATCTCCAGAATGGAAATATATTATTAGATTAATATTTTAACCATGGACTGTGATGAGAAAATGAAATGTCTAATCAGTTCTTTTTTTCTCAGCAGTGGTTTTTCTTGCCTGTCTCTAAAGTTTAAGAGAATCCCAATTCTTGGCTACTAGCTGGGCTTGAAGGGTGTAACAAGTTTCTTCAAAAGATCAGACTTTTTCCTTTTCTGACCCAGAGTTAGTCAACCAGCGAGGTGAAACTCAGAGGTCTCCATAATTTTGCTCAGAATTGAGGGCTGTTTAATATAAAGATTCAACTGCATCAGTTTTGACTGTTTTTTATTTAAACATAGGGCAAGCTTAGTATGAGGTGGATATTTGTACTGTTGTCAGACTACAATTTTTTCAAGGCATTTCCTGAAATCAGATGATTAAACCTTATTTGCAGTAAAAATGGTTTGCAAACTTATGACCTCACTGGTGTTTACATCTCGAGGTACTTTGATCACAGTCCTGAATGAGCTTGCATTCCTCTCGGTAGCTACAGAGATTCCTGCTTCAGTTGAAGAAGCTTAGTTGCTTATATTATGAGTTCAGTGTGGAGACAGTTTACAATTTGACATATGGTGTTAACATAAAATTGGCAATACTTAACCTTAGTATGACAACCTGTAAACTGGTAATTCAAAAGCTGCTGCTACAGCCGCTACTCTCCTCCTTGCTACTATCTCTTTGTGGCTGAAAAAGAAAAGAATATGCCAGCAGGTCATAGTGTAAAACACTGCATCTCTGCTAAAACCTCCTTCACCACGATTTGGAGTCCCTTGCCTAAAGAGAGACCTAAACAATCCATTTTCAGTGCCTCAAATACTGACACTAAATATCTTACAATAGTGAACTAATATTACGGCATTATTTGAGGAACAGAATGCAACTTTCAGCAAGTGCAGGCAATTCAGTATAATCAAGGAGTTTGTACCACAGGGGTGGGTAATTTTTCAAAGAAGAGCTAGTTATCTTTTCCAACAACATGTGAACACTGTTTCATGTGTATGCTTATTTCTGTTTAGCTGTTTCGCCTTTTATAAATAGAAGGAAGAATACAAAGAAAATAATAAAATAGCTTACTGTTCCTGTTGTATTCTTTCTATGTGGAAATTGCCTCCATGGATTCTTCATATTGTTCACAGCTGATATGAGGAAGAGACTTTGAAGTAATTTTGCACCATTGGCATTGTTTTTATTATCCATCCATTCCATCCATGTGTTATAAAACTGACTTGACTGAACAGTTATTATGACAGTTTGACATGTCACTTTCCTAAGTTATATACAACTTATTTTCCAAGTTAGCAATACTTTCATTAAAGAGCTCACTGCCATTCTTAAGTAAGGAGTATATTCACCCCCAAATGATGCCATACAGATTGAAGCATGAGATAACATGACTGGCTGTGATCACAAGGGCAAGCATGAGACACAGCTAATTTATAGAATGAAATTAAATGAAATTAAATTGTCAGTAACTAGTTATAATTTACTTTTTTTCTGTTGGATTTTAGTTACGCTGCAGACATTTTGCCTGCATTTCATACTACTAATGCAGCTAAACATAGGGTATCTGACAGCATTAAACCATGATTTCTTCTACTTTTTTTATTAGTAGTGCATGCAGTGTATTTTGCCCACCCCTCTGGAACAGAAATTGTTATACATTATGTTTACATGGGTAACTGGACTAATTAACGAGGTTCTTCTTCAAGGATTTAAAAATTCTTGTCAACATCTCTTTACTCCCCTGCCCCCCCAACTGGCTGGAAGATTCTTAATTTAAGGACAAAAACATTTTTATCTTACTTATGGGATATCATTATCGAATGAGTTAATTTCAGTGAGTATCTGTTTATTATGCTAGTGATTTCCTGAACTCAGGAATTTTTTTTTTATTTGGTTTGTTTGATTGGGTTTTTTTATTGTAGTTATTGTCCAAAATATAAATTTACTTGATATTGTTGTAGTTGAACAGTAATGGTATTATAGCATTACTTTAGGCCATCAGATTGTAAATAGATCGGTGTGGCATTAGGCTTTCTGAGGGATGGAAATTACAGCAGTGTGTATGTAGAGTTTTAGTAACCAAGTAGTTTCTTGTTCTTTTCAGTGTTTGAAAACAAATATTTTCATTTTAATTTCTTATAAATACCATGGTCACCTCTTTGAGGACTTGTTTTCCGACCCTACTAACAGTCGTTGAATAGTCTTACCAGTCCTTCCTGCCAAAGTTTTATTTAGCACAAGCCTGATGCTCTGGAAGAAGATGAATTATAATACTAATAATCCATTCTTTCCATCTTTCTGATATTACATAATTATGCTGGCTTCCTTTTGCAGCTCTCCTGAAATGTTTAAAGCACATTGGCTTTGTCAACAAATGCTGCTGAGGAAGTTGTTCCCAACTTGACAGTTTGGTGTAGTGTTAGTATGTGTATGTCCTTCTCCCAGACAAACTGTGTGAATAGTGTAAAGTTAAGGAGTGAAAACAGAGCAAGTGTGATGGCATACATGTAGAAAGATGAGTCTGAAATATAAAATAAAATAATCCAGTCTAATATGTCTATAAAGTCTTTAGGAACTAAATGGACTTTTTTTTCTACATATTTAATAATACTTCATTTATTAATTTTAGTTTTGTTCTCTCGAGTCAGCCATAGAAGGCAGATAAAATTTTAACCAAATTGATGTTGGGTTGTACTCTTGCTTTCTGCCTTTGAGAACATTCTTGCTTACCAGCATTTTAAAGTGAAAGTCTTTCATCTGCTTGGATTAAACAGAAATATTATTCTGAAAGAGGATATCATGATGTCACTGAAACAGGAGAACAGCTGTGCTGAGTCAAACCACAAATCTACCTAGCTCAGCATCCTGTCTCTGACAGGGGTTTAAAGTCAGTGCTTAAGGAAGAGTAAGAACAGGGTAAGAGATAGACACCACAGTACTTGTACAGCAGTTTTTGTCTAGCTGATGGCCTCTCTCATCTGAATGGTGGGTTTTTAGTCCTCATCAGTGAGTGTAATTTTCTTGAACCGAGCTTTTCTCACAAACCGTTCTTTAGCAGCCAAACCATCCCTTGGAAGCCCTCATAGCTTAGCTACGTTTTATGTAAAGCACCACCTTCTTTTCTTTATTTTGAACCTAAATCCAGGTATAAATACTGCTGAGAACAGATATGAGTGCCAGAGTCTTACTTAGGTTAACACTGCCCCATGTGTTAGCATGGATTGTCACGTGGATCCCCTTGTCACTTACCCCTGTATGGCATAAATGCTTAAGCTCTCTTTTGTGTTTTTTAATTTTCATCTACAGTTGTAACTGCAGAAAATGTTTCTGCTGATACAAAAAGTTTTAGGGGTATTATCAGCTTATTGAGGTGAAACTGCTGTTGATAGGAAAAGGTTTGACATGAAACTAGAACAGGGTGACCTGAAATTAGGATGACTTGATTGTTGTGCCAAATACACAAATACCCTGATAAGCCTATCATGCAGTGGCCATACGCATGTAGAAACTAACAAGGATTAACACGTGAATTACGTGGTGCTGTCACTGTTATTAGAACAGATGGTGAAAATTTTATTTCCATTGCAAGTTATTTTTTCTTCTCTTTAGTTATGTCTTTTTCAGATTGGGGTCTTCTTGTTTGATTGATTCGACCTTGTAGATATCCCCTCCTCTGGATCTTCTTCACTGCCTCCTTCTGAACCCTTTCTAGTATCTCTAATTTAAAGGAAGGGTCGGAACTTCACACAACATTTGAAGGATGGGCATGTCCTAGAAATGGAGTTAGTTTATTCTGACCACTTCTAAGTACTGAGCCCATAGTTTAATGGAATTCAAATCTACCTGGTATAATGTAATATTATGTATTAACAACATACAGAATTGCTGTTGACACTATATAAAGCTTATTTATTTACAAAGAATATGTAATATTTTTGAAGCTAGAAGGTTAACTTAACATACATATATATATGTGTGTGTATATATTTGTGTATATATATATATATATGGCTGTTGTGGTTTAGGAGTTGTACTCCCCAATTTAGTTCTCCACCGAGACCTTCAAAACCATACTGCTTGCTCCACCTTCCCCCCATCCCTGCCACCCCCATGTGAGTGGATGGAGAGGAGAACTGGAGGAACAAAAGGCAAAAATCACAGCTTGAGATAAGAACAATTTAATGGAAACAGCAATGAGATAAGAAAATGAACAGTAACAGCAACAATACTAATAACAAATGTGTACAAAAATAGAGAATGATTTACATGCAAAAATTCTCACCTCAGAGCCTGACCCGACCGAACCCTACTGCAGCCATGTTTTACCAACTGGAAAAAAATTCCTTTCTTGGAAATTAGAGAGAGTCCTATTTCCCTGCCCTGGAAATGATGTGAGGTGGTATGGAATAATATAATGTCTTGGTCAATCAAGTTGGAAATAGTGGCCAACAGTAAACAACCCTAAAACCGAATAAGGGCAGTAGAGCAGATAAGACCTGGTATGCATTTAGGTGGGAGGAAAAATAGAACAATCTCTGCAGCAGAATTTTGACTAGTCTGAGAAAGGGGGGAATGAACTTCAGGGAGGGATGCCAAATCTTCCCGTTGATGCATTGTAACTACAGCTTTAGCAAATTGGAGTTTGAGAAGAGAACACATATGCAAGGGTGAAAATGCAGCAGTACTTTTTTTCTTAGGAAAAGCCTACCCTGTAAACAAAAAGTACAGAAAAAATATAGAAAGTAGTTAAGAGGCTCTTAGAGAATCAGAGAGAGCAACTTGTTTGCAGAACATAACTTGCTTTTCTTCCTAGTCCTCCTCATGTGACTAGTACAGAGAAGTAGATATTTCTAATGTCAGTGTAAAACCAATCAATTTAAAAAAAACAAAAACCAAACCACCAAAAACAAACCAAAAACCAACCAACCAAAAAAACCCCAAAACCCCCAAAGACTAAAAAGACTAACACACACCTCTCACACCGGGTAGCTGTCTGTAGTCTGTTGATGTCAGGTGTTTTCTTCCAGCCTCATTGGGTTATACCATAAGTAGTGTCATGGGCAGGCCCAGAAGGAAGCAGAAAGAAAACTGAGACTAGTCTTGCGTTCAGTGTTTTGGGCCAAGATGTCAAACCAGTCTTTAGGGACCAAACTTTTTTTTCCCCCAGGTTTATTTTTGGTCTTAGGTGTTAATGCTGTGTCATGATTTTGTCATTTTCCCCTTTTTAAGTCTATTTTTTCTTCTGCTTTGAAGTTTTGTATGAGAGTGGGAAACCTTTACTGCTGTTTCCCTGATGGGCAGTGAAGGTTCAACTTCCTTGAGGGGAAGTCAGTCTCAGAATTGATTACACAACATGCCTGTGGCTATATGACCTGTTCTGCTGCATTCTGTTTGCTGGTTGGGTTTGACTTCAGTTATCACATTCTGTGTCTGGACAGTGAATAAAAGCACCACCGGAAGTTGTACAAAACTGTAGGAGTATAATACAAAAACCTGTGGTTGCCCAGTAAAAAGTGAGTTTATTAGGTGAGAACCTGAACTAGAGTGTTCTCTGGTGGGTGAAATGATTGTGAGCAAAATTAAGTAACAAATTTGTGGGAGACAAGCAATTATGAAAAGAGAAACTGGTTAAGAAGCTATTTTTTTCTGTATAATAAAATGCAAACAGGGAAACATCTTACTGTGTATTACTGCTGTGCACTTTCTTCTGGGGTTTTTTTACTTCTGAGTTGCTTGAACCCCATCTACCTTAAACTACTCAACAGCATATGCTATACATTTTTCTTCTGCTTTTACATTATATTTGGTCTAAAATTTTTCTTGTTGTTACTTGTCTGCCTTATTGTGGCTTTTGATGAGGTGGCAATGGCAACAGTGTCTCTTATATATAGCCTGATACATTGATCAAGGACAGAATTCTATATACTCCGGGTGAAGGAATGAAGTTTAAGACTCTAATTTACAATGCTTCTAGAATAATTTATCCTTGTTTTTTACTGTGTATCAATTTGAAGCTGTGTAAAATGGTACTCTTTTTTTTTTTTCCTCTCTCCTCCCTCTCCATTTTCTATCTTTGTTGTATCATTCTGGGCCATGTCTGGGAATCAGAACTGAGGGAACGGTGCTTGTCTATTTATCATATTTCATATTCTCGCAGCAGGCTCTGTGTGACCCATATGAGAAAGTTGTATGATTTTATGCAGAAGGAACAAAATCAGGCTGAAGGGGCTGCAAGACAGTAAACTAAAACGTTAGGAGAAGTCAAGCTGGTAGAGGGGTTAAACCTGGGCTTAATTTGTCTGCATGGCTTAAGAAAAGGGTTGATAAAAGAAGAAATTGGGAGAAAAGGTAGGAGAGTAAAGCTGGAAGGAAGAATAATGATGAGGCACAGAGGGTTTTGAGGCATTTTAAGTGTACTTTGGGCACTCTGCTGTAAATGGATGCTTTCATGCCCACTTTTAAAGAGAAGGTATAAATGAGTTAAATTCTTTTTGGGATGGTTGGAGATGGTAGCTACTTTGGTGAGTGTTCTGTATGTTGCATTTTTCAAGAGGACATTATCTTCTACCTCTGCTGAAAGAGAAGCTTTAGTTTTGAATAATAATAGAAAAGAAAATGACAGTTAAGAGTCACCAAAATCTTTTGCATCAGTCACACTAACATTTGTAATTATCAGTCACAATTTTGGCATCTGTTGTTATGCTGATGAAATCATTCAGCATCCTGAAACTTACATTTGTAATTTCAAAAAAGACACTGTTTCAATTTTCATTATCTGGTGTGACAAAGTTACATAGTCTGTCACCAAAATAAACCGAGTAATTGGGAGAAGTGAGAACATGTTTATTTTATATGTAGCAAGGTTTTTGGCTGTCTTCTTTAAACCTACCCTATCCTTTAATATGAAATGGTGGGAAGTGCTTCATAGTTAAGGTCTTCCCTCCAGCTTTGGCTAAGCAGGCTGTCATACCTCCATGGTACTCCCCTTCTTTTCATTGGCCTTGTTTGGTCCCTTCAAAACATATTTCCCTGGGTGTATCTGATTTGTATAACCTCTGACTTGTTCTTATAATGTCAGACACTTTGCCTTGAATACGATTCTTCTCTTTCCCTAAACTGGAAAAGACAAAATGTGGAGAGAGGATAAAAGTGTCTTTTGTCATTCTTAGTATGCCATAAAGGTGTGTCACCTGTGTATGTTCCAATATTTTCAGAACAATGGACCTCTGCCAAGACAGGTGCATCTAAGTTATGGTTAACCACAGTCTGTGCCTGCAGTGAACAATGGGAGCACTCAGATGTGTGAAGTTATTTGGGCATGGAGGATTTCTGGAACTGAGACCTCAGTCTATAATTACTGCAATGAAATTTGGAAAACAGGGTGCTATACAAACCTGCTGTTTATGTGTGAGCTGTTCTATGCAGTAAATCGGCAATTTGAAGGGGCTCTCAGCCATTTAAAATAAAGCTGTTGTTAAACTTCTAAAGCGTCTTACGACAAGTGTTCATAATATTCTGTGCTCCATAATATCCAAAATACATAGTTAGCTAGAGCCACCATTCCACTGACTATCATTTTGGAATTTGCATAACTTCACAACAGAAATAACTGAGTTGCTCTTTGGAATATAAAGTTGTCAGTTCAAGCCATGCACTTTTTCAGATCAGGTAGAAAAAGAGTAATTTGGTATTTAGATATTTGCAAAAAAACCCAAAAAAAACCAAAAGACTGCTTGTCACATTAGTATGCATAGTATCCTTTTTTCATAAGAAAACCAAAAAACCACAAAAACTAAAATCACCTTTCATGGTGTTGTAGGAAAGGGAATACACATGGTGGTGGGTATGAATGAGAACACAAGCTGCTGGTAACTGAGAAGGGAAAATGACTGCTCTGCTTTTTAAGAGTAGACAAAGGATGGTATTTGGCAGCCAGTCTAAAAGCAGTGACCTTTGAAGAGCTGGTTTTTTTTGTTAGGTGGACTCTTGAAATTTCATGTAGCAAATATGGAGTCATCTATTTGACACTGCAGACTCCTTGTTATGATTTTCCCTCATATGCACAGTTGATCAGATGTGCTCTTCAACAAGTTACATGCTTCACTTTTTCCAACTCAGACTGGATTTTTGTCTTGGGCAGAAATTTTGCATTTGCCTTAGTCCAATGAACAGGTATAGGCCAACAAGTGAACCATTTCTTTGCTGTGACTGATCTTTATTATTGGTTTTAAGACATTCCAGGCTTTCAGTAACCACATCAAACTCCTGAAGTAGAGGTGATCTTCCCGACTTGGTTAATGCAAGTCCTTTATAACCTTTGTTTCATATTCTCTCACGTATGAAGTTGAATTTATAGTGTTGTCATCTATAACCAACATATAATAGGTGCACTAATGGTTCATTCTGTACTAATTCTTGCTTCAGGTTACAGAAACTGTTGTATTTCTTCCAGCTGTGAATGACTTTTTATTTAGAGCCTTACAATAAGATTTCAGACTACTTCCAGGTTCTGTTGAGGTAAGGAGTTAAGAATGCTCTGGAATTTCTGTTGTACTTCTCTGGAAATAAGAGATATGATAATTTGAAGATAAGAGGTACTTAGGTTTGTCTTTTCACAAAAATAAATGGTGGTAATACATGGTGGCTCTGAAAGTTTTGGGTGTGCAAGATCTTAAAGATTCTAGGTTTTTTGCTATAACAGTTGTGGGAGGCCACTCTTAAAAAAGCATTTGTTTATATAGGTGGTAGCAAATGGATCTGTCTGTTTTTTAGAATTGAGTATTTGTGGCTCAAAGATTCTCTTTGTCTTGGAGATGAGGTAGTCTTTAAGGTTTTGAAACATATTTTGCTGTATGCT
Source organism: Cyanoderma ruficeps (assembly GCA_008694505.1). Taxonomy (NCBI): domain Eukaryota; kingdom Metazoa; phylum Chordata; class Aves; order Passeriformes; family Timaliidae; genus Cyanoderma; species Cyanoderma ruficeps. Next base: position 10,192,597 of record VZDJ01007747.1, read on the forward strand.
CATTTCCCCCCTTCTCTCACTTGATTTTCCACCTATAGAGATACCAGCATTTTCTCAATGTTTGTGTCAAAACCATATTTGTAACATTTAGTATATTTACAAGCCTGTGAAGTAAATGTAACATTTCTTTATGTCCTACTCTGTCCTCAGAATGATCATTTGCAGTATACGGCTTGTAAATTGGCTTATAAAAGAAATTACTTCCCTAAGAACATGTATGGATAATCACTTAAGAAACTAACGCATTTGAAAACTAAAATAACTGTCTGTCACACAGGGGTGAAAAGGCATACACAATAAAACTAATTCCTTGTTTGCTATGTGAATGAAAGGGAAGCTGGGCCTTGATGCAGTAGGCATGCAATATATTTAACTTTGCTACCTGCTGAAGGGAAAGAAAAGGAAGAATATGCACACCTTCCGTATGTATTTCATTACCACTGTGCCAGCTATGGAAATTTCATGTAGAATAGCTTTCTTATAAATTTTTCTTATCAGCAATTGCAAGGTAGGACCAGGACAAGGTCATACATTAAACATAATATTGTATATGAATTCAATATGTAATAATATCTGATTCAAATGGAAGCATGTAGTCAGTGTAAGGTTTCCTGTCTTTAGATACCGGGTGTTTGAAGTGCCTGGGCTTTGCCAGTGCTGTAACAGCCACAGCTTGATGATGCATCACATGAGTGCCTTGGTTAGCATTCATGTGGGTTGTTGCCTATTTTGAGCCTGTGACTTTTAAGGGACTCAGACCATTTTATCAATGTGTAGAGTAATGTGAGCTAAGTGTGGACTTGTGTTTATTACGTTTTCTTCCACCCCCACCCCAAGCTTTGTAGTGTGAGTATGGATGTTACACAGTTGTAATACCAGAATAATCACCGAAAATAATTAAAAAAAAAAAATCTGTCAGTCTGCTATATGACTGAAAGTTCTATGTGAATGGGGGATAGGGGGTTGATGAAAGTGCGGTGGGCGGATCCTGTGGAGCAGTGGGGTTGGCGTTTGGCAGGTTACGTTGTTGTTCTTTGGAGATAATCGTTTTGATGTTAGAAAAGAGTAAATGAAATGCCTGGGAAGGAGGCTTCTCCCCCGCACCCAGCAATGCATGAATCTTCTAGATAAAATGCGATTATAGGTGTTTAGAAGCGTCAGCAGGCGTGGCTCCAGAAAGGTGCAGGAACTATGGGCAGCTCTTCTGTGGGAGGTTCGCCTGTTTCTCTGAGCCGGGCCCCACCGTTCACCTGTTGACAGGGCGGCAGCTTTGGCGGGTTCGCCTGTGCGGGCGCGTCCCTCCCGCGTCCGGCCGGCGGGGCCTGTGCTCCCCGCCTCGTGCCGCCCGCCGGGCGCTGTGCGGTGCCGCCGCGGTGCCGTGCGGACGCGGCCGTGGGGCGGGCGGGAGGCGCAGGTGGCGGGGCCGCCCCGCGCTGACATCAGCGGCGGGGCCGAGCCCGCTCCGCAGAGCCCGGCGCTGCAGAGCCACGGCGGCGGCGCAGGCCGGGCCCGGCCGAACATGGCAGCGGCCCCCGCGGCCGCCCTTGCGTGAGCGATGCCGCGGCCCTCCTGAGCCGGCAGGCGGGCTTCGCGTTCGTCACGTCCATGGATGTCTCTTCCGATCCGTATCTGCCCTACGATGGAGGGGGAGGAGACGGCATTCCGCTCCGGGAGTTGCATAAACGAGGTATGCCGAATTGGCGTTTGGGTTACTTGTTTGCATAGCTGTACGTGCGGGACCGCTGTCCACGTTTGAAACGGAGACGTAAAGGCTTGCTAATTATCGAACTGCTTTGTTTCGCCTGCCCGATGCCTTTTGTGGGAGGAGAATTGAGTTCTGGCTGGTTCCTGTGTCGTCAGGGGTTGTTTTCTCTGCGGGCAGATCAGTCCTGCTTCGCATCTCATCGCCCTGTGACTCCATCTTCGATATGTGGCAGGCTTGCCTTTCGCTCTCTCTCGGGTTTTTTTATCTGTGTGTTTTTTAATCAATAAAGCCATCTCGTGCATGAAAAAACCCTCCAAAAGCTGTGTTTGTGTTTGACTACGACCAAATTAGCCAGTTACTAAAGAGGATATTTACCTGCTTTCCACTAGCGTGAATAGGAGCAGCGTTTGTTTGGCTTTGAAGTTTCCCTACCTGGTTTTAAGACTTGGCCGGTTGTTGCCGTCTTTGATATGCCAAGGGAACGCTCTGCAATGGTTATATGTCAGCTCAGCAAATATTGGTGGACTCATAAGGAGCTGGTACTTTAGGGTACGTTCTTTACACTGTGGCTTGTAAGGAAGCAGATTTAGAAAGAAAAGTGTTATCAGTGTTCTGGGAGGGAAAACGAAATCCTCTTTTGAGCTTACATTTTGTTTCTTGCTGCAAATTTAAAGCAGAATACATTCTGTAAACATTTGGTTTTGTCCTGAGAAGTTGTAGTAGGAATAAAAGTTATGCCTTCAAATTCTGAGGATATAAGTGTGTTTTCTTGTTTGGATTGGATGGTCATAATGTGGTATTTAAAACAAGAAATACAATGAATTCATACTTTTGTTTAAATTGGGCAATCTAAAATTAGAAAGTTATCAACATTTATAGCTGCTGGCGTAAGCATTAGAGAGGAGGTAGGCTGAGAATAGAGATATGATTAACATAAAATGTTTTTTTTTTCTCTCAGTGTTATTTATTGGTTTGCATGTCCATGCAGACTCTTATTTCTGTAAATAAATTAGCTCATCATTTATTTTCATCTGACATTTTATCTTTTAGTAGTTTACGTAGAAGGTTATTTGTTGTCTTTTCCTGATTCATAGAATGTTTTCCAGTATATCTTAAGAACATCAGCAAGTTCCTGTACAGTTTCTTCTAGACAAGCAAATTTTACACTAGCAAGTGCTACATAGTTCTCTAAGTCAGATTTTAGAACCACTTTTGGGAAATTGAGGTGGATGTTTTCTTAAAAGATTAGCAAAATGTGAATTTGGGATCTTATGAAGGCTGAATATAAATACTTGAAGGGAAGGTGCAGAGAAGGTGGGGGCAGACACTTCTCCGTGGTGCCCAGTGGCAGAGGCAATGGGCACAGACTGAACATGGGAGGTGCCCTCTGAACATCAGGAAACAGTTTTTTACTGTGAGGTTGACTGAGCACTGTAGCAGGTCACCGAGAGAGATTGTGAAATTTCCTTCTTCAGAAATACTCAAAAGCCACGTGGACATGTCCTGGGAAAACAGCTCTACGTGGCCCTGCATGAGTAGGGGGTTTAGACAAGATAACCTCCAGAGATCCCTTCCAACCTCAACCATTCTATGAGTTTAGATTTGTAGGTGGATTTAAATATGAGAACTGCAAAACAGTCCTAACATGACACTTTCAGACTCTGCAGTTATAGTTAGACATTGAAATGTGAATTTTTACAATATAAAAAGTAGATATTTGCAGTGCAAAGTACACTGCATGTCTGGCACACTGGAATATTGCTGTTAAACACAGTGTTTGAAAATACTGTAATGAAAAATGTGGAGGGTGCAGCTAGGTAGTTCCAGTGACACTGCTGGGGGCCAGCAAGACAATTCCCAGTTGTGACTTGTCATTTTTGCAGTTTCACTGAATTCTGTTAGGGCTTATGCTTCCCATATCCTAGTACTGTATTTCAAAACAATGTTACTGGTGCTTCTTGGGCTTGCTCTAGTGAGTTTTGATTAAAAAACCCCCCAAACAACCAACAACAAAACCTGAATAGTGTCACTGTAATCTCTTGCAATTCTGAATTTTTCAAGTGCTTATCAAACCACGACAATATGTCTCATAAGAAAATGACTCCAGACTTACTCCAATAGATGTAACCAAAATTTGTGAATATTTCCTGCTTGTTTATAATGTCACAGTAATCTGTTACTGTGACTCAGTTATTAAAATAAAGCTCAAAATGCTAGCAGACAAAACCAGAAATTGAAAGTAAATTCTTGACATTGCCTTATGTACTACCAAGGTTTTTATTTTCCTCTCATGTAGATTTCACAGCACTGTGATAACAAACTCAGAGAATATCGGTAAAGATATTCCAAGAAAGCAGACTTAATTGTCAAAGGGTGGTAAATTTTTTCCCTTACTCATATACTGATAACTCGTATGTCCTGCAGAGTGATGTTCACGTCATGCAAAATTGCTTTGTAACATCAAAGCATTTGTTGCACTAATTGACTGCAGTGGCTCACCCAAAGTAGCTGTACCTCAGCAATTATGAAATGACTGTTAAATTAGCAGGGGTCTTTGAGGTTTAATTAACGGCCTCCTCTAGTATTCAGTGAGGTGAAATACAAAGTATTATAACACATTATTATTAGAGGCCTGATCTGTTAGCTTGCATTAAGAAGATTTTTTTTTTCTGCACAAGTACACTATGAAACATCAAGTGGAAAGATTTAAGAATATGTATTAATTGTGTTTATCTTTTATGTTGATTACTCACTACTGTCTCTTTAAAAAATGTGCTAAAGAGATATTATTGAATACTTCTTACCAAAAGTTCCTTTGACTTCTGCTGTCCTAAGACTTTTTTTTAGGTGATACTAAATGCATTGTTCCAGACCTACTTATCCTCTCTGACACACAAATAAAAATTCAGGAACACAGTTCACTTCTGCTCTCTTCTCTACTAAGTTACAGTTAAAAATACTACTTCTCAGAAAGGGTTTAAAAGTTCTGATTTAGGATTGCATAAATCCCAAGTAACTGGCATGTACATTTTTGTAAGAATTTTTCATATAACAAACCATATACTGCAATGTATGTTGTGTAAATAAATTACTCTTGGATTTATTTTTGTATGATTTTTACTACCTTGACCCTTTTGAAAATTGAGAATGATCAGCCTCTTGCTTGTCTTCCAGCCATTTACATACATGGCCACACTCTTATTTCCTTAACCGTACCTCTCTTTTTATTATTCCTAAACAAGTGTTCATTTTATCCCACTTTAAAAATTTGAAATCTGAGCAATAGCAGTACATGTATAGTGACCAGGCTACCAGATCAAGCAAGACGTGATCTTTAGTAGGTGTAAGCCAGTTATTTCCTACATATGCATAAACACATCTTAGATTTAAGAAATTGGAAGTCCTCAAGCAAAATTAATGAAATTTTGTTTTGCTAATAATCTGTGATTGAGTCAGTAGCCAGGAGATGTGAAAGTTATGTATATAAAGAACATGCTGGATTTCCTGATGACTTAGTTTTTTAGTAAACCTTAATTTTTTGGGAGACAAAATAAGTCACGATTTCATTTATTGTGCACCAGTTACCAGTCACAAAGGTGTAACTTCAGTTGCTTAGACAATGCTAATAATAACATAGGGGAAACTTCTCAGCCACCTGGAGCCTCACCTGCTACTGTAAGCTGTGAGGCAGAGAATATTTAATAATATCCTAGGAAGACTTTGAGTCAGATGCATACTGAGCCAGTTCAGATCCTCTTAAGTGATAAAACTTGTACTTTTAGGCTGCATTTCTGCTCAAGGACCTCTTGTGCTTAAGAATTAGTAATAAATCAAAAGTCAGTACCACTGTGACCTTTGAAAAAAATGCGTATGAAAGTTGTGTACACATGCTCAGAGCTAGAGCTTGACCCTGAAATTTTATTGGTTGCAGAAGGAGAGTTAAAAAATTATTTTTCCAGATTAACTACATGTTCTCCACAGAAAATATTATCAAGATTATTATCATTCTCTAAGTACTGTGAGAAAAAACATAACGTGAAGCAGCGCAATGTGAATATGCCACTGTATTTCTGCTGTGCTTTGTTTGAAAGTTCCTTGTATAAAAGAGGGGTAAGGATTTTCAATTATGAGTTTAGCATATTTGACTTTGGTGATTAACATAAAGTACCATCAGATGTAACTACAGTTCATTTAGGTAGTTACAGGTTCTCTCTCTGTGTGCTGTAGAACTGCTGAGGTTCTCTATGAAGCATGTTTCTCAGTTTTGGAAATAATTTTTGATATATTTTTTGTTTGAGAAAACTAATGAACAGACCAGGATGATGCCCTCCTTGGGCCTGAATGTGCTCTGATTGGGATAATCATATTAGCAGAATTATTATTTTTGCTGCATCCTGTCTTTGCTCTCTAAAAAACATATAAATAAGTTGCTCTTATGTTCATGCAGCAGCGGCACTTAAAAATCTAATTATCTAAATTTGTGGTGTTCTGACTTTTATGGCCTTGGTCACTGTTAGATCATAGATAACTTCCCTTTTGCAATGTTTACTTTATCTAACTTTATAAATTTTATACCTTCTATTTTTCTCATCTCCCTTCATTATTCATCTTAAATATAAGTTGTAAATTTAGTAGTGGGAGAATCTCAACTTTTCCCTTGCATATCTGAAGTCCCTATTCATCACAGACGTAACTAAATGTAGTCCATCTGCTTTTACAAGTACAAGAAAAGAAATCTATAACAATAAATCCTTTTTTTTTGGTGCTGCATTAAGAAACAGAAATGTTTGTTTCACCTAAAGTAAAAAGCCAAAGCTCAGGGTTTGGGTTGTTTTGTTTGTTTTTTTTTTCCCATGTCCATTTGTGGTGGACACAAATCTTCAAAAGTCTTGGTTTAACTCTGAGGTGCTACTATTGAACTTTAATTTGACTCCTACTTTTTAAAAGTTTATTTTAAAACCCAGATCTCTTTGGGGGCAGATGAAATGGAGGGTATTATTGTGCAGTACTTTGGTAAATAGTACAACTTATCCTTGTTCTTCAAAACTCGTTCCATGTCTTTTCCAGCTGATTTTTTTCAGTTTGTGTACATATAGTTGTGTCAATTTTATATGCATTTTGACTGTATTGCAGAGACCAGTTTCTGGTTGAAAGCCTTTGATGCAGTTAAAAGAGCTGAAAATTCATAGTTGCAGACAAAGTGGAATGTATCACTTGATTACAAAGACTTCAACATCGTTAATCATCAACAGTGGCGAATAACAGTGGCATTGTGTGCTGTACTTCTGATTCTGAAATACAAAAATTGCTTCTAGCCAGGAAAAGGAAATAGTGCTTAATTACTCTTTTTTGAGTGGTTACAGACAAATTTTAATAAGCTGATGATTGTTTCTTGTCTTTTTAATTGAAAGCCTCATATTTTGAGGTCTGAATATGGAGGCAGAAAGAAGCTGGGGCACTAACACAGCCCTCGTGTATACAAACCTTTGTTACAAGCATAAGTGATCCTTACAGCGTGCGTTGCAGGCAGGGTGCTTCCCTGCCTCCACTCCCCTTGCCACCTAATACCCAAGGACACTGGTGAAGCAAAGCCTTGGATTGGAATCTGGCCTCTGGAAAGCTACAGCTCCTGCTGATTTTAACACTCAGCAGATTTGGATGGTCATGTCAGAGGGAGCTTACTCCAGCCTTTATTATAATCTGACTAGCTTCATTTTCTCTCCCAGAGGTGCATTTATTTTTTTCCCCTCCTCCTTTCACACTGCTGGGAGTAGCCCAAAGGAGACACGTTGCACTGCTGTTAGCCGTAAGAACAGTGGCTGAGGCATATGTTGTGTAGTTGTGCATTGTTTAGAAAAAGGGATGGGTGAGCAGCAGCAACTATTCTCGCTGTAAGAGTTACCAATTATGTAGCTTGTAGAGAAATACCTTTGAGAAATTAGGTCCTGTTATTGCTCTGCCTTTGAATGCAGCATTGACATTGTTTATCTGTTGTTGATTTCACAACTCTGCAATGTTTCTAAACCTTTGGGAGTTTTGAGCTCTGTGAAATAGATGTTACTGTATAGTGTCTGACATTAATATTTATAGTTTTGAGTTGTTTCCCGCAGAAAGTTATAATTAAAATCTAACAAGACCCCAAGGGTGCGTTTATGTATTTCAGGATAACTAGTCTGACAGTTCGTTGCTATGGAAGGGAGTGAACTTGTTGCTCCCCATCTATTCTCTCAGTTTTTGCCCTTGCACTGGCTCTGTTTCTTCTTCAACAGCACAGAGACTTGATTCCAGTTCCATATAATGGCATATTTTTTGTTGTTGTTTTGTCTGCTTAGTTGGATTAGCATGTTGGCTTGGTTTACTGTGCAGTCAGATCAAGGGTGACAAAGCTTATCCAAGGGTGAGAGTGTGTGACCAAGAACGGCAGGGAGAAATAGGGGGAGCAAGATCTACTCCTTGTGTGCCAGCAGTCAATTAGATCAGCTCAGTCTTACTGTGTAATTATGTCCCAAGAGTTATGTCTCATTTCTTAAAATGGAATAAAGTAATACAGGCTCAGTTTGAGACACTGGTGTATTTTGTGATGCGCATTCAGAAGATGGATATCATGCGCTGTGTAGCATATTGAAGGGGTCTTAAGCTTTATCATAAGATTATGGTGCCTTGTTAAATCTGATAGCCACCCCCTGGAGAAGCCTGTTCATGTCTCAGTTCTGAACCTTATTCTCTTGCGAGGGTGTAGCTGTGAGGATTTGTTCTCCAGGTGATACTGGGTAATTGTTCAGATAATCACATGGGGGATTACCACATAAAAGTCTGTTGTGCATCATTTGACTACCCAGGATGTAGCATTTGTCTTTAATCTTGATGTTTCTCTTCTCATTATTTTTATGAGAAAAGAAGAAGCACAGCCTACAAGGAAAGAGTCGGGGAGGATTTTCGAACAGTTACGTATTAATTGGGAGCAGCAAGTATGTTGTAAAACCCCTTTCTTGTGTGAAATAAATTAGCTATAAATTTACCAGGTATTTTTCTTTAAAAAATACACCTTTCAGCAGCTGCATGTGTTCCAGGGTTACTTTCAAATCTGAAAGAAGTCTCCAAGTTGTAAAAAGACAAAGCAGTGTGGGATTATTGCTGCAGGAGATGAGGCAGCCCTTAAAAATGCTGTGCATGGCCTCAAGATTGCTGTGTGTAATCTACATAAATCAGCCTTCTGTCATGTTTATCATAGTTCCAACATCAATCAAGATTGAATACTGCTTGTATGAGGCACATCTATAAAATATGAAAGAAGATATATCCCTAGCCTTGATGAGGGACAAAAGGCAGGGAGGAATCCTGATATATAAAACAGCTTCTGTGAGTATAGCAAAATATTAGTTCTACAGTTTTTTTTTCCTAGTGTTTCTATCAGGAGAAACTAGCTAGGCAAAGCAGGACAAAGTTGCAGCAGTATTGGGACCCAACAGCCACTGAATATTAACTTTATGTTCAAAGACAAATGCAGTATGGTAAGGACTGTTCATTTTTTGTCAGACATAGTATCAGCTCAAGCAATTTTGGATTATATGTTTTACATTCTCATTAAAATTTAAAAAAGTTAATAAGAAAATATCCTTCACTTCTTCAGACATAAAAGCTTTTTTTATGGTGTTGGAATCCACTTTTCTTATTCTGGTTTCATTTGGGTAGCATTTTTTGTTTTTCTTGTACTTAATTCTCATCAGGTGTCCCGAAGTATAGTGTTCTACTGCTAACCTTAATGCTTATTACAATTCTTTCTTTTAACGTTGTGCAATTTTTTTTTTAATGACTTCAGTTGAAACAGTTCTTCACAACACCAGAGCTGATTGCTGGGAAAGGATTGTGCTCAGGGCTTGGAATTACGTGCATGGAAGGATAACAAAAGTCAGCTGCCTTTCTAGCAGGTAGTGCATTCAGGATTTACAGTGACTGAATTCCCCAGAAGAATTTCCTTTTTCTGAAGAAGCATGTTGCTTTTGTTATCTAGAAGCTTACTGTCTATAAGCCTGAAGTCTGTCATTGCAGCAGCTCACAGCAGTTACATGTTGAGACTCAGGACAGCCAGCACAGCTTCACAAGGTTCATGCCTGACCAACCCAGTGGCCTTCTGTGACAGAGTGATTCCATCAGTGAAAAAGGGAAGGGTTGTAGATATCGTTTATCTGGACTTCTGTAAAGCCTTTGACATGGTCCCCCACAACAGTCTTTTTTCTAGACTGGACAGAGATGGATTTCATGAACAGGCCATTAGATGGATAAGAAATTGCTTGGATGGTCACCTCCAGAGGGTAGGGGTCAATGGATCAGAGTCTTGATGAAGATAAGTGACAAGTGGTGTCCCTCAGGGGTCCATATTGAGACTGGTGTTATTTAACATCTTCATTAATGACACAGATGAAGGGATCGAGTCCATACTTGGCAAATTTGTAGATGACACCAAGCTGAGTGGTGCTGTTGACACTCCTGAAGGATGGGATACCATCCAGAAGGACCTGGACAAGCTCCAGTAATGAGCCTGTGGGAATCTCATGAGATTTAACAAAACCTCAAGAGGGTATTGGTGGATGAGAAGCTGGACATGACCCGGCCGTGTACACCTTCAGCCAGGAAAGCCAAATGTGCACTTGCAGCCAGGAAAGCCTGGGTTGCATCCAAAGCAGGATACAGAGGAGATTGTCCCATCTGCCCCACTCTGGTGAGACCCCACCTCAGTGCTGCATGCAGCTCTGGATCCTCAGGATAGGAAGGACACTGACCTGTTGGAGCAAGTCCAGCAGAGGGACACCAAGATGATCACAGAGCTGGAGCACCTCTCCCATGAGGAAAAGCTGAGAGGGTTGGGTTTGTTCAGCCTGAAAAAGAGAAAGTTTTGAGGTGGTCTAATTTGGGCCTTCCAGCACCTGAAAAGCGCCTACAAGAAAGATGGAGAAAGTCTATTTACAAGAGTGTGTAGTCACAGGACATGGGGGAATGGCTTCAAATGGAGAGGAGGTTTAGATTAGATATTGAAAGAAATTATTTACTGTGATGGTGGTGAGGCACTGGAACAGGTTGCCCAGATGAACTGTAGATACCCCATGCTTGAAAGTGTTCAGGGCCAAGTTGGATGGGACTTTGAGCAACCTGTCTAGTGAAAGGTGTCCTTGCCCAAGAACTAGATGATCTTTAAAGTTCCTTCCAACCTAAACTATGCTGTGATACTGCCTTATTTTTGCAAAGTGTGGAAAGACTGTATTTGCTTTATAAGGATTCTTATGAGTTGTACTAAGCCTCTGAGAGGATCATTATACTACTGTTTCTCTCTCTCTAGTAACATGGGTTAGTTTGGAATAGCAGTAATAATAAAAATTCTGCATGCCACTTTTACCATTAGCTTCCAGTCTCATAAAAACTTAAGCAAACTCATATGTAACAAAAAGACTTTGCTTTCTTTACAGCTCCAGAATGGCTTAGGTGACCTCATATGAACATCAGAAGTGTTCTCTCATCATAGCTGGCGGCTATGCATATACATCTTGTATGCTAAGTGCTGGTTGTGGTTTTTAAGACCAAAACTGCTCCTAATTTGGTGAAAAGCATGTAGCCTGAGAAAGCATCTTGAAACTTGAGCACTGGGGACAAGGGAGAGGAAGGAAGGGGAAATACTTCTGAAGGTTTGCTAAGTGCTACAATTTATCTGTGTAATGATGATTTCCTGCCTGATGGTTGGAAGGTTGTGATGAAATATTTATATTCTGGTAAGGGTTTTAATATTGCATTGAAAATACATTTAATGAGACTTTGGAACTGGGAGTAAATAGTGAGATTTTGTGTGTTTATGCTGATGAGAATCATTGTCTTCATAGCTGGATGGAGCATCTTGCTGTATGAAATGCTAGAGAAGGAAGGGTAGAAAGGGAAGCGAAAGCTTGGAGAAATGTTGAGTCTTAGTAAAAGTATATTTTTTTAAAATCTCCTTTAGAATAGTTGTATGCTACATAGATCATAATACTAGCAGGACAATGTCATCTCACACTTCTGTATCCTAGATACAGAGCATCAGATTTTGTAGAGTTGTCCTCTTCACGGTCTTCTAAGGATGCCTTTCTATCACACTGCTGCCTGTTTTCTCACTTGGTACAAGATTACAGCTGTTCAGGCTATTCAGCTATTGCATCAGGCACTCATGGCAGCTCTGGGTTCAACAAAATCTCCTCTTCAGCTTCATATCTTCTGTGTCTCTTCCCCATCATACAATAATCACTTCTATTCCAGTCTTTGGTGTGCCAGCAACTGTTGGCAAAGTAGGAACCTGACACAGTTTCAGTGGGATTTTTACTGTATGTAGACAATGATCATCCTTTATAGTCTACTCCAAGTTCTGCTATGGGTCAGGTGCAATTAATATAGTGCCATCTCTAATGATAGCATCTCTGATAATCCCCTGGAGACAATTTCTATTTAACACCTTGTGATATGCATAAAATAATCTGTTACTGCTTGTGATACATTTATAACTCTCAACTTTCCTTTGCCTTCTGTGCCATAGGATTGCATGCTCCTTGTAGTTTGATATTGCTTCATATATAGCAGGGCATAAAACCAACTCCTGCAGAGCAAAGACAAGCTTTTGCCCAACCCTACTCATTCAGGTTCAGGAAACTGTGTGATGACATTGTAACTTTGTAGGAGATTAATAATTAAGCTGTGGGTGAGGTTAATTTATGTCCCCTTGCTTTGCCAAAGGAAGCTGATTTCTTGTAAGTGTAATATTTTAATAATATATTCTGTTGCTGTCTTAATTTTGGGAACTAAACTAATTAGTACACTGTGAGTTTTGTTATTATCTCTTCCACAAGATCACCTTGCCCTTTCAGCTAGCCAGACACGTGTCTTTGACTTCTAGTTGGGAGAGTTGGAAATGGCAAGAGAATTGAATCCCATATCCTAAAGCAAGGTTTTCACAATCACCTCTATTAGCAAATCTGGTTTAAATTGTTGTTGTTGTTAGCCTTTTATTAATGGAAGCATAGGTAATGCTTCTTTACGTCTGCCTTAAGAGAGACTAGCTGCAGCTTTGGGAAGAGATTTACTGGGCTTAGCTATGGGAAATAGATGAGGGGGAATTTAGTGTGGCATAGACTGGGGAAAAAGGTATTAAGCTAAAGATGGCAGCCAGGGTCACCTAAGAGAATGGTATTGGTGTTACTGGGGAGCAGTCTGCTACATTCGCATTGTCTTCTGTACTTTCCTTTTAATCTTTATAGAATTTTCAATAATAATTGTTTGTAGATCTTGAAAATTATAGATTGCATTTTGTCTTAATATGAATTTTGTATTATTTTCTTGTTTTATCTTTCACTACTAAGAAAATGTCCAAATAAACAACCTGTTATATATTAGGCACCAATATGACCTCTTAAGCAATAGATGACTGAGGCACCACATGGGTCAGAGTGTAATGCCAGGTGTCACACTGCTTCTAGATCTTAGAATTCACATTTGTAAAGGGAAAAGGCACATTTTACTTATGTATAAATCTAATTGTGTGGTGTTGTGAGGGCTTGGGCTGGTGAACTCAGCAGCTGTAACATTTGGAAGTTTACAGGTAGGTCCTTTGACAAGCTTTTTGTTTGTTAATTTTGGTTTTTTTGGTTAGTTGGAAATTTCTGCTGACAATACCCAGAATTTGTATTCGATTAAAGAAGACTGGAATTTAAAAAAAAAACAAACCAAAACAACCAAACCAAAAAACAAGCCCAGCTTAAAAAAACGCCCACCTGTTTAAACATCCCAGTGTCAATCTAGTGAAGTGAGTTCTGGTGCCTGTCTGAACTGGTAGAAATCTTGGTCGACTTGAGCTTACGTCTTTATGAATAGAAATTATTTTATTCTTAGTCAAACAAGTGAAAGCTAAGAAAAAAAAAGGCAATATATTACAGAATTTATGACATTTGAAAGCTTTAAAAAAGTAAAATTTTCTCATATCACTTTTGAAAATGGAAAAATTCTCAGTACTCCTCTTGCTCTTCTTATTCTGATCAGTGCAGTAAATACTTGTGGGGCTGTTGCTCTGCAAGTTGCTTGTGGAGATACTTGCTGGTGATGACAAATTAGCAGAAGATATTTTCTTTATACAGTATTTCCAATTTTTCATGACCCAGGACTGTTCTGTGATTTACCTGAAAAAAAAACAACCCCAAAATATGAGTATTTGTTTGGCTTTTTGTTGCTTTTTAGCTGTACTTACAATCTATTAATAATGTATTTTAGGTTTGATTTAGCTGTGTAGGAGAGATTAGTAAACAATAGAATATATATTTAGAAATAACTGGTAACATATGAAGGTGCTGTGAACTTTCTAGCTAATCATCCTTGCATTGTTTTCGTACAAACAGATTTTCCTCTGGTAGTTCATAAACTGAAAAAAACTTCAAGCTACATGTGTGTCGAAGCTGCTCTTTTGTTCCACTTGCTTCTATTGAACTTCTTCTGGAGTCTGTACACAAAACAGAACAATAATTTGACTAGGACATTCCTATTTAACCAATGGAAACACAAAGTCACTAATACACAAATTTAACTTACAGCTGTATGACAGTAAAAAGGAGTGGCATGCAACATTGAGAGACCTAAATGACAATACAATATGCATGTTGTGGAAAATGTCTTAATTAGTTGTTCAGAAATTTTTGTGTAATAGTGTGAATGCTTCATTTATTGCAGAATTAATTGATTCCTGTGTTCCTCTGCTGTAGGAACTCATTATACAATGACAAATGGAGGAAATATCAACAGTTCAACACATTTACTGGACCTTCTGGATGAGCCAATTCCTGGAGTAGGAACATACGATGACTTCCATACCATCGACTGGGTTCGAGAGAAGTGCAAAGACAGAGAAAGGCATAGACGGGTACTTGAGATAAATAACTGTATTTTTGGGTTGGATGTTGGAGTTAAGGTCTGATTTAGTAACAGATACAAATAGATGCATATCCTTTACATTTGCACATAGTTACATCAGCTAGAACTACTTGAATACTGTTTAAAAAGCGCTGCTTAGTTGGATAACCTGCAGTCTTGCAGCATTATTATTACTTGGAAAGGAAGCAGTAATTTAATAGAGTGGGAATAGGTCCCTGTCACCCAAATATCATTTTTAAAGTACTGCATTTTTTGCATGCCAGTATATTTAAGGCTGTTTTCCAGTGTAGATGTATTTGAAATAGTGCAGTAGGGGTTTTGGTGGTACTGCACGGAAAAGTGAAGTGTGATGTATATTGCTTTTAAATTGACACTGGTGTGTCTGTGCCATTGCAGCTAAGTGCACAGAGTAAATAAGGATAAAATAAGAATAGCAACTCTTTCAGTACAGGAACTTCAGATGTCATTACTAATAGTTGACTAGAAGTACTATAGGGTAGTTATCCAATTTTTTTGTCTTATTTTACTTCTGTGTGTTTTTTAGTCTAAAGATAAAGATGTTTATATTTGAAGTAGAAGTTTTGGAATTTGAAACATACGAAATAGTTTATTGTTAGTATGCTAACAGTTTAACTGAGGTTCAAAAATATTTAATCTATAAGAGGGAAATAATGCTACAGTTCACATTTTTAGATGTGTGCCATAGAAAATATTTAATTATCCTAATAATGTATTTCCTGGATTTTAGTTCTTTAAATTAAGCAAATACATGTTTCTCTGTCAATTGCTTGATGTCTGAATAATTAAGCTCATTTATCTATGTAAAACACTAAATACAAGCAGAACACTTGTGGTTTCAGGAGAGAGTGAATTTGCCTGCAGCTTGCATCATGCAATTTATATGTCATACTTCCTTTTTTTTCATTATTCATATTACAGAAATAACTCTACATACCAATTTCTCTTTGCAGATTAACAGCAAGAAGAAAGAATCAGCATGGGAGATGACAAAAAGTTTGTACGATGCATGGTCAGGATGGTTGGTAGTCACATTAACTGGTTTGGCTTCAGGTAAATGAAAACACAAAATATTCTTTTCTCATATTTGTCAACAAGTATAGTTATTGTGTTTTTCCTTTGCTCTCCACCAACCCGGATAAGAGCTGGTTCAGTCTGCTACAACAATTCCATAAGGGAAGAAAAAAGTTGGCTATCTTGATTTACAGGTTTCACCATTTTTAGGTGAAGGTTTACTGATCAAATGGAAACCAAAATCCTCGCTGAATTTAGAGTTTCTCAAGTGCTTTTGAACTTCCACCTACTAAACAATCAATGTTCTTTAATCCTGTGATTGAGATTTATGTTTTCCCTTTTTGTAAAATTTTGGTTTTTACCTGTAGGATTTCTTGTGAAAGTGTTGATTGTAAAAGTAGCTCTGGTATATGTGTAGTTTGGTCAGCACACTTCCTTGTAAAGCATGTGTTTATGGATTAGTGAATTCTAGCTATATGTTTATGTAGTACTTTACTGGAGGTTCTTCCACAGAAAATACTGACTTTAACAGGGAGAGTTTAGTAGTGGCCTATACTTCAGTTCTCTCTTTCCTTCCTATTTTAGAATGAATTTTACAACAAAAACCATCCAACAGTTTGTGTCCCAGTTGTCAGGCAGTGCTGCTGCTGTTTCTGCTAGTATAGTTTGAAGTGACTAAAACCTGCAGGAAGAAAAGGCCACAAACTTTTTGCCCAGTTTTTCAAGAAAAAGTATTTCAAACAGACATTTTAAGTTTAAATGTTAGGAAAATTAGTTGGAGAGTAAGGCTATACCTATTAAAAAGCATGGTAACGGTATAATTACTGCTTAGGTATATACATAATCACTTTCACAAATCACATATAAATTGTTATATATGCAAAGTTTGTAGCATGTTTATATACTTCTGGATGCACAAACTAGGAGTGTATAATTTCTGGAAATTGTTTCTGATAATTTCAGTGGGAACATGCAGTATAGTGTTCTCAAGTCCCTAAGCTGGTGTTTATTAAAATTCCTTTACTCTGTTTCTGAGCAACAAAGTGAACAGAATGTGATCTTGAGCACTGGTAGGTTTTTTGTTCTCAGATGTCTTCTCTTGTATGTCTAGTGGATCTTAAATGGTACAACTTTGAGTTCAGTCACAAGGAGATCTTATGTTTATGTGTTTTAATAATTTGGATACTGCATTTGACTTGCCAACATGTGGGCTAGAATCCTTTTCCACCTTTTAGACAGGTGAATCCCATCTCTTTCCAGTAGGCTTGATGCTATATAAAATGGTACATCACAAAAAAGTAACAGTTCTCTTTTTGCTCTTAACTCTTTGGTTTCAGTGGGCTGTTGGAGAATTGTGGTATAGGCAAAAAAAAAGCAAGAAAAAAAGTCTCATTTAATTTGGGAAATACACAAAATGCTTAATTCTTCAGCAAGTATTACTTTTACCATAATGAAAACAGGATGTAATCCTGACAATCAGTAGTGTATTAAATGTCTATTTAATTAAGGTTTCTGTAATCATAATTTACATCAATTAATACAAGCACATTGCTTCATTATAGCTGTGTGGGTTATTTCTGTTTACCAGAACATTAATACAAAACTGTTTCTGCAACAGGGGCATTGGCAGGATTAATTGACATAGCTGCTGACTGGATGACTGACTTAAAGGAAGGCATTTGCCTGAGTGCTTTGTGGTTTAACCATGAGCAGTGTTGTTGGGGTTCAAATGAGACCACATTTGAAGAGAGAGATAAATGTCCGCAGTGGAAAACATGGGCAGAACTAATAATTGGGCAAGCAGAAGTGAGTATTCTTTCATGGTCTTGTTCAACAGCTTGATTAAATAGGGAAAGAAAATAATGGCCTTAAGGTTAGGATTCTAGACATGAATTTGGGTTGTACTGTCCATGCCATTTTTCAGCATTTGAATTGATTACAGTGCAATAAATGTGTATTTCATGAACTGCAAGGGGCCCTGGAGCATTGCAAATGTAAGGAAGTTATGAGAACATACAACTGTTAATAACACGAGAATTTGATCATAGCTGTATGTAAATTAAATCCATTTATAGTGTTCTCTAATAACTAAGAATAGATTTGTTTCATTTTTTTTCTACCACATTTTTTAAATAAGGAAGATTTACTCAATATTCACTAGATTTTAGCAGCTATTAGCTATTAAAAAATATACCTGTTTTATGTTTATTTTTTCTTTTCAAGATGAAGCTTTAGAATGCTTTCCACCTTTTATTACCCAGTCTGTGCTAATGTGTAGGTGTCAGGACTTTATGCTTTTCAGACAAAACTCTCTCTTGGCAGTAATTATTGTGCTTCAAAATGTGTGTATAAATGTACTTGCAGCAAGAGTACTTCTGGATTATTTTAAGTAGTGATTTTGCTCTTGTGTCAAATCTATTTTCTGACTTTTTGTTTTGCTTTTAGGGCCCAGGTTCATACATAATGAACTACATAATGTACATTTTCTGGGCATTGAGCTTTGCCTTCTTAGCAGTTTCTCTGGTGAAGGTATTTGCTCCCTACGCCTGTGGCTCAGGGATACCTGAGGTGAGGTCTAACTTAATATATGTGTATCATAGGTGTTTCATAGTAATGTGTAGATTACTGCTGCCTTAGTGGGTCAGGGAACACCCTGTGCCTTTTAAGAAATATATTAATACAAACATTCAAATTGAAAACGTGTAATTGTGCTGATTGTTTTTGAGAAAATTACCCAAATTTTAAAAAATCTCCTGGGTTAGTCGATTTTGATGTTGTCAGGACCAGTTTTTAAGGAAGCATTTGGATTAGTATACTTCTGAAGAATGATTTCCAAATCTCCCCTAATCCACACCCTCCCTATGGTGATAAGAGAGCAGTGGTTCATTGACACAATATGGGTCATTTGATAGAGCAATCAATCTTTCGTTGCAATGGCTGTAGTTACCTTAACTAGCACAAGCCAATAGACAGTCACATTGTGAAATGTGGAATATCTTCAAAAACTCACTGTTTACAATTGCTGTCTGCTACTATGCACAGAATGGGAGGGAAAAATCCAAAGTCAAATCGGTTCTGGTCAGTCTCACTTCTTCAGCTTTTCTGTAAATATTTTTTTTTTAATCCACCTCTGTTTAAGCCTGGAGTAGTTCTGTGCCATTATTCCAGAAGAAATTTCATCTTAAATTGTTTTTCAAATCTAGCTATATTCACTTTCTAGACACAGCTGCCCAGTGTTTTGTGTACATCCTATTTATGGACATGTTGTCCTATAATAGCTGTATTTTATTTACTCTATATGGGCATATTTTCCAGGCTAATAATATAGCATTGTTAAGCACAGTAATACCTTTGGCAAGTGGCACATTTTTCTCGTGAAGATAGGCTGATCTTTTCCATCTTTATGTGAAGAAATCTGCTGTTGGTTTTTATGTAGTGATGGTAAAACATGAAGAGAAAACAAGGGTGATATTGGTTCAAGTTGGGATATTGCTGCAATAGATGATCCTGAGTATGGTTTTTGCAGGGTTTTTTTCTGTTGGAAATTTTCTGCCTTTCACGCAATAATTTACATAATAAACTAATGAATCCAATCTTAGAGGCTGCTGCAAATTAAATTTCTACTAAATGTAATTGATAATGTAGTTAGTTGTATGTTATTATCCAGTGTTTTAGAGTAAGTTGCAAATGGAAAGCTGGCAAGCAGATAGACTCAGTGTAGCAATCTGGATGATACATGTTTTAAAGTGTGACAAAGCTAGTCATCTGAAAAGGCTGGCTTTGAAGTTCTGAAGCTAAAATAAAAGGATGAATTGTTTTCTGAAAATTGAAGAATGCAGTAACAGCTAGAGTTTTTTATTTCTTCCAGATAAAAACTATTTTGAGTGGCTTCATCATCAGAGGTTACTTGGGGAAGTGGACTTTGATGATAAAAACAATTACATTAGTCTTGGCTGTTGCATCAGGTTTGAGTTTAGGAAAAGAGGGTCCTTTGGTACATGTTGCCTGCTGCTGTGGGAATATTTTTTCCTACCTCTTTCCAAAATACAGTACAAATGAAGCTAAAAAAAGAGAGGTAAGTTCTTGGAAAGGCATTTCTAGAATGTATTGAATATTGGTGCATTTACACAGATTTGTTTGAAAGATGGTATCTGTTCTCTTGGAGAATGTTTAGTGATTATCAATAGTTATTTATTATGTTAAAAACAATGTACTATGCCCAGCATTCTCACAGGTAAATAATTTCCATGGCAGAGTCAGTTTGTATTTCTTCCACCTCAGAGACCATTTGATTTAAATTCTTTTTGTGCTTGTCTCTACATTTTGGTAATTGATGAGTGTCTTCAACTGTGAGGACAGCAGAGTGCTCTGAACCTATGTAGAAAGTGTTCCTGGTGGCAACAGTGTTTTCTGCCCTGTTTTAGTTCACTGTTGTTAATGAGGATGTGGTGGGTTAGACTTGGTGCTGGCCAAGCAGTTCTCTCATCCCTCTGTGTTGGCAGGACAGCAGGAGCGAGTCAGATGAAAAGCTCGAGGTCAAGATGAGGAGTGGGGGATTCCTCACCAGTTACCATTACAGGCCAAACAGACCAGACTTGAGGAAAGTTGCTTGACTGCCAATAGTAGAGTAGAGAAAGGAAAAAGGAAACTAAATGTATCTTGCCCCCACTGTCCCTGTCCCTGCTTAAAGGCTCAGTTTCACTCCTAACTCTTCTGTCCCAGAGCGGCACAAGGGGATACTTTGTCTCTGCCGCTCCTTCCTCTTGATACTCTTTCTCTGCTCCAATGTGGGACCCCCACCCATGGGAAACAGTCTTTCACCAACGTGTTCAGCACGGGTCCTTTCCACAGGATACAGCTATTCAGGACTGCCCCAGCCTGGATCACCCACAGGCTGCAGTGCTTCCAAGAAACCTGCTCCTGCTTGGGCTCCTTTTCACAGGCCATGGCTCTTGCCAGGAGCTTGCTCTGGCATGGGCTGCAGGGTCAAGATCTGCTCTGCCGTGGTCCTCCCTGGGCTGCTGGGAAGCAACCTGTGTCACCATGGGCTCTGCCATGAGCTACAGGGCAATCTCTGCTTCTGCCTCCTCTCCAAACCAGTTCTCAGACACTTTCCATCCTTGTCAGCTGCTTTGTTTCATTCCTCTGGATGCAACCATGGACTTTGACATTCTTGACATGTGGGGCCCAGAACTGCACAGAGCGCTCAGGGTGAGGCCCCCCAAGGCTGTCACCTCTGTTGGTTGTCTGCTCCTGCTGTAGTTGGTGCCCCCCAGGATGGGGTTTGGCCCTCTGGGTTCCAGGGCACACCCTGCTGACCCACACTGAGCTGCTGCTGACCAGCACCCCAGATCCCTCTTGGCAGGGCTGCTCTTCAGCCACTCCTTTCCCAATTTAGACTTGAGCCTGGTGTTACTTCATCCAAGTGTGTGGCACTTGGACTCATTAGACTTGATCCTATTAATCATTGCTTGGGGCCTCAATCTATCTAGATCCTTCTGCAAGGCCTGCTGTCCCTCAAGAAAGTTGGTGGCATGTCCCAGTTTGGTATCATCACCAAACTTAGCTTATAGCTATAGTGAGATTCTGTTGTTCATGTTTACAACATGGACTGCAACAAACCCCCTCACCTTTATTCTTTTCCAGGTGTTGTCAGCTGCCTCAGCAGCAGGAGTTTCTGTAGCCTTTGGTGCCCCAATTGGTGGAGTCCTTTTCAGTCTGGAGGAGGTATGTCAAGAGACGGCAATGAAGAATAATTTTTTTTTTTTTTAACTCTCTCTTAGTTTAAATGATCTCAGACTCCTTTAAACTATGGAGTCTCTCCTAAGAAGGAAATTATTTTTGGGCTCATATTTCAAAGCTAAGATTCCTGTTACCAGCAAACTCCTAAAGATATTTTTTCTTTCTTTTTTTTTTTTTAATGAATGAATGTCAGCTTTACTTTATTCTCAATTATTTTATTCTGGAAAAGGGCTGAGGGCTGAGTCTGTTAATAATTACAGTTTACATACAGATAGAGACAGCAGCTTTTCAGTCTAGGAGTTTATTATGAAAAAAAGGAATAGGGCTCTTAAATTTTGAAAAAGGTTTTAGAAAGTTACTGGACAGTTTTGTAAAGCAAGTTTTTAAATATTACTTAAAAGCTTCAGATACTAAACACAGTTGAATATGATAATTATTAAAATGGCAAATATACTGTAAAACTTACCTCCAAAGCAAGCAAATTCTTTTCTCCAAAAAACGCTTTATGCTAAATTAGTTTTAATTGTAATTTTCAAAATACATAAGAATGTTATTTCTATCATTGGCATTTTTAAAGACAACTAAAACCCTAAAAATCTCTGAATTGAAAAGTAGGGAAAATATTCTTTCATGTATAATATTGTTATATTCTTAGGGGATTTTGAGGAATTCCTCTGTTGCCAGAAAAATGCAGAAGAAAACTGTCTTGAAATTCAAATCAAGTTATGTGGAGCTTGAGAATGAAATTTCATGTTCTGTTTTGAGGCCTTTTAAATTTTTTTTATTAGTTTTAATTGTACTTCTTAAATATAACAGATCTGTGAGAAACCTTTCAATATAGGTTGAAAGGAGATGAAAATATTATCAGGAAATCTGAGAGTGCAGCTAGTACATGCTCTGGTTCACATGGAGGCTAGTAAAAGACACAAAGCAGAGCAGCTTCTAAGCATAAATTGCAGTGCATCATTTCCTAACAGTCTTAAAACAGCAGAGGTTTCAACATTGCTGTAGTATTGATTTTAAATCTTTAGAGTTGTTGAGCTTTTTAGAGATGTAGAATCTGCTGGAGTGCCAGTGCTCCAAGTGACAGGAGTAATTCTTTTAGCTTATACCGTGTGACCAGCAGTATTCTAACAAGTGCATAAACCTGTCTTTCCAGGTTTTTAATTGAACCACTAATAATTGTCATGTATTGTCTTTGGCAGGTCAGTTACTATTTCCCACTGAAAACTTTATGGAGATCGTTTTTTGCTGCTTTAGTAGCTGCATTTGTTTTAAGGTCCATCAATCCTTTTGGTAATAGCCGCCTAGTTCTTTTTTATGTGGAATATCACACTCCTTGGTACCTTTTTGAACTGCTTCCTTTTATTCTTCTGGGAGTATTTGGTGGGCTCTGGGGAGCATTTTTCATCCGAGCAAATATTGCATGGTGTCGTCGACGCAAATCTACAAA
Source organism: Cyanoderma ruficeps (assembly GCA_008694505.1). Taxonomy (NCBI): domain Eukaryota; kingdom Metazoa; phylum Chordata; class Aves; order Passeriformes; family Timaliidae; genus Cyanoderma; species Cyanoderma ruficeps. Next base: position 10,215,459 of record VZDJ01007747.1, read on the forward strand.
GTTTGGGAAGTATCCAGTCCTGGAGGTTATTATCGTTGCAGCAATAACAGCTGTGATTGCGTTTCCTAATCCATATACAAGGCTGAACACCAGTGAGCTCATTAAGGAGCTCTTCACAGACTGTGGCCCGTTGGAGTCCTCCTCGCTCTGTGACTACAGAAATGATATGAATGCAAGCAAAATAGTAGATGATATTCCTGACCGTCCAGCAGGCACTGGAGTCTATTCAGCTATATGGCAGTTGTGTTTAGCACTCATATTTAAAATAATCATGACAGTCTTCACTTTTGGTATCAAGGTAAGTGTGAATGCAGTAGCTCTTATCTGCTGTGTCCATTTAATTATTGCCTTTCTCATTTCCCATCTCTCAAAGCTAGAAGCTTTGTTTATTTTTATTTCATGTTATTTCTTTTAAAAGAAGGTTTTGATTAATAAGCAAGTCTCAGAGCAAACAGTATTAACTTTAATTAAATTCAGAATTGCCCTTTGCTCAGCTGAATAGAAATGTGCTAAATGCAGTAGGGAGCAGTAACTGTGTGCATGGATGGCTGTTTGTATGGGCCTGATCCAGCAATAACGGATGATTCTAAAATTTCCAAGAGCGAAGTTCAGCATAACCACTCAGGTTCCCTACTCCTGTTACTTGGAAGAAGAATAGACTGTACCCCTTACACTGACTCATTAGTGGTAATTCTTATATCCACTCTCTTCATTGTTCACATAAATATAATTACTACAGATGTTAAAGGGAGACAGTGATGATTTCTTTTGCTGTATTTTCAATATTGCATATCATCAGGAGAAAGTGAGCTTTGTTCGTGTGACTGTCATGGGAATTTCTTCTCCATTACAAGCAGTGTAATTTTTGGTTTTCCCAGTTGTTTCATAGATCGGTTTTGGAGGTGGCTTCAGCTTCTCCCCAGTGTGTGGCTGTTTTCTGAATGATGATGTATAAGTCTTGGTGATGTCAGGCTCCCTTTACAGTTTTCTGCAACCACATCATTATCAGATGTGTCTTAATGCAAACTTCTGTAGAATGTTTTCTAAGCAAGATTTGTGTTTAAATTTGCCTTAACTTTTCAGTTCAAGTTGCTGTTCCATGTGACAGCATGCATGAGAAAACACTCCCTTTCTGTGAGGGTGTTTGATCATTGAAGTGTGCTGTGCAGAGAACATCCTTGGAAATACTCATGCCTTGCCTGGTTGCAAGCCTGGAGAGCCTGCTATAGGTGACCCTGCTTGAGCAGGGGTAGGCAATCTGAGGCAGTCATCTTCAGCCTCGATTATTCTCTAACTAGAACAATAACATCATGTGTTTCTCATGTTTCGATATTTTAGAAGATGTTGCAAGTTGTTATTGGAGGTTATGTTCTACATGTTGGTTGGTGGGTAAGAGGAATCTTAGGGTGTGTATTTTAAATGCTAGTCTTCCTTAGGTCCATAATTTGGACACTGTTCTGTGATGTGACCGCTTCAATCTGTTGTTTAGTTTTGTATTCACTTACTGAGTTTCCTTTATATCTAGGACATTATTTTACCATTCACATGTTTATGTGCATCTGGCTCTTTCTCATGGGGTTATCACCACAGGGTCACACTGCATATTAGAATTCACTGCTTTACAGAATGGGAGTTTATACTTCATTTGGATTTGGTTTCTTTTCTCAGAACTTCAGCATGGTAGAAATATTTTTGTGAAGTTGTGAGAATATATTTATTACTTTGCAAGGAGTCATATTGCTGTCATTGATGGAACTGTGCTACATGAATTTCTTGGAAGCTTTAAAGCGTGTGGTTGGTTAGAATGTCAGCCAGGATTTGGAGAAGAGGATGTTACTTTAACGATATTTATTTGCCTTATGCTTTGTCTCTATAAAAGAAACAAATTCAAAATAGAAGGAAAAAAAGAAAAATAAATAATATTACACTGTAATTTAAATCATTATAAAGAATCCTCTGGGCTCTCCAGGTCTGTTCCTGGAGCTGTAGCCATCTGCAAACACGTATCTTCCCCACAGGAACTGCTTTCTTGTTAGGTGAGCAAAGCTACTCAGCTGCTGCCAGTGGGGCAAAGTGATTCCTGCTGTGGACATGCATTACCAGGATGCTGATATGGCAGGGGTTTGGCACATTTTGGTTTGGTTTCGTTAGTTTTTCTTTCTTTTTTTTCATGCTTTTGTACCTATACTATACTGCTTATTATCAGTAGACTCATTACTAAATGCTGATCAGTGAGTGGGAAGGAGCTACAGTTTTGCCTCAGAACATGACTGGTACACAGCTGCACTACCAGAGAAGTGGCAAGTTGTACCTATATCCTAATCCTTGCTTCTTCCAAAGATGACACATGTGACACAGAACAAATCTTTTCCTCTTTTTGTTCAAAAGCAAGCCCAGGGAAGAAAGCTGAGAAGAGGAAAAACTTAGCTGTTTCCCTGTCTTCCCTTCTCTGGGAAGATTCCTCTCCCCTGTGTGGTTTGCTATTCATGGGCTTACGTGAACAAATCGACCTGTAAAATCATAATTGCAGTTAGACTTGCAACCATTATCCACATATGATGGAAAGAAGAGAAGGAGCTAGTGCCTAAGAAGTTATATTACCAAAGGACCAGAAACAATTTGGATACAATTTCCACGTGGAGACTGAATTTCTGTGGCATACTGCTAGCACAGTATCTGGGCCGGTATCAAAGGTTTATTTAGTTATTTTTATATTGGAAATATGGAATTTTTTCTGGGTACTGTTGTGCTATTCACCAAGAAAGAATTTTACTCAGGAAAAAAAAGTGATTTTAGCAGTCAGGAAGGGGCTTAGATGCATAATTAATTGTGGGAAATAACAGTAGTGGTATAAATGTGTAATTTGAATACTAGACTAAAATGATAGCATTGAACATTACCTCTATAAACACCGAAATATTCAGTAATAGGTAATTCATTATAGGAATTAAGGATTATTAAACTTTTTCTCAAAACCCATGCTGCTGACTGCCTAACGAAGTTTTTTTTTCCTTGATTTGTTGGTTAGAAATCATCTTTGCAACCAAAAATATAGACAAAATATAAAGTAATAATAATTATAAGCTGTGTTTACTTTTCCTTGGTTTGTTGTTAGAAATCTTCTTTGCAATCATAAATACAGACAAAATATAATACTAACAACAATTCTGAAATATATTTCTGCATCAGTTATTGAATACCACAGCAAAAACCTATAGTTTGGAATTCTACAATACTTAAATTTCAGAGCTGTACAGTAAAAGAAAAATTACATGATATGTCCTGTTACAGCAGGAATGCAATATTTGATTTTATATATTTCAACAAGATGGGATGAGGTGCATTTAGAGAAAGTAAAAATTCTACTCCTTTTTTGTAGTCACATCTGTACCTCAATTACAGTATAAGATATTTTGATGTTAACAACTGCTGTGAGGAGAAGCAGCAGGCATTTACAGTTTCTTAAGACATTTAGGTACCAGTCTTTTGGAAAGATTAGCTTCATAACGACAAGAAAAGATACACAAGTTTCTTTATATGAAACTGCAGATAAAAGCAAGTTTGCAATAATATTTTACTAAGCCATGGTTGTGTGACAAGGCTTTAATTAGTAGCAGAAAAACGTTTTAAGTAACTAAAATGACAGTAGGAGCTTTGTTTTTCTTTAACCTAATGTGTTACCTACTTTTTGCAGTGGGGATTATCTTGCCTTTTTCTCTCTTAGTGTGTTTAGCATTCTATGTACACTCATTTCTACAGGAAACAACAATAATAGTACAAAGCCTTTTTTAAAAATCATCTGTTTAATTAATTTATAGCAGTGTCAGGAAGCAGTTTAGGAAGGCAGTCCTATTTAGTAAGTGAACGCTGACTATGAGGAACATGAAGGAATAAGGGAGACAGGAAATGATAAGGAACACTTTCCAGTATGACTAGCACAGCTCACACTGGACATGCACTTGGTAGAGAATTGTGCTGTTGACACTGAGTCTAGTTCGTGGCCCTGTATTGGTGGTAGATTTTCTCTTAAACACAGTAAGATATAACCAAACATGCTCATAAAATGGATTCTCCTAATGAGGTCAATCAGAGATATCAGTAGCATTCTGTTAAGTTATACTAACCTTGCAATGTTAGTAGAACTTGGTTTTAACCTGACAGTTTGAGCATTTGCATCTCTTTCAGAAAAAAAATATAAAAAAACACTTGTTAAGCGATGTGTCAGGTATGTTCCCAGGAGCATGACAACACTTCTGTTTTTGCTGCAGGTTCCATCTGGCTTGTTCATACCTAGTATGGCAATTGGAGCAATAGCAGGAAGGATTGTAGGAATTGCAGTGGAGCAGCTGGCTTACTACCATCATGACTGGTTCATTTTCAAGGAGTGGTGTGAAGTTGGAGCTGACTGTATTACACCTGGTCTTTATGCCATGGTTGGTGCTGCTGCATGCTTAGGTAAATAAAATATACCAAATAAGTATCTGATTTCTTCATATAGCAAAACAATTATTAAAATGAAAGGAGATATAAACTTGTGCAGTTTTGGAACGCCTGTTTATAGGGTCTTCTCTCCAGACTGATATGTTCACATCTCTACATAAGACTCTCAAATCATTGTGTTCTGAAGAATAATGTGAAATCTAAATTGATGAGAAATAGGAAAATTTTAATAGTGTTTGCTTTCTCTTTCGGTATCAAGAGATGTCATTACTACATTGGTCAGAAAAATCAGTTTCTTGAAATGTATGAAATAGAGCATTACAGTGTCAAACACAGTTAAAATTATTAGAAGGAAGTGGTGTGATCAGCTGCCACATCTACATGAATTGCAAAAATCATTCTTGAAATTCATAATCCGAACAAAAGTTTTATAAGTGTGTAAGGTATTTTTGACAAGTCTAATTGTTGAAAATCAGCCTCATGGAAAGAGGCTTAAGTTGGGTGCCTAAAGTTGTCCTCATTTATAATTTGGTGGCCTCAGAAATTAAACTTAAAAGCTGTTTGGACAGATTCTGCAAGAAGTAGACCTTTTCTTTAAGGAAGAGTGTGTTTGGGCAATCAAACTAGTGAAACAAGTTTAGGTTTTTGAGAGGTTGTTCTGGTTTTTAATAGGGCATATTGAATCACTCTTGAATGCATTGAAAGGCAGTTCATGTTCTTTCATTGAATGAGGATATAGCATCAGAAACCTCAGCAGAAAAGAATTATTTTAAATAGTAACAAAAGAGAAATATAATCCCTGTCTTCTGTTGTCCAAGAAAGAGATTTCTGTTCCTCAGATCATAATTCTGGTTAGCTTTTATGATTAAACAACAGCATTAAATTCCTAATCCTTTGGACAACATAGCTGTTGATTTGCTACCTGTGACTTTATTGCATTACTTCCATTCTTTTTTCAAATTCTTATTTTACTGGATTTCCTTGCATTTCACAGTACTTTTAACACTGATACGGTATGGAGATATATACACAGTTTTATTCTTAGTTTACATTAAATAACTGTACTTATTTTCCAATTCCCTTTATTACCTCCCTTTCTATGAATTGTCCCTAAAACTCTCTTTTTCACTTCTAGAAGTTTTGTGTTCATTTTCTCTTTCTGCTTCTGTCGGTATTACGCAGAAGGATGTTTGTCAGGTAACCCTCATGTCAAAGTTATGTTTGTAGGTCTCAACAGGAAGGCAGAAAATTCTAAAATCATTGTTGTCTGATACTCAAATGTCACTGGCTGTCATTTTCCTTGCAGGTGGTGTGACAAGGATGACTGTGTCCCTGGTAGTTATTGTCTTTGAGCTAACAGGAGGGCTGGAATATATTGTGCCCCTAATGGCTGCAGTCATGACCAGTAAGTGGGTAGGAGATGCCTTTGGTAGGGAAGGCATCTATGAAGCACACATACGACTCAATGGGTATCCTTTCTTGGATGCAAAGGAAGAATTCACTCACACAACACTGGCTGCTGATGTGATGAGACCTCGGAGAAGCGACCCGCCCTTGGCAGTTCTGACACAGGATAACATGACTGTCGAAGACATAGAGAACTTGATCAACGAAACCAGCTATAATGGTTTTCCTGTTATTATGTCAAAGGAATCGCAGAGACTTGTGGGTTTTGCTCTAAGAAGAGATTTAACTATTGCAATAGGTAATTAACTTTCAGTACCGCATTATTATATACGCCGCTTTAAATTGTTTTATATTATTTTATATTTAAAATAGAATTTACTCTGTATGTTTCTAGACTCCAGGTTGATTTTAGTATGTGATAATATATCTTCAGTAGCAGGCTCTGAAATGAAGAAAATCCTCATCTCCTTGTTTCTGTTGTAAAAAAAAACGTTGTCATACTCAAGTAGGTGAAAAGATAATCTAATCCGGTATTCTTTAGTTTTTTGAGACTTTTGATAGTATCTCATTTCCTCAAGTAATGCTATACTAACATTCTTCAAAACTGATTAATTCTCATTTTTAACCAGCAGTATTCTGTGAGTATTACTCTCCAATTAATTTTTACATGTATATACTATTTCTTTCTGACAGTGTGTTATTTACTTTTTTTTTATAACAACCAAAGTTCTATTATGGAGAGATATGTACCATATTAATTATTTTAGGTTTATGTTTTTCAATCTGTTTATGTAATGGGAAATTTGTCCCTGGGCACATGAGCACACAAGCCCTGTTTGGGACATCTCCTCCTGGCTGAGTATTAGTGCTTGTGTGATACTTGGGACAATGTTTTGTGCACTGGCAAGAAACCAAATAACCAAAGGAAGAAACACACTGTTATGTAAGAAAATGTTACAAAACTGTAACATTTAGTGCATGAAATAAGTGATGGAAGTCGCCTCTTAAACTGCTTTTTATTTTTGATACATACCTCTTAAACAAAGACACTTGAGAAAGGGACAGAAGTCTCCAGGAACTTTTTAAAAACATGTTATGTGAACATAACACTGTTTACTTCAGTCAGATTTTTGCCTGTGGTCTTACTACTATGGTACTATACCATGGTATTACATTATGTAGGATGTATATGAATGTACAAAACTTGGAAATTATTACCAACACCATACTGGTTTAAGTTTGCATTTACCTGGGTAAAAGGGGGAATAGCAGAACATTCTTCTTAGACTACACTTTCACAGATAAGACTCGTTTCAGCTGCTGAGATCATACAGTGAAAGTTGCTTAGTCTTGGGTTGTGTCTGTCTTAAGAGTCATTGTGCCCTGGCAGCCAGGAGAGCCAAGTGCATCCTGGTGTGCACCAGGCCCAGCATGGCCAGCTGGGCAAGGCAGGGGATTGTCGCGCTCTGCTCTGCGCTGGGGCAGCTTCACCTCGAGTGCTGGGGACAGTTTTGGCTGCCAGATTATCAGAGGGTTATTTGGAGATCATCCAAAGGAGCACCACAAGGATGGTGAAGGGCCTTAAGGGGAAGCCATATGAGGAGTGGCTGAGGTCACTTGCTCTGTTCAGCCTGGAGAAGAGGAGACTGAGGGAGGCCTCACTGCAGTTACAACTTCCTCGTGAGGGGAAGAGGAGGAGCAGGCACTTGTCTCTTCTCTGTGGTGCTCTCTGACAAGACTTGAGGGAATGGCCTGAAGTTGTGTCAAAGAGGTTTAGGTTGGATATTAGGAAAAGGTTCAGGGGCTGTCAATTGAGACTGGCTTTTCCCTGGCAGTTTCTTCAGGAGCTGAGTATGTTATTTTTTTAGCCTTTCTACTTCTTTATAGTAAATAAAAGTTACTTATTGGAGTGAGGAAGTTAGTTGAATAATGACTGAAGCTGAATGGCAAATGGCTTTTGTGATTTTTGCACAGCCACTTCCTGGGACTAAAGCAGTGGCTATGGAAACATATGCAAGAGCCTGGTATGTTGATTTAACTGTCTGTCTGCACTAACATCTTACTCCAAGAATGTAAATTCTTCCTCCTCTGCTGTTTTTTCCCCCTTCCCTGTCTTTCTTAAAGAAAGTGCTAGAAAGAAGCAGGAGGGGATTGTTGGCAGTTCCAGGGTATGTTTTGCCCAGCATACCCCATCGCTCCCAGCAGAAAGCCCTCGACCTTTGAAGCTCCGAAGCATACTTGATATGAGCCCTTTCACCGTGACAGACCACACACCAATGGAAATAGTGGTGGATATTTTCCGGAAGCTGGGTCTGAGGCAGTGCCTTGTAACACACAATGGGTGAGTAAAGTGGCAGCAATGCTGTGCATTTTGTTAGATACGTTAATTTTCACTTTCAGGATCAGAGTATTTGAACCAGGATATACACCAGGATCACGGTATTTGAACCTGTAAGTTTGGTATTGCAGCTGAGGACCCAAGCTATTTAAGAACATGCTGTGCTGTAGCACCTCTCTCTGAAATTCTTACACTTTCCTTGTATTCCAAATAAGCAGGCAGATGATTTCAGTCATTTTATGATGTTCTGTTAAAAATTTACTGCCATTCAGCAAGCTTGGTCTGTGCAACTTGCTTGTGGAGGAGATACAACTTGTCTTGCAGAAATTTAGTCTTGTGCGCTGCACAGTCTAAGGCCTGTATTTCCAGGTTATTATCTGTGTTCTGGCAATATGCAATGTGTCAGCAGTTACTGAACATCTACAAATACTGGGTTCATAAAGAGTAAAGGGAAAATGATCCAGTCAGTATCTCTTCTTCGGGAGTCTAGTGATGGCGATGACCACCAAGCTTTTGTTTTTTGCAATACTAACAACTAAACTGCTGCTAGTTCTGGAACGTCAATCTGCAACTTTTGTTTCTACAATTCCAAATATTTCAGGAAAGTGATTTTAAGATCTAGAATGTTTGTAAATTAGACTGTTGGGAGCTGTCCTGTGATTATCTACTAAATAAATCAGCCCCTAGCATGGAAACTAAATGTCCACTGTAATTGCCTCTTATCTAAACTGCTCCTTGTTTTTTTTACATGATCTTCTTCTGTGCAGCTGCTCATTTAACATTCTGCTTTCCTGTATCTCTTGCATTAAACACTTGACATGCAACATCAAAGCTCCTACCACCATAGTATCTTGCTTTTCCTTTAGCATGTGTTTTAAGACACCCAGGGAGTGAAATGTTGTCTGCTCATTTACATTTAGGATTTAGGATTGATCAATGTCCTTGGGACAAGAAATCTGAAATGCTTGGGACTTTCTTAGTTTCTCTGTGGGCAGAAGGACTGCTGCTATATGTGGCAAATGTTTAAATATTTCATTAGTTTCCAAGTTGGGGTTTTTTTTTCAGATGCATTTTAAAACAAATTTATTTAAATGTTCTCCTGCCTGGTTTTTGTTTGTTTTTTTCTTCAATACATCTCTGTATGGAATGGCAAGTAGAGTTTCCAGAAGCCTTTCTCTGGCAGGGAAAGTACATAATGATCTGACACTTAGTAGTGTGGGCATACAGTTATTTTTGTTTTGGGGAGGGAAATTGGAATCGATGGAACTTCACTGAAAAATATTACGATAATTTTTTCATAGTTTCTGTTGTGGTTGAGTGCTCAAACATTGACATTGATGCTAAAATCTTCTCTAAAGAAAGCTTGATTGTGCAAAGCTATGTCAAGCTCTACTATAAGCTTGTAACTATTTTATGATAAAGTAGCAGAAACTATGGATGGCTTTAATAATTATTTTATCCTACTTCATTTTACAAATTTTTGACATTCCACGAGCACACTGTCCATTACAAGAAGAGCAGATCATCAATACTAGTACTGATGGTATTTAGCCATGGCATATAGTCTTGTGGATATCAAGGACTAATTCATGTTTTGGCTGGCAGATTTCCTGCAACTTGAATATACCTGTTAAAGACTTGCGTCAACATACTGGTTCCAATCCAGATTGGATTGTACAGAAATTGGTGGAGATGGCAGAGAGAAGACTGAGCCTTACTCCTCCAAATTTATACCAGTATATCCATTCCAGGGAGTTGCTCTTGATTTGTCTTGCCAAGAACAAGAAATTTGTCTAAGGACACCAGATAGCCCAGCTCTATAATAGGGTAGCTTTGAACCTCAGTTGCTATGGCTTTACACAGTTACTTTGTTCATCTACTGTGGCTTCTTAAAATGTGAATAATTATCTGTATGTGTGAGGAGAAATAACTATTAAACAAAGGAAATACAAAGTAGATTTTAGTTTCAGTGCCTTTAAAACCCAGAAATATGTGAATTTAGGGTGAAGGGATAAAGTTTGCTACCCTGATGTGTACCTGATACAAGAAACATATTGCTCTGGGGTGGTTGAAGAGCCAATTGTGTTCAGCATTTTGGGAGAAAAAGGAAAAAAAAGCAAAATCTGGGAAAGGTTACTGACTTTCAAATAAATTCTCATTTAATTTTCTCATTAGCTCTCCTGCAACCATTCTTTTTCTCTGTCTGTGTTTTTTTTTTTCTGTTTGGTTTTTTTTTTCTGTTTCATTTGTTTGTTTGCTCTAATCCTTTTTTATTATGATTAGAACTTTTTTTTTTAAATTTGATTTCACACCCAGTTATTAGCATAACATAATCTGTTGCAGGATTGTCTTGGGGATCATCACAAAGAAGAACATATTAGAGCATCTCGAGCAACTAAAGCAGCACGTCGAACCCTTGGTGATTAGATATATCAGATCTCATAATTAGACACATTAGAAGTCAGGAAGCATGAAACTTGTGAACTGTTCAGGGCTTTAATAACATCAGCTGAACACTGAAATCTTCTTATGCTCAAAATTTGTATTAAACATAACGTGCAAAATCCTTCTGTAGAAACGAAGCTGTAAATGTGAACATACCGTTAGTCACAACATTAAAGGAAAGTAAAGAGTAAACTTTCTGATACTTGTGTTGTTGAGATCACATTGATCCAGCTGGTTGATCTCTAGAATTCCCCTGGTGGGAAGGCACACAGCTAGGAATACTTTTTCTCTGCCTAATGCAAATAAAGATTTCCATATATGCTAATTTATTTTTTTTGATTTGGACAGCTTTAAATAGCTGTTAAATAGAAAAGTATCACATCTTTTGAGAAGCAAAGATAAGCATGTTTTAAATGCATCATTATATCTCCCTGTAAGCCTCTTTTATCAACACAATTTTTAAAAAATATTCTTATTGTCTAGCAAAAAAATTTGCTAAAGTCTGATTTAGCAAAATTAGATTTTATGTAGTCTGTGATTCTGCCGCTGTTACCTACAGCAGTCAGTGTACTCCTTTACAAAATGTGCAGTGATACTAGCCACCACGTGGCCTGCTACTGTGTTGACTGCTGACTTCAGAATCTAGATATGGTTTTAACCATGATGTTGTGAACTAACCCCTTAGATAGGTGGTACACTTTGTCTTAATTTGGACATGGGTTGCTAGTTCAATGTCTACTAAACATACCCACCATGTTTAGCTGCTAATGTGCAAAACATGCTAATTATGTTCTCATTTTATGCTAATATTTCACAAGTATTTCATGCATCCTTTAATAAGACAAATTGAAATGTACTAACCAGAATAACAAGGGCAGCAGCTCATTCATTCTGCTCTTTGCTTCTCTTGTGATATTATCCTTTTGGACAGTCTCACTCTATTTGATGTTTCGCAGTTACAGTTTGAAAAGACCCTGTCATAAGAGCACAGTATCTGAATTGGAAAATTAAAATTTTATTATTCACAGTTTAATTTTTCTTAGAGCCATGAACTCCAAAAACTAATTAACTGTTGTTTATGATACAAAAGTTTCATGGCCAGTACAGTGTGCTCCTGTGAATACATTCAATCTGAGCCAGTGTGTCAGACTGGAAGGATCCTTCTGGTTTAAAAAAGGAGGGGAGTTTGATTTGCTTGATTTGGGGCCATCAAACGGTACATCACTTCTGATGGCTAGGTTGGAACATGCCTCCCTTACAAAATGAGATCACTGTCACTTCTTTTTCATACCTCTCTTTTCTTTGTCCCTCTTTGTTACTTTTTTGTTGGCATATGCTAATCAAAATTTGATTTTTGTAGAAACAAAAAGTTAAATAAAAATTGTAATGGGCTCTACTTGTATGACTTGTATTTCATTAAAATGGACTACAGCTGTCAAGAGACCATCTGATACGGTGTCTCAGCATTGCTGTGTTTTATCAAACTGGTGGTTCCTCAACATTTTGATAAATAAAATGTTTGTTTAAATAAGAAAATCAGGCTGTTTACTTTTGCTCTATTCCTGTCAACAAAAAGGACTTAGCTACAGATTTGTTCCGCTTCATTATTTTCCTGCTTGGATTAATATCAGTCTTCCATTTATCCTTTTCAGGCGCCTCCTTGGCATTATAACAAAAAAAGATATCCTCCGTCATATGGCCCAGACGGCAAACCAAGACCCCGCCTCCATAATGTTCAACTGAAACCCATAGCTGAGGAGAGAGAGGAAACGGAAGAGGAGGTTCATTTGTTGAATAGCACAACACTTTAGTCTGGGGAAAACTTCTAAAATCAGACGAGCTGGGTTTTTACATAACAGTGCTGCTGGCAATCAGGAGTCAGTCTGGGGGAGCATGTGGCCAGGAGGAAGGCTGATGGGAGTGTGGGAAGGGAGAGCTGCTGTCCTGCACTGGATGCGTCCCGAGACATCAGGTCTGCCATGATAGTGCAGTGGGTGAGCCGTGCAAAGTGGTGCCATTCTCCAGCCCAGCCTGGTACTTCAGCATTGAAGAGATGTGTTATTAATCCCTGTTTCTGGAGGGATCACTCTGAATTGAGCCATCTTGTGGAGACTGAAAGGTCTTGCCCTTTTTACCTTTGAAAACTGTTGTGTTAACTCATGAAACGTAGTAACTATTACTCGTCACCTTTCTACATTCCAGAAGAGCTTTATTTCTCTCTCTCCTGAGCCGTAACAAAGTCTCTTTAAAATTGGTGTGCCCTTTTGAAGCAGTTGTTTCTCATATTGAGATGTACTGTGAGTTACTGAGGTGTGATCACAAGAAGGGAGGTTTTTCTTGTGCCATTAAATGTGTAAGTTCGTACATCACGAAATGCTTGGGGCAGTGCAGATCCATTGCAACAAAACCAGATTGAACAGGTAATACTTTGCGAGAACCATGCGAGAACTTCTTTCAACCCATGTGCTGTCATGATATGAGAAAACTAAAATCAGATGAAACCAGTATTTTAGAGAAAAGTACTGGTTTTGCTGCAGAAAATATCAATAATGTGACCTGGTCTTATGCAATTTTGTATTATTGAACACACTATGATATATACCAATGTTGTGCAGTATAAGAAAAGATACTGCTATTCTACTAGTTTAAGAGCTGGAACAATTCTGTGTACGTGTATCTGGTAAAAAATGCATGCTTCAACACTGGAGATCTTTTTCCCCCCCTGTAAAATTTGAGAATGGTCATTTTTACTTTTTCTTCTTCAAAAAAGACACTCCACTGCTGACATGGTAGGAAGAAATGTAACTCATAATTTGCACTAAATGTATATTATTTTTCTTGAAGTTTTACCATTCTTTATTTATATTTGTATGGATTAAAAAAATCTATTAAATATGAATCAGTTAATATCTCACATAACTAATTACCTTTTTAATGTGATTTTATAGAATAATTCATAATCCTCTGCAAGTAATGGAGGATTAGCAAATGTTTACAACTAGATGAAGGGTTTCAAGAAAATGGCTTCTTTATGATCCAACATACATACAAGATCATTTTCAAATGTAACTTTCACTGCCGTTACCTTGGATTTCCTTTTTTCTTTACTAGCAGATAACTGGAACAGTAATAGTAGGGTTTCATTTAAAAAAAACAAACCCGCAGCGTTTTAAAAGTAATAGGAGAAAGCAACTATTAGATTGCTTGACTCTTTCTTTTCTCTGAACTATAGAAAGGTGTAAATTATATGTAGTCACACCTGAGCAGCAGGGCAGAATTGAATCCAGTACTTGAAACTTTGGCAGGACTTTAAAATTCAGCAGCAACACACACACTTGGAGGTGAACTGACAGACCCCTAACTTCATTATAGTACATTGTTTTGTTTCCTATTCATTTTATCAGACCACCACCAGAACTGCATGCAGAGGAAAAATGACAATATGCTATAAGCCTGGAGAGGAAAAAAAATCAGGAAATCTGGCTGACAAAAATCGTTTTGTAATAGGAGGTTGGATAAAATTTCTGTCTTTTAACAATTATGCTCACAAGGCTGCAAAAATGGCAAGAATATAAACACTAAAAGTCTAACATAATAATTTCAGTATCTCTAAGGCATTCATCACAATTACCTCAAATGTCTTTATTCACAAACTATTCTGTATGATTTTATCTTAAGTACAGTAACACAGTGAACCAAAATTCTGGCACTTTTGGTGAATTGCACAAAAACTGTGCTTAGGTGACTGCACTGTTGAATTTTAACTGATTTTTCTTAGTAAAAAAATGCCAGCTACATTTTATCATCTCAGCTCTAGCAGCAACTGGAAATGTGCCAGGGAGATCACAGTGATCAGGCCCTGTATTAAAAACAGGTTTGGAAATGAAACAGGGAATTGTCCTATGTAAAAATGGGAGCATGGCAACAACCAGCTGTACTCTTCCATGTGAAGTCAGTGCTGGTTGTTAAAAATTGCTGTTACATTACATACACCTGAAGAGGAAACTTCACAAAGAGCAGGATTTGGCCCATTTACAGAAGGCAGGAAGTTGTCTGTGACACCGATTTCTGTTGTCTGATTTTTTTTTCTGCAGTGGAAGAATACAAACTCACTGCACATACAAAAATCACTTTAAAATCTCTGCCATGTCTGATGTTATTGTAAAACACTGCTGTGTGTACTGTATTGCACCTAATTCTAGAGACTGCTGTCTGAATTAAAATACAGTTCACACTCCTGCTGTGTTTCATTTCTGTGTGGATCCTGAGTGCTGCACATAAATTGTGCATCTCTGTTTACTCTTCTTAACCTGCAAAGCTTTCCCTGTTGACATTTAAAATGTCTTCTGGTAAACATACAGTAGAGTTCTGTTACTGAAGTATGTGTGCCTGTGCTGTGCAACAAGAAATTTCTAACGCGAAACTTGCAGCGCCTTACTCAAGTTACTAATTTAAAAAGAAAAAGGTGGTGGATGGGAGGGGGAAAGTGTCAGCATTTTCTTATTTTTTAAATCATTCAGATACTGGTTCATGAACAATGCATTCTTTGTTAATCTGTGATGTTGCCTAGAGCTGTATTTAATATTGATCTTAATGTTTTTATTTATAATAGTGTGGTAGAACTGCATATCATTACAGTAAGAATTCTCATTACTGTGATGATTTAATCAAGCATTAAAAACTTCTGTATAACCATTTATTGTTCTGTCATGTTTTCTCATTGTTTTCACAAACAAGATTGGCGTTGGTTTTTTTTGCATTTATTTTTCCTGAGAGAAAAAAAACCAGCTAGGAATTTTACATAAGATTTGATGAAAAGAAGGGAGTTTGGGAGATGCAGTATTTGCATTGGCTAGCATTTGGCTGTAAATCAGTAGCCAAATCAACCCCATCAAATCCCTCAGCCTTAGGTGGGGTATTTTTCCAAAAGAAAAATTTAAGATTTTGTTTGAACTATAGAATTAAAATCTTTTTAATATAAAATAGCTGAAAGTGGATGATCCTTTATTGTCTAAAAGTCATCTGTTGATGATGTACACATCATAGAACAGCCTGGGTTGGAAGGGACCTTAAAGATCACCTTGTTCCAGCCCTCATGTCACGGGCACGGACACCTTCCACGAGACCAGGTTGCTCAGAGCCCCATCCATTGAACACTTTGAGGGATGGGCATGTACCTCCCCTCTGGGCAGCCCATTTCAATATTTCACCACTCTCATAATAAAAAAAGTCTTCCCCCATCTAGTCTGAATCTACTCTTTTTTTAGTTAAAACCATTACTCCTTGTACTAGTGCAGCAGGCCCTGCTGAAAAGTCAGTCCCAGTTTCATGATACACAGCCCATCAGTCATTTTGCAGCTGCTGTAACAGATTTCCTTCTCCATCAGGGGTTAATACATGAGTATGGAAGTCCAGTCTCAGGCTCTCACTTTTGCAGACCTAAGTTCATATTTAAGTAACAGTTAAAAAGTTGTATTTTTAAGGTCCCTTCCAATGCAGACATTTCCATGATTCTACTTTTTTAGTACTTGTATGATTTGCAGGGCATTAATATAAAGGGCTCCTGTACTTGAAACATAAAAGGAAAATGAGATGGAAATTACCACCTGTTTTTTCATGTATAAACCAAAACACTAGGCTTATGAATGAGGGCATATACATTTGTGCTTGAATAATTGGAACATTAATACACTGACTAAAAGGGGTGAAGTTATCAAATTTACAGAAGTAGCTGTGGCATGTGATTACCTTATGAATTTGAAACTCAATACTTTTGCAGCACTCTGCATTGTACCTCAATGCTCCCTTC
Organism: Cyanoderma ruficeps; assembly: GCA_008694505.1. Classification (NCBI taxonomy): domain Eukaryota; kingdom Metazoa; phylum Chordata; class Aves; order Passeriformes; family Timaliidae; genus Cyanoderma; species Cyanoderma ruficeps. Next base: position 10,231,898 of record VZDJ01007747.1, read on the forward strand.
TATCATAAAGTAACATAACTGGCAATCCTTTGCCTAAAAGAGTAGGAATGACTTACATTTGAGCATGGTGCTAGTGGCCTATAATCTTTACCAGTAGTAATTAGTATTGCTGTTGTTAGTACTGATGTGAATTGCTACAATGGAAGTCAAGTCACTGGATGGTGGCAGAGCTGTTGAGTAAGAGCCAATGTTATTTTCCATTGTTTCTAGACTGTTACTTTAATCAATTGCCTGAGAATGAACCTCCAAGTGCAATACCAAGAACACACTACTGGGGGCTAAGGACCTTGAAAACAATTAATTTGCACCTTGTACAAAATCACTTAGGTTTAATTTCTAAATGTTTAAAACTGGAGCTGGCTTCTGATTAGCAAGGTAGCAGCTGCAGTGGAATTCCCTAATTTCTCTTGTAATGTCAGCATTTCCTTCATCCCATTAGTTTCCTCCCACCTGAGCCAGCTCCAGTGATGTAGGAGCAGGGATAGTGCTTTGCCACAGAAGAGAAGGCTGCAGTAAGGAAATGCTTTACCTGACGGGTGGAACACAACTGGGGAAACGAAGGGCAGAACCATCACCTGGAGCAGGGATGTGGGGCTCGGTTCGCGGATGGCACAGGCGGGCGGTGACCCAGTCACAGCGGCCCAGCGCTGCCCTGAGTCACTGGCGCGGTGCCCGCAGGTGCTCCAAGCAATGCTGGGCCGCGGCTCGCCCTTCCCGTGCTTCCTTAGAGCGCCAGCCCCGGCCCGGGTCTGGCTCCCGGGGTCCGCAGGGCAGGGCCCGGCGGGCGTGTCAGCGCCACAGCCCCGCCCGAGGGCAGCTCCGCCCCGCAGCGCCTCAGCCCCGCTCCCTGTCCCGGGCCCGCCGGGCGCAGCCAGCATCGGGAAGCAGCGCGTTCCTTAGAAAACCTTTAATGACCGCAGGGGACACCGCCACCGAGTACAAAAAGACCCACAGACAGACACACACACACAAAGACAAGCCCGGGCACGCCCAGCTGCAGCCCCTCAGGGCGCCAGCTGATCCAGGTCCTCCTCCCGCCGGTTGCCCAGGTGCTGCTCGATGATTTCCGCAAAGAGGTTCCTCTTCAGCAGGGTGTAAGCCAGGGGCAGCAGCTGGCCCACCGTCTTGTGGAAGTACTGCGGGAGAGAAAGGAATACAATAGCTGCCCTCGGCCTCAGTGGCTTTGTTAATTCCGGGAGCAGCCCCACTTCCTGGCTCTACCCCGTTCATATTGCGCCCTTCAATCCCTCCCCAAGTGGCTGAGCACATCCTCATGCTACACCCGTGACAGCCACAGCAAGGGCAGGCGGGGTGCCCGAGCTGGGCAGTGAGAGAGAAATCGAGTGTTAGCAGTGCAAGAGATGTTGGTCCCACTCACTACAGCATCCCAAGCTGCAGCGTGCAGGTGAAGTCCCCTATCCTGTCACAGTCCCATGTCTCATCCCACCCCGCAGTTCGAGGGGATTACAGTGTACTTACAGTAACCATTTAACCACTTCAAATGTATAAACATCTGAGCATATTTAGCATTTGCAATCATTATTGTACATGTAAGTCCATTATATCTCTCAAGCAAACGGGACAAGATTCAAGTTCTTTTCTATGTCTTGGGCTACAGATAATCTATCAGTGTTACTCTGGCTCTGTAAGCAAAGGGACAGGAAGGCTCCAGTCAGAACTGGAAAACAGTTCCAAGCAGGAGCTCCAAGACAGGCAGGGACCTAAATGAGCAAAACTTATGTGTGAAGCCACTGTTTCTTCTGTTTGCTAAACTAGAAATGAAGGTTACTAATTCTAGAAAACAGCTGCAAAGTTACAGGTGTTTCAAGATGCAGTGTAGAATAGACCAGACATATGACAGTACTGTAAACACAAGTTTTCACTGCAGGACTTTGTCAGTGTGCTGAGAAGCACAAAGTGTGGAAGATGAGTATTGGCCTCCAACTACTCAGAAAAGTTGCAGAAACTGTTTCCTTCACTGCGCTTCCAGTTTTAGGAAGGATTTAAGCAGCTGAGGCAGCCTAGTCTCTGAAAGAAGGGTTCTAAATGAGCAGGATACCAAAGGAAAATACCACATGTTTTCAGATGCTATATGGAACTTAAGACAACAGGGTATGAAATCTAAGAAACACATGAGCAATTTAACAGCGTGTGGCAAGAGCAGTCACTTTTCATACACTTCAATGGCTAAATATTTTAACCAGTGTTCAGCACAGCTCTTTTGGGCCTACATTTAGTATTGAAAAACTGATCTTTCCCATGATATTCTGGAGCACCACCTAGCCAATACTAGTTTTGGTAGAAGCAGCTGTTTTGCAGGGATATTTCTATGACAATCCATTCCTATTAGGTTGATGTTGAAACTTCATGTGTTGTTTTCTAGCCATGGACTGATTACAGCCATGACCCTTTTCATCAACAGGCCAGTAGCTAATTCAGAACAAAAAGCATTAATATGATTTTTATGTGTAGTAAGTGCTATTAATTCAATCCCCTTACTGATGATATCCACTGTTTGTGAACCCAGGTCAGCTGCCTGGCTGTACTGCTTAGGACACCTCCCACCTAGAATCTCTTCCCTAGTTCTCTTTCTCCCAGCTGGGGTTACTACAAACATCAGGCCGTTTCTTGATCTGGTTAAATATGGGTGCCTATACAAGTAGCTGGGGACAGGGGACTCCAGCTGTTCATGGCATTTCATCAGGCACTTTACACTCTGCTTCTTGATTGCAGGATTGGGCTTTCATAGACACAATTTTAACTTCAATGTGGAATGATGTTGTGTGACATTTTAACAGTCTTCATGAATTAAGGATATTCTTGTAGGCCTCTCCAATTCCAAGGGACACTTAATCTACAGAACAACCTCCAGCTCATGTAAAAAATAATGCATAATTTTGTGAAGTGTGATTGTTGTAGGACTCACATGTGATCCATAGCAAAACAGGTCCATGCCCAGCTCGTACCCCATTCCATAGTCACATTCATCATTAGCAAACTGAACAAAGGTCAGCATTTCTTGAATGGGTGCAAAGGCCTTCACTCTCTCCTCATCAGTCGGAGCATCAACAATGGCCTTGCAAATTTTTTTAAGATTAGCTGCAAAAAAACAAAAGCAGATGTTTGAATAAAGAAATTTAATATTGCACAGAAGTATTCTGTGGCAAAACTATACCCATGTGTCACACTTACATGTAAGGTAAGTGGGCACACCCTGAATTGCTGGTGAAACCTTCCCCTTTCCTCGGAAGCTTATTCTTGCCCCATGCCAATCCCTCTCAGTTCCTCACAAAGGGAGAAAAGCACTAGTGTGATGAAATTTCATCAAGGAACTGATTCTGGTTGCAAAGACACTGGGAGAAGAGGGTGGATACGAAATAAACCCACACGTCCCTGAATGTAGGTCAGCTTTTTGGATCTACCTCCTGCATAGCTTTGACATGATACAATACAAATATTGACAATACAAAAGAAAAACTCATCTAAACTACTTCAAGCATTCTTTTCTCAGATTTAGCACATTTCATTGAGTCTCATCTGGTTCCTTTAAAGACAATACTTTGAGGTTAAGTGTGATGGTTAGGTCTTCTAGGTTTTGCTCCCACCACTCAAATTTTTCAAGTAGAAAATATGAATTCAGTTTTTTACTGAGGGTTGTTTGCTTCAAAAAAGCAGAAGGATATAGTAAACAAGATGTTTACCATTTGTTTCAGGAAGTTCTCTGTATCCAACATCATTTTTGTCTACAGGAACGACTAGGCCTGCTCCATGAAATGCTTTGGTCACCACCTGAATAAGACACAGAAAATGGAACATAGCACCAAGACAGTACTGTGACCTAAAAATTACTCACCTCATCAAACACTAACACCTGACTGCCGGTGGTCAAATCTAATATGGTGTCCTGGCTCCAGGACATCAACTTAATTTCAAATTATATTGCAGTTAATTTCAAGTATTGAAGTTTGAAATAACTGGCAACTTCATTTCGGTCAAATTCTGAAATCCAGGTACACTTGTAGTCACTTCTATTGCATTTGCTTAGTCCCCTCCTACCGTAATTATTTTTGACAGGAATGCAAAAAACCCCCATTATTATCATCCCCATCATCCTTATTGGTCCTGTTTTTAACAGATCCAACTCAACTATTTAGAACAATCTTCCACTTAAAGCAGTTTTCTTCATGCCCTCTATTTATTTCAGGTTTTAGACTACTGTGCTTTTTTTGGGTATTTTTGGTGGTGGTTTGGTCTTTTTGTTTTGTTTTTAATTGAATGCCAAGCTATGATTTACAAGAGTAAAGTGTTTTTATTAAATCCTATTATTTGGAACACACTTGCAGTAATCTTCCCTCTCTTAAAAAGTTTTATAAAGAGCTGATTACCTCTGGAAATTCCTAACGAAGCATCCTTACTGACTAGAAGGATGAAAAAACACAAACAGGAAGTAAATGAAAAAGATTTAACAGAACTTAGTCCTCTCCAGTAGATGAGGAAAGTCATACTTTCTTATCTCTCTGTTTCATCTTCAGCGTTTTTTGTTCCAGAGAATAACCCAGCTCTTTTGCTGTTCTTGTTAGCTTTTCATCTATGTCTTTCAAAACAGCATTTTTCTTTTTATCAGCCACTTCCTTAAGTTTTTTTGACAAAAGTAACCTGCAAACAGATGGAACATGTCAAGAAAACAAAAAAAATTAATAGCCTTTTCAACATTAAACCTCTAGATCTTAACAACTTAGATTAGTAGTCCTGTGTTTATTTATAGAGACTTGAAAATGCAAGCCTCTTAACAGGAGGAAAAAAATAGTTTGGCACAGCTAGTACTTGGTCTTTTCTTATCTGTACCTGCATTACAATCTAGTTTGTGCAATCTGCAGGTGCTGAAGGTTCTCCCAGCCTCAGTAACTGTTCATCTTTCTATCTTAAGAATTCAGTTTGCTGTTTCCGTGCCATATACACCATTTGTCATCCAAGTCATGCACACAAATACATATTTATGAGCTTCCCAATGGTACTTTCAAAACAAATGTCCTCGTTTAACTCTGCACTGCACAAGGGTTCTTTTGCAGATGCCATTCTTCAGTCTGCTTTCACTGACTGACACGTGTCTGTCCTTAGAGAGCTCTCCATTTTTAACCAGCAGGAATGAGATCAGTTGCTTACATTCCTGACACAGGAGCATCTAAAGCTCTGTGAATCAGACTGAACTACATATCCAAGTCAGTGTTATCCTGCCACAGGGCAGAAATGGTACTTCTTGTAGATATCAATTATATACAAAAAAAAGTATTTTTATGTAGGCAAGAACAAGAGCAAGATGCTATTAATCTACTGTGATACTCAGATTTCCTTCACCACTATTTGAGATGCCCTTTTTCTACTTACAAAATTGTTTTAACAAACCCAGTGGATATTTTTTCCAATTTAGAGCCTGTCACTGCTAATATATTTAAGGAATGACATAATTAACACTTACCTATTTTAGTTCTGAAAAGAAAACACTGTCAAAAAGCCCACAGAGGCTTTTGAGAAAATCTTAAACTTGCTAGCAGGGGCAGAAAGTGAGAGTTTCTTAAGGAGGACATATAATAAGCTAGCTTTAGTATTCCACATCCCACCTCCCAGTTATCAATTTCTCTCCGTTCTGTTCTTTATAAATAAAAGTAAATATGAACCTTACTTGACTGCAGCAAAGACATTATCACCAACTTGTGAAATCACACAACCCTTCTTAGCTTCATTTGCACCAACCCACACTGGGAGCTCATCTGGCACATCCCTATTGATGAAAAAGTGCACACAAAATAGTCAAGCTGTGACCATTTTTCCTATTTCAAAGTAAAACTAAATTTGTCTCCCCCACCATGCTGCCATCTCCTTCAGAAACCTACCAAGAAACACCCTTAGATCTAAAGCTCTAAAATCTTACAGCAACCTTTGAAAAGAGCTTGTATCCATACATGCAGACAGAATACACATTCCCTTTTGGTAATTGGATTTTCCTCCCAGTACCATGGCAAAAGTTAAAGATTAGTGAGTGAAGGTGCTCTGGATTGCTGGAGGAGGTAGTTTAATAAATATTTAAATTTAGTCTTTAACTCCTGTTCCTGAAATCTTTTTTAATAAAAAGATAAAGCTATGTATTAATATCCTACTACAAAAAAGAAAGATTCTTGTTATGTTACACAGAAAAAGTGGCCAAAAGCTATGCACAGTTGTAGTGGAGCAAGAGCACACAGGAAATAAAATACCTGAAATATCCCAGGTGATACTGTGTTCTGCCATCCCCAACAAGTATAGTCTGAAATTCTGGGGGATCATAGAAGAATCTCCAATGAAGATTGAAGTTCACATCTGTTGATTTTGCTTTTTTGTGTTTTCCAGCAAGAATATCATATGGTCCAACCAGCTTAAGTCCAACACTTGACAAAAGTGCATCTGAAAAGCAAACCATGAATCAATCAAGGTGCACATCTAGACCAAGAAGTCCCAGTGTTGCTCAGGTATTGAAAGTTTCCATAAATTCAAACACTGTTCACTAGACAAGGAAAGCTAAGATTGTTTTGTCCAGACAGCTTTCATTCAAGAGTTATTCCACTTCTAATATAAAGCTGCCAAGTAGCCATCAACAGTCCAATGTCTGGATGGATATGGGTGATGGGTGGTGTCCCTCAGGGTTCTGTACTGGGACCAGTATTGTTTAACATTAATCTTTATCAGTTACACAAGGTGGGATCAGCAAACCTCAGCAAATTTGCAGATGACACCAAGCTGAGGGGTGCAGATGACACTCCTGAAGGACAAGGTGTCATCCTGAGGGACCTGGACAAGCTCAAGAATTGGGCCCATGGGAATCTCCTCAGGTTTAACAAGACCAAGTGGAAAGTTCTGCACCTGGGTCAGGGCAGCCCCTGGTATCAGCACAGGCTGGGGATGAACAGATGGAGAGCAGCCCTGCCAAGGACTTGGGAGTGTTGGTGGACGAGAGGCTGGACATGACCCGGCCCTGTGCACTCACAGCCCAGAAAGCCAAACGCGTCCTGGGCTGCATCCAAAGCCCCGCGGGCAGCAGGGGAGGGAGGGGATTCTGCCCCTCTGCTCTGTCAGACCCCACCTGCAGGGCTGCCCCCAGCTCTGGGGCCCCAGCACAACAAGGGCATGGACCTGTTGGAGTGGGTCCAGAGCAGGGTCTTGAAGATGATCAGAGTCCTAGAGCACCTCTCCTATAAAGACAGGCGGAGGGGGTCGGGGTTGTTCAGTCTGGAGAAGAAAAGGCTCCAGGGACTTTACTGCAGCCTTTCCGCAATTTAGGTATTGAAGGTAAGGACAAGCATTTTGGCAGGGCCTGCAGCAAGAGGACAAGGGGTAACAGGTTTTAACTAAAACAGGGTAGATTCAGACTAAATGTAAGAAAAAAAATGCCTTGTGCTGCAGGTGGTGAAACACTGCAACAGAAACATGGTGGATGACCTAGAAACATTTGGTTGGACTCAGCTCTGAGCAACCTGGCTCTGTTGAAGACACCCCTGCTCAGTGCAGGGGGTTTGACTAGATCACCTTTAAAGGTCCCTTCCAACCCAAACCATTCTATGACTCTGAAAGATACTTCTAGAGCACACAGGGATGCCACATTCTGTTATATAATAAACTTGAAGTTGAAATCCAGATTTAGTAGTGCATGCACTCAGTTAAAGTCTTTTCAACCTCTCATCCCACCAGAGGAAGCTGTGGGTGCACAAGAAGCTGAGAGGGGATGCAGCTGGGACAGTTGATCTCAACTGACCCAAGGGATATATCCCATAGCATATGGCATCATGCTCAGCATGACAAAGATCTGCTTTCTTGGAGATGGCTGAACACCTGCCTGCACATGGGAGGTGGTGAATTAATTCCCTGTTTTGCTTTGCTTGTGGCTTTTGCTCTCCCTATTAAACTGTCTTTAGCTCAACCCACACATTTTCTCACTTTCACCCTTATGATTCTCTCTCCTGTCTCACCAAGGGGGAGAGAGCGAGTGCCCGTGTAGTGCTTAGTTGTTGACTGGGATTAAACCATGATACCTCAGGAAACTTCAGTTCCATACTAAACATTTTAAATGCTCCTGCAAGAAAGGCAGATTTAGAACACATTTAGGCCCTTTACGTTGCACAACTTTAGTAATTACATTTTAGAAAGCCTGAAGTGTACATCTTGGTGATTATACCCAGTCTTTTAGTTTACAGTCATGTAAATATCCCCCATCTCAACTGAAAAACTGAGGCTTCATTAAAATGCATCTGACCACCTCCAGTCTGCCTGCCTTCAGGCTGCTTTTGGGAGTGAAAGTTAGAAGAGGCAAAATTTAAAACCTCACCACTTGGTTTCTCAGGATCTAGTTCCTCACAAAACTTCCAAAACTGGTAGAAGTCGTCAGGCAGTCTAAGCCGATAGCATGTTTCTGCTTCTTGGCAAAGACTATTGGGATTATCTGCTTGATTTGATCTTCTCTTCTTGACAGCTCCATTTTTTTCACTCTGTATATTAAAAAAACCGAAAACAACAACAAAAAAGCCCAAAAGAAACAAGCCAAAACCAGAGTTAATTTAGTTGCTTTCTGTCAGCTCTACCAAAGAATGCTACAAAGCTTTTATATCAATGGAGGAACAAGGATTAGATCCATTAGGGCATGTTTGTTAGTTAATGCAGCACACATACAGCCTAGAACATCTGTTTTGGACAGAACCCATTAAAAGTGCAGTCTGACAAATGTACTAAACATGTCTGAAGCAGCAAACTTCTACTTTGACATTAATGGATCAATAAAATCAACAATTCTGTTAGTTAATTAAGCAAAGGAGCAAGCAATCCCAAAGTTTAATCTACTTCTACACTGTTTTAAAATGTCCATTTCTACTCACACTGCAGACTGCATGCAGTATATTTATGTGTTTTACAGACAGTGGAAACTAGGAATACTATTTTGTCAAGTCAAATTAAATAATACAGCAAAAATCCTCTGGTCACTACTATTTTAACTACTGTGCTATGGAACATCACGACTACTGCAGTTTTCAGTGCAGCATTTTAGAAGCTGCTTACAGGTGAAGTTGCGTTTAAAAATGATGTCACGTGAACTGAAGCAGGCTAGGAAATGATCCATAGGGGCACACTCTACTGGAGCAGTAGCCTCGACCACCCCATTCCCACATAAATCTCCAGGAATTGATAAGAATCGCTACCCGCCCCCCCTTCTTTGAAAGAATTAAAAAAAGATAATAAATAATAATAAAAGCAACAAGGTTCCTTTCTTGTTCTTAAGAGAGGGCAATGCTGCGGACACTTCGTCGCTGAAGCAGGGCCGTCGCCAGGTGAGGCGGGTGACGGCGCGTGTCCCCGTTCCCGGCGCGGTCCCGCCGGGATGATGCGGCGGCCGCTGGGCCCAGCGCACCCCGAGCGGGCCGGTCCCCGCGAGGCGCCCGCGTGGGGGAGCGGCTGCCGCGCGGGGCCCTGTGACTCTCCCCAAAGCCACGGAGCGAAACGGAACGAGGGGCAAGGAGACAGACGACCGACAGAACCACAAGACACCCGCGCCGATGCGGGCCCGCGGCCCCCGGAGGCGGCTGCCCCGCTGCCCCCGGCCGTGTCCCCGCCGCCCCCCGCCCCACCTGCTCTCCGGCCGGTCCCGCCGCGCCGCGCGGCCTCCGCTTCCCGCCACCTGCCATGCGCTCCCGCCGCCCGCATCCCGCGCGCCCGCCGCGACACAGCGCGCGCAACGCGCCTGCGCCGCTCCGCGCCAGCCCCGGAGCCGGACTGGCCCCGCGCGGCGGCCGGGAACGTGATGAGGGGCCCTGAGGGGCGGGGGCCGCTGACAGTCCCGGCTGTGGGACTCCCGGCACAGCGGCGATGTCCCCCGGGACTGCCATGGGGGGCCAGAAACAGCGGAGCTCACCCCGGATGGCGAATGCGGCTGCTGCTGGAGCCAAGTCGGGAACTCAGCGCCATGTTCCCTAAGCGGTAGATACGCCACACAGATACCATTTCGAGGCTGATTTTTTAAAAATCCTGATTACATATTCGTGCAAGTTCCCGTAAAATGAGTTAGGGTGGTATATTGGGATCAGACAGAGGAAGAGATAACTTGAAATGTAATCATCTTCAGAGCTAAAGGCCTAAGAGAGAGGAAGCAATACAGGTTTTCAGAACAAATTAAAAAAAAAAAAGCCCCAATCCCCTAATCATCTGCTTTAGCAATTGGCAGCTGCCAGGAATATAAAAGCAGCATCACAGCTTCTGTTCAATGGAAGAACCGAGGCAGGCGTGTGTAACAAGCCGCAAGTGGGACACGTTCCTCAGTTAAAGCAGCCCGTAATCACATTATGCAACATCCGCTTACACTGCTCGAGTGCTTTGGATGGGAGAGGGCCTGGAAAACCAGCGGCACAGGAAGCGGCAGTGGGAAGTCGGTTATATATAAACCTTCACTTTTTTTGTTTCAGTAAGCGAAATTGCAGTGGGTTTATTTAAAGAAGCATAATGTAGTTAAGCTACAGGAATTGGTGAAGTCACGGTGCCTTCCAGAAAGAAAGACACATGTACGGCATAAATAAATACCGTGAGATCTTTTTATCGTGCAGTCTGTTAATGTTGTAAATATTTGCTGGGGTGTAGATTGTTAGCTTAGATCTAGGAATAAACTGCAGTGTGTGTCAACCACCTGACAGCTGTACGACTCGCACAAAAGCTCGATGATGCTAAGTCAGGCTACAGCATTCGCTTTTAAGAGTTACACACAAGTCACAGGAAACTTGATCCTGCCTGATGATGGTACTGCCTGTGCGTAAAACAGCGCGGTTTGCTATGGTGTAGATGCAGAACAAAGTCTGCATCGAAGCCTCCTTTCTCAGATGTTGTTTAAATCAGCATATCTGTTGTTTGCTTACCAAAATCCTGCATATGCAAGGAAAGAATATTAAATTTCACGTCCAAACCTTGTTTAAGGATTTACATTTCATTGCCTGAGGTTAAACAGAAACGAGGCACAAAAGCTTACTAAGAAACCACAAACCTAATTTTCTTTCTGAAAAGTGTCAAGAGCACTGGCCTGAGGTTTCTTTGGGAAATTCTTTCTAATATTAGTCTCACTCATAATTTCTAGTATACAAAACCTTAGCCATAGATGGATGCTAGCAGAAACCCAAAGGAAAAACACGTGAATAAGGTCAGCATGAAAGCATCTACCTTCAGTTTGTATGAAGAAGAAGACAGCAGCTTTTCAAAGTTTTCCACCTTTAAAGAAATTGACTTTTGCCTCTTACAATATTTTGTGTTATAGCATTGAAGCGGGAGTAGTGTAAGCATCAAATAAATTTGTAGTGGCCCATTTTAGATAATGCCAATACCTCACAAGGCACACTTATACTGGAAGGAATACAAACTGACTAGAAAAATACTCCTTAATGTTAGTGCTAGGTGTCTAAAGCCTAACTTGGTGTGATTTTACCACTGAAGCCTTTACCTACAGCTCATGAGCTTCATTGATTAATCGATTTTTTTTTTCTTTTCTCCACATAAGCTGTTAAAGACTCCAAGAACGCCTCTCTTCTAGAACAGCTCACAGTTTGGAAATAACCCAGGACAGAAAAAAGTGCATGATCTAGTGAGGAGGATATGAAATGGTCTCCATCTGAGAATCCTGGTCTCTCACACTTTCCAGGCAGGTACCCCAGGCACTAGATCATTGGTTAAGAGTACCAGTGTTTGGCCATATTTAAGAAAAAATGTGATTTTAAAAATACTTTTATGTGTGTATATAGTGCAACTCAATCTTTTTGTAAGTATCTTCCAAACAATTTTGGAATGAGTACCTCAAAAGAAATAGGTAATGAAATGCCCAGTTACCTCATCCTGTCCTGTCAGGCTTGGAATATGAGGCCGGTTAGCTTAGTTCCATTCAGAGGATGATGGTGGTTGTGTTCAGAAGAGTAGCTTTGCATGGCTGGATAGATACGAAGAGTATTTTTTAGTTTAGATGTATCTAGTCCCAGTTGGCAGCTGATGAGGTCTTTTCCAAACAGCGGTTTTAAGCCTAAGTAAACACTTTGGATTCAGCAAACCCTTGCAGCTTCCCTTCAGTTAAGTCTACCCTCATCAGTTCTTGGAAATGTGGAAATAGATTGTGGGATTCCACTATAGAGGGCCTTAAACAAGAAACTCCAAGATACTGGATGATTGTTCTGGGCACCATAGTAATTTTTTCCTCTCTGTGAACAGGTAGTAACTCCCTCTGTATGAGAAGTAAGAAGGAATTATTTGGAGGAGGATACCAAGTCCTAGATTTGAAAAGCATATATAATTTGATAATGGTAGTCCTATTTTCATTCATTCTGGTAACTGTAAGGCTGTGACAGGGAAGATTTTTACAAAAGATAAAGGACTATGGCAGAATTCCTGATACGGTATTTTAAAGCCTCTCCTTCAAGCTAGAAAACAGAGCTTCCTGTGCGTGTATCACCAGACTTCTGAATCAGGATAAACTGGGATTATCTCAAGACGATTATCTGCAAAAGTAGCTTTATCAAGCTCTCCAGTCATCAGTATGATTAGTCCCACTCTGAAGTAGGCCTGGGGTTTTTGGTTTTTTTGGGTTTTTGTGGGTTTTTTGGTGTTTTTTTTTTTTTTTTTTTTTTTNTTAATTCATAACTATGCAGGAACATGTTTTGTGAGAAACCACAGAACTGAAGTATGTTTCCCTGAAACAAAGCTTTTCAGACCTGCTTTCTCAAAAGGTATTGTAGATACTTCCTCTGTATATACACACATATTTCCTGATACATTTTATTTGCCTCTTGAGGTTAGCAAGACTTTAGGGTCTTATAAGTATTTTTCCTCTTCTATGTTCATTTCTAAGATTATTGCTAAATGTCCAAACTATGCCCCGTACTATGCAAAAGAAAAAAAAATCTCAGTTCTGAATTTCAGAGTTTTATGCGTATTAATTATTGTGAAGAAAGCTTTCATGATTCAAAAGCCAGAACAAAAACTTTACCAGCTAGTAGGTACTAGAAAGAAGGAAAGACTTGCAGGGTTGTTGAAATCAGATTTTTGCTTCCTGGCTGCCATTCACTGACTCTTTCTTGCTCAAGAGCTTTCCATTTCATTGCTTTCCTCCTACCCCTTACAAGATGAAGATTTGCTCACCTGTGGAAAACACCAGAAGTAAATTAAGCTACCCTAAACCAGATATTCTGTGCTGAGATGTTACAGATCTTTAAGGGCAGGGATCTCCAAGACAAGATATCCATCTAGTCTAGGCTGCATTAGCAAATTCGATGGGATGCAATGTGTATGGTTCACAAGCTATTTTTCCTACCCTTCATCATATGCAGTCCAAAGGTAACTGTATAAGGTACTTCTTTCAGGTAGTTTCAAAGAGCACCTGAGCAGCAAGGGGTACACGTGTTCGGTCTCCTCAGTCACCACAACATACTGATAACTAGACTCTGCAGTGTAAATATAGATAAATTCTAATATCTGCTCAGGGACTAGTTTTGCCAAACATGATACTGCATTTTTCTTGACACAAGAGGGAGCCATTTAAATTCTTCTTATTAAAAAAGCAGTATAAAGAAAGAAGACAAAATAAATATCTGAATACATGAATGGCCACATTGATGTCCTTTCAGTGTACACATAATATTTCTGAACCATAGATAATTTTGTCTTATTCTGTGCAATCATAGTGCATGTAGCATCTGCTGGGTTTTTCTGTGTGCAGCTATCACATTGGGGATGCACTGAATGCAGTGTGGTACAAGTGCAGTGAAATTATACTATTTTAAAATATCTTTAACGCTGTGGTTTATGTGACCGTTCTTAATGAATTGCTTTACAAAATTGCCAGCCTTTTTCTCAGGTTAAGCCTCACATAATCCTCAGATCACACAGAGCTTCTGTTCCTTGGGTTATTAGCTTCTGTAGGACAGCTCCACATTTTCAGGTTCACTGAAGGACACATTCTCCCTTTCATCAAAATAAGGATGAGCTGGAGCTGTGGCCACTTTTCAAGGTCAAAGCCAAGACTTGTCTCCAGGAGGGTTGGGAATGAGCGATGCTGCAGCAGAGGACAAAGACACACAGAGCCTCTGCTGACTCATCACCTCACTGCTGCTTGTGCTGACAGGTTGTCCTGGATCCCTGCCAGCTCCCTTTGCAATTCTGCAAGGAAGGCTACATACACCAGGACAAATGAAAGAATACAATGCAGAGGGGAAGTCATAACTGGGAGAAAATTGATCAGGATACTGCAGGACATGTATTTCCTGAGACAGCCTAGAGGCTTCAGGACACTTTGTGTTGTGAACATTTAAAAAGGAAAATGGGGGAAGATACAAAGTAGTCTTTCTGTGAAGGACTTGAAGTTAGATAAATATTTTAGAAGGTAATATTATTCAGGCATCAATTTGGTGAGCCTTGCAATTCTTCTCTTTACGGCAGTGTAAACTGACAGCTTGATACTGCTGCAACCCAGCATTTGAACCACTATTATTTAGATCTGGCAGCTAGCAGTAGACTATGATTTTATGGTGGCAGTAGTATTTTACTGCAAGCCAGACCCTTTCTTTCTGCTCTAATTTGAGTACAGGGAAACCATTCTGATTGCATAAATTATGAGTGCTCAGAACAGAGAACATGTACACTATTCTGCATTGAAATTACTTGTTAGTCCTATGGCTGTACAGAACTGCAATTTATGTAGGACCATTTGCCATAGGCACAAGTTTTACAGATGGCCATAGACACCTGTAAAGTTACTGTCATAAGTTGCCTTGTTTACTTGAAGTACAGCCATGCGTGTTTGAAGCACAGTTCATCTGAACACATTATCCCAGGAAGTTAGGAGTTCTGTAAGAATACACTCCTATAAAAGGGCTGCTAGTGTGAATACCTACCAAAACAATGCTTTCCCTTGTGAAAATAAATCACAGAGTTGGTAAGTCTAGTCCAGTTTTATTTCTGGTCAACTGTAGGAGCCAGGATAGATTGAACCAGGCAATCTAGGTACTATATATTTTGGGGGGGTTATGGTTTTTTGTCATATATAGGTATTCTGATTACCTTAATCTATAATTTTAACTTCAGACTCTTGCCTGCATGTGTACAGAATACTGCATACAGGTAAGGAGGAAAAAAAAGTGTCAAGTCAAATTGGTGCCATTGGAGGCAATAAATGAAAAAGGAAAGTTTTTGGTCTGATACATAAAAATAAAAGTAATCTAATAGCAAGTCATTTTAAATCAATGACTACTGTGTAGATACCCCTTGTGAGGCTTCATATTTCTGATATGTAAGAAGAATCCCTTGATAAATATGTTTATCAGCAAGACAAACCCTTCATACATTGATTTACCATTAATAACTCCTAAGACTGGCATGTCTTTTTCATGTTGTATTAGCACACACCACCTCTGTCATCAGTCTCAGAACCTCAGGACCCTGTTTTCATGGGACAGTTTCCTCACATTGAGAACAAGTCACATTCTGCTGTAACTGGATATTAAGGTGACAGTCAATACAAATAAAGAAATAAGATGCATCCCCTAAGTTCTGGTTGGTGGTATTAACATTTTACCTAGTACATATGCTTTGGCTTCCTCCTCCGACAAATAATGTGGTGAGGAGGTAGAAAATTGTGGCTCTGAGTCACTTCGGCTTAGGATAGAGTGAGTCAGGAACTCAGCAGCTCAGTTGGGAGAATTGATCATGTTTCTGTTATCTGAGAGACAGAGAATTGCTGGCTGTAACTGACAGGCAAGATTCTTCAGGGGCAGGGTAAAATCTGGGGGTTTTTTAACATCCTGAGGTACAGTAGTCTAGATTTTCCAATAAACCATTTGCAAATCATAACTTTTGTAGCCATTACTGTTGTTAGAGTCCCTAAACTTGGGGATTGAGTGTATGATTTAGGGTGAACAATCCAATTATATTTAGCAACTTGTGTAAGAAGCTTTTCTTCTTGCATTTTTCTGGGCACCCTGGCAACCACAAAACATTAGAAGGAACCAAAACTGGGTTTAATGTGAGTCTTAAAGGCAGTACTAAAGTATCAAATCAACTTTTGACTTGTGTTCATGTTTAAAATTCTTCCCTCAGACCTGTTCAGATGCTTCCACTCCATATGGCTTCTAGTGTAGCAGTACAGTAAACTTCTGCTAGCTAGTAACACAAAATACCACATATTCTCACCATGCCATTCCCAGCTAACAGCTTCAGTGCCTAGGGCTGTGTAGGATTAGCACAGTCTGTTCCCAAATAAGTCACCCTTTCTGTCTATAAGCATGACTAATTAATTCAGGTGCAGCACTGAAGCTGCCACAGTTCTACTCTTTCCAGTCTGGAGCTAGTCAGCTGTGATGCTCACCTGGAGTTGCTATGCCATGCCATTGCACAACACAGGGAACGCTGAGAAAACATCTGACTGTTTTGTGTGGTTCCATTCACCTTTCATCTGCCTCGTTACTCTAAGCTACCATAAACAAGTGCCACAGTAGGAAAATCCCTCTGAAGCTCTCACCCGTGGTTATAGCATATGCAAAGACAATGACTTTGGCTAAGACAGGCTTATGCCCAGTATTCAGAAACAGCCCTTCTCTCACTGGGATAGTGGTGGGAGAAGGCAGAGCCTGGCATTTCCCCTTGATGCTGTAGTCCTGGGCTTTCTGTTCCTTTCATGGGGCTGAATCTACTCTTGGTGCAGTAACACAATTATGACAGATTCCACTGCAAAGCTGCAAATACAGTATGTCCAAAAGACATTTCACACCACAGGATGAGCCTGACATGCTTCCTCAACTTAAAGGAGCCTACTTAATAGCCCCAAAAAGTAACGAGTACTTCTTTCACAGTAGGATTTTGTCTTGAGCATCGTCACTGTTTTCTCTTGAGATTTTGTAAATTTAAGCTTTGTCTCTGTTGAGATATGCTACTTTTCAAAATCCACAAATGCTCACAGCTTTTGGGAATATTCTTGAGCATAATGAAACTGTATTTGATCACCTACTTACAGTAGTATGACAGCTTCATATGCCACTAACTTAGTTACCAGCACAATCCAAGCTTTGAGCACACTTTTTTCATAGTATACTGACAAAAATACACAGGCATTGCTCTGTCTTGTGAGCTCATATGGCCCCCTCAAGTAACAGGCAGTAGTACTGGCTTGCCAAGATAGCTTTTAAAAAAATACCACTTACCTCCCTGAAAGAAAAATCCTGCAAAACCCCAAAACAAGAAAGAGCCTTAAAAAATGTCCCCAGCTAACAGAAAAGAAAAACGCAAACAAAAAGTACAACACAAAACAAGCAAAAAAACCCACCAAAACCAAACAAGCAGTACCACACAAAGCGCCAAAGTTATCAAGAGGCTTATGCAGGACTACACAGATGCAAATCTCCACATCCAGAGAGATCAATTTTCCAGTTTAGAGACCAACAACCATCTTAAGTTTATCAACACCACCTTTTTCAACAGCAGAAGAGTATTCATGTTGCATTGGTAAAAAACTATAAGACAGTGTCTCTCTTCATCCCCTTTGCATGTTATTCTGTACTTGCACAAAACAATTCGATAATTACCTGTTTTATTTAAAAATATATTCTAAGGTTAGGAACACTACATACAAGATGCCCCAGGCACAAACAATTTTGTGTTACATTTAGAGCCAAATTGTTTCAGTTCTACCAAGTAACCCAGATCTTACCAGTCAGCTCCCTTATATTTGACCTTTTTTTTAACATACTTTATAGTACCCAGTCTCAAGACAGCTTAGCTAGCACCTCTGCTAATCAGCACTTGTTGCTTTCTCAGCAAAAAGATAAATACGCCAGGTATTGTAAGACAAGCTCCTGAGTCTTCTACCTTTTTTAGAGCAAAAGGGAATAAAACCCTCCTATTAAATTACACATGCCAGCAGATTAAGAAAACAAACAACTCCCAATGAAAATTCTTACCATTGCAGGTCACCAAAACAAAAAAAAAAAAAAAATCCCCAAAGTAGGCCAAAAAGCTGTTACTCTAGGAAAAAAGCTGTGGGCTTTCTTACTAGGAGGCTTGTTCTCTTATGTACTGTGCTCTTACCAATGTATCAGCACAGGCTTTTGGGTTGCAGGATCTCAGCTGTACCTACTTCCTGGCCATTTAACCCCTGTATTTCTGTTCCCAGTTTTCAACAGGTCTAAATGCAAAGAAATGCTTAATGTTTTGGATTGTTCAGTAGGATACAGCTTAAAGCATTTGTAGTACCCAGCAAAACACAACATATCTTAACATGACTGCTTTTCTGCTGCATAATTTCTTATTTATTTTCCTTAATTGTTCCAATTTCTTTTTTCTACTTACCTGCTCTCCCATTTGTTGCCTGTCAGAAAAGATAACAGGTGCAAAAGTTCATCTGAAAAAGAAAAGGAGGAAGCTAGGCAGGGACTTCATCACAGTAAATGCATTCTTTTATATGGGAGTTACAACTCTTTGGTTTTGTTTTTTTACAGTGACAAGGCTTGCTTAAAAGAATAGCAAAACGTCTTACATTGATTCTATCAGTCAAATAACTCTCTGTAACTAGAGGGAGCTAAATAAGGAGAGGGGGAAGAATGAAGACCAGCAAATGGGATGGATGTTGCAAGAAGGATTTGTGGAAACTCTTGTTGAATTACTGCTGATTGTGCTTTCACTATAATTGGACCATGGTGCATTAATAGTAAAGAATCTTGGATGTTACTAAAATGTTCTAAATCACACTCCTTTTTAATGCAAACTTTTAAAAGTCTCAGTGTCTTCACAGTATCACCTACCCACTTAAACACCTAAATATGCCACTTAAGCACTACTGAGTTTTTCAAATTGGTATCTATTAGGTGCTCAGTTTCTGTTGTCAGACATGTATGTTCAAGTTTACACAATGTCATAAGACTTCCCAGAAAAATGCATTGAGTTACAATAGTTAATTCTAACATTTTAAGACATTGTATTATGTACTTTACTGTATGTGAGCATTGTGATCAGTAATTATTTTAATTGTCTAAGAAAGAAGGTAGGCACCTGTACTTTTAGAAGGTTCTAGCAAGGCCCATTGTTCAGTTGTGCAAAGTACTGTGGCTTTCAGCCGACCAGCTGGCATTAAGCCATTGAATGAAATAGGCTACAATCTGTGTCAAACAGTTTGGTTATATATAATTGTGGAATAACATCTCAGAAACCCTGTAGAAAAGCATTTGCTATCTAAGTCTTCTTAAAGAAAAGGTCAATAGTATTATTTTCATAGAATCACAGAATAGTTTGCATTGGAATGACCTTCACGATCACCTAGTTCCAGTCCCCCTGCCATGGGCAGGGATGCCTTCCACAGGGCCAGGTGACTCAAAACCTGTCCAGCCTGGCCTTGAACACTTCCAGGCATGGGGCATCCACAGCATTTCTAGGCAGCCTGTGCCAGTGATCATCATCCTCACGGTAAAGAATTTCTTCCTAATGTAAACCTGCTTTCTGTCCATTTGAAGCCATTCCCCCTTGTCCTATCAAACATGCCTGCATACAAGGTCCCTCCTGTCTTTCTTCTAGACTCCTTTTAGGTACTAGAAGGCTGTTTTAAGACCTCCCTGGAGCATTTTGTTTTCTAACCTGAACGACCCCAACTCTCTCAGCCTGTGTTCATTGGAAAGGTGCTCCAGCCCTCTTACCGTCTTCATGGACTTGCTCCAACAGGTCCGTGTCCTTCTTATGTTGAGGACCCCAGAGCTGAATGCAGCCCTCCAAATGCCATTTCAGAAGAACACTGAACATGGGCAGAATCACCACCCTTGACCTGCTGGCCACTCTGCTTTTGATGAAGCCCACGATGTGATTGGCTTCCTGGGCTGCAAGTGCATGTTACTCATGTCAAACTCCTCATTCACGAATATTCCTAAGTCCTTTTCCTCAAGGCTGCTCTCAGTCCATTCTTGACCAGCCTGTACTTGTGCTTTGAATTGCCCCAGCCCAGGTGCAGGACCTTGCAGTTGGTCCAGCTGGACTTTATGGGGCTCTCACAGGCCCACCTTTCCTTTCCAAGGATCTTCTGGATAGCATCCCTTCCCTCCAGTCTGTCAACTGCAGCACGCAGCTAGGTGTCACAAGAAAATTTTCTGAGGGTGCACTCAATAGAGCATCCCATGGAGTAGGCAGGAACTCCAGTGCAAAGCAGGCTCCATGTCAGTTATGTGAGAGGTGACCATCTGCTAGAGTCGTAAGGAAATTATATAGAATTTGATTTATACTTCGTAGCAAGCTGTCATTTAACTATGCCATTGTCCTCTCTCATATTCACACCATTAATATATTAGCTTTGCTTTGTGATATGACTAACATGTTTCTCCTCCTTTTCAACTCCCCCTCCCAGAAGCATATCTTTGCAACATTTAAGTTAACATTCTATATAAAGTAGGTTTTGATTTTGCTTCATTTTTGGGGAAAAAAAATTAAAATCCAGAATAAATTGAATGAACCAGCAGAAACATTATTTGAAGAAGGCAGGATTATTAGACAGTTTTTATGGTGTTTACATACACCTGGAGACAGATATAAAGCACAAAGGACCATTGTCATCATCCTACACATGGTGGCACACTCATCATCTTAGTATAACCTGATATCGGTAATCAATTGTTTTTTGTAGTCAACAAAATGGAGAGTTTTGTCATAAGAGACATTAAGAATTGAAATAATTTTTTAAAATCTCTATTTTTGTTTCTTTAAAATGAGGAAAGATGATTTAACCACATGGCTACTAACAGTAACACGAGGCAAGCAGTTAAATTTCTATAAATCAGAAAGAGCATTAACCTCTTACATTTTCATCTTTCCTAAAGCAAATGAAATACTGTATGATATGGCTGCATTGCTGACTAATAATATGACTTATCAGCAACTCTTAAATCAGTCTATGATCACAAGATTAATTAGTGTAATAATTTGGTTCTTTATTAATTAAGCAATTTGTAGCTAATTACTAACTCCTTGCGTTTCTCAGAAATCCTTCTCCAGGATGGTGTTTTCTTGCTGCCTGTATGATATTGCCTTTAGAGGGATGCAGCACAGCTGCTGAATGAGTCCATGTGCTTTTTCAAAGCAGATAAATTACAGGGTATCTGACACTTCTTACATACATGTAGATGCTGCATGTGATCTTATGTCCGTGCGATTCATTTATTTCCTCTCTCCTATTCAGTCCTGACAACATCTTTGGATTCCACTGAACGCTTCCACAAGTGGAAAGTGGATTTCACTTTGTAGGAGCCTTAATCCGATGGAGAATACAACATGTGGCCAAAGAAGTTGAGAATCCCTTGTGAATATCCTTCAGAATAGTTAGAATTAGATGGAAAGTGAAAGTTCATTGCATCTCACTTTGAACCAAAATGTGTTCATTTACATGAATGGATTTACTTGGTAGCCATTGTGACCAAAGAAAGTTGTCGTGGAAACCTGGATAGGATAATAACTCCCTGGACAGAGCTATAAGGCCATAGAGACTGTAATCAGGTGGCCATTTACTCTGGAAGATACGGGTTTCTGTCTAGTAAAGGAGACTGGAATCAGTTGATTAAAATGAATGTGCTGTAGTAGGACCCAGTAATGAGATAGAGACATTTATTTCTTGTCTATCAAAGACAATTACTGCATGGCACTTTGATTCATTCACTGGCAAAAACATTCTAAAGCTGTTTAGAGGAGCCCAAGTGTGGATGCTAAAGAAGGTTTTGTTCCGGAAGTTAATTTTGCTCAAAGTTCTCCTCCCTTCCACATTGTCTGCGCTCTTGTTGTAATTGCCATGATTGTGTTCTTTCCTGTTAGTCTGGATATCTCTGTATTGCCCTGCATTACAGTGTACACATAACCAAAGTGCCAATTACACCACTTGAGATAAATATCATCCTGTACAAAAAGAATGTGCTTAATTGGTCTTGTTTAATTTGAGCACTTCACAGTACAAGTGCAAAGGGCTAAAATAATCACACAATTGTAGTTGAAAACATTTAAGAAGTACTTGAAGTACTTTTGTGAAGCAGATGATTGGGAAGCTTATCCAAGCCTCTGAGTCATACTACTCTGGTTATCCAGGAATCCATAATTCAAGCTGAACATGGATCCTTCTATATACTTTTTGGAGCAGTTTCCTGAATTCATCACATTTTTATGTAGTTACTATAAGACAAAGAAGATGGGAACTAAAAAAAAAGCCATTTTTTTTAAACTGGGTGCTAGGACTCTGAATCTCTCCAGAATCATGGCTTGCCCTTTAAAGCTATATAAGGTAACCATTCAGAAGCATCCACTTCTTTACACTGGCATCATGTTGGAGACAGTTGTGTCTTAGATTGTAGACATCCCTTGTAGGATGGTTAAAAAAAATATTGCAATTCAAACTGGCTCCCTCTGAGTTTCAAAACTGTCATGAAAGCAATCTGTTCACACAGTACTGCTATACAGCAGGACTGATGCAGTCAGGATGTGAATAAGGGTGCTATTGAACAGCACAACACATCCTCTGTAATGTGACATGGAGAGCACATCAATCTATGCAGAGCAAATGGGGTTGAGCAGGAACTGTAGCTCCTTTATGTGCCCCCTAGTAAATATGTCCTTTCTCTGAAAGCAAAAATACTAAAAATATATAGGGCTTCCAAGGGACTTTGCTATTTGGTCTTCAAAGCAAATGGTTACAGAATCATGGTCAAATATCTGCATGCACAAGGCAAATGAGTGGATCCAGTCAAGTGGTTGGTACACTGGAGGACTCCCTAAATAATATTCCTTTAAACAAATATTTACTGAATAGAAAAAAATCACATATAAACAGAAAATAATGGAGTGGAGAATCATTTTTGCACAGGTGTTGAGGAAGAGTGAGGAGAGGGTCTGTGTTTACTTCCCTAAATAGTTTTTCTGCAGAGTAAAAGATTCATGAAACAATCTGTGTGATGGTTGAGTGTAAGGTAACTCTGAAACCACAAACATAGCCAAGTTGTTCCTCTCTTGAGAACACTGGTCTGCATACAGATGTGTTCATATCTCTGAAGAGAACAAGTAGTCTAACAGGGTGTCTAAAGTATCTATAAAACCCCTAGATGTTTACTTAATCAAATGCAAATCTAAGTCTTGACTTCACCTATAAATGGATTGGATTCCTGCTGTTTGGCCTTAACTCAAGATCAAACTAGAGTCTGTTTTTTGCTATCCTTACTCAAATGCATGCCCCTTAGAGGACAAACCAGTTAGAGTTTGTGAGGTGGTGTCTTATTACTTTGATCAGAGCGTTAAAAATAGCAGTTCAATACAGTATTTAGTCCTGCACATGAAAGGTTTAGGTGTTAGAATGGATGATTGTTTCAGGTTACAAACCTGTTTGAAGACTGCTTTGTTATCTGAATTAGCTGAAAGCAGGTATGTCTGCACTATAAATTGTGGTAATAGCGCAGCCATGAAATAAATGTTCCCCAAGACAAATCCAGCCGCTGAATGATTCTAATTGCACCATAATTCACTAATGTGAGCAGAATAGCAGTTCACAGTCATATAATGACTGAATCATTACTGTGGAAACCTGTACTGCTGTTTCTACCAGAAATCCTCTACTGGTTTGCGCATCTTAAGGAGACTCTGTCCTTTTGGAATGTTGTTCCATCTGTATTCACTATTGTATTTTTAACCATCAACAATTAAAAAAAAACAGAAGGGATATCCTTATCATTTGTTTTCCAAAAAAGTACCATGTACAATGTTCACCTGGAACAATTTCATATCTATTTACAAACTGGGAAAGAATTATTATTTTTTGTTTGGGAGAGAATGAAGAAAACATGTAGTTTAAGTTTACATTTTAAGCATTGCGCTTGTGACATTTGTGCATAAACCGGGTCAAGATGATTTGGGTGATAAGAAAGAACTGCTTAAAACATATTTCACAGTGGTAAGTCCTAGACTGTAGCCTGTCAGTTAATTGTAGGAAATCAGTTAATGTCTTACAGAGACCAGGATTTTATATTACCTATGTTATCTTTACAGTGTTTCCAAGAAAAAACTTATGATGGGCTGGTAATGTAAAAAAATTCTCATAATTGAATGTGTATTTGTCAAAAGATTTATGTGTTTGTGTCTTCCATCAATACTCATGTAGAGGAAATCTCTTTTGTTGTGTAGAGGAAATCTCTTTTTTGTGTCTTGCAAAACTTGATTGTGTTTGTAAAAATTCATGTGGCTCTCACTGACATATAGTAACTGAATAAAATTTGCATAAATTCAAATTTTACTCAGGCTCTCCAACACTTTCTAATTCCCTGTCTTAATTTATGGTGACCACTACTCTAGGAAGAGATCTCCTTTTGGGTCATGGAGTTAGATACAAGAATGAGGAAGCACTGCAAGAGTATTCTGGGGGAGTTGATGCTAAAGAAACATGTTTCAAGGAGTGATACAGCTTACTTTATATTTGTTGAACTCTCTATCAGCAGGAAAGCTGTGACTTTGTTCAGCTTTAAAATATGTTGTCATATTTGAAATATGATATTCATCTCACAGAGGCTAGCTTTTGCTACATTAAATTCATACTACTGGAGCAGCTCTGAATTATAATGTACAGTCGAAAGATTCTGTCAATAGCCGAAAAAAGCTGTGCTAAAATATGATTCTTTCTGCAGCAGTAACTTTATGGTGGTCCCTGAATTCAATATTGCCAATGGAAATTGCTAGCATTGTAGCCTTAGGCTTCGACACTTTGGTTATCGGAGACATGGATATTCTGAGCTTTAGTCAGTATCCAAGGAATTAATGAATATTCATAAATTATTAACTAAATACTTCTCCAAAAGTAGAGTAGTGGGAGGAAATAGATACTCCTATTGCTGCTTTTCCTATTTTGTGCTAGTCCTTACCACTTCTGAATTGCAGAAATAAACATTGACTCCTCTTGTAGTAATAAACATCTTGCTTGGTTGTCTTTCATGCCAGCAGTCAGGTCCTCTTCCCATGGAGTGTGCTGTTGCAACACACCTGGTGCATACCAGCTGGGAAGTAAAACTTGTGCAAGGTTAAAAGTCTGGTGAAAATATGTGTTGTTACAATAAAAGTAGGTAAAATTGCGTTTTTTCTTTTAACTTCGTTTGTTCTAGAGCTTCTTATCTTCCCGTTTTCCTTTTGATCCCTTGATTACATCTACAGTGTAAAGATCCATATGATAATGTCCCTTTCTGTCTGCAAACCAGATTCAGTAGCTACCAGCACATGAAGTAAATTATTTGATCAGTCCAAGTGCCTTTGGATCCCTGATATGAATGACCTTTGCCCATTTATATTTGGTCATTTGAAAGCAGCCTATGAAATTTTGTCTTTTGGAATCTGTTGGTAACATACTGTTGCCACTCTCATCATTCCTTTCTGCTATATGATGGCTCACAGTGTAACTGGCATTTCATAGGTATTTGGTTTCTCAACCTGAATCCTAGGTCTCAGCAACTCTGTCTCCTGATGAATTGCTTTTTTTGGCCTCTCATAGTGTTAGTAGCTCTTAGAACCCACCAGTTCTAGGTATTTGAGTCATTGGTATGTCTTGGGAAGTGATAGTTTTCAGTCTTTGTGTTTATCATCTTTTTACTGTGACAAAAAATATTTCTGTTCCTTTTATATATTAATACTAAGGGTATGCAAAATTCTCTGAATTCACTTCCACAATGCATCCATAAAATTATTTTAGCATTACCTTGTATTATCATTGTACATTGTATCACAGTATCAGTTTATCATTGTACATTTGCTCTGGCCAGAGAAACAATATATCAATCATATATATGCAATAATACATATGACAGAAAATTTATATTTCCGAGTTAGAAGTAGCAGTATAGTAATCCACAATTTGCAAACATTGATTCCACTAATTTTCCCATTATTAGGAAATAGTCCCTGAATTGGAAGGCCAGGTTAAGCACCTTTAGGTTTCTGGTGCCAGGAGAGAGAGTATTCTGTGATTGTCCTTGAGACCATTCTCTTAAATGTGTTCCTCCTTGGAAACAGTGCACACAAAACGAGTAATGCTTATGCTGGTGTGGGCCCAGGCACATGCACTTGCATCCAGGGAATAACAGATGTTCTCAAATCCCGTGATAGAGGCAGAACCACAAAGGCCAGAACAGATTTAGATTAATAAAAAATGTATTTTGTATCTGTAACAGATTGTCTGTAAGAAAGTGTGTTCCTCAAGTAGCTAATTTTTCTTTTTTCATTAAAAAAGTTAAACTGAAACAATTTGATTTGTAAAGAATATTCTGGCAATACATGGAAATTAGACTAATCTAATTTGCCTTTTCACTCCCTCGTTCCTGATGTTGAAAAGGCTGGATTATTAAAGATTGTAAAAGGTGCTGGTGAAACCTTGCAAGTGACCTTTGAATTTACAAAGACAATCATTTAGTTTTGTTGTCATTATGAATTGTTACTGTTGGGATAGCATTTTTTATGTCATCTAGCTTTCTGTGCAGTGAGCTAAGTGCAGGGCTTGGAAGAATTTGCCTTCACACAAAACTTATTTATTTCAAAGTGTTCCTGTAATTTTGTTTTTGTCACCAAACTATAGAAAATGGTAATTGATTAAATGTATGTGTGTTCGTTCAGTAAAGTGATCTGAAATAGGCTGAGATTTCTGGGTGGGGGAAAGAAACAAGTATTAAATGTCAACTAGTGAGAGGTACCCCTTTACCTCACTTAATTGACCAGTCAAGTGAAGTTGTAGAAACAACACAGGTATTTCTTTCATGGCTACACCAACTATAATGCCAAGCATAATCCATAATCTCTCCTGTAAGGTGGAGCATGTGCATATGTATAGATTAATTGTTGAATAGTCATAGGAAAATGGGAAGAGGACTGAAATGATCTCTGTGTCACTAGGTTTAGCCTCCAGCTGTTTTCAGAAATCATATAATGGAACATATTAGAGTTC
Source organism: Cyanoderma ruficeps (assembly GCA_008694505.1). Lineage (NCBI taxonomy): Eukaryota > Metazoa > Chordata > Aves > Passeriformes > Timaliidae > Cyanoderma > Cyanoderma ruficeps. The sequence goes on from VZDJ01007747.1 coordinate 10,258,899, forward strand.
CTATCATGAACAGCTTAAGTTGCATTTTGAAGTGGGTGACAGAAGCCTGCTTCCCAAGGGACCACAGCCTCCTTTGGGCATCCTCTTGCTCTGATGTGGGCCTTGCAAGTGGATCTTTGCTCCACCATAAACCTCTCTGAAGGCTGTGAATTCGAGCCTCACACGGGGCACCATTTGCGATGGTTCTGGCTTCTTTTTCCCTGCCAGGATCGGGATTAGTACACGGGAGTCGAAATTTGTGTTCAGACTTGGATGTTTGTTATTTCTTATCTATTTACAGGCTCATGAGCCATGAGCTCTACCTGGCAAGTTAGAGAAATGAGGTAAAATGGAGTAGTTCTCTATCTCTACCAGGTCTTTTCAAGGACAAACCGTCCAATTATGAAATGCCACCTAAATAATTTTTATTTTAAACCAAATAACTAACTACTTGAAGTCTGCAATACAGACTCCATCAACCAATTACAGAAAACCACCCAAACCCATGAAGAAGAAGGAAGAAGAAGGTGAAGAAGAAGGACCTAGACAATGCCCAAAGTCCTCCATCTTGACTCACATGTATTACTATATACTAAAATCTTAAATCTAAGTTTTTCACTCTGTGAGATCACACAATACTATTCAAACTACACGCCCACAACCCCAGTGCTGTCACTCAATCTTGGAAGCCTGTTCCAAGGCCTCAAGTCAAATGTGGTGCTTGCTTGAGGGTCAGCACCTTTTAGCACAGAAAGCCTGAATTTTTCAACCTCCAGGGTTCCAACAGACCTCCATGAGTTTTAGGAGTGTGGCTGCCTCACCATGGTCTGCATCAGTGGTTGCAGAGGAACCTCACCTCTGGCACCCCTCCACAAGGTCAGACACCACTGACCTTGGTGTCTGCAGAGGTGTTACTCTCCCTGGCTTCTGCAGATTTGTTTTCTTCCCTTCTTAAATCTGTTATCCTAGATGTGCTACCACCATTGCAGATGGGCTTGGCCTTGGCCAGTGGCCTGTCTGTCTTGGAGTTGGCTGATCTTGGCTCTGTTGGGCATGGAGAAAGCTTCTGGCAGTCTCTCACAGGAGCCTCTCCTATAGCCCTACCACTATGAAAAGCCTGCCCTTCAAGCCCAATGCATATATGGTGTCATAATTTGCTTAGTTTTATTTTTCCCAGTGTAAATATGTCAGGGCTTTAAGTCTTCCCTCGGAAGACAGAGAAGCTGTCTATTCTTTTGATTTTGTTTGAAGAATTCTCTGCACCTGATCCAGTTTATATCTTTTTTAACATAGATGTTTAGAAGTATAGACTGCATTTGTCCTGCTACACCAGAACTGTTTTATACAATAGCATTTATACATACAATAGCATTTATACTTTCTTTTCTTTGCTGGAAATAGTTTTCCTGATACATCATATGATTTCAGTTGTCTTTTTCAAAGCTGTATCAATTGGGTGTCTTGGGTATCCTATGATGATCATCCTTTTTCTGCACTGCTTCCAGTTGTCTGTATTTCATAGCAGCCCTCAAGTGCATAACACTGTATTTTGCAGTATTAAAATTTAATCCAGTTTCTATTACTTCAGTCCTCAAGGTCATAGAGCTCTTTGTGTATGATATTCTGGTCCTCAGCCAAGACTTTTGCTGCTTTACAGTTTTGCATCAGCAAACAGTAGTTAATATGTGTATTTGTTTGTTTCCAGGTTATCAGTGAAAATGTTAAGAAAAGACTCATCCTCAAATGGATCCTTGAAGATCTCCTTTAAGACCTGTCCCTCACATGAGTACTTCTATTTTCAGTACATATTGCTATGTTCTGTTGAGGCCATTTCTTACATACCTTGCATTTTTTGTGCTTGTTTCCTTCATCATGTCCAAGTAATATTCCATGCAGAGCAAGTCAGTACTGAAAGTAATTGTGTTCCTTGGAGGTGTATGCTTATCTTTTCAATCTTTTCTGAAGTACATATATAATCTTTTCCATTTCCACTGATTTTATTTAAAATACTTTAAGTTATATAAGGAAAAGAACAGGCTGAATCATCTTTCAGTGGAGACCAAGGAGACAGCTAATAGATCCTTTTCTCTGTGTGTATCTATCAGTGTGAATATGTGGGTACAGAGAATGATGGGGGCAGACTTCCACGTTGGAACTGTTGGGATATTACCCAGAGTCTGAGCCTGTAGGAGCCCCAGCCTTGTGTCTGTGCAGCTGTCATCATCACCATCAGATTCACATGACACTTCTTGTTTTCTCAACACTGGTATTTAGGAAAATCATTGTGCTTGTGTGACTTTGTGTTATTGAAAACAGAATATTTTTTCTCTTGGAATCTGTAATGTTTCTAAATATTTATGTGGGATCACCTAGAGCCTTAAAATACTATCTTTAATAGTGTTTTAGTGTAAGGAATGGTACTCCATTTCTCAAATCTGTGATATGTTGCCATAAGTCCATGATGCTGAAGCTCAGTTTGTCCATTCACAAAGGTTTATTATTTTCCCTCCATATAATATGGGACTGACTACAAGCAAAGGTGCCAGCCACAGTTGGCCTGGTCTCAGGGGAATGTTCATAATTAGATAATAACATTGCTTTGTGGGTTTGCCCTCATTTCACTGGGCATCTCTTCTGGTACAAAGTAGTACCCTGACATCATGGTAGGCAGCAGTCCGTTGGTCCTTACCATATGAATCAGTCTCAGTCTTTCACTTAACTTTCATATACTTAAATTAATTACTCCCATTCTATATTAGCCAATATCTTCAGTCACATGGTGGTTCTGAAGTCTGATCATCATGTCTCTCCTTCTAAAGAGAACTAATTTACATTTAACACAATACTGTACTGAAAAGATATTTTCTGTCTCATCTATATTCAATAGCAAATCTGCTTTTCAAATGGAAAAGATCCTATGAACTGCTGCAAACCTACAAATGCTTCTGGTAGCAGTAGGAGCTGGCACCATTCAGTAATCCATCTGTATTCTAAAAGTTAAGATTAATGGGAAGCTTGTGCTTGTGCAAAATTTTATTGACCGGCCCATGGAGTCAGCTAGACCACCAGCATGGATCCTATAAAAGCCTTTCCCCCACAGAAGAAAATTCCCTATCCTAAAACATGGATGCTTCGATGTCCATTCACTTTTAGCATTTCTCTATTTCTGTCTTGTGTAATCAACCTTATTCAAAAGCTTTCTTTCATATTCTAGTCATGAAATGCCCAAGGGATCTTCATCTCAGATGAGGTCTTTAAGGGCTATTGATAATGCATATAACCTACCAAGATTTGAACTCAAAGTTAGTGGAAAAAGGCAGAAGCTGAAATTAATGTTTTTACCAGTGAGTGTAATTAGCCAATAGAGCAGCTTCTGGTAGGAGTAGCTGATCCACAGTCATTAAAATGTCAAAGACTTACTGTGTTTTTGTTTGTTTCCTTGTATTTAATGTGAGCCATATGGCAATGAACAATACTTCATTTTGAGTATCCAAGAAGGGCAACTTTTATTAACAAAAGCTTTATAGTAGCATGTGTGAAAGAGGGCTTTCATTATACTTGTAGGGTTAATTTATATGGGGTAATGTTTGGTCTCAGTTAATCCATCTGTCCAACATTTTAACAATATTTTAATGAAACTTTGAGCCAGATGTCAATTTAGAAAGAGTTGCCTATTTTAACCATTGATTTTCAGTAAAGTACTGAGGAATAAAAAACTGAAAACCTAACTCTAAAAAAGGGGAATTACAATGACCATCATTGATTTTAACCAGGTAAGGATTTTATGGAGCACTTATATTTCAACAACTGAAGTAGCAAAATAAAAATTGATATATATTCAAAATTACTATTAAGCTTGTAAAAGGCAGTTATTGTAAAAGCTGCAATTCTCTCGTGTAGTGGCTCATAATGTTTTATAGTGTTTTATAATACATAACCAAAAAAAAAAATCCAAACCCACAAGAGTATGACCTTTGTAAAACATAAATTGTGATTCAGCTTCCTTCCTAATTCATAATAGTCACAAAGCTGGTCCCACATCTGTCATTGCTAATGAAAACTGAAATGATGCTGATCATTTTTAGCCCTTTGACCAAAAGTTTCCAGCAGATACTAATCTATGTTCATTACATACAATATTTAACTGCATGGTGAATCATTTGATTGATTACTGATAGTGAAGGATCTTAGCAGGACTTGGACTTCAGTGATCTTTATGGGTCACTTCCAGCTCAGGACATTCTGTGATTCTATGATTCTGTGATTTTTTGATTCTGATTTTATGATCAGGGCACTGCTAGACCCTAATTGTCCTGACCAACCTCCTGTTGGGCCTCTGTCTACACCTCTGTCCGTGGACGTGGGAGCCTGTTTTCAGCTTAGCCCAGGGCCTTCAGTCCCTGTCTGAGCCATGTCAGAGGACTGCTGGTTTCCAGCTCAGTCACAGCCCTTCCTGGCCGTGGGCTCTGTTGAGCAAGACCCACACCTGCTGCTTTTATGGCTGCTTTTATGGCTTGACCTCAGACCTGCCTCATCACTGGGACTTTTCTTGATAGTATGCACTCTTGGTTGAGCTTGGCTGCCATCTCTGGGTCTGTCCTGCCCTGTTCACCTTGCCTGGGTACTGTGGAGCTGGGCCCTGGTTGGAAAGACACCTGATCCAGCTGATCTGCTGGCTGGACATCATGCTTGGCTTCCACCTTCCCATCCCTTAGGGAGCAACCAGATCTTACTGTACACTGCTGTAACTGTCTACAGAAAGATAGAAAAATTTGCATTTGGCTTCTGTTCCAGTAGACAAAGGGATGTTGCTCATGGATGTTGGGGTCATGGGTTGAATCAGTCTCTGAAATATTAAAAAGAGATCTGAGGCAGAGTAGTTTAATTCTGGTACCTAAAAAGATTTTGTTTAATGGCTGCATTCATGAGTCTGTGGTTAAGGAGTTGTTACTTGGCCACGAGCTGTGCTTGGCCACGGGCAGCAGAGAACTGAATCTGTTTGGGATTGTACTTAGCAAACTTATAGATAACACTCAAATCTATTGCAAAACAATAAGCTTTTATTGGGCTGTCATTTCTTAGCTTTAGAGTACTTAAGTACCACCTAGCTATCTCAAGTGGCTGGGTGGGCAATTCCTGCATTCTTGATTTACGGAGTCTTTAAAAGTCACTGCTTTCAGACCTTCACGTATATTTATGGCCAGATAATGTTTTAGTTTCTGTGGCTTTTGGAGACATATAACTTTTACTTATCCTGCACAGCATTCCTATCCCACCCCCTCTCCTTATTATGTGTGTAACATTTTTTATTATCAGACTCTTACATCTAGCAGTACATGACTCATGGCCCATTGCAGCTCAGTCAAATGTCACTGTTATGAATATATTGCAAGATGAGCCTGCCTTGCACATCTTTGCTGCAATATTTATTATTCAGCTCTTGCTGGAGTGAGTGGAAAGATACCCATGACGCTACAAAGACATTTGGAGCAGGTCTGAGTCTGCCTTTAGTGTGCTTGAGTACTGCACAAGAACAAAAGGCCTATTTTTATACTGGGTAGTCATCACTTTTATGACTTTAATGTAGTCACTACTGGTGACTAAAATGGAAGCATCAGTGTACTCTGGTTGCAAGATTTTACACACCCAGGGCCTCTGAAGAGCTCATAGATTTTCACACAGGCTAACAATCAGTTAAATAAAGAACACCTCATCTACTTCTTGAACAAGAGGGCTGTAGCAGAGGCCCACTGCATTGTCACCCATGATGGTCTGCCCACCAATCCTAAAGTGAAAATTGCCAGCTGGCTCATATCCATCCCTAGAGCTCTGTGCATTCCCACTACTCTCAACATAAAGGGCAAATTGCTGACCTTCCCAGTCTCTCTTTCCTCACCTTTCTTTCTGAATTTTGCTTTAACCCTCATTAATGGCATTTCATTCCTGTTGTCTTGAGTTCTTTTGCTGGTTTACATACTCCTGCCTAGGCCCACAATTGGTTTCCCCCGTATTCTCTTGTTCCCGCTCTTTTGCATCTCTCTGTCTATCTTCCTCTGTTAACACTGAGGTATCTTCACATCTGTAGCTATCTGGGAATAGTGGAAGACACCTCAATAGATGCACGTTGATGCCATTCCCTCAGTTCCTCAGATGCACTTTTTCCTGTATTGTCTTCCACAGCCCTCAAGACTTACCTTTTTCTAAGGCAATCCACTTGAAACAGAACCTGTTTTCTTATGGTCTCAAAGCATTGTTATTATTTAATTATTAAGTAAAATTGTGGAGGCACCAATGCTTTCTTAAGAAAAATCTGTTTGTTTAATATTAGTTGGGATAATCTGTGGTGTGCTAGTTTATTGATGATCTTCATGAAGGGGTTGAGTTTACCAGTAGCAAATTTGCAGGTGACACCAAGTTGGGTGCAAGTGTTGATCTGTTGGAGAAGGGCTCTGCAGAGGGACTTGGACAGGCTGGATAGATGACCGAATCCAGCAATATGAGGTTTAACAGATCAAGTGCCAAGTCCTGCACTTTGGTCACAACAGCCCCATGAAGCACTACAGATTGGGGACAGTGGCTGGACAGCCATCCAGCAGAAAGGGAGCTGTGCGTGCTGGTTGACTGCGACTGAACATGAGCCTGCAGGGTGTCCACCTCGGCCACAAGGGCCAAAGGTATGCTGGCCTCTATCAGGAATAGTGTGGTCAGCAGGACCAGGGCAGGGATTCTTCCCCTGTACTCAGCACTGGTGAGTACACCTTGAGTGCTGTGTCCAGTTCTGGGCCCCCCAACTTAGGAAGGACATGGAGGGGCTGGATTGTGTCCAGAGAATGGCAATGGAGCTGTTGAAGGGTCTGCAGCACAAGTCCTATGAGGAGCAGCTGAGGGAGCTGGGGTTGTTTAACCTGGAGGAGGCTCAGGAGAGACTTTATCATACTCTACAAGTACCTAAAAGGAAGTTGTAGCTGGGGATGGATTAGCCTCTTCTCCCAGGCACCCAGTGACAGGACAAGAGGACACAGTCATAACCTGCACCAGAGGAGGTTTTGGCTCGTCATTAGGAAAAAGTTCTTCAAGGAAGAGTGATTGGGCATTGGAATGGGCTGCCCAGGGAGATAGATGGTGGAGTCACGATCCCTGGAAGTGTTGAAGGAGAGTGGATGTTTCACTCACTGCTGTGGTCTAGTTGACAAGGCAGTGTTAGGTCATAGGTTGACCTCGGTGACCTCAAAGGTCTTTTCCAACCTAGTTAATTCTGTAATTATGTGATTTTGTGATTCTATGAGTATGAATAGGATCTGGGCTTGGTTTTCATGGAGTTCAGTTTCTTCCAGACAGGCCCAGCCTAACCACCTTTATATACAGCCAAAGAAATCCCATGTGCAATTTGTTGTGAGCAATGTGATTAAAATGTACCTTTTTAAAAGGTGTCAAGAACATTTGATATGGTTACATTTGACCCGTGCCAGTTTGTGTGGGCCCACTTGTTTGGCAGAGCTCCACAATAGCTGTGATACCCCAGAAGGTTTTTTCCTGTCTATCACAGCAAAAAAGAATTGACTAGCTCAATTTTAAAGCAGGGGAAAGAAAACAATATAGAGTAAGTAAAATTATTTACAAGACAAATGATGCAAATGGTTGGAGCAGTCATATACATTTAATCCCTGCTTAAAAATAATCTTCTACTTCTAAAAAAGTAAAACTGGGTAATACTGATTTTATATTTTTTTCTTTGGTCTGACATTTATTCATTTCTACTGCAGGAGGTGCAAATTCCCTTAAAATAGTATTTGCTGAAAATACATTACTTGCGTTGTGCTGTAAAATACAGCACGAATGAGTATTTTGAATCCATTGCTCTTAATTGACTGGTGTTCTTTGCTAAGCCTTGAAATTATCTAATTGATTCTTCATTGAGGCTGATCTGAATTAAGACTACCTCTGTAGAAATTAGTGGAAGAATAGGAAGATAAGAGCATGGAGAATAAGGCTCAGCATCTCTGGAGGAAGGTGACATTTTTGTCTTAAAAGACTGTCAGCTCTTATAGTATTTATGACTGATTCTCAGAAGACAAATGCCTAAAATTAAATGCTTCAGATTTGCAAGTGACAAATGAGTCATGGGTAGATGCAGAGAAAAGTAGAAAAAACAGCAATGACAGAATGTGGGTGTTAAGAATAATAAAGAATAAATCTGAGATCTGATAGCTGAATATTCATAACTAATCTCATTCCCATTCATTTCAAATTTTTAGAAAGATGCTATTTGAATTCCATTAGCTAGTTTTTCAACATCAGCAATCCCAAGTAAGTTGAATAATTTGTAATCCAAAAATAGAAAAATATTCGAATTCAAACCTGAAAATCTATACTACTCTATGTGAAAATCAATAATTAAAAAAAAAATTACTTTTTGGAAGCAGATCATGTGTGTTTCTCAGTTGTAATGGGTTCCGATTGCCCGTGACGTCACAGCTATCTTTTTTGAAGTATTAATAATAGTTTCATGGAGTGCTTCATTATTTCTCCCAGAGCCTTAGTTTGATATTCATAGTACTCTCAATAAGATCAACTCATCCAGATATCTGGTTGCTTAGTCTGATACTAAGGTGATAACAATAAAATTTGTCATGTGAAACTGTGGGATCATATTCCAGTGCATATTTCCTCTCCTGGAAAGGCTGTGTCTAACTGGCAGGCATGTCTCTAGGGGTTCTCAAAGAGGATGCAGATGGGAGGGGTGATAGCAGCCATCTTTACAAAGATGTCACTCCCTGAGGTGAGAAAATGAAACACATGAACAAAGCAATTTCTACATGAATGCATCTTACTGCCCTGCAGTCAGGTTCACTTTTCCTTTCAGTCTTGAAAGATGTGCTGAATGAAATAGCAGATAATAGCATCTATGTATTTAGTGGCTGATACACTGAGGGCACATTTCACAAATTCAGAATATGTTTTTAAAGAAATTAGGTTTGAAAACTGGTCATCATACCAACACGGAAAAAAAAAATTACACTTCAACTTCTGATGACGAAGGAGAAAATAGACTTGCTGTTAAACTTCAGTTTTTGATTACAGGTGAAATATCTGTCAGTATGATTTCATGGGTGCTTTGCTAATTGTCACTAAATATTCTGACCCTATCTGAGACAGGAATGTACGATTCCTAACCTTCATGTGTTAGATGCTCTTCAGGAAAAGGTGTACCTTCTGTCCCAGGTAACAGCAAGAAAATTTTATTTTCTAGATGTAATGTGAAAAGGAAGGAAAATACCTCTAAATAGGGGAACTTACTGTGTCTGGTAAGTCTATCCCTGGCCTTCTGTCGGGACCTCTCTATGCTGCACTTGAGGACTTCTCAAAGTAATTGAGACCAACCTGAATCAAGAGGATTCCTCTGGAATACATCCGACACCAAGGACTGTGCCCCCTGCTTCTCCCTTCTGATCTTTTCCCTTGCTGGTTAGTGATTGCAGCCCACTTGAATTCTGATCATTTACGTGGAGAATATGAGAACTCCCATCTCAGCGCTTAGCAAAGGTGATTAAAAGAAAAGGGTGAAATGCAAAGGGTTAAATGAAATTAAAAAATGAAATACCATCAGGTGATTAAGTAAAGAAGTGTGTCCAATATGACAGAGATACTTGAAGACCTACTCACAGTGGGTCTCACTCTTGCCTCACTGGAATTCAAGGCTGACTCCAATAAAGACCAGTATCACCACCATTAAAAGACCACAGGACTTGATGACTCAGTGGCTGGTACTTAATTTTCTTGGTTTAACAGTAGTATGAGTGCTCTGCATCTGTAGATGGGTCAGTTCCTTTTCTCCCTGCCAGCTTTTTCTGCTGCCACTTTTGGTGGCTCTTCTCTGAGGGATGGTTTTTTTCTTAGGGTTGTTTCTTCCTTCCCATTCTTATGCTGTTGTAGAGATTTTCTCTCATACTCTTTTCAGGCTGCACTGAGTAAAGGTGCTGTTTCAAAAGGTAGTATCAAGGAGTTAGTATTTTAATATTTTAGATAAGAATTTGCTTGGACCAATCCTTGGAGAGTTTGAAACTGAAATATGTTTCGTCACTGAAATAGATTGCCCTTCTATTAGCACAGGCTCAGGTATGTATGCTACTTACTCTTCAAGCTTAAAGCTGCCAGTTCCGGCCTGCTCGTAGGAAGATGGTGTTAGTGTTGAATTATTTTGGTGCTTTTATTTTGGGTTTGTTTTTTTGGGGTTTTTTTGGGTTTTTTTGGTTTTTTTCACTTGAGCACTGAAGGTTTTTGGTTTACTGTCTCTTCCTCATTTAAAAGAGAGGTGTCTCTGGCTGATTGAAAACCTGGGAAGAAATCAAATTAATTCACAGGCCATAGAAATTCAGTGTTCTGTTAATTAGCATTAGCACCACTGGGGAAACAAACTAAACAAGCAGCCAGTTGAAGGAGCTGCACAAGCACATCAAGATAGATGTGACTGTAAACTGATGACTACCATCAGTTTCATCAGGGAATTAAAATAATGTTCAAAGTTTCAGTGCTTCTGAAGTATTTTCCATTGGGCTTCTTTAGCCAAAATAAACCAAAACACAAATCACCTGAGGAACAGATAACTCTTTAAGCAAAGTTGCTAGAGGATTGGACTACTCCAGGAGGAAAGGATACACAGCTTCTCATTTATAATCCCCTAATGCCAACTGCAATGTAAAAGCATCTTCTACACTTCACAGCCTCTTGTGTTGATGTTGATGCTCTCATAATCATATTTGTATTTAATTCTTGAGGACTTGATCCTTCAATTGTTGAAGAATAAAACTGTGCTGGTTTCAGCTGCAATACTGAGACAAAAGTTGTCACTGGACCACTGTCTGTGTTTGTAGTGAAGAATATTTAATGCTGATTAAGCTTACCCTATAGTCTTTAGGCTTGGTGGTGCGCCTAAACTAGACCTTTCTTCAGACCAAATCTTTGAAACTCCCATATACTTTGCTTGGTGACTGTTTCTTTCTCTTACATTTCTTTTATCCTTCTGTGCTTGGGTCAAATTGCAAGACCATTGGTGTAGCTTACAGAGAGAATTAAGAATTTCAGAGAGTTAATTCAAATTTGATTTTCCTCTAATGAATATAAGAGTTGTAATTTAGATTTAGGCACAATGTCAGTTAGTTGTTTATCAAATGAGTGAACAGGGCCTGGTCCTTCAAGGAAAGTTGTAGGAGTTTGGCAAAACTCCAATATTGAGGCTTCCGATCTCTATTTAGAGGTTGGCCAAGTCTGTAAAGTTGCCAGTTTAATGACCTTTCTAAGATCCTTATCAGTCTTATGCTACCACCTTTGGTAAAATGCAAGTTTTCAGTCTAACTTTGCCACATCGGTAGGTATCTGGCAGCCTTTGGCAGTGAGTTCCTTGGTTTTATTTCTGTTTGGGTAAAAATGCAATTAATCAGTTGGGAGTTTACTTTCTTTTTGTTTGATTGTATATGTCCTTATTCTGTCACAAGTCAGAGACAATAACTGCTCAGGGCTCCACTCATCATATGTGTTATATACTTGATGTCACTTAGTATTCCTCTTCCTGATGTAAGGTACAAATCCTTAAAGCATCCCATCATCTTTCTTTGTCAATAGCCAGACATTTCTGTTTCTGATACATATTTTTACAGAGTAGGTGTTCAGTGCTGTACAGAATACATCAAATAAGACTTTACTGTTTATAAACATAAAGGCATTGTCTCCAGTTTTTTTTAATGCAGTTTATCTGGCTTTCTGTAATAACATGCAGGTTTCTTTGGATACAGTTAAACTGCACAGGTAGCTTATATCTTTCTCTTAAATGAGTATGCTCTTCAATGTGCATAATAAGTACTCAATTATACTATCATGATTCTCTGAGATCTTTTGGCACTCTCCAACAATCCTCTCTGGACAGTGCAATCTCAAATAACTTGGCATGATACGACCTTTTGCCACCTTACAATTTTTTTTTAATTAATACAGCACAGTACAATCCCTCTGGTAATTCAGTAATATTATATATAAACTGCTTCTGCACTCTCACAGACACTGTTTAGGTTTGATGACTCACTGGTTTTGAACTACTAATTTGCTTTTTCTTTCATATCCCTTTTTCCCAGACTACCTCTTTTTTTTCATTCTGTTTCAGGTCAGTGGTTTTCTAGTGCCTGGCATGTGGATATTTTTTATCACACATTTAAATAATTTAATGAATGCCAGGTTCATGTTTGAGCATGAAGAGACAACATACAAACTTAGCTTCTAGCAATGCCTACTCTGTGTTTGCAGAGGTGTAGTTCTGTGGTTTTGAATTTCTGAAAGGAAGCTCATAAAAACTGTCAGAGAGGATTTCATTGCAGATTTTGTATGAGGAAGCCTCTTAAAATTTAACTTGGATGATCTGGATAGAATTTAATCATCTGAAAAAAGTAATAGGTAACAGTTTAAAGATGCCAATAAAAATGACCTGTTAGTGTGTTCGATATTTCCACAGCCAGTCATCACAAAAAGCAAAGAGAATTATTTACTATATTGCCTTAAAATGCACCCAGTCAGAATAAGCTTCAATTCATCTAGTAGTCTAAAGGAATATTCAAACTATCTACAGGATTACCCTGAAGTATTGACACTATGAACTGAATGGAAAATATGATTTGTCTTTGGGAATAATTGAATTTGGTCAACAAAATGGAAGAAAAATTTTGCCATAATCACAAAGGTCTTCAGGAGGGCTAGAGACACTCTCTTAGTGTCTGCTATTTTTCAGTAGACTAGTGAGTGGAAAAGAATAAAAAAAAATAGCCCAAATTTATAGCTTGGACAGTATATTAACAACAAAGAAGTATTCAGCAACAGTGATGGGTTTATGTAATTACGTGGAACAAGTTGTAACCTGGTTGTATTTTGTATTGGATTTGGGCTTTTCTTTGGCTGTTAAGTGAATCTTTCTGTAAAACTTGCTTTCTCAAGGAGCAAGACGTGGAATATGTTACCATTAGCTGTCCCTTTCTGATTTTCTTAACTCATAGTTATGAGTTGATATAACTGAAGCACCTGTTTCTTTCACACTTCATAAAATATACACTTATAAACAAGAATAATGATTTAAACAGCACATAGTATTTGCCATGAATGCTCTTATTATTAATGGATTGATCTAAGGACAATTTCAGAACAATAACTTTTTAACATGTAATCTAAGAAGTATCTAAACTGGACAAAAGATCAGATTATTAGCTTGCTGCTTTAGCTGTCCTACTAGAATATTTTGTTATGTATTTTTTCATCTATAGATAGTTTTTTTTTACCAAATACAGATTAAAGATGAGAAATATTATATATTCTTTTTTTCTTCCAAAGACAACCAGAGCTTTTATTTGCAAAAAAAAAAACAAAAACAAACATCTGAGTAACTTTTTCTACTATATAAATAACTGTAGCTTTAATAATTTTCTTTTTCAAATTCTGCCATTAAGTATTGTAATTCATATCCATGCTCTGTATATCCTATAGAGATGTATATGGTTGGGTTTGAGTGGTTTATTTTTGTGCATTTAATTTCCTCTTTTGTTAATCTTGAATGCTCTTGGCAAGATAAACTAACGATTTCTGTAAGGCAAAATGTATTTTTGGAGAAAAAAATTATTCTGTCCCAGAAGTAATGATTCCTTCTCTTTCTACTGTGTAGCCATTGCTGTGCATGCATTCAACCATTTCCTGTTCCCTGTGGGCAAAACAGGCACCTGCAGTCACATCCTCCTTCTGTATTCCCAAAGGCAAATCTAGGAGGGATCTTTCCTAGCTTTCACTGAGTACCTGTGGCAACAAGTTATTTCCTATAAACTTATTAGGTTTACTAAAGATGGTAGATTCCAAGCCTGCTTTTGGTTTATGTATCTTTGCTGATATAGGTAGGTATTCCAAAGAGGTGAACTAAGCAGATTTTGAACACAACCCAAGACTCCGAAGTGAAGACATTCTTCATGTTTGTCATGTTTCTGACAGAATGTGAAATGATATTTGAACACAGATATGTTTATGCAGTTTAGATTAAGAACATTTGCTATCCAAGCAGCCCATTCCTACCTGTGATTTCAAAAACAAGCAGAGGCCTAATATCTCATATGCCTCACAAGAGTGTGCCATAGCTACAAAAGCTTAGGTGAATTCCATCAGAAATTGTGAGTTGGATTGATTGACGTAAAGCACTGAAAAAGAAAAAGGCAGTATAAGAAATACACGGACAGCGTCACATTTATTTAATGGAAAGGAAAAAAAACTCAGTAACCAGAAAGTGGGAGGATTGTTGGGCCCAGCTGAGACCTTGAACCTATGAACATGATTCACCATGTGCCTAGCTGAATAAAAAAATGTATGGAAGGACAATAGAATACAAAAGAAGAGAAAATCATCCCGGTTGCTTGGAAATTTCAAATTAGGTATTGCTTTAGAAGACAACACAGAGAATATGGATAGAGGGGAATTTACAGATGTTGTCTGGAAACTTTCATATGCCAATGAGATTATCTCAGCTGGTTAGAGCATTGTGCAGATAAATGCCAAGGTTGTGAGTTTGATCCCTCTATAGGCCCTTCAGTTAAGAGTTGGATTTGATGATCCTTGTAGGTCCCTTCCAACTCCAGGTATTCTGTTATTCTGTGATAACTTATGAGCAGTCCAAATAATAGGAAAAAGAAAAAAAAAAGAGAGTTCAGAGGGTTTTGCTTGAGTGAGCAGAGTTTTATTTCTCCCCAGGATTAGCTGAACTGTAAAATAGCCGGAAGTAAATAATTCACTGCAGTCCCAGCTAAGTGAAGTTTTCTGTAGGAGGATAGTGCTCAGAAACTGTGTCTGTACACAGTAATGTCAGCACTCCTGGTCACCTATTCCCTGACTTAGGACCTTTGGGACTCCTTTCCAGGCAAAACACAAGTGTAGTGTTGAGTATTATTGGATTCAGAAATAGAATAATCTGGGGAAAAAAAATCTTCCTAAACCAGATAGATAGATTGATAGATTCCCTGAAATATTTACATAGAGAAATCAGATTAAGTGATGAGTCTAACCAGCGGTTTCTGGCCCAGAGATATTCAGCAAACTTTTATAATTCTATCCAGCAACAGGCAGTAGTACAACCACTCATTAGTCACACCCTCCCAGTGGGTTGTAAACCATTTATACTACCTGCTTTCAGTCGCATTTTATTTGGAAGAGCTAGGATTCTCCATTTGCTATAAATTGTTTAGATTGTGCTAGTGCTGAAAGTCTATTAGCAGAATAAAGGGGCTAGAAAATAAATAGTGCTACTGCCATGCTTCTGAATTCATCCTTCAGGCAGATTTTTAATAAATGATGAGAATGTGAGAGACAGCAGCATGGAGTCCTGAAGAACTGCCAGTTTTGCATTAAAGAAAAGTAGGGAAAAAAAAAAAGCAGTAAAGATAACCTGCTTAGAATAGATGTTCTTTGGCTACCAAAGCATTTTTACAGAAGCATTGTGCTGAAGTAAAGATGTTTAAGCAAGTATTTGTGTATCAGTCCTAACTAGCATAGAGATTGACAAAATATGGTGAAAGCAGTATCAGCTATTTGATGTGTACTGATACAGTTTAATGTTGTCAACATTGATTTCATACAGGATTTTTTCGTTTTCATATAGTATTTGATTCTCTTTCACTGAGGACCCAAGTCAGAAACAGGACTGTACCTTAGAAGTAGCTGTACCTCATTGTACCCCATTTCATAACATTCAGTTATGAGAATTTTACTACTGACTTCAGAGGAACTTGGGCTGGGCGCTTAATGCCTGGTATGGAACATTTCAGTCACATTGTTGTCTTCCTAAATATCAAGTTTCTCTTCTTTTTTTTTTTTTTTCCCCAGTGCCAATGTTCCGGCTTTGTAGATTTTGTTCCGTAGCACAGCTGATGTGTTACTGGCACACCACCAGAAAAGTGAAGCACATTGTTCCTACTTCAGTATGCATCTATTGCTGTTTTGTTGGCAGGAGGGTCAAAATGTGTTCTCTTTATGTGCCTTTTTGCATCTGGTGGGCGGTGGGGAAAGAATTACTGCAATTTGTGTCTGAACTGTAGTAACTAGAGGGACTGTTATGCATAGCATAGCACTGTATTCAGATGTGTGTTCATCCGTGTTTACATATGAAGTGGAATTTTATTCTTATTTACATTAATGAGAGCTAAGAATAACTTAAGTAATTTGGTTTACATAAATTCCTCTGTTCTTCTCTTTGGAATAGAGACAAAGGTGTTAGACTAACATACTGCACAGCCTAAGAGACTCAGTGTAGAAAGATAACTGGATTATATTTTTTGTACAGGAGTTTCTGTGATCCTTCAAGAAACCAGGAGTTTATCCCCATCTGCAAGCCCATATTGTGAGTAGCTAAAAGACATTATCTTAAAGTGGCATCAATTATTTTCACCTTTGTACTTTCTCAGTAGTGTTTCAACTGTTCTGTCTATCTGGGACGTCTCCCACACTTAAGTACCACCAAATACAAAATATTACTTAGAAATGTGTTCTGCCTCACAGATGATCAGTGCCACACTCAAGCTTCTTTTTTCTCTGGTAAAATTCCCACTGGATTTTGAATTATATCACTCCTTTGACCCCAGTGGTCAACATTTTCTATGTTATATCTGAACAGCCAACTGAAACCCTAAAATAAAGGTTATCATACTAACTTCCTTTGCTTGACACAATGCAGCAATGTATAAGTAAAACTTATATGTTCAGATGTCAGCTGTGTTTTAGGCCTGTCAGACATGGCACTAAATGGTCACAGAAATTAGACTGACACAAACCTCCCTGCCTTGCATTTATATATGCAATTCCTATACTTAACTTTTATACCTCTAATACTTGGTAGCATATATGGTTATGAAGACTTATATGAAAAATATTCAGTCAATGCCCTTTTTTTCTGTAGAGTAAGATGAGAGGAGAAATCTAAGGTAAAGGGTAGAGATAGTCAAGTTACTTTTACTCAGTATGATAAAAACAAATAGTGTGGTGTTCAGCCACAGCCCTATATCACATGGTGCTGCTGCTGATCCAAACTAGAGCAGAGCTGCCACACCCAGAGCTGCACTGATGTAGTTGCACATAAAGGAAGTGCGAGAACTGAGCAATAATGCTAGGAAAAATGTTTACAAAACAATGAAGAAAGTACATTTTTTTATCTTTAATTTCCTTTTCTTATGTTTCTTTTTTATTTATCTTGTGTTTTTATCATTGTAGTTCTGGTGAATTCAGATAAGGATTTATTTTTTTTTTTTGATGCAGTTCTTTTTGGACATTTACAAATTTTTCTGATCAGTAAGAGCAAATCGTGACAGCCCTTTGCTAAATTTTAGTAGTACCAGATACCTCATCCATACCCTCAGGACAAAAAGCTGCAGTTTTAGAATATAACAAGATGAAGATTACAAAATAGGCAGATTTTTATCAAAAAAGTTTCCACATTTTCATTAAATCTTGATCTAACTTTGAAAGCAAAAAGAATTATCAGGGCTGAATAACAGCCTGTATGAGAAAGTGGAATTTTACAGTGTGGATGATTCAGGAGGCCTGTTAGTATTGGCAAATATCATTGTGAAGGCTGCTTGATAGATGGAGAGAGCATAAGCAGTAACATTTTAATTAGGTGTTTAGAAGATAGACACATAGAAGCAACGCTTCAGTTACCAATAGCTGAAGTTGTGATTGAATAAAATTTCCATGTGTTTCAGATAAGTTTCATTCTCTACCAAAACAGAAAACTGTACAACACCATTTTTATAAACAGCTTTCTTAATGATGCACACAGCTTAGCAATAACAGATGTGGGTTACTGAATGAAGAAGAACAGCATACAATGGCACCCAAAGGAAAAACAGAGGTGCTTTGCTTTGTTTTTAAAAAGCTTGTTTTTCACTGCAATTGTACAGTAACTGGCGCTTGGAAAAATTATTTCAGTGAAAGTTTTGACAATGAGGAAGTGCAAGTTCTTCACACAGCTTTAGTGTATCTCCTAAGGTTTACAGCATAGTCTTATGGAGCTGAGTGGGGTTTTGTCTAAGTATAGAAAATAATGTGGAATTTAATTGATGCAGACTAATGATCTATTAGTTCCTTTTTTGTTCACCCTTGGTTTTCAGTTTTGTTAGTGGTGTCGAGTCAATAACTCTAATTGTGATGTTTATAATCGGTGGTAGGCTTGAAATTACTTGCCCAAATTTGATGGAAGGCTGTCACTTTCCTGAACAGTGAGTCCACATTACAGGTATATTGCACAGTCCATAAACATGTTGCCAAAAAAAAAAAAAA
>VZDJ01007747.1:10277227-10514066 GCA_008694505.1 Cyanoderma ruficeps
AAAAAAAAAAAAAAATTGAATATTATCAGTTTGTATCTTAAATCACCATTTTGTCTATTTTGGCATGTTTTCCCTAAATTGTCACCTTGGAGACTGAGATTTGAACTGATTTGTTACCAGATGCAATAGTTCTTCTATTAATTATTGAGAGAAGCACTTCCTAATTCTGGGACCCATGGAGGAGCCCTAGCTCATTCTGGGATGAGGCCTTATTACACACTCTCTCCTCTCTGTCACTTTTCAGTGAAAGTGAACCCAGCTGTGTGGATTAGGCAGGCACCCCCAGGGTCACTGCTGAGGTTTCAGTCTGTAAAATCCACTTGGTTTATATACAGCCTGGGAGTGTTTGTTTTTAATTTAAGAAAGCTCCTGGCCATAGGAACTGTGAAGAGAGAAGCTTCCTCTATGAAGAAAGGCTTGAAAGCTTGTGAATGTAAACGCCCTGCAGAAGGGCATTTAAAAAACTATCAAAAATCTGCTAAGTTTGAGATTGTGTGATCTTTTTTTTTTTTTGTGAACTGGTAATATTTTCCTTTTCTGCAGTTCTATTTGGAGATATATTTTTACTTTTGTTAAGGGTGTCTTCTGTTTGCTATGGTAAACATTGCAGAGATGATGCTTGTCAAACAGATGAACCCCTTGTGTAATTTCACTGGCTTCCCTGGAGCTTTTCCCAGTGCTATTTGAGGAGAAAATCAAATGGCACAAAAATGCTTTCTCTGGTTGATGCTCTTCTTGTTCTGCATACATGGAAACAATGACTGTAACTTGGCCTTTAAGCCTTTGGCTGTTTGAAGAGCTGACTTCCCTGCTAAGCTTCCTGCTGTGAGTCACTGGCATTAAGTAGCCATAAAGTAGCGATAAAGACACGTTGTGTGTCACGTTTTGTGTCTCACAGCACTCAGCTTCAAAAACAGGTCTAGAATCAACTGTTCATCCTCTTCTGAGAGTAGTAAAGATGCTGAGCTCACAAATTGAAACGCACTCTTTTTTAAAGCAGACTGCATGTGGATGTCAAAGAAATACCTGTCTTTAAAATAAAACAGTTTTATAATTAAAAGGTTCAAATTTTTCTATGAGCCTCTTTTTTTTCATGAAGGGAATAAAGCATTTTTCCCTTTTCGCCTTTCCCCATATGAATCCCTTCATGTTTTATTTTAAAACTAAACAATACCCAGCTTCAATAGAATATATAGAATCATAGAATTGTTAACGATGGAAAAGACCTCTAAAATCATCCAGTCCAACTATTAACTTCGCACTGTCACCTTCACCACTGAACCATGTCCTTAAGTGCAACAAATAGATGGTTTTTCATTGCTTCCATGGACAGTGATTCTTCTACTTCCCTGGCCAGCCTGTTCCAGTATTTGACAACCCTTTCAGTGAGGAATTTTTTTCTAATATCCAATCTAAACCTCCCCTGGCACAACTTGAGACCATTTCCTTTTGTTCTGTCACAGAACAACATAGTTTGCTCTCCTAGACTTCTCACCTTCACCTTCCACCTCTTGACTCAGAACTGGTATATCTATCAGAGATAAACAGTTGATTTTCTTTTTTTAATTTTTGAGATTTCCATTTCTGAACATTTTTTATCAAACCACATTTACACTTAGCAGTAAGGAAGAATAGCCTTTCCAGGGTGCCAGAACTTCCTTGTTGGTTTCTGTGGAGAAAACTTGAATAAACAGGTTGGTGTGTTTTCTTTTCCTTTTTAGCTTCCGAGACAGTAGATGATTTGGTAGAGTTGGTTTCATAGATTTATACCCACTATTTATCATACAGTGGGCAGGGAAAAAGTGGATCAAAAATCACATGGATTTCTAGAGGTACAATCAATATTCATGTCCTGCATCAAAGCACATTTTAATTATGATATATACACATGGATTGTAAAGTCACATATATTTCTGGGGGATAATTTTTTTTAAATAGTATTTTTATTGAATTTGTAGTTTTGGAATTGTCTCAGTTTCTACTCAAATGTTTACTGAGACATAACAAAACTTTTAATTGTGACTTCTAAAGTATCACAGGTGACCTCTGAACAAAGTGATCTCTGAACAAGGCGATTAACTAGGCAAAAAGCTGAGAAACATTTTCATTTCAGACCTCTGCTCTCCTCAGGCACTGTCTGTGTGAACCTCTTTACAGAAGCATTCAAATTTAGCAGATATCTGTCATTATTTTCACAGTCTCTTGCAGAGGCACTCAGTGTTCTCTTTTCTTCTTTTGTAATCAATTAGGATGCTGTTGAATGACAGGAAATTCAAGAAGTATGGTTAATGCTGATAATGAAACAAACTGCCAGTCAACTCTGAAAGCAACATATAAATAATTTTGACTGCTTCAGGAAAAAAACAAGCCCCACAAAACCTCAGACAACCCAAAATAAATATATTTTGTGTGTATATAGCCCAAGTGCATTGAAAGGCCAGTTTTGGGTTTTAGCTAGGGCTGACTGGCAGCTTGAAATGTGCAGCAATTCTCAATATGATCAGGATCATATCAAATTAAATTGAATTTCATTGGAGAACCTTGCTTCAGGAGCTTACGGAAACCTCTCACTAATATTCTGCCACTAAATTGAATGGCAACTTTTCTTTTATTCCCTTTTATACAATGAAAGAACTAATTTCACTCTGGTTACTATCAAATACTTCTATCAAGAGGAAGCATAGTCCCACAGGTAACATCCCAAGAAATAAATATTTGGGGGAAGTATTTGTAATGAATGGATGTCACCAAGAATAAAGTATTAAAAAAATTAGTATGAAGAAAGGTCGATATGCAATTGTGAGATACTCTTTTACCATGTACTATGTAAAATAGAACAAATTACATCCAACAGCGGGTTCGTTATAGACAGCGAATAGGACAGAAATCTTATAAAAAGTGTGAACAACAATTCTTGGATCATTTTTTGTTCCTAGTGACTGGTTAAATCCACTTATGTTAAGGATGGTCATGTTTGCCCTGGTGGGATGTCCTGGGGAGGAGTGAACCTTTTCTTTCTGCTGCTCTTGTAGGCAGTCCCTGTGCTGACTCAGAAAGCTGTGCCATGTCAGCCACAGCTCAGCTCTGTGCAATGCAGTATTTAGCCAAAGGCCCACCTGGCCATTAGTCCCTCCATCAAGCTCCCCACCCAACAGTGCCAGGGCTCTTTCTAGGGCAGAGGTTTTTGGGTATTCATTTTACAGAGATTAGAGTACATTGCTCCACAGAGTAGGGTATTAGAATAATCTCTTCATTTTATTTCACTGCCAGTCCTACTCTGTGATACTGCTAAATTCTCAAGGACTCCTTTCTTATGTTTGAGTGCTTTGATAATTCAGGCTTTTAAAGAGCTCTTTGCCATGAGCGTCTTTGCTGAGCTGGGGACAGAAATGCAGGACCAGCCTTGGCCATCTGTGATTGCAGCACAGTGAGGGGGCTTCTAGCCTTTCTGAGAAAAAAGGATCACATACAGAGTAAAAGATGGATAATTACAGAAGTGGCCACATATGAAACTCTGTTTTGTCTAAGTTAGACCATCTCTAAGACCATCAAGTAATCATTAATCTTTTAAAGGAACTTTATCCTTCATTTTATCTGTATTTTATTTACTTGCACTTGATAATTCCTATCCTCCCCTAAAAGTGCCTGCTTTTTCAGTGAAATCAGAATTGCTTCATTCCTCAGGTCTATATAGGAAGTTGAAGTTATCAATAAAGGCAGATGATAAAGGGCTAGAAAAAAGTGGTTCCACTGGAGCAAATGGTTCTTTATCTGACCACCTCCATGTCTTCCATAGTGTTGTTTCATATTATAAGGAAGTTAGGACTAGGGTGCTCCGTCTAAACACATTTTGGTGAATCATTCTTTTCTCTGAGGAGTTGGCCTTGCCCAGTTCTCCTCTCTGACTCACTGTATCTGTAAATGGTGGGGCATGTATTTTTGAAAGGGCACATACTGAAACCTCCTTCAGAACAAGTTCTAATTTCTCTATAAAGTACATTTTGTTCTCTTGTAAACTCTGATTCCTGGCATTAGCAAGTTTTTAAAGGCTGGACTGCAGTCACAGAAATGTTAGAAGTGTACAAGTAGTCCTTAGGTAACTCTTATTTATATAATTCTTTAATGTATATGAAAATAGATTTTACTGACTCAAATAAAACTATAAACTTAGATATAGAGGAAAATCACATTTTTACCTGTGATTAAGTCAGAGGTGTCCACTGTTAATGGTATTGCACCATCAGGATTTAAGGAAAACTTTTAATTTGATGGATTGATCTTTTTTCAAACTTTGCCCATTCTAATTATATCATCATGTGAAATTGGCATAAACTTTCGCTGTCTTGCTGCAGGCAGATAATGTTTTGATATCTTAGGTGCTTTCTGTGTGACAAGATGACACTTGTTTTTCCCTGGAAACTGAATGCCTCAGCTATAGGAGAAAATCTAGTAGATAAAGGCACTGAATTCTAGACATAATGTCAGGTCACATAGATCACTATGTACCTTTCATGTTTTACTATGTCTATTTGACTAGCAAAGGATTAAAACAAGCCAGAGTCTTCTTTTTCTGTGCTGCTTGTTTAGGAACTCATAACTGCTCAGAAATTTTTCCTTTGGGGTGGCGTACCCTACCCTTGCTCTGAACTCCTGAGTGATTTCTGATGAGCAAATTAAACAAAAAAAATGAAAGCAATAGCGATTCTTTTAATCCTAAGGGAAAATGTTACAAGTCTTGGAAGCAAAGGAATGGTATAATTGTTACTTTTGACTCATAAAGTCTGTGCTGAGGGTATTTTCAGACATGACATTAGGCAGGCAAAGTTTGACTTGCAAATGGAGCATTAGGATCTAGACTTCATTGCTTGAACCTGACTCCAGTTCATAAAAGAATTGCAATATCATGTTAGTAGTATGTTGTAACAAGCTTTCCATGACCCTTTTCATGGATAGATCATCTTTTTCCTGTTTTATGGATGATGGCTCCAAAAGTGGAGGATTTTAGTCTATTCACCAGACCAGTTACAAAGCTCAGGTTTTTTAAATTCCAGTTCAGTGCTCTGTATTCCACTCTGCTAGAGCTATGGCATTCAAGCTGAGTGCTTATGTGTTCAGATAGCATTGGGAAAGTCTGAATTGGTCATAAGTAGAAGTTTACACTTTATCAGCTGGTAAAGTGTTGCTTTCCTTCCTGAACAAGGTTAGCATGTATCTGTAATCACAGCCACTGAATCTGAAGCATGAAGCACTATATGCCATTGAGCTTGAGTACATAGGCAAACCAGACATTTCTGTGGAGCATAGATCAGGAAAACAGCTTGTTTTCTTAGATTCTGCATGGCCACCCACCTTAAACCACACAGAGAAGCTGCTAAAGTTAGTTGATAAAATTTGTAGCAAAGAATTGCAAATCATTGCTTGCTCTCAGCCCAATGACACATGCTGTTGCAAAACAAAATTCAGACTGTGCCTAATACCAGAAAGTTTGCAATAATGAAGCAGCTGTTTTCATTTTAAGCAATTTCCATCATGATATATGGGTAAAAGATAGAATGTTAATAAAGAAAAAGACAACATGATCATCAACATTGGGGTTCTACATGCTACAGCTGAAGATCATCTTTAGATAGTTTCTGCACTGACTGCCACATTTCCCTTTGAAAATGTGTGCATCTGTTGATCTGGGATTTCTAGGAATGTAAGCCTGAATATGTTCTTCCAAAATATGATTTGAAGCTTCAGTATATGTCCCTTCAAATTATTGCTGCAATACATAATAGTGAAGCTATCAACAAATGAGTATTTTCTGCTGAAAAATTCAGTAGGAATCAGAGAAAACTCAGTACAACATGTTGTGAAAGATCTTGATTCAGACTAGTGGCATTTAATGTAGTTTTTAATGTAACCATTTTATTGTGTCAATCACTATCCATGAGAGAGCTCGGCTTTGTTTTGCTGGGGATCTTATTTTATTGTTACAAATTTATAGCTTGGCTAAAAANTTATTATTATTATTATTATTATTATTATTATTATTATTACTACTATTATTCACTATGTGTGTGTACCGCCTCTTATGTGTGACTCTCAAAGAATTATACAACAGTAGGTGTTTTTACTGAGCTGATTGGCAAGACATCAGGGATAATACTGACTGTGGTAGTCATTAAAAGGCTAGTTTTGTTTATGTTAATTTAAAAATAAAGTTTTGACACATTTAGATTAAAAAGTTTTACTAGATTTTTATGCTGTTATTTGGAATCATGTATTTATTTCAATTTCTTTCTTATCTTCTATTTAAAAACCCCAAGTGCGAAAATGATGGCGCAGAAATGTGGGAAATAAAATTGTCCTCTGTAGAATTTTGAAAATGTTGAAGGGCTTCTTCCCAAGTTGAAATATCGCAATATTTTGTTAGGCAAAGTTCTGTTTTCCATCCAGGTCTGGTCTTTAGTACACACTTGCAATTTCTGTTTTCCTCCAACAGCTGCCAAGCAGGGAAAGTTTAGACAGGATATGCCCAGCATGACAACACATGCTGATAAAGCAGGACACCTCTTCAAAAGCCACTTCTCTGTGTGCCAGATTTGGCCATGGAGGTCAGGTCATCTTAGTCCACATTCTCTTCTAATGCACACACCTCATATTTCTCAAAAGCTGAATTCACAGACTTGGAAGCGTGGCTGCCCACCCACCAACCTGTCAGTGTCTGTCACAAATCAGCAACATGAAATTATCTCTCTCTCAAAAGGCAACCAGCAGGTATTAACACCTACAAATTACTAGGCAAAGCCACAGACTGTTTTTTTTTAATAAATACCAAACAGACATCAAACTGCTCTGAGATTGTTGGGTTAATTTTTTGTGGTAAGTATAATGTATATTGTACTGTGTAAATGACATATACACTGTCATAAACAGTGGTTTTCTCCACACTGTGTATAGAGTGTATATGTAATGAATATGCTTATTCTGTACAAATGATATGCATCCCAGATTCATGCAAAGTGCTGCATCCCACAATACAAGAAATCAGGCAAGAACACCAGGACTTCTGTGTGCATGAACAGGGAACTCCTGGACGAAGTCAAACACAGAAAGAAACTCTACAGAGCAGGGAAGCAAGAACAGGCAGCCTGGGAGGAACACAGGGAGATTGTCTGGGCAGCCAGGGATAAGGTTAGGTAAAGTAAAACCCTGGGCAGGGTCCCTCAGAGGTCAGTATTGAGACTGACACTGTTTAACATCCTTGTTGGTGACATGGATTGAGACTGAGCACACCCTTAGCCAGTTCGCTGATGCCACCAAGCTGTGTGCTACAGTTGGTATGCTGGAGAGAAGGGATGCTATCCAGAGGAACCTTGACAGGCTTGAGAAATGGATCCATGCAAACCTCAGGAAGTTCAACAAGGCCAAATGCAAAGTCCTGCATGTGGGGTGGGGCAGTCCCAAACACAAGTACAGGCTAGATGGAGATTGGATTTAGAGCAGCCCTGAGGAGAAGGACTTGAGAGTGTTGGTGGATGAGAGGCTGGACAGCAAATGTGCACTTACAGCCCAAAAAGCCAGTTGTATCCTGGGCTGCATCCAAAGCAGTGTTGCCAGCAGGGTGAGGGAGACGATTCTGCCCCTCTGCTCTGCTCTTGTGAGACCCCCCCTGGAGTGTTGAGTCCAGAGGTCCCCAACATAAGAAGAATGTGGACCTCTTGGAATGAGTCAAGAAAAAGTCCATGAAGATGATCAGAGTGCTGGATCACCTCTCCTGTGAAGGCAGGCTGAGAGACCCAGGGTTGTTCAGGCTGGAGAAGAGAGGCAGCCTTCCAGTATCTAAAGAGGACCTACAGCAGAGCTGGAGAGGGTATATAGTGATAGAACAAGGGAAATGTCTTTAAACTGACAGAGGATAGGTTTAGACTAGGTATTAGGAAGAAATTCTTTACTGTAAGAGAAGTGAGGCCCTTCTCTGAACAGGTTGCCAAGAGAAGTTGTGTCTGTCCCATTCCTGGCAATGTTGAAGGCCAGGTTGGATGGGTCTTTGAACAGCCTGGTCTAGTGAAAGGCGTCCCTGCCCATGGCAGGGAGATTGGAGCTAGAGGATCTTTAAGGACCCTTTCAAGTGAAAATATTCTGTGAGTCCATGATTCTGTGGAAAGTATTTTGTGTTGGTAAACAGTCAAAGAAAGTCAAAGAAAGAATGTTAGCACCTCTAAATGGCACTCAGCAGGCTGGGGCTGCCTTCTGTCATGTATGTTGCATGTCTCCCTGGGTACATGTAAAATGTAACCCTGTCCCTATGTATGCCAGTAACGAAACACTGCTGCCATTCACCATCGTAATCTTGTGCCTTGACTGCACAATGTGAAATGGGTGTTCTGAGTTTTCCTTTTCCCTGCCAATTTTTTGTCTTGTCTGTTTAGCCCTTAAGTTCATTGCTTTCTGAAACAAAGATGATGTTTTATTATGTGCATGTTTGTACTGCACAGCAAGGACATGCATCTGAGTTGGAGGTGAAGAAATAAATAGCGTAATATAAATAAAATCCGGCATCAGCTGATGCATCAAAGGCAGATAAATAAAATGAGCAAAAGACAAACATGTATGCTTGAAAACAGTACCTTAGATCAACCTTTTGCTTTAGACTTGGGATGTTTTTTTGTGATACAGAACCATTTCTTTATTGCCTTTTGAAGTGGACAATGAGTTTTCAGCTTTGTTTCTGTTCTGTTTGGAGATCAATTAGGGATTCCACCCTTGCATGAATATTTTTACTTTGTTGGGTTAAACTTTTGTTTGCCTGATTGGTTCAACTGACCAAACTAAATTAGTTACTCTGAGAATACACTCATAGTAATGCATCTTTTTATGGTTTCTCTAATAAAAGTTTAATGCAGTGTATAATTAGAAAAGGTTGAGTGCTTCCATTAATTCAGTGTTTTCCCATTTGTTTATTCTGATAAGACCAATATTTTGCTGACAGGATGAATATAGGCTCAATTAAAGGTGTATGCAAATACATATTTATCATTGTACCCCAGAAACAACATCCCACAGGAAGGGAAACAAAGCAGGAGTTTTCATGAGGTTCAGCTGGCATTTGCTGTCCACTCAGAGCTTTAGGGATGATGGAGCACTCTGTGGGAATGTTAAAGTGTGGGAATCCCACTTATGTGGTTAATGGTGTTGAATGATGTGCAGATCAGTGAGATATCCCAGTGGAATTGGTGCCTCTCTGTTTCTGTTGCAGATCTTCCCCTAAGAGCACAGCCTGGGCAGAAGCCATGATGTTGCCATAGTTGTGTAGCAGCAGCAGTAGGACAAAAATTTGTAAGAGTTAATCCTGCTTGAAGCATCATTAATTCCTAATGGGGGTTGTGGAAAATAATACTGTAGAGATGCTCTCCTGCTTGAAATCCCATGCAGTCTAATCCTTCAGAGTACTTACAATAGTAGTGATGGAAAAGTATGCATGGATCTGGTTTTTTGTCTTCTACTTTGCTCTCTGTTTCTCTCTTTTTATTGAAAAGTTGGCTAAAATTAGGCTTTCACAGGATTTTTAAAAACGATTTATCCTTAGGATTATGACCTCAGGATCCTGAATATTATGTATATTTCTCCTCAACTTTGTGATTATAAAAGCTTCCAATAAATGTTTGAGAGTAAAGTTTTACTGAAATAATTTTAATACAGTTTCCAAACAGCACTGTTATGTTCAGAAAAAAGCTACTGTGGAGCAAATCAGTCTGTAAATGTGTCTGTCTTACAACACTCCCACCTCCCTTTTTTATCGCCAATTTCAATGCAAGATTTAACTGGAATGCATACATTTCCATATTTTAGTACACAAAAATACAAGATGTTTTTAACACAGACACCTTTGATCATCTCAGGGAAATGATTTCATAGTCTTTGTTGGGTGGCCTCATAATGTATATATGAGAATTCTTGACTCTTCTCAACACAAGAGAACAGAAGCATTTTACCTCTCCTTAAAATGCTTCAGAGTCCTTGGCAAAATAACACTTCAGTGATTCCTGAGCTGGTAAATTGGCTGCTGCAGCAGTTCCTGGCAAGGTCAGCACTGCAGTGTGTTGTAGGTAATGGAAGGCAGCTCTTACAGTGAGTGTGTCTCCTCTTCCCTTAGAACTATTCCCCTCTTGTTGCTTGTACATGGGGATGGGGGTGTGTGCATGCACTTGCATGGGGAGCTTTTCCTTCTTACTTTCAGTAGCTCATCACTGGACTATGAATGTGTGGAAGTTAAAAGGCTTTGTATCTTTAATAAAAATTCCTAATAAGCAGACACTAAACATATGGTCAAATTGGTTCTTAGCTCCTTAGTGCTTTCAAAGATGCCTGTCCTGCTGTCCTGCTCTCTCCTTTATGCTAAACTGTACACATACAGAAGGACAAAAGATACACAATTGACATTATTTAAAAATATTTCCTATTTTTGCTGAAAACAATAACTATATTGCAATATTGCTGCAATAGTATAATCCTGGTCCTTAGACATGCACCTAGATTTTCTGAAGGGCCAGGGAGAGAAGGATGAGGGCAAAATAGTCAATTGTCCTCCTAAGAAAACGGTTAGCAACATTTTCCTAGAAGAAGTGGAACTTTAACCTGCAGCCAGATGCCCCCACAGCTAGATGTGTCTGTGGACCAGATTTGTGAACTTATTTCAGTACTTTGCAGAGCATCCATCATGTAGGCTATAATAATCTCTACCATAATGCCACTGATATTCTTCAGGGATCTCAGGAATGGATTTGGCTCCACTGCTTGTTGGCCTTTTGTACTCTGTGAAAAAGATTTTCCATTGTCCGTTTTTGAAAACAGTTGTGTCTTTCCATAGACAGCTGTACTGAGTCCAAAGGAGTGGCAACAGATGCCTCACCATCCACTCCAATTAAAAAGTTTTCATCCACTCCAATTAAAAAGTTCTAAGAGGGAAGGAAATCCTGCCATGGTGCCTGAGTCACCAAGCTAACACAAGAGACCAGAATCTTTTTCCCATTGCATACTGAATTAATACATCCTGACATAATTATTTTATCACTTTTTTGATATTAGGAATGTGGAAAATTTTTTCAGGGTTCCTACTTGCATGGTAATGGATGTCTTTTACTGAAATTTTGGATAGAACTTGGAGATACTCCTGTGCTTTTTCAGCAATTTATGTGAAGCAAATTTTGTGCCACAGGTTCCACAGTTTTGATCTCTTTGATTTTGTTTACTTCACCATGGTCTTCACTGTGAGCTGCAGGGGAATCTCTGCTCAGACACCTGGAGCCCCTCCTTCCCTTCCTTCTTCACTGCCCTTGGTGTTTGCAGAGTTGTTCTCACAGACTCTCACTCTACACTTCCCAGGATGGAAAATTACAACTGCACCACAACCTTTGTTTTGATTTCTTCTTAAATTTGTTATCACAGAGACATTACCACCATTTCTAATTGGCCTAGTTTTGGCCAGCGGCATGTCTGTCTTTGGAACCACCACGGACTGGCTCTTCCTGACAGGGTGGAAGTTTCCAGCAGCTTCTCACAGATTCCACCTCCCTCACCACTACCAAAAACTTGGCCATGCTAACCCAATTTAAAAAAAAATAAAATGGAAAGGAACACAAAGTAAAAACCCCCTAAATTCCTAAAGCTCTATTTACTATAATTATGAAGAAAAGCTTAAAAATATGTCCTATGCTTGATTATACAATGTTATTCAAGAATGGCTATTTCTGAGTAACTCCATATGTGGGTATCCTTGTTCCATAATTAGCATGACTCTTTTCTTTGGCTTAACTCCTTTTCAAAGTGCATTAAGTTGAGCAAGACCATATCCATTTGGTAAAGGAACTGAAGTGTAAAATAAGCCTCCTGAAAAATGCCTTCCTGTCTTAGTGTAGTAAGTTTACAGGGTGCTTTGAAAACAGAAGATGGGAAAGATCATACCAAGCCCACTGTGAGCCCAAAGTGGTGACATTATTATCATGGTTGCCCTATGAGCTAGTAATGAATTACATAGTTATTTTTTATGATAAAAATCTACAAATATGCAACATGGACCATAAAGTTGAGAAATGCTTTAAACTGAAACATGTAGTGAGTCATCAACAGGGACAAAGGAAGAATTCTACCCCTTGCTGATAGAAGGGGCTGTATAGTGGGTTGACCCTACGTGGATGCCAGCTGCCCACCAAAATGGCTCTGTCACTTCCCTCCTCTGCTGGACAGGGAAGAGAAAATATGATGAAAGTCTCCTGGGTCGAAATAAGGAAAGGGAGAGATCCCAGCAATACCAGATCTCTGGGTCAAAGCAGAGTCAGATTGGGGAAATTAATTTACTTAATTGGCAATCAAAGCATAGTAGAGTAATAAGAAAGAAATCCAAATCTTCAAAAACCTTGCTGCCACTCATTCTTGCATTCCATGCTCAGCTTCACTTCCAATTTTCTCTACCTCCACCCTACCAGCAGTGCAGATGGATGGGCAGTGGGGACTGTGGTCAGTTCATCACAAATTGTCTCATCTACTCCTGCCAGGAGCCAACAGTCTCACCATGGCTTCACAGCTTCCTTTGGGCTTCCACCTGCTCCAGCATAGGTCCTCCATGGGCTACAGGGGCAGAGCTGCCTCACCATGGGCTGCAAGAGAATCTCTGCTCTGGCACCTGGAGCACCTCCTCCCCCTCCTTTTCCACTGACCTCAGTGTCTGCAGGGCTGTTGCTCTCACATATTCTCTGTCTCCTGTCTGGATAAAATTGCACAGTAATTTTCCTCCTTAAATTTATTGTCCCAGAGGCACTACTGCCATCACTGATGAGCTCAACCTTGGCCAGCAGTGGGCCCATCTTGGAGTTGTCTGGCCTTGGCTCTATTGGACACAGGAGACGTTTCCAGCATCTTCTTGCAGAAAGCCACCCCTGGAGCCCCCCTGCTATCAAAATCTTGCCATGTAACCCAATACATGCTGTTAGGTTTAGGCAGTCAAGCATAGGACATGATACCTGGTCTAGCAAACAGGCATTTTTCCATTCCAAAGGAGTCACACAGTGCTTATTTAACAAAGATATTCAACTGATATTGGGGATAAGGTGGAAAAAATATGGCTTATGACCACTGGCTGGATTTTATATGGGAGGTGGCTTATAGAGGGTATCATTCTCCAGCATGATAAGACACTTTTTAATGATTGTTACCCAAGATGTCTGTGTTTCTAAATGAGGGAACCATTTGCAAGAAAAATTTGCAAACTATTCAACTGTACAATGAAAAAAGAGCTGTAGGTAGAAAGATGCTTTTAATGTGCATCTTTAACTTCCTTTGTGCTAAAGAGTGATTCTGAAATAGCTGTGTAATAAGGAGACATTGCACACCCAGAACTGTGGTGTTCTAAAGCCATCACAGCTATAGGCCAGGGCATCAGAGATGTTGCAGTGAGTGCCTGTGTGTTTTGCAGTGTATCCAAAGAGCAGCAGGTTTAGAGTGTGGTTTACTGGTGTCCAGAGGAGAAGGAGGGTTTTCTGGTGATGGGTTAGAGTTGATGGCAGAACTCATTGACAATCAGAAAAATACTGGAGAGCACTTTTGGACCCTGGCTGGCCCAAGGGGAGTTCACTACAGTCAGCAGCTGCTGTCGGCTGGTACAAACTGCAATTTCAGCACCTCTTGTTTGCCAGAGCTGTAAAAAAATATAAGCATCACAAGGCACAAAATACAGACTCCACACCCCAGTATGCAGGCCTCAGGAGAGTGGTTGTAGGGAAACGCTTAACCCCCAACACACAGGGATACATTCAATCACATGTAAAGCACAGGGAGACATTCAATCAACCTCAGTGACTTTATTAAGACTTTGGAGACTCTGGTGGTTTTCATGGTTTGAAGCAATTTTCTGCTGAAGTGTTGAAAATAATCAGAGAAACTTTTGAGGAAATAACACAATGAAAAAACATTTTGTGGGACTCTGTACTTCCTCTTAATGCATGAAACAGAGAAGAAGTAAACATTGCTTAGAAGTGAGGAGTTTCATACAGAAGGAGGTTTTATTTTTGTATCAGTTTGTTCCTCTTTAGCATATTTGAATTGTTTACCTTCTGCTACTTTCTTTCTGTTGCCTGGAAACATTTAGTAAGTTGTTAGTGACAGAGCATTAGCTGACTTCAGATTCAACTCGAATGAGCTCCAACACTCATTTGAATGTTAGAATGAGTGTTATCATCTGTGTTTTCAAAAGATCCCAGCAATATCAAATTAAAGGGTTTTGATAAACTAGAAATTAATTTTATCAGGATAACAGTATTGAATGTACTTTTACAGTAATATCAACTTCTTGTTCTTGACCTTGTATGCCTTGTTGAACCAAAATTTCTCACCAAAACCATTATCTCTTTCTCTGAGAACCAGACTGATGACGTTGCATGCATTACTAGTCACTAATGCAATACAATTTTTTTTAATTGCTCTTTCAACTTTCAAATTTCTTTTGTGATTTTAATTTCAGTAAGCTGAGAAATCTGCTATGTGATACCAGAATTTTGACTCTGCAAGGTTATGAACACCTCCCTGAGTTGTGCTGTTAACTCCCATTAGGGTTTATGGAAGTGTTTGGGGCACATCTGCAAAGAGTTCACATCTGGCGTTCTACAGTAAATATCACAGCAGCACTTATAAATGGCTGGTTCAACATGTGGGACTCTCCAAGAGGTATTCCTAAGTCAAAAGCATGATAATTGAAATGACTTGAGTATATGAAATTATTTCCAGGAGAATTCATGTTAGTGATCAGTTAAATGTAAATATAAATGTACCTGTAAATGTTTTAGGTATGGGACTGTTTGAAACATATTGATATCCCACCTTGAAATACACAGCACTGCTCGTAGGTGAAAGAATATTAAAAGGTTCACAATATCACAGAATCCACACTATTTAGTTTTAAGTTGTTTTGTTTTATAATATTTAGTGCTTAATGTCTCAACTATATTGTAACTCATAAACTTTCACTACTTCTTCTCTAATGGTGTTTCCCTAACTAAATGAGCTACCAGAATGAGCTTCCCAAAGTTCAAGTTGAACAAGCAGAATATCCAACAGTTGTTCTGATAGATGTTAATTGGTTGAGGTGGAAAGTGGCGCTGAGAACTGTCTGACATCTCATTTTAAACACAGTTGCATGTGTATTTCATGTCTCGGTTCATCTGAGACCCCACAGTTTCTGAGCATGATCATATACATAGACTGTACCTGGTTTTGAATTTACAGGAAAATCTTGGAAAAAACAGAAAGGCCACATGCAGTAATGGGGAACAAAGAGGCAATAGCAGGGAAAAGACTGACGGCAATTATTAGGAAAGAGCCTGCATCCTGCACAATGGTAGTATTCATATATATAAATCACGTGCTCATGTGTTTTTCTGGATCTAGCCTAACTGCACAACTGGATTTCTTTCAAGCCACAAGTAAGTGCAAGAAAAAGGAGATTACAAGCATAGATTTTTTTGGTCAAGGGTGTAGTTCGGGCCCACAAAGAGAGTCATGGACTGTAAAGAAAAGCTGCAAAAGACCTGGAAAAGAGAAGAGAGCAGAATGCCACTTTGCACAGTAGTAGTTTGGTGTTAGTATTTAAAACTGAATATGCTTATTTGGTGAGTTTGAAGGTCCATTTTCTGCCTTCTTTTAATCTTTGGTTTTATTTTAAGAGAAGGGGACTAGATGTGGACTAAAGTCCTTCTGAGGTAAAGAGCAAGGCTATACTTTGGTCTCTGAGAAGGATGCCTACTGTTTCAGTGCAGAGTAAGGTTTTGAAAGCTTTTGTAAGAGTGCATTATGAAATCCTGAATTGGTATTGGATGGTGACTGTGAAAGATATCAAGGGTGTGGAGTGTGGTAACATGTTACTGAATATCCTGAGTGCTGTGCAGTGCAGAGCTGAAATGCACGTGGGTCACTGCAGATCCCCGTGAGATCTGAACAGTGTTAGTATGCAGAAGGCAGAATACAGCCTGTTCATCTGCTGGATCAGAGATCCTGCTACCTTGCTTAATCTGTTCTTTTGTCAGATAGCCAGCTGGCAGTCTAAACTCTGAGCCATATATATTCTTATTTATAGTGTTTGTGTGTTGCATAATAAAAGTATGAGAGGTGTGGAAATAAAATTGCAGCTTGGTCAGCTTCATTTTGAAGCAGATCATTTGAGTGGAAAATCAGTGGCTATTCTACAGTCTGTGTATTTTCCTCTACACAGATATGCACATAAACAGACAAAGTTTCTATTAATTGATGATGATAATTAATGTCATCTAAAGATGTGTTGAAACAGGAAGATAATTGGATTAATGAGTAAAATACAGTGTTTAAGCCCTAAGATCTAACAAATATGACAAGGTGCCTTATCTAATGAGTGTAAGTGGAATCTCGCATGAGATTGGAGAACACAGTACTTTGTACTGCATAATCTTCCATTCCCATCCCAACCACACAGCCATAATCATAAGTCATTCATGACAAAAATCAATGATCTTAGTTTTTCTGAAAGCTTCTGTTCACTGTTCCTAGGAACTGTTTTTTATCTTTTCTCAAGAGGGTATTTAGAATTTAAGCTCCCTCTCTCTACTTGTTTATGTACAGCGCTGTTCATCTGCCAAATGACCATGGTGCCAAGTTCCTACTTGGCATTTATGGAACATTTTCCTTTCAGCCCCTTGAGAATACATGCTTTGGCCTTTCCAAAGTCAGCCAATTGTCAACACTTACGAAGTGGCATGGCCTAGGCTGAAGTGTACAGAAAGGTAATCGGCATCTGTCTCATTTCTTTTGTGGCTACAACGTGACACAAACTACAAAGTTATTATGATAGCTTTTGAAAGAAAAAATATGAGGGGAAACTTCTCTTTTTATGATACTGTATTTCAATAAAATTTCTCTAATTGCAGGGGTAGAGCAATAATATTTTGTAGTACATATTATATCCCATAATAGACTGTTACAAGAAAAGGAAAAACTTCCATCAGCAGGCCAGGCTTGTGAAAGATGGTGTCATTTTGCTCCAGTAAAATTGGCTTTTCACAATCTATTATATGGTAAGTCAATATAAAGTCAACAGACCTCATTTACAAAATGGGAATCCTTACTGTAGTCACTTTCCAAACAAGGTACCTGGTCAAAAGCATTTGCTATCAATTCTGCTGACAGTTTCTTAAAACTTTTTATTGTGTTACCTGGAGGCAAGCTGAGGACAACCATCATCCCTGAGAAAATATTGATTTTTCTAGGATATCCTGTCTTTGTTCTGCAAATAGTGAATAAGAGTTTATGTCATGGTGAGAAGAAAATGTTGTGATTAAGTCTGGAATCTGTGTTCTCTTAACCTTTCAGTACTCAGTTTTTACATTAAATGAAAAAATATAGAACACTCTGTTAAAACACAGCAATAGGTCATGTTGTACCTTGTTAATCTGGCCAGCATTCTTCCATTACAGAATGACAAGATGAATAAACATAGAGGGCTTAACCAGACAGAGGCTTTAAATCTATTAATTCATCTTTATGTGCCGGGCTTTTGCACGTCCTCCTTTGAAACAGAATAGTCAGTCTGTTAGGTCTCTGAGGACCAGCTTTTACATACATGTGTGCTGGCAAGTGAATCCCATGCCTTCTTGTAAATTAGTAACAGGGAGAGACAGGGCAAGAAGAGCCATAGCAAACACCTATTAGGATTAGACAGCCTTGTAGCTGCTCAATAAGAAGTGAAAACTGGTTGGTCAGAGCTAGAATAGGTAGGACAACGAGTTGTTGCTGAGCCGCCAAAATGTGACATACTTCTTTAGAGTAGAGAGGATAGGGACAGGGAGATGATTTTGCTGGAGGTGTTTTCCAGTAATAAGCATGGGACACTCATCTTAATTCCATGTCTATTGGACTATCCTAGGCTGCCTTCAGCTCACTCCCACCCTCCTGTTCTTGCCTGCACCAGGTTTGTCCAGATGCACAGCATCACAGTCCTTTTCCACTTGAATGCTGGCAGGCCTGTGGGAGAGTCTTTATCTGGTACACTACAAAGGTAAGCTCACACCTGCCAGTAGAGCTCTTTCCTTGTGCATTCATATGGCCTTCAGCAGTTGACTCACTGAAGAGCCCATGTTTAGTCCCCCTTGAGAGGCAACTATAATGTAGTGCTATAGCAGATAAAAATAGCATGGGTACTTTGGTCACAACATCAAGCCAGAAGGAAAGAATAGGGCTCTCATGCAAGGGTCTGACTCCACCATCACAGCACAGAGTCTTTGGTGATGCTCCCAGTGCCCATCTCCAGTCAGGAAAAGTGTTTGAGTTTTAGATGCAGCACAATCACCTGAGCAGTCTGGGAATTTCATCTTGCAACACTGTCCATAGTCTCCTGGACGCTGCTAATTTACATGATCTACAATAACGTTTGCCTCCTTACAATATCATGGATTACCCTGAGAAGTGTCTGTAGCTACTGTCTGACAACTGTCAGCTGCCTAATTTGATGAGCTTCTGTGCTTCTGTGACCTCCTCTCTTGGGTGATATTTTAGCTTCCACATCAATTTTAAAAGGTCCCAAAGAATTTCCTACAGTTTTGGGGTTTTTCTTTCACTGAAAAACATGTGAAATATTAAGTCTTTCAGAGGCTTTCATTCCCTGCTTCCCTGCTGAGAAGGGATGGATTTTTCTGAAGCATTTTTCTGGAATTGGTGTAGAGTAGGAGCACAGTTCTCAGTGGTGGTGTATCGTATAACGTTTGGCTAATGCTCTGGGGCTATTCCTGGTAACTGCAATAGGAGTTACAGTGTCGGGGTAGGTCTATTATATGTTCTGATAAAATAACTAGTAGCCTGATGCAGTCTACATGAATAACAGAGATTTGGGTCCTTTCACCTCATTTAGGGCACATATATTAAAGAATGAGCTCTGTGCTTAAGAGAGATTACATGGGGATTATGAAATGTAGAAACTGTAGTTGCAAAAAGCAGTTTTATTCAGAAGCAGATTACTGTCATTTTATACTGCATGCTTATGAAAACTGGAGTTTCTAGTTAAACCCAGACTCCATTAGCCTATGTAGAAATAGCATTTCAGTTTAAAAAAAGTGGAAAAGCATTTATCAATTCATTTGAAATTCATATAATTTACATAGTGTCCTGAAGCTGTCTGCAGTCTCTTCAGAACTACCAAATTTGAGAGGCCCTTGCACTTGGCCAGTTATCTGATGAATAAAATAAAACAATCAAGGTAGGGGATAACTGATGTATGGATAACGCAAATGTGCTATTCCATCCATAATGGGAAAAGAAATGTCTTAAGGAGATATATATATATATATATTTTCAAATGAACACACAGAAGAACATAACATGCCCACAGACTCACAAATGAATGATGACATTTATTCCACTCATATCTTGGGAATTATGGATTTATGTGTCCTCTTGATGCTGTTCGGCAAAAAATCTGCTGCATTCTACTGATTAGTTCATCCTGCACCAAGTTGGGAGTAGTTAATTGTATGTCTGTGTAATTAAAATTTAATTATACAGATAGGTGTGAGCAATCCTGCCCCAAAACAGGCAACTGAAAAAAATCACTAGAATCCTCTAATTTGTTTTAAAATGTGAATAATTTTAGGTCAAGCAAAAAAAAAAAAAATAAAATATCCAAGCAGTAAAACAAAACACAAAATAAGATTTTGGACTGGGAAAATGAAACAAGAAGATAAATCTTCAAGGGAATATTGATTTGTTTTTTGATCTCACAAAAGGAGATTACACAGGGTAGAGAATATTTAACCAAGAAGACAGCAGAAAAGAAATGCACATCCACTAAACTCGTAAAGAAACCGCAGCGACCTAGGCAGAAGCATAAAAAGGACTGAAAATATCTTGATCTGATAAAAGGCATTCTAAGAGAAGGACTGGGAAATACTTTTCATAATTTTGTGATAATTTATTTTGATATTGGGAGTGAAAATGTCATTGTTTTTAGGAATTTCCTTTTTCTTCACCTGAGTATGTTTATGGTAAAACAAGTTAGAATTTAATATACTTGGAAGATAAATCACCTCTAGGTGTTTTCAGTGAGCAAAAAAATTTCCACCTTAATCTTCTTAAATTTCTATTTTTTACTGCCTTTTCCTAAGGCTATTTACTCTGCACATATTAGAGAGAAGGATAACAAAGCATTTTAAATAGGCAAGATCTCCTTGGAAGGCAGCTTCTTTTTCTGGCTTTTTTTTTTAATTATTATTTTTATTCTCTTTTCTGACTAAGGTAGTGTTCATCAGCAGAAAGGAGTTAAACGACACCCAAACAACTCAGGAGCTGTCTGTCAATCAGGGCTAATCTTGAGGCAGAAGCAAGAAGATGCTTCAGAAAGAGGGAAGTCTTTCTGGCATTTAATTTGCTTCTCTGTACTTATCAATTGAGAATGACTGGGCCCGAATTGTTAATAAATACAAACGGTTTATTGTGTGGTAAAATCAAAACCTATACAAAAGAAGGCAAATATATTTCAGAAGGTCCAGCTTCTGCATCTTCAACATGAGATCTCAAACTCTGTGGCTCCACAACAGGACAGGGCACTAGTTGGTGAATGGCATTTGATACAAAGCTAAATAGTCACGGAAATAATTTTTAAAATGGTAGATAAGGGAGAAAAGGCTCTTTTTGATAACTCTGATACTATTGTCATGCCTAAGGTCCTTAGCCACATAGGAAAGGTTCTGGTTAGAGTAGATGTAACAGGAATCTGTTCTCAAAATAGAAACTGGCTATAGAATGGTAAAATGATTTGATAGTATTGCTGAATTTCTACTCAATCATAAGCAAGGCTTTACATGTATTCTTTATGCTATACAAGTCTGGCTTTTCTTTTCTCATTTTTGCCTTGTCATGTGGTATGAAATAGCTTCTCATAACATAACTTGAGTGTCCTAAGTCTGCCACATTTATCATTTGCTGCCATACATTCTGATTTTGACTAAGAAATTGGTAACTTAGCTTCAGTTTACATTACTGTTTTTGCCCAATTTACAGACTTACACATGATACCATAGACTCACAAGTCAGCCTTTACTGGAAGAGTAAAATGACTCAGTTTGGGCCTGGGAGCCAAAGAACTAAATATAGTACACAGCATTAGAGCATGGTACAGCTGGGGGAAAAAAATCCATTCGGGGACTTAAAAAGGTCAGTTTGGAACAGAGGTGCCTGGGGCGCAGAAACACTTGCACTGACAACTAACTTCATTCTGTTCTTATTCGAGAAGTGGCTCAGCAGAGCTACTGGAGACAGAACAAAGTATAGGAAGGTAAGACAGGGAGAGAAAATAATGGAAATAGAATAGGTTTGAGCTGGCTATTCCAAAAAATTAGTGCAGGATGTAGGCTATCAAGTATCCATTTCTGTGGGAAAGTGGTGTTGTGGCACCGTAAATATCTTATTGAATGTGTACAAACTCAGCATACTCTGTGCAAATTCTTTATTGAAACGATGATCAATGTACAAGCTACATCACATTTCATTTTGCCACTTCAGCATGAACTTTTCTCTTTGTGGTTTACGGCCGTGAGCTATAAAATCATAACAGTTATTTAAATCAAAATACAGCAACTGCTTCTCAAAAGAACACATTCATATTTGTCTTACATTTCTTGTAAAATCAAAAAGGATTTCATTATAAATGAAATATAACTTACAATACTTTAGTGCAAGCATTTCCTTTGCATCTAAGAAGCTTTCAGTTGTCCCACTAAATATGGCATACTTAAGAGGCCAACTCTTAAAATAGCATGCTGCCAAGATATCCCATGAGAACTTTGAAAAACTGACACTGTTAACACTTTCTAGAATTAGTTAATCTGACCAAACTGGAAGTCAGAAAGCCCTGGTTATATGTTACAGTACTTTTGTCAAAAGGTAACTGCAAATCAAGGAACTGACATAATATCTACATTAGAAGAAAACAGGCACTGATTTAAAAAAATCAACATCTGCTCGTATATGCCATTTTGCAAGTCTTATGATTATACAGTAATTTTTAAGCACAGGAGTGTACTTCAGTGCCTTACCAAGTAACAACAAACCTGCACAAAAATGCTGGTCTATGAGTTTTTTAATTTTTTTTAATACGACAGACAAAAAAAAACTGAAGGGTAGGTTTCATCACAAACATGCTCAAATCAGAGAACAAAAAAAGGATCAGCAGTAAACAAATGCTGCTCAAAAAGAAAATGTTGACAAAATATAGTGAATACTATGTTTCAGTGGTCTCATTAGTATGGACTTACATTTACTGAAAAAAGAATAAGTGTAAAATTCAAATCCAACACTGATTTCTTCTGCTGCAGAAATCTAGTCATCTTTCATGAAGTTTGGCAAAAATGTTTGAAAATGGTGCAAATATATTGTGGAAATCTCTTTCTCTTATTAAGCCTGGCTTGGTGTTCCTTTGCTTTTAGAATGCAATTTCAGTTGGACTGGATTTTCCAAATTCTGAGTGTTTTAAGAACCATTAGTGTTTGGTGGTACAACAGAAAAATGTAACGACAAGTGTGCATAGTCCAATGACAGGAACAGATCAATGCCCCTGAAGTGCTTAAGGTGCATGAAAATATATAACAATGCAAACATTAATGTTTTCTTAGAGCCATTATTAATTTTATGTTTGTTAATTGTGGTTTTGGACCATAAAGTAGCCATTTGCTAAGAAATACTGCAAGACACAATTGCATACTTCATAATAGCACAGCCAGAAAGTTTGGAACAGTAAAGACAGGTTTGGGTCTTGCTTCCCATCTATCTTCCACAAAGGAAGTTCCCAAAAGCATATGAAAAGCTTTAGGCTTAGAAGTGTCATATAATGGATGCATAAGACACTGAGCAGCAGACACAAAACCACCAAAAAACCACATAAACCAGAACCATCGGTTCTGTATAAAATCTGTATTTTCTTCATCTACATTGCTGTTTAGTTTTTATTCCAATAATAACACAAAACTAAATGTTCAGACTGGTTGGAGCAGTTCTACCTGTGAACTCTCAGCTCTGAGTGACTCCAGCTCTAGAGAATTCAGGGTTCCCTTTGACCTTTCAACAGCAGGAATCCAGCACTCCATGTATTGCATGTATCTAATCCAAATACCTGTTGCATGTGGTTTGTAATGTGCATTTGTGTGTACTTCAAATGTGCCCTTTATGGGCAACCTCTAGGGAAAAACATCATTTGTATCTTCAAGGAAGTTTACACGGCAAAAGTGAGGAAATCTATGGGGATTGTTTGCTCTCAAATGTTTCTCAATAAATAAATAATAAAGAGGCTGGAGGACAGCCTGAGAGAAGCAGTCAGGGTCAGAACACCATAGAAATACATGAAGGGGTTTGATCTCTATTGTAAAAACTTTATTGTTTAAAAAGATTAAAATTAAAATACTGTAATAAATATTTTTACGACACTAAAAATTTTTAAAGTGTAATTTAAATGTTATTTTTATGCTTTCAAGGAGAACATCCTTGCTTATCTGTGCAATCTTAGTTGGGCACCAGGAAGGTAACTTTAGAAT
This sequence comes from Cyanoderma ruficeps, assembly GCA_008694505.1. NCBI lineage: Eukaryota > Metazoa > Chordata > Aves > Passeriformes > Timaliidae > Cyanoderma > Cyanoderma ruficeps. The sequence goes on from VZDJ01007747.1 coordinate 10,300,804, forward strand.
GCATGGGCATTGTTTGTAAATGCTGGACAGGCAGAAACATCAATGTATCTCTTCTCAGGAGGTTAAAGTGAATTAAAAGAGTTTAGTGCAAGTTCCTGCTTTTGTTTCTGCCCTTGTCCTTTTTCATATCAGAAACAAATCAAGTAACTTGAAAAAATGATGTGAACACTAAACAAACAGAAAAGTCCTTTGGATTCAGACAGAAGTTACCGATTTGCATCATACTATTGTCAATCACACTGGTCACAAGTGAAGTTCTTTATGGTACTCTCTTCAACTAACTTCTGTTTTATGTTTATATTGCTTCGCTGGAACTCATATATTTCCAGTCACATTCCTAAAAGGGACTTTGCCCTTGCCTGTTTCCTTTTGGGCATGTGCAAATGCATTTTGGTTAGAAACCTGCCACTGTGTTGAGCACAAAAAAATATGAGACACCCGAATGCTGCCATTTCTCATAAGTTGGTTGTAAAATCTGAAGACCATTATTAAACATGTAATTTTTTTTAACGACCTCAGAAAGATAATTATGGAGCCTTCTCTGCATCACCTAAGTGATAAGTAAGTCATGGAGTATTCCTGTATTGCACTGCTGGTGAGGCTCTGCGCTTTAACATAAGGAAGTTGACATAAGACCTCAGTTCATTATCAAGGGTTTTTTTATGTACCTGCAACATTGACTTTGTCTAGTCTTGATTACCCATGCAGTTAATATAACTGATTGCCTCCAACACACACCTTATGGAGATGTGGCTGCTTCATTAAAATGTCCAGAGAGCCATCCATGCATCATCTCCCCACAGACCTAAGAGACTTCTTTTTCTACAATATACTTGATTCCAGATTTATTTTAAGTTTCTATATTTATACTACAGTCCTTCTTAAACACTATAAGGTCATAGATTGTTCATTAGTTCCAAACTAAATGTGTCAGGTAATTAAGTAATATGCTATTAACCCTACACAAACTCCTTGTAAGTGCTTTCTTTCCAGACTCCCTGCAGAGAAGGTACTTTTTATTGTCTATCTGCAAGACAAATTACCACTTCCCTTCCACTCCTGGCATTTCCTGGCAGAAATGTTGATCCTTTTTAATGCCACAATTGCTGTGATCATTAAAGCTTTACTGGGGTAGAGTCACATGTACTCAAGCAATGAACATCCTACATGTAGGAGGTTCCCAAAATCTCAATGCAATTCTATCACATTTAACAGTTTGCATGACTGTCTTTGTAATTTTATAGGACACTTGATAATATCTTTTTTTTCAGTTTGGATACAACGCTCTCAAACTGATGCTTATATATGAATTTAGGCTTGATATCAGAATATATGCATTTTCTCAAAATTAAGAAGCCAAATAAAAGGGTATTTTGCCATTTCAGCCTTGTCATCAACTGATTACTGGCATTTGCAGGACTGTTATGGAACCTGCATATCTTCTGGTAAGGTGGTACATAGTTACTGCTTCCAAATTTCTTCAGAACAAGACATCTTGCATATTTGCAGCTGTTTTCCATATAAACTTCTGGCAACATAGAAAATGCTCAAATGTATGCAAAAAACCCCTGCAGAGCTGTTGGACTGCAACTTTGGGTAAGATGTTTACGGGCTTTCCCATCTGTAATATACACCTCAAACTTGTTTCTTCATGCAAAACAAACGATTGTTGGCATCTTCATTCCATAAAAAAGGGAAAACTATTTCCCATGTGGCTAAGCAGTGTGGTCTCAAATGAAATGGAAACATTTTAACTTTCTTTAATAGCCCTCTAAATCACAATGCAGCTGAGCAAACAGGCTTTGTAAATGGGATCTATTAGGATTTTATTCGGCTACTGGAATGCTGCCTCTTGGGCAATATTTCAAATTCAGAAGTTAATATTTGCAAAAATGCAATAGATGGAAATAACGAGAGTGAAGGAGGAAAATGGAAACTAGTTTTATGTTTAGTAAGTTCAAGTGTCCTACATCAAAGACTACCAGTGACTTCCAGGAGGCCACTACAGGTGACTCCAGCCTAGATAATGCTGAGGTAAATGTTTCTTGGAAATACTCCTAATCAAAGAGAGCAATTAATATTAATGTAATAGCAATTACTCTGCCATACATCATGGTAAACTAAACTCAAACTGAGAAGAAAGTGCCAAATAATCCACTTACATGCTTTTGCTATGATAGTCTCCAGGTAAGGCTTAGCGGCAAGTACAATATGTATTTTTAAAAGAGCTCCACCTGATTTTCCTGCTATGCATAGATTCAGGAGTAACTATCATACATGGCTTTCATATATAACACATGTATTTTTGTCATTTGCCAATGCTGTGTCATCAGAACTGAGTTCAGCAGAAGGCTCAGGAGGGGGCTCCGCAGGAAGTGCTGGTGTTTGAGGGGTGTCTTCTTCCTTGGTGTCCAACTGCACGCTTTCCTGTGACTGACCATCCATGCAGTCCTTTTTGGACAATGGGTGAACTGACACTTTTATTGCAATCTGTTGAGGTGGCTCATGCAGTGACGATGCGTCTGAGTCAGCTGTGGGAGATTCACTGCGCGTCAAAGCATTTGGGATCATATAAAGCTCATCTGTTTCAGTGGTTTCCTGGCCTTCTGCTGCCTGCCGTACAAAATTCTGTCCTTGCTCCTCCAAACCGACAACCTCCATAATTTCTTCCATTATAGTCCTGCAGTTCATGATGAGAGGTGGCAAAGGTACGCTCCGAGCAAGCTCTTCAATATAGCGAGCAAATTCCATGGTCTTGAACTGGGTTACTTTGGCAAGCTCGAGCGTTTTGGCCGATGTGATAATTGGGATACGCTTTGCAATCTCAAAGGCCTTCTGAAGTTTCTCTGCCCCTTCTGTTCTGAAGAATTCATTGATTGCTTTCTCGGTTTTCTTCAGATGACTGCTCATCATACATAACCGAGTAATGTTCAGTATCATAACAACGGTAAAAGCCACAAGGCAGACAATCATGTAATAGATTCCCATATCTCCAGAGGTAAAAACAACCCTCAGCGTCACAGTATTGTTAACACTGCCATACGTATTAGATGCCACACACGTGTATTTACCTCTGTCTTCAAATGACACGCGGGTAATGTTTAGTAGCCCATTGTCAAGAAACCACCATTTTCCTGTTGGAGAGGAAACAGAGTAACTTAGAAGTATTTTGTCATATGATCAGCATAGTCCTAAACATCAGCTTTATCAAACTGGCTTCAGATTTTGGAGGAGGGAAATAACGTTCACAAGAAGTGAAAAAAATTTACCATCATAAAGGCCTGAGATCCCAGCTGTGTTACTATCAAACCCTATACATCAACTCTGGATAGTCGGACCATGCCCTAAAAGGGTCTCAAAAAATGCTATTATGCATCACATCTATCTCAATCTTGTGGTCAGTTAAGTTACAAAGATAGGACTATTCCAGAGAGCCTTCCAAACACAGGTATCACTTCCTCAAAGAACAGGATCAATGGGATTGTGAGGCAGAAAAACCTACTAAGCCCTCCTTATTTTGTTCCCTGACAACGCATTTGCTTAGAAATGGGTTGTTTTTGGTGCTATGTTACAGTATCTCATATAATTCTGTTAATGTACACTTTAAAAACCCTAACATTTCAGACATAATATGCTACATTGCCTGCCCTCTGAGGTGTTGAGAAACTGATTTTGAAGTATGATTTTAAAGAGAGGGAAGTAAAATAAATGGAAAGGAGAAGAGCCATGACAGGGTTTTGGTTTTACCTTGTTTGTCAGTAAGAACCTCTACACACCACAAAAGAACTTCTTTTACCTTTAAAAGTAATTTCTATCAATGTAATATAACTGATAACTTTGTCCTCTGCATGGACATATACATTTCATATACATGAATGCTTCATATTCTTTGAACCTGGCACAGCAGAACGATTTAGGTATGAAACTGCATTTGAAACAACATGTTATAAAGCCATCACTCCTGTCACTGCTAAAGTGATTCAAGAATCACCTGATTACTGTATTTGCCACTATATATTGGTAATGAATTAAGATTTTTAGTTCCTCGAGTGAGCTTCATTTTTATTCAAATATAACTACACTATTTAAGAGCTGAGGATGTATATTTTTTCTTTAATTGGTGTGATATAACTTCTTAAATTGAAACTTTGCTATAAAAAACATAAGTCAACTCCAACAGGAAAGCCTGGTGCCAGTTATTTCCTTTGTGTAAATCCAATCTTGGAAGTGTTCATATGGTGGGGAGCAGCCAGAAAGTGGAGTGCCTCTGTGCCTTCTGAATGCTTCATGCAGGGAGGTGTCATACAGAAGATTGCCTTTTGAAGCAATAACAAAGGCTGATATAAGCCAACAAGATCAGCTAGTACATACTCCTGCTCAGAAGACTCAGCTGTTTTCAATCTCTGTAACACAATCCCAAGCCATTCCTGACAGATACCTGCTGAATATAGTAAAGGAATTTCAATAACCTTCCACAAAAAGCAATGTCAAGTGTTCACCTGTCTTTATCATCAGTGTTTTTTTCCTTAAACCTAACCTGGCCAACTGCTATTTAAGTCTATTAGAGCAGCTGAAAAGGACACAGAACCAGTGATCAGAGAACTAAACCTGCGCAAAATCCCTGTGCAATCATGTAAATCACAAGGTAGGATTACATTTATTTTATCCTTTTCACAGAAGTTCTTTCATTGTTAGAAAGATTGGTCTATTTTTCCCCCCCCTTATTTCTTTCAAGAAAGGAACTGTGGGCAATTCTGAAACTCATTAGTCAAAACCCCCTTTAATTCAGAGTAGTTATGGGCTTTTGCCATGTTCAAAATTTTTTTAATTAATGGCTTACCCAAATTGGTTTTTTTACATTATCTCCAGTAGAAGCCTATGTAGAAAGTATTCCCACAAGATCTCTGCCTTAGTTCATGTGTACAGGCAGCTCTTAATTACATCTTTTTGTCCTCTTACTTAGAAGTTTTAACTTAACTGAAACAATATTTTTTACTCTAGCATAATTCTTGAAAACAGCTGAATCATTTTGCCTGCAATTAAAAAATGCAGAATAAATAAAAGCTCAATATAAATCAGATCTTCACATTTAAAAAAAAAATCACCCCAACCTGATAAAGTTAGGCAAATCCAGAGAAAAACTCTTTTAAAGAGGAAATGCTAGCATCTTTAACAGATGACACTTCTTCCTCCATCTCCAGCATAACAAAACATGCAGAGTATTTGCTGCTCAGTATTTCTTTGAATTGGAATGCTGCTCCTTTTTGCAAAGTAGATTTCTATAAATTGTGAAATAACAAGATGCCTTGTGATGTATCCTGGCTCCAGCTGTTCTAAATGACATAATGCCCTTTAACTGTGACTCAGTGACTGGGTCTGTGCCAGTGGATCCTGACAGACATATTGACCCACATAAGAGAACAATGATTAGAAAAGTTATCATTGCTGGGTTTTGATAACAATTCAATGCCATACTTAACACCACATAGAAAGGTCTCATGCTAGGAAACATTTCTTACAGAAAGAGAGTCTCTTAAAGGAGGTATTGCACTGTTGAAATTCTAAATTCAAGTGATGTTGTCTTAATAGTATATCTGCACTTTTTACTGATTTGGTCAAAGTTTTTGCTTACCTACCTAAATGTTTATTTTAGCTACCTCTCTCAGCTGACTACACAAAGACCTAAATTTAGATGCCTAACTAAAGGGGAAATTTTCTGTTAGTGAACCTTAGCAAAACACTCCAGCACACTAATTGCTGTATGTTGCCACAACCACACAAATCATGTTTGAAAGTCTGCTTAGTAGCTCAGTTAGTTCCTTTCTCTAGCTTTACTCAGAAAATGATAACATGCTGTACTGTAAAACATAACCAGTTATGCAGTAAGCTCTTAGAGATACACACTGCTCTTTCACATCAAGCTGGGTCAATCATTACACTGGTCACAGCAGAGTTCTCTGTCAGGTCAGCCATTAGTTAGGCATGCTGTCTTACAACTAAGAGTTTATTTCATCATGCAGTGAACAAAGCAGTCACTATGGAAGGATTACATGAGGAAAACACCTTTCATATACTCACACTCCCCTCAAACACTCCCTAGATGTATAACTAGGATTATCACCCAAACCTTCCATTTAAGGAAAATAAGCTCATGTGTAATTATGGTCTCTGGCAAATACCACTGAAGAGTCTTAACTAAAGCCAGGAAGGCTCAAATTTGGTCTGTCCTTCTGACTGCTGCCCTATATAGGTTTTTGCACTTGGTTGTTCAGGGCATCTCCTGTTTCACACACTACCATGACACCCCACATAAAAAGAGCAGGCATATCAGGGAGTTAGCTGTGTTGAGTTCACGCCAACAAACTATTCTCATATGTCATGAGAATCTTTCTTTGAGTTGGGAAACAGCTTTTTAATCTTTTTATGGTGCCAGAGAAGAAGAAAGGAAGACAGAATGAGAAACAGGATTAGACCCAAAGTCTTCCAATGAAAAGAGGCCTGTCTACACCTTCTGTTAATTGCTTCAGCTTCTTGCTATGTGTTGCTATAAATAACACATAAAAAGTTACTGTTTTCTTTCAGGGTGTGCATAAAAAATTTATAACTGCCACCAGGCTTTCATTTATTTTCACACAGGAAAATACCACAGCTAGGCCATTAAATTCAGGTTATTTGCCAACATGCTGAAATCAGAAGTGTCTCTGGACAGGCTACATCAGTGCTATCATAAAATCCTACCTTTATTCTCCTCCTCTTGGAGCAGGCGGCCATTGGAGTTGTACCATCTGTAACGCGGGCTGGGACTCCCTTGGACGTTGCAGTCGATCAAGGCACTGTGGCCCTCCTTGACTATGATGTGGTCGATGCGGGAGATCACCACAGGCGCGGCCCCCGTGTGTGTGTCAGTGCGGTTGAAAGTGCTGTTACTCACATCCTCAGCAGTGGTCAAAGCTGCTAATAAGATGACAAGGCGTGTGGTAGGCAGAAAGTACAAAAAGTGACGGCTGTTCAGTATGTCCATTTTCCTTCAGTGGTGTACACGACTGGCAGGGAACTGGTTCTGTTGAATGCGGGTCCTTGAGGTGAGCAGGTCACAGGAGAGTTCTACTTTGATCTGTGCAATTTTATGTTTAAAATATCCTATAAAAAATAAATAAGTACACTGAGATGGCATATATAAACAATCCATTAGATATGCTCTTTTAAAATAGTGACACATCCATTAATGCATTTCACAATCATCAGCGCAGTGTCTTGTCTAAATGCTAATGTTATCACAGTACTTATCCTTACAGGAAAAAGATGCATACATTTTCCTGACAATGGTGTTGTTCAAAGTGACAGGCGTAGGAGAAGGCTTTTATCACCTAGACACTTAGCAGCAGTTTAGCTACAGTAGCAGCTACAGTTTTATGCCAAAAGTTCAACAGATTTTTAAATTTTTACATTTTTTTTAAAACATTCTCAAAATCTACAGGAAAATGGAGGTGCAGCACGTTAAAAGCTGTCACTACCAGTTTGGTGCTGCAACTCTATCACGTGCATGGTCTTAGATGAACTGTAAAATATGGTGTAAGAAAGAACAATTCCAGGAAGGGTTTTTGGATCTAACACATGAATTCTTGATATACACATTTTTTCCCTAACACAGAAGCACACAGAGCAAAACATATCAGACCATTCACTTTTCTTAAGCTACTGCCGTCTAAGATAAAACATAGCATGGAAGACTATTCTTAAAAGAGGGTATTTCATGCTTGATAAAGTAATTTCAGTGTTGTTATTTTTAGAGCAGATTCGTAAAGAAGAGTACTTGCTAGTGACATAATTATGGCTAATGTTCCTTTGAGATACAAATGAAGTTAGGACTTTTCCATTCCTTATGTGGCATTAAGCATTTTGCCTGTGTCCTTTTTGCACACTCTCCCTCAACTAATCACCCACAATGAGGCCTTTCTGAAGCAGTGATTTCAGTTTCTGGACAGAGGCCGGGGGGCGGGTGTTACAAATGTGCTTTCTATTGGCCTCATTATGCTCCCAGTGAACACAATTGGCATTCAGTACTGACTGAGGGCACAGTGTTGGCCTCAAAATGAGCACCTTGGAAAATTTCACTCAAGAGTCTAAAGGCCACAAATCATGTTAAAATCACGGAGAATCCAGCTATACTGTATCTACTCACGTGTTTCCAAGGTAAATAACTGAAGCTTAGTGAAATTTATTAGATACATGAATCTATCTGGAATCCAAATATAGGATTTGATTAATTAATTTGATGATCTAATGAACTTTCCCCAAATGAACATCTCCATTTCAAAAAACTTTATATTTTCTTAAATACACATTTGACCCATGGTAACTCATTTGCCTTAGCACACAAAATAACTGCTGACAAGATCAATTCTCTAGGTCAGTTCCATATATAGAGAAAACACTAAAGTAAAAAGAAACAAATGAAAAATCCCCTTCCTTATTTTCCTCTGTATTCAGAAAGAAAAGGAAGCAACCTTACTGTCTTTCACTGGTAATATTTAATTTAGGTTGTTCTGTTATGCATCCTCTCTTCTCTGTAAAGCAATGAATTTGCTTTCATACAAATAGATGCAGGTGTTATTGAAAAAGCAAATTAATTCTTCCATTTTACAGGATGAATCATTACTAGAAATGAAAACCTATGTTTTTTTAGATAAATTGGTGGAATGATGTAGAGGTCTGTTCCAGCTTCAAGCCTGTCCTTGTTTTTTCTCTGCTTTTATTATTATTGAATGTGGAAGTATTTCTCTTGAAGAGACAGAATAATTTTTAGCTTTAAATTAACATGCAAATCTCATTTTTCATATAGAGCTATATAAACAATGACTTCAGAAATCTATTTCCAATTATGCAAAGCATGTAGAGTCTGTGCTTTTGAGGGTACACTCTGTCTGAGTCAGCAGTTTGGAAAAAAACCTTCAGTTCTGCCTATTCACTTCAGTAACTATTTACATCTCATTTCTACTACTCCATTAACCTTGGAGACTGACATTCTTCATGATTACACATATTCAGTCTATAAAATGTTTCTGTACAGTGTGACAGATCTGCATTGCCCCATACAGAAAAGCCAAAATCACACTTCCTGGCAAAGAAGCAGGAGCAGAGACTGGCTGGATTAAGGGAATGGGAAGGGCAAAAGATAACAATATAAACTGATTAAGCTTTGTGTTCTAATTACTGTCTGGAGCTTGTTATTACTATATTTGGGTCTATAATATATTTTTACAGCAGAAAAATCAGTAGCGATCCAAAAAGAGGTGTTTATTCTGGAGAGCAATTTGCATTCCAGAAGGAAATTAAATAGCATCTCCCCAGTGGCTGAACAGAAAACCTGTAAGGGAGGGACCAACAGTGTATTAGGAAGCTCAAGGTAACTGATGGCCCCCACTGATTGCACACAGCACAGGGATATGGGCGGAGGTTTGGAAGGTGTGGTGGCAGTAAGGTGTTGCCTATTCCGCATGTTTACCTGTTCTGAAGACAGAGCATACGGCAGCAGATTGTACCTTTGGGTAGTGATAGCAAATGTGACAGGTCCACAGTATGGCCAAAGGGTCGATTGTTTGCCTGAGGGTAACAGTGACTCCCTCATTCTGGCCCAGAATGGAACCATAAATATCTGCAGTAAATTTTAGGAAATAGAGATGAATAATTTATGTCTACTGTGTAAGATTCTTACCTACTCCTTCTTTTTACTCCTGGGAATGTACTTTCTCATCTATGTTCCTGGAATGTAGAATATTAAGAAAACACTAAATAGCTGTGTAGATACATTTCTATTTGAACCAACTACAGTTTGATGGCTAATATGAGGAATAATCAGGCAGTAGGTTTAAAGCAGAATGTTTGGAAATGAAGGTTGCTGCTTTCATATGCCACCCAGGGAAGTGCTTGAGTATGTTTGAGGAGACAGGGAGACGTCTCTCTGAAGAATGGTGTTTCAAGATACAAGTTTAGACAAATGTTCTCAGGGCAACTAGGAAGCAGTAGGCAATCCTTCCTTTGGTGTGAATCCTCTCCAATGTTATCAGGAAACAAAAAGAGACAGAAGAAAGCAAAGGTTTTCTTAGCCCCAACTGACACAAAAAAGTTACAGGGTGGCCATGCTGGGACCTGAATGTCCAGGACCCTCTGCAAACCTGCTGGGCATGACCAAGAATGCTAGAGTCAGGTTCGGAAAGCAGGAAGAAGCAGAGAGAGAACTGAAAGGGTAGAAAATGTGCTCACATCAGATGCTGATGCAAAGGAAGATTTGCTGAGAGTTCCTGTCCTCCTGCTTTCCCATAGGCACAAGAGCAGCCCGAGGATATCAGGGAACACAGATCTGCCACCTGCTTGGATAACATAAGTGATGTAATGAGTGTTATGGTTTAACCACACAACTAAATGGGGAAAAGACTGAGACCATAATAGGACTGCTAGCAATATCTGGCAAAGCAGGAAGAGAATCCAGAGTATTGAAGAAGTGGGTACAGTGCTGTCACCCAGGATCTTGGCCACGGGAAGCAGCAGTTAGCTGTGACCCATGATAATCTCGATGAAGGCAGCCAAAACTGTAACCTTTTAATCTGACCTAAGTCAGAGAAAACTGGATTGACTGGACTAAAACAAAGATTCCTGTAATGACTCCTCGAGACTGAGAGTAACACAGTACTCCAAAGAAGGAATCCCGAGACTTGCTTTGTAGGAACAGATTGAGTCTCAGAGCATTTTTGCTGTGAAAAGGTCACTATAAACAAAGAGTTAATTTCTGGTCATGGAAAGAATGTAATTGCCAAAGCACAGGAGCTACCTGTAAAATACTTACAAAAAATAAAACTCTATATAATATAATGAATGTGGTTACATATACTTTTTTTTTTTTTAATTTTTATTTTTACTTTTAAATTTGTGGTGCATGAAATGGAAAAAGAACACTCCTGGCTATTCTGAGCTATGTTTTCTGTTTTCCACCCAAAGCTGTGGGACAGGGACAGGCTTACCTCTGAAGATGGAGTGAAAGGAATCCCCAAGCTCTCCTCCAGCACCCAGAACATGTGTACAGGAAACTGTCCTGCTGTATTGTATCTGGAGCAACATTTACCACTCAACAATGCTTGCCAGTGGTCCATAGATTAAAAAGTTCTGGTTTTTAATTCCCCAACCCAAATGGCGTAAATTGAAAATATTAAAGTAACAGGTTTACTGATTGGGAGATTAACTTCCAAGGAAAGACTTGAGCCAGATGAGAACACATGACAAGCTTTTCTTCTAAGTGACATGACAGCCAGCTCTATGCATTCTATTCAGAGAAGTCCTCTGGAATGTACTCCAGAAAAAGCAGAGCTGCAGCATGATAGTTTTACTCCTAACTAATGTGAAATGCGGACAAAAGCTGCAGTTACAAGTTCTCTGTCTAAAATCAGCCATCAGCCTAAACAGAAGACACATCTAGGACTGACTAGGAACATTAATCAGAAACAGGTTCTGACTGACCATTTATTTTTTCGTGTCATACATGTGTTTGCTTCCCATACTACTGCCACCAAAGAAAATGGGTGTGGGGCCATGGTTTGTAAGTGTGGCATTTGTGCAGAACAACATGATGACAGAGCACAAAAGAACAGAAAAGGAGGGCAATGATGCGTACCTTTTCCTGGCTTGCTCACATCTGTAAGACTGGCCTGTTCTTGTTCTTGGAATAATGTGTAATCCTATTAACTGTGAGGTTATTCAATTCATAAGTGAAGCACAAGAAGCCAGCTTACTGCATAATGCATAAATTGTCCTCCTGTAGCTTTAACATCCCAATGCTCTGTTTCTTGGCTTGTAAGTGACCAAGAAAATTAAATTATTTTCATTCTGGTTCTCACTTGTCTAAAAGAAGTATAAAGCCTGATGCTACAAAACAAAATTCAGGCTAGTTTTTTATTATTTAAAAACTACTTGCTACCTCTCCTAGTTTCCCTAGGCAACATCTTTTAAGAGTGGGCAAAAGTAAAAGTTAACAGCTGTTAGTGAAACAAGAATGCAAATGAAGAAACTTATGCCACACAGGTGAGAAGCTCACTGCCAGTTCATAGGCTTATAAGTGAGAACCTCCTACTGAAAAGGTCTAATTATTAGGATCCAGACATGCAGATGAAAAGAAATGTCACTCATTTACAACCAGCAGAAAATTTCTGACTTATTTTTGTACTCATTTGTCAGTTGATAAAATATTAATGCTTGGTTCCAGAAGAGCTGCTCTGTTCATTCTCTTGGAGTGGGGGATTTCAGTCCTTCGTAGCTTCATGGCTTTCTGTTTCCCTGGCTATGTCGAACAGGTGACCTGCTGGTGATGTTTGTAAGATGAAGAGCTTCCTTCTGTACATCTAGACTGGGGCCTCCCAGCTGGGCAACAGCCCCCAGTTATATGGTTATTTAGTCTCTTCAGCAGCCTTCAGCTGCCTGGGAACTTTAGGAAACTTCCCAACAGGGCTGAGCCCTGGCCATGTGTGCTCAGTCACCTGGTGTCACGCTGCCTTCAGCCACTTGATGGGAGGGTATAGAGAAGACAGACATGGGCTCCTCAGAGATGTGCTATGAAAGGACATGAGACAACGGACACATACTGCAACAACAGAAAGTGTGTGTATTTATGAAAAAACCTTTATGCAGGAGGGCAGTCAAGCCCTGCAACAGGTTGTCCAGATGGGCTATGGAATCCCAATCTTTTAAGAAGTTCGAAACTTGACTGAGCTGGTCCTGCTTCATACGGCTGTTGAATCAGATGGCCTCCAGAGCTCTGCCCCACCCCAACATGAAGAAACTCTAAGACTTCAGAAACACAAATACAAGAATTGTCTTGGGGAAGACAGTGAGAAAAAATATGTCTGATCTTAAAAATTGCTATATGGGATGCTGGGAAATTGTCTTCATGATCTTCTTCATAATTTTTTTGAGTAGCATCATTTTAGAATGATAAGACAGGTTGAGAGTGTTGATGATACCCTGAAAAAAAAAAAGTATTTGGCCTTCTGCATGTATTTACATGACACAAACAGTATGTCTCCTCTTTACTATATACAGAAGAATTATTTCCAGCCAAGGTAACTCTGAGCTTCTTTGTTACCCTCCACTGGACTTGCTTCACCCTGTCCACATCTTTCTTGTGCTGAGGAACCCAGACCTGGATGCAGTACTCCAGGTGGGTTCTCACAAGGGTAGAGGAGAGGGGAAGAATCATCTGCCTCAAGGTGATTGTCTCAATTTCTTGACACAGGATAAAATAAGGACTGGGAATCTATAAAGATTCTCATGAGAGACTGCATATAATTTACAAGTACAGATTCATAGATTATGACAGCCTATGATGAATGTGGGGACTTAACTTCTGTATATGCATTATCCTCTGAGTGTATGACCTGGGGCAGTGAACAGGAAGGGCTGTCAGTATGGCAACCTGGAGGCCTTTTCTAGCACTCCTGTCTTAAAAAAAATATAACAAAGGAGCCTGTAAATTAATTGTATGTTTTGCAGGCATTGGTAAGTTCTTACAGGCAAACATTTGTCAATCTGTTTCATAAGGCGACAAATTATAAATAACAACAAAAAAAAAGAAATTGGAAAAATCAAGGGGTGTAGCTTATTCTACCATTAATGGCAGAACCCGATCAAAACTTAGCCATTATCAGTTTTTGTCTTCTAAAATTATTTTGGTCTGAACACACACAACACTGTAGGGGGGTAACAAAGGAAAGAAGCATCATAAGATAAAATTGTCTTAGTTTCAGGGTTCCATAGTATAACAAGTCACTGCAGCAAAAGAGCAGTAAGCAATTAGGTGGTTACATATATTAGATGTGCAATTGAAAATTAATGTTATATCCAGACTTTTTATTCAGGGAGAGAAGCATATGCCTTTCTATTCAGCAGTTGTACAATGAAAGAGTTTTCATGTTGCCTTTATTAGTGTGTAGATGTTTTAGATTTTTTTACTGTAAATTTTTCCTCAGTTTCTCTTTATCTACTTCATGTTTCTCTTTATTCTCTTTATCCGATTTCATGTCTCAATATTGTAAAACTAGCAAACACATGGCATTCTAGAGCTTCACTTTAAATATTTGAAGAATGGACCCATTGATTTAACCATGTCTTTGAATGGTTTGATGTGCACTCTCCTGATGTCAATGAACACTCAGAGATGCTAATCCATTAATCTAAAAAAGAATGAAGACTGTTGGTGGGTAATTATTGGAGAGGTTATTTAAAAGAATGCCAAACCTCTGGAAAATCCCCTTTTGATGCCACAACTCCTGTAATTCCAGCATCTCTGCCATATCAAATCAGCTTTTTGAAAAATACACTGAAACAACAAAAGCACTCAGGTAACTTGGATGCTTAACTTCTCATTAAAAAGTTGTCATTCAGTTGTGCACTCTTATATGGACTGAGAAATCTGAGTTTTCTTTCCATGTGGTATTTTAATGACTGCAGCAAAAGCAAAGCTCTATATTTAGTGGAGAAGTTGTTGTTTTTCATCAAGGCAGGTACTGTCGTGAAAATGTTCTACCAAGTTGTAGGTTACCTAGATCATAAAGCAAATTCAACACTATTGATAGTGGAGATTTTTCAAGGCCCAGCTTATGTCTGATTAGGTATAAATTCTTTGAAGAATTTTATTCTTAGAAATAAAATCTTTGTTTATATAGATTATCTAGATTTACTCGGTGTTTATTTATTTGAAGGCTGTACAATTACCGTTGAATATAGTTCTGTATACAAATGTCTTATTCCAGAAATATTTGTATGGGTTTAAGAGTCCCTTGCTTAACTCCTTGCAAACTTTCAGCACAGCTGCTGGTTTGCTGTTACAGTAAATGCAAAGGCATCAATGCTTAAGAGTTCCCTCTGTTGAGAAAGGAGGAACAACGAAGACACACAGAGAATCCCTCCCATACTTCCATGTACATCTGAGCCCTGCCTGGCCTCACCAAGTTCTACATCTCTTTCATTTTCTTTATGCACCTTGTATCTTTTATTTATTCTAGCACTCTGTAAGCATTATTCTGCCAACAGTTTAAATAACCAAATTGCAAATGCAACAGATCTCATATGCTCTTGGCAAGGCTTATGAGACTCTGCTAAGAACATAGCAATGCAGAATGTGGCACAGTTCACTTCCTTCCACTTCCTCCTTTGAGCTCTGCTTGTTAAAGCTAACCATCCCTTAAGCATATCTAGTGGCTTTCTTTTTCCAAAGGAAGCAGGAAAATTCCAGATGTAGGACATTTAAATATAACACAAAACTAAAAATTAAATTTTGCTTAAACAAAAATATGAAGGACTTTGCAGGCTAAAAATTCAATTTAAGCTCTAAATTTTGAACAACTGAATGTTTTCAATGCACTGATATAGTTTATATTATGCTATTTTAACAAAAGACTCCCATATTATTTGGAACATATAAGAAAAAATAATATGAGAAAACAGATTTGAGTAAGACTAATTCTTCCCTATCCCTATAGAACTGTAAGATGGATATAATTTTTAATGATTGGCTTTCATGTTTATCGGTTGCTGGGATACAGGGCAAGGAGGTTACACATAGATGCCATGATTAGGACAGGATTAACCTTGTCAGAGGAGGAATTTAAAGGAATCTAAGCGCTCATGACTGATTGCATTTGAAAGTGATTATTTCAGATTAAAGGTGTCTGCACCTCTTTCCTCCACATGTAACAAAGGGGACAGAAGATGAATTCAAACAAGCTTGCCCTGCACCATGCAGCAGCTTAAGTCTTGCTTGTACCCAAACGTGATCAATTCAGCCCTCTCCAAGCATGACTGTATATTGCCATGCATAAGCAATAATTTAGCTGAAGGCCCTCAAGAGTTTACTAAAGAACCTCTATAATTTCAGACTTGTGTGCCAGTTAGGTCTACGCTGCACTGAAAAGCATAACAGTAAAAGCACATAACTTTCTCAGCATCCAGTACTGTGTGTGTACCACACAGTCACACACATAGGACTGGGAACCACACACACACCCAGCTCCAGTAGTGCCCTGGCCCCTGTGTGACATAAAAATATCAGCAAGAATCTTTTCTTGGAATAAAACTCTCAGTGTGGCAGACCCATGTCAATTAAATATTAGGTCTGGTTATTCTTAATGCAATAAGAAATTCCTCCAAATATAATAATTTTATTTCCAAAATAAAGTTATTTCCACACATCTGCATAGAGGTTGTTATTGCTGATAAATGCTCTAAAATGCTGCTATGGATGACTTTAATCACAGTAACTGGTGAAACGTGATAACTCCATTGTCTTGGAAATGATGTTTCTAAGGTGGGTCTGTATATGGGCAGAAAATGCCACTGTTTTAACTGTCAAAACTAAATAACAAAATTAAGGATACAGAGAGATATTTGCAAAAGCCCACAAGTCTGTGTGCATGGATGGCAGCTCAGATTTGCAGGAATGAAAAGTTCCAGGAAGTATTGAAGACCTTGGTCTTATGCCAGTCTTCTGGTGACATTATAACACAATCCAGGACATCTCAAAGTAGGATCATAGGCATTTGTGCCTGCAAAGAATTCTAGTAAAGATGCAATTCGTTGAGAGAGAAAGAACACCTTGCTAGCAGAGCTTGGTACAGGCTGCTTTAGCTGCTGGCAAGCTCACTCTCCCTGTTGTAAATTGCATCCACATCTCACTGATGCCTTACACTGGGCAAGAAGCTTAAACTATAAAAGAAATGCCAGCCCCACATTCCAAACTCTGTAGACAAGAACTGAAATGGAGATTGGGTTTTTTCCATTTAAATCATTCCCCAGAAGCCCCTGTCATTGTGTCACAAATGTGACCCTCTGGTGGCTGGGTTTGGCTTTTGTTCCCCTGCTTAAAGCAATGAATGCGCTTTAGCCAGGTTCTGTGCCAGCTCCATCCTCCTCCTCCAAATTCATGCAGGATATGTCTAATTGCAGGGAGGCAAAGGGGACCGGGCAGGAAGGCAACTAGAACTGTATGACATAGATCACTTCAGATCTCACTACCACACTCCCACCATATGCTAAATGTTTTAAGAGTAACAGATTTTATCTCTGAAGTTTATGAACCTTCAGGACAGGAAATACACAGTGGACACAAAACTTTTTGTTTGTTTGTTTGTTGTGGATGTTCTGCTGTTTGTCCAGGCCTCTGAAAACTCCAAATTCTTCAGAAAAAAAATGAGTGCACAATGTGCACTCCAGCTGTGTAAGCTGCACTCAGCAACAACTGACGTTGATATGCTGCAGTCTGAATGAGATAGATTTCTAAAAAAAAAAAGGATTTCTAGTACAGCAACTGCAAGTATATCAATGGTGCTGTTGCTAACTGTACATGCTAAGCCAGACAAAGAATTCCTGCCATGCAAAACGTCGTCTCCACTGAAAAAAGATCTGCCGTATTTTGTCCTACTGCAGGGAAAAGAGGAACTCTTTCACAATATTCTAAAGAACTAAAATGTTACATTTTCCCCCCCTTAAATTCTTTGTGTTCTTCCTTTTGAAATATTTTTACAGTTCTTCAGACAAACATGCACCAATTGAGGTCGCATTTAAGATCTTGCCACAGTTAGTACTTTTATTTCCCCAAGCACCGTTATCAGGGTAGCTCCACTTAAGATGCTTCAATGTAACAAATGAAAGAGGGCTGTTTTAGGAAGTGTAGTCTCTTACAAGACTCTCCAGACAAATGCACTAGAAAAGAGCCTGTTCAGTAGCGCTCTGTGTTCTCTTAAGCTCCCTTGTCCGATACTGCTCAAATTGGCCCTGTTAAGAAACAGGATTCGAAAGATTATTTCAAGACCACTCTGAAGTGTTTGATTCTAGTTCCCTCAGGTCACTTATGAAATTGAGTGTTATCCTATGAAGCCATCCTGTGAAGTAAATGGGTAATTAAAGCAAAATATCAGGAGGCATCCTTTGTTTTAAATTTAAGGTAGCACAACTTAACCTCTCTTTGAAGACAGCTCCATCGAAGAGGTCTCTGCACTGAGGTGTCACCTCGCATTCCCCTTCCCAGGGCGGGACAGCAGCGAGCATCCTGCGCGCAGGAGCTGGAAAGCTCCAGTAAAGCCTTGGGCTCATTTGCTTTATTTTTGCCGAACAAAACCGACTTTCCTTCAAGACTCGGTGCTGATTTGAAATAATCTCCTGAACTTTCATGCTGAACACAGCATTACTGCGCTCCCGTTGCGCGGGGAGACAGGGCGCTTCACGCCGGGCTTGCCGCGAGTGACAGCCTCCGCGGGAGAGGCGCCGTGCCTGGCTAGCCGAGCTGCAGCGCTTCCCCGGCACGGCCACCGGACCCTGCTCCGGCCCTCCAGGCTCGTCCGGGGCCGCCGGCGGGACAGCGCGCCCGGGGCTCACCGCGGAGCTCCGCAGCCACCGCGGCACCGGGGCCAGCTCTCAGGTCACCGGCAGCCGCGGCAGGTGCCGGCGGCGCGGGCGATGGAGGCGGCGGCGGCGGGCAGCGCCTCCCCGGGACCGCCGCCCGCCCGCTGGGGAACCGCGGCCCGCGCCCCCCGCGCCGCTCACCTGCCCGCCCGCTGCTCCCGCTCGCTGCCGCTGCCGCTGCGCTGCCGCCGCTGCTGCCGCCGCCCCGCGGCAGCACCCGCTGCCGCCGCGCCCCTCAGCGCGCCCCGCGCAGCACCATGCCGGCGCCGGGCCCGCGGCCGCGGCCGGGGCGGGCGGAGCGCGGCGCTGCCGCAGTGCCGCGCCGTGCCCGTGCCGTGCCCGTGCCGTGCGCTCCCGCCGCTCCGCCGCTGCCGGCTCCGGCGGGGAAAGTAGGTCAGGGCGGCACTGAGCATGCTCGGGGCCGGACCGGGGGGCGGCCCCGGGGCCCGCGGGGGGCGCGGGGGGCGGCAGAGGCCTCGGCCGTGGGGTTGAGACGGGGCCAGTGCCCCGCGGCGGCCGCGGGCGAGGCGGCGGGGCCTGGAGCGAGCGGGCGATGGCGGGGCCGCTGTGGGGAAGGCGGGGGCTGCGAGCCCCTTGTGCCCGCGAGGGGCCGGCAGTCCGGAGCTGCCCTCGCCGGTCATCGCATCCCTTCTCAGAGGGATCCCTTCCAGGAGCAAGTGCTGCTGGAAAGGGGTAACACCCCAGCACGCGTAGATAACCTTGAGAACCAAGATGCTGCGCTTCAGAGAAATGGCACGCGTGCTTTCCCTCAAGGGTTTTATGCCTAGCGGGATTGCAGCACCCAACTCCGGTTTAAGCTCAGTCTGAGAGGTCCCAGCCTGTGGGGAAGCTGACGCTGACTATAGATATCTAAGTGCTCTGTCAGCAGAGGGTAAAGCTGTCTTTTAACTTGAGCAAAACGGCTTGAATTTGGTTGGTGCTATCTGTGCACGCTGTGCAGGTGCCAAAAGAGGGATTAGGATGCATGTGGACAGCTGCAGGCAGGAATCTGGCAGGGAGCTGCTGTTTGCCGATGCTGTCCTGTGCCACTCTCCCATGCTTCCTCCCTGACCTTGTGGCGTCAGAAGAGAAGGATGCAGAGTGACCTGCTGGCCACTCTGCAAGGCCAGTGGGTTAAACCATGGAGGTCTGTATTTCCAGATATTTGTAGTACTTTTATAGCCAGGCTTGGACCTTGGTCTTAATATCCTCTTCTGATTGCTTCCAGGGAGTAGTAACTGAAGCTCCTCTGCTCATGGAGGAGTAATCAGATAAGAGAGCATTTGCTGAAACTGCCAGAAAAACTTGGGTTAGGACTGCATTTCATTGCAGTGGGAGGTGTATGTGAAGTACACTGTGGTATACATCAAAGCTGATCTCTAGTCTGCCCAGGGGAAACTGAAGAGGAATAGCAACAAAGGATTCAGAATGAGAGAGGCAGACCCACTCCGGGGAGCTGGGCTTGATACATCAAGGGCCTGGGCTGCTGGTCCCACCACCTTGTGTGTAAGATGTGCGGGTGTTGAATATGGATGCATCCAGTGCTTGGGAGTGGTGCAGGCACTGGTGAGATCAGGCTGTTAACAGCCAGGGCTTCTTGTGTTCAGTGTCTCCAGAATGGAGAAAAATGAAAACAGTGGGGAAGATGCGTTTGGTGTTGTCAAACTTGGCGGCTGAGGGAGTCAGGAGTCAGGTCAAGGAGTGTTCTTACTAACTCTTCTGGCAAAGAATTTACTCAGTGGAAGGAGCTGTTTAAGTCATAGGTCCTTGTTGGCCACTGACTTGCGATTTGTGCTAACCTGACCACACTAATTATGCACTTGTTTTTCCTTCTTCTTATCTTGAAGTACTGGTTTTGAACACAATTGAGTAGAATTAATTTATCAGTTAATGATAGAGCATTTAGATAGTTGAGTCCCCAGTCTTATAAACTCCTTTAGGTCAGGTAACACTCTGCCACTGTCGAATGCCTGTCAGATCTGTATGTGATATGAGGCTGAATTTTTGTATTTAGAAAAGTCACACATCTTTCTTTCTGAAAGGGTCTATCCTTTCAGGCTCCTCAGGTTTCAGTGAACATAAGCCTGTGTTGCTGGAGCCAGCCACCACATTACTTGCTCCATGCCCTTTCCTGGGAGATCACTATCACCTGTCAAGTGAGCGTGTGGACTTGTGAGGCATTTTTCCATCCGACCTTCCAATAGTGCTTGCACCAGCTGCATGCAGAGGACTGCCCCACTGATTTCAGCAGGAACTACAAAAGGTCTTCTGGATGTGTACCCTAGCTCTGGTTAAGCTATAAAATGCTCCCTAATTTACCTGGGATTAAATCATTATGCAATATTATTATAGATACATGAAAGTGCATGAATGATAAAATTGGCAATGTTGTTTTGTTTTTTCTTTATAATACCTGTTGTAGATAAACTCTGACATTTTATACTTAGTGCGACAATGACCAGATTCTATTCCTATAAAACTATAACATTGTTTGATTAAAGGCAGCCTTTTACCTTAGATCAAACAGAACTTTGGTATTGCTAATAGTTTTATCTGAACAGTGTAATCAGGGAAGCCTTGTAATCATGCAGTTAAAAATCTAAGATAAGATTAAACTGCACGTTTTGTGTGGTTACAGTCCCTCCCTCCACTACCCGGAGCAGCGTACAGGAATGGCTGAGACGAGCTTGTGTGCCACACAATGTAAGGTAACAGCAGAGAAACCAAAGGAAAAAGGAAGTTTTTAAATAGTATTGAGCAAACCAGCTGTATTAATATGCCAGTCAACACAGATCCCTGAGGGGATATTCCATTTAGAAATTAATTTTAATAAAGTAAAAAGGAAATTTTGATTATGAGAAATTTCTTGTTTCAGTATGGTGATGTTACTCTTTTATTTCTTTTTAAAAATTTTTAGACCCAAGTGCAATTAGATCTTGCATGAATACTGATGAGAAAATAATAACTTTATTTATTACGATACATATCTTCAGCATGCTACTGTACGTCATTTAAATTATTTTCTGAAATATCAACAGTATTTTAGTTTTAGGTATATCTCTTACCCAAGATTGTTACTTTAGTCACTATAATCTGTAATCACATTATTCCCATCTGAAAGACTGAAATTCCAAGCTAAACGAACAGTGCTTTCTTTGTTGAGTAGCATCTCATTTTTTGGGAAAGATGTGGACAACTAAAAGGCTTGCAAGTGATCTTGGGATGGAGATGGAGAAATCACAGCTTGGGTGTTAGTTCAAAGCACTTGATTTATTAATTTATTTCAACCAGCATACATTCTTGCAGCAAGGACACCATTACTTTGGTACCTAGCTTTGTATTCGTGCTTTCAGAAATACCTTAGTCTGATGCGTCCCAGAGCACTGTGGCTTGTGTTCTTGTTCTTCCTCCCTACATTTTGAAACAA
This sequence comes from Cyanoderma ruficeps, assembly GCA_008694505.1. NCBI lineage: Eukaryota > Metazoa > Chordata > Aves > Passeriformes > Timaliidae > Cyanoderma > Cyanoderma ruficeps. Next base: position 10,322,672 of record VZDJ01007747.1, read on the forward strand.
CTCAAAATAAATTAAAAAATATTAGGCATGAAGCTCATGAACTTTTGGTGGTTTTTATTTGTACCTCATAATAACATGTAGTGCTAACTATTTCTCTTCTGGATTTCTGGATTTGTTATTTTCCTGTGGTGGTTTCTTTTTTTATCTTCTACAAGTGGACAGGAATCAACAATTACATTTTATTCCTCCTTATGCTTTGTTCTTTAGGACATGGGGTTACAAAAGGAACTTGTTTTACACCTTTACTGTGACTCCTTCCTTTGCTCCTCACAGATGAGGAAGAATTCTCAGCTTGTTTGAGGATGACATTTTCTGCAGTGATCCACTTTTGTCCCTTGTTTTGGGGGGAAATTCTTTCCTGAAATGTGTCATAGACAGTCTGTAAATGAAACAAACCCACTGATTATGTGATCACTATAACATTATCTCATGTAAATGCATATATGATTCTTCTGGAAATTAACAGCTTATTGTGGTTGAGTTCCCTTTTTGAGGTTCTCCTGGCTTTGCAGTATATTCTCTTGATGGAAAGGTCTCTCCCTGTCACACAGCTTGTGTGTGGACAATTTCTGTATGCACTTGTGGCTGTGTTGAAAGTGTTGTTGCTCAAGCTCTTCAGTGATGTGTGCTGCAGAAAGTCTAGCTGTGCTGATGTGCTAAGGGCAGATATGTCTGCATAAATTATTGGCAGATGAGGAAAGGGTGAAATCCACACCTCTTGTGATCTGAAGGGAAAATTCCATAATGATGTTACAGAAAACTGGATTCTAAGGATTTGGCACCACTGTTAAAAGGCTACCAAACTTTTTAGGACATGAAGAAATAAAAGAAGGTCTGGTAAGAACCTCTCTATCCCCATCCCTCCCCCCAGCACTAAACTTCCCATGTATAAGTTGGGGCTAACTGAGAATACTTCATACAGATAAAAGAATTTGGGTTCCTTTATTTTTCTGTGTTCTTTACCACTTCCCTGCCCCATCATTTCCTGTACATTTCCTTCTAGCCACTGAAAACTGGAGACAGTATTGCTTCAGAGAACACTGATGAGTTGAAGCTCAAGGCTGGAAATGAAGTCATTGGGCCAGACATAGAAGAATTTCAGTTCTCTGTCAAACATGAGAGAGCTTTTGTCTATAGACAGATATACTGGATGACAAATGGGGATTAGTGGGGATGCTGGATGAGCCAAAGGCATAAAAACCTGTTACCTTAATAATGTCAGATGCATCAGACTCTTTAAATCTTTTCTTTTCTTACCAAATAATCTTATTTAATTCAACTTTCTGTTGTATGAAACAAAGATCATTTCTCTAATCGCCTTTGCTGACCTCACTTGGCCCATGGCTTTCCAGCTGAATAAACAGAGATAGGGCAGTAAAAAACAAATCTGCACCACTAATTAGCTTTTGAAACATCAGTGTTTACCATTCACTGCATGAACCGACTATCAGGCATTACACCACCATGAAAACAATCTACAACTGCATGTCATGAGTGTAAAATAATACAGGGCACAGAGTATAGTGCTGAACTGCAACTGAATGAAAAGATACCGAGCATGTTGCATGACCTTCAGCAAGATTCAATGTTTATGTCAGTGAGAAAGATGAGCCAAATTATTCATGAGGCTGAAAGGGGGAGAAAGGACATGTGATCTTGGAACAGTTAGAGTTATGTTATTCTTGGGGGAAAAGATCAAGATAATTATGTTAATATTACCATTTATGTTACACTCTCACCAGAGTGAGAGTTTCAAGAATGTGGCAAGCTCTGTGTGTTTTATCCAACTGCAAAAATACAATAGGATTTTAGAGCATCAACAAATCTGTTTTGTTTTGTATTTTTTATAAAGCAAATGCTTTCAAAAACAAGGTGAATCAATAGGTGTGAATAATCAGTAAGGTGGCTCTAAGATGAAACTTTTAAACAATATAATATAATCAGGCTTTAATATGTGAAAGCAAAAAAAAAGACAACAAACTATTAAGGACTTTATAAAATAAAAACAAAACTCTAAACTGTTTCCAGTGATGTAGCTATGTTCTTTAGAGATGCTATACACTTAGCAGAGGAAGTTGAGTATATTATTACAGGAAATAATAGGAAATGTGTCTTTAAAGATACTGTTTATCATTAGAAATGAGAATTCTGCTTTTCAGCATGGTCTGCAGTTGAGTAGCACTGCTCAGAGACACAGGTGCAATAAATGCAGAATATGTCCTGACAGAGATGGTGTGCCAGGCTGGGCCTTTTTACTCTCAGAAATCAAGTGTCATCAGCCCCTCCATTTTCTTATTAGATATTCACAAAAGTAACTTCTTTTTATGAATAAATTGAGTATTTCAACTAATCTTATAATTCCACAGTAGAGTAGTGAAATTAAATACGTGAGTAATTTCAGTGAGTCAAACCAAAGCTGGCATACACTGAATGAGTAGTAAAAGTATTGGGTGTCTGATGTCTGAATATTTTCTGCTAAAGAAAACATATAAAAGGTAGAGTGGTATTTTTTCACTGCAACCATTTCATTTTGCCTGTAGTGTACAGAGATCTGACATTAGCAGTTGCCCACAAATGTTCTCAGACCAGTGTTGACACAAACAGTGATCACATTTATATCCATCTACTTCATGTAAATCATCTGTCCTCCAGAAGGATAAAACCATACAACCTTGGGACGCTTACAAGGGAAGTCACTCACTAGAGTCATTGTGTTTGAAATTCAGTGGGGCACATCTTACGGCCCTGCCTGGAAAAGTAAATTCAGATAATTGTAGTTTTAAGAAACTGAAACCTCATCTATTTGCAGCCAGTCATCCTGGGCTAAGTGTTTTGCTTCCTGACAAGTAAAAAAACATTTCTGAGATGCTTAGGGTGCATGAGGCTTTTCTCCTGGCTGTTTCTGAGGGGAGTCCCAACCTGTGAAGCTGTTCTCTACCCTGCTAGGTCATGATTTCTCAAATTGGCAAAAGCAGTACTGAATTCCCTTAATGGGGTGCTCATTTTTGCACAGTCCCTGGAAAAGGCAAACACTACATTGTCTGGCTGAATTGTTTTTGGTCTTGAAAACCACTTTTGCTGGTCATTTTCAGTAATATTTTCAAGGATTTCTTGCTTTTCTCCTGACTATTCTACAGCTGGTAACTTCAGTGGATTCTCACTTTAAATACTGTGGTTTGTGTCATGTCAGCTGTGTGGTATAAACAGTTATCTCAATGAAGCTCATTTTTGACAAAGTTCATTTTTAATACTATGTTGAGCTTTAATCTTTCACTACTTTAAAATATATCTTCTACATTTCCAGCATCACACTCTGTCAGTTAATCCAACATGTATTTATGTCTTTTCAGCTATTTGTTCATTCTGCTAATTAAATTTACTTAACCAGTACTTGAACCTTTATCCAGAAGCACTTTCAACTTCAGACTTTCAGCGTTGTCACAACGTAACCCTGCCATCTACTGGAAAGTATTTAGTAATGTTTTTTGATGATAAAATCGAGGGGATGTCTACAAGTTTTGTGTACAGAAAAGACTACCTCTACTCTGAAACACACAGGCTGATTCCCTATTGTTCAGTGGAAACATGCACCTGAAATGCACAGATTTACACAGAAAGGGATCAAATATATAGTAAACAAGTGCTTTTCACTCTCAGTCAACATTTCTGCCATCAGAAGTTATCAAATCTCTCATCCTCCCATCCTCACTTTTTGGAAGGTGTCCCAGGACTAGGAAAGTTGGCTGAGTAGTCCCCTGGCCTCACGGTTCTCTGCATGATTGGAAAGCTTGGGAGTCAGCAGTCAGGGGGTCCACAGCTTTGATAGCTCAGAGATTTCATGTGTGTGAGTCTGATTTCTAGTTGAGCATGCAGTTGAACCCTCGAGATCACCAGGTTTTCATTTGGAGGGGCAAAAGAAGCAAGCATTTGAAGAGATCAAGTGTAGTAGACCAGCTGTGCTAGAGGAGATGTGTATCTGTTGCCAATCTCTGCTTGCAGGTGATGCTGTGGAATAGGTTCTGGGGCTACTTGGTCCTATTTTGTCTTCTGTAAGTTACTGGTATCTGCTGGTGTCTGGAAATACTGGGTTTAGTAAAAGACAAAGGCTCCTCTTGGTTTGCAGAACTCCTGTTTCTCTTGCCTTGTGCATTTGTGTAGCTGAGAGTTGCAAAGAACTTCTTGTAATGTGGTGAGATATACACTGTTGTTCTGGGAATCTCTTGCCTCAAAGGCATCAGAGCTGATATCTCTAAGGATCTCAAATTATCACTCCATATCATGCTCTTCCTTTACCCTTCCTATACCCTCATTGTGGATAGTTTTGCTTTAGTTGTTCTACAAAACATCATCTGCTCTGAAAGACAGGGTGAGAAAACCCAATGCGAAACAGTAAAGCAAAATTTGCTTCATAAAAGAGTTGAAGGAATTCAATAAGTCATCTTGCATTGGTTTGCGTGACCTGGAAGCTATGTCCCTGTTTAGTGAACTGCTGTGTACTGATTCACAGCCAAAGCTGTCCATACAGGGGTCTGTACCCCTTAACACAATACAGACAATTTCACCAGCTCAGCTACAGCTGTATGTGTTGTAAAACACGTGTTAACACATGTTAACAACACATGTTCAGTCCCAGCAAATAAACCCAACAGCTACTTCAGCTGTGCTGAGCCGGACGCACTTCTTAGTCAGGCTCATTCCCAGACATAGGGGGTTGTGTCACTGGATGTGGCTCCCTGCAGAAGGAACTAGGTTAGGTGTGCCAGCAATGCAGCTAAGCCTAGTGACAAGTAGTGTAGCAACTGTGACAGCTCTCCATTAGCAAGCAGGAGTTTCTCCAGAATGGCTTTTCAGTGGAAACAGCTTTGCAAATGAAGTATATTAAGTATCTGATTCAGTTCTCATTTTAAGAATAGATTGAAAAGCAAGATACAACAGGTGAATAATTTTAAAGATTATCGCATAATAGCAATAGCAGAGATTTTTGCAATCAAAGTCTCATTAATGCTTTCTTTCCTCTATGTACTAGTTTTCAAAAGAAATTATATGTCTTGGTAGAATACCTTTCTATTATGGAGGAAATTATGTAACTTTCTCTATGATAGGAGAAAAGACCAAAATTGTTACCTACTTTCTGTTAAAATTGTCATTTTACAGCTCACCTCCCCACAGAAAGACCTTGAATAGGGTTCATATTACTTCCAGATATCAAGACAAAAAAAGTAATTGGTACCAGCACATTGTCTGGATGTTAATAATATTTCAGTTTTACCTTGTTGAAAAAATAATTTATTCCCACCATATATTAGGAGAGAGGAGATTTGGCGCATTCATAGCCTCACTGTGATTATGTGTAATACTTGCATTTAAGCTCAAAACCATTTTAGGTTATTTAGTTTTATGGAGGATTGTCTCCTACACTATAATAGATGGCAAGGTTTTTGAGCCCCAGACACAGGATATCACTTACCTAGACTGAAATAAGATGAGCTGCAGAAAGTTCTGCACCACAGATGGACCAGTGGAGTCAGACTATAGTCTTAGCAGAAGAATCTGCACTAGGCATAAACAGGGGTACTTTTAGAGGGAGAGGGCACAGGAACTGCTTGAGCTGTTCATGATCAGAAGACAAGAAAGAAGGATATTTTGGGTGACTGCCAAGGAAATAAGTTCTAATTTTCTGCTCCAGCACTGAACTAGAGCTGCTTGTCCTTAGGCTGAGAGATGGATGGGACAGAGTGGGATAAGTTACCGTGATATTGCTCTACCCTCCTGTGAACACCATGTCTCTTTCTCACAGTCAACCAAATGCTGTGTGTTGGATTATTTTTTTTCTCCAGCTACAATATATCTCTGCATTTTAAATTGAAGTGTTTCTTGAACTAAAGGACAAAATTCAGTCATGGCTGAATCCTAAAGGAAACCAAAAATATTCTGGTTTAGCTTCTCCTGTCACATCATCATAGTGTATGTGGCAGTAGTAGGAAAAGTCTCTTCCACCTACCCTGCATTTCATATCCTGAAAGAGCAGCTACTGTCTACCCTATTCAGAACATGTTATTTTTTTGCATACACACCTCCTTTTTTCCTCTGGTGGGTTTTAAGAGCTCATTAAACGTACCTCTTCCTTTTCACAGAACTCAGATATTTATTCATTGTAAAACTTCCCTTTTGTCTACAACACAGATTGATTTTACTGCCTACTTTCATTGTTCCCAAGCCTGCATTAATGAGATACTAGGAGAAATCTTAACAGATAGATTGCCTAGAAGTTACAAAATGGTATAATGTACTAGAATAAATAAACTTGCAAGAAATTTTAAGACTCATAGACTGCCAAAATATTAATTTTTGCAGAGTTAAATAGGATTATTCTTGTTTGCAGAAAGTTGTCTATGGACTTTTCAGAATAGATAGACTGACTAAGCATATTTGAAAAACAGGAATAACAAAGCAGAGTAACCATCTGCCCAGCCTCCCACCCAGTAACCCTTCCTGCTCCAAAGCAGGAATGGCTGCTGTGAATACATTGAGCATGGTCTGGGAACGGTGACCACAGTAACTTTAAATGGCAGAACAACAGAACAAATAGGGTATATTTGGTATTTCTTATATGTTCTGTAGAATTTTATTCTGTCTCTTCCTTTCACTGATGCCAAATACCCATCACCTTCAGCACTTGTGCTGAGTAGCAATGAGTTGTCCCTCCACTCTGAACAGGGGGATGATGTGAGTTCTTGCTTACTAGAGAGATGCTTTGGAGGGGACAAATGCCATGGCAGGGGCAGCTCACCCTGAGATGCTCTTTCCCCCATTCCTCATGCACTTAGAAGCCAGGAGTCATCTTAGGTAAACCCATCTGGCATGAGGCATGTCCAGCTACCTCACAGGTCCAGTCAGGCAAATATATTCAAGATATCCACATCAAGTATTCGGTGGGAGATGGAACTGTGCATTTCAAGGACATAGGTAATTCAAGACAACTGAAACAGCGACAGGAGCACGTGGCTTTCTCTTCACTGCACTTGATATGTGGGTAATTGGTTTTTCTTTGCATGATATATATATCATGTACTGATGACAAATAGTTGTTCAAAATATTTGCAGCTCTGGAAAGATAAAGTGCTTCCACTGTGGGTGTTTATTGTCTGATGAAAAACACCTCACTTTGTTTGAGGAGTTTATTTCTAGAGTCCAGAGAACAGCTTAATCACTTTAGAAGACTAATTTATGAAACTGCTGTAAAATATCATAGTATGTAGAGTAACTTAACATATGTACAACATGGCTTATAAAATAAAACAGATTTTAAGGATAAAAAGTGAGATAATTATTTGATAGAATACCTATTATTAATAAATATAGAAAGGAAATTAAGATGTATAAGAAATCAACAGTGTTCTTATTTTATTTGGAAAATATAAATTGGTGGTAAAGTGAATTAGATGTAAAATTGATTGATTTTAAAGTCCACTGAGTCTTTTAAAATATAAAAATGAAATGGTTATCACTCAAATGCCATTCATTCTCATAAAGCAAACTCAGTTTATCTGAATGGGTTTCCTATTATTTGTTTGATTTGTAAATAGTTTATGAAGACATTTTCAAAACTATATTTTGTTTTGAGGCACCTCCTGTGCTGTGAAAGAGATTTAACTTTGTCAACAATTCCTTATGGAATGTAAGGCTAATGCATCAGACTTGCTTAGGTCTTGTGTGGAGTTAGGTAGGGGTGCTGCTGGATGGCTTCAGGCTGCTTTCAAATTTTACATGGAAAATAGAGAATTCACCATTTTGGGTCTACTCCTATATTTCAGGATCTCAGAATTATATAAAAAGGATATGAAGCCATTGGCTTTATGCAGGCGTGTTCTTATGGTGTGGCAAACCTTACAGCTGACAAGGAAGTGACGCTGCTGAGCAGACAACAGATCTTCTAGGGCCATTTGTTGATGAGAATAAACAAACTTATTAAAAAGGAAAAAAAAAATCATTGTGCACTTTGGTCACACAGAGAGCCAATAATAATCTTAAATTACATGTCCAAGAGGCTGGATTTTCTCAATTCCTGGGCTCTCAAGAGGGCATGGTGTATCTGTCACCAAATTGCTTAAAGTGTTTGCTCTAAGATACAGCTTACGCACCTCCAACAGGGGTGTTTGCATACTCATAATTAGGTGACAGGGATACTTTCAGGAGATCTTTGCTGGATGTTCTGTTGTTTGCATGTACTGTGCAAAGTAGTATTATTCAGAGTTATTGTGCAATTCTTGATAGTTACTGAAGGTAATTTTTTTTTTGGTGTCTGAGTAAAATTAGACACATAATTTCCATGCATCAATAAATGCAGGTTTCAAAAAGTGCCAGTTTTCAAGAGAACTTTGTTTTTATCATTTCATACAATTTCTCCTTCAGTTTCTCATAGTGTCCTAAAATTCTGCTGTTGAAAATATAGGAAAAGAACAGATAAAACAAGTGTCCTAAAAGAGAAGCTGGAGTTGACTTAATCCGAATACCAGCAATGGACACACTGACTGCTAATATCAATCTGGAATACTGTGCTGGTAAGGAACCTCAGGGAGTAGAGTCATTATACATTTTAAAACCCCTGGAAAACATTCTATCCTGCTCCCCTCCATGCTGTTCCATTTGACTTTGAGCCTTCATTCTCTCAAGTCACAATTGACTTGACTCACTGGTTTAGGATGGCACACAGACTGGTGTCTTAGGCTTCACAATTAATACTTTAATGTAGCAACTTGTCAGTGTGGGAAATAACTCTGCTCTGAAATGAACCAAATGGGAATGGGGGAAAAATGGGCAGCACTTCTCCTTGCCTGGGACAGTCTCCAATGTCTGCAATCAGGAAACACAACAGTGTCTTGAAAGCTGTCTGATATACACAAATCATATATGAGTGAGAGATAGTTCAGCTCTGGAGAAAAGTGTATGGAAAAGCTGAACTGTATCAGGAAAACTGCACTGATTTGTCATGTTGCATTTGCTCCCTTCTCTTGGGCAGATGCATGATTTTGCTCTGCACCTTCTGAGCAATGGAGCTTGGCACTTCAGACATGCAGTGCTCATTCTGTCTTGCTCTTCTCACCTGCACTGTATGCTTTACACCAAAACAGCTCAGAGAACTTTGTAATTATAATCTGTATAGGTCAAAGTCTCCAGGCATTAACAATTATGAATTTGCCAGTATGATAAAAATGAATATTTACAGATAGTGAAAATAATGGCACATTAGTGAAGGCTTAAAGATGTGTGGCTTTTTGTGTGGGTCCATTAAGTAGAGAGAAATCCAACCATATGCTGTGATCTTTTTGGTACTCAGGCTGGTGTTGGTCAGTGTAGACAAATCTCTTGTCTGCGTGAGCTGACTGACTGTATGAATGTCTGTGGTCCATTGCTATCACAGCTGGAACTGCCAAGATCTCCAGTGCCTTCATTGGCTATTACTGACCACTTTGCTTCTCACACCCTAACATTCCATGGACTTTTTGACAACAGGCTGGAGGCCAGTAAGTATTTTCAGAGTGTTTCTTTGACAGCGGAAAGGAGGGTATGTATGCATTCATGAGGTCTGTAACAGCTGCCTGAACAGTCTTGAGAATGATTCCTGGTCAGTAATGGAAAAAAAAAGTTTGGTGTTGCTTTGGTTGTTGCACGGATGTCTCTTCACTCTAGTGAAGGAGGATATGCTGCAGACCTAGAAAATTCCTCTGAAGTCTTTTCTGTTAATTGAAAAGTGGTCCACAGTGACTGTAGGACTGGGAATGTGTTGTGTTCTGGAAAAATAATAGTCAGTGGCTTGATAACAAGTATAATTGATGTTAGAACAAAAATTAAAGATGGAAAGAAAACTAAGACTGTCACTAGAATATTTCCTAGCCTTTAGAACATCTGGGTTTCTCTCCACTCTGGGGGGATTTTCTTAGTTTCCTTTTTTTTTTTTTCCCCATAATGGTTGTAAATTGCATAATGTGCACAATTATTAATAAAGAAAAAGCAAGAAGTAAATTCATTTTGGGGATTACAAAAAGCAACAAGATCATACCACTTGAAACTCTATGGTTTGGGTAAATACATTTCTCATACTTATGTCTTAGGTACAGGCCAGGTTTCAGTGGAGCTGAAAGAATCTGGTGGAAATACTCTGTTGGGGACAGCATTTTTGAATATAAGAGTGTGGTTACTCAGATCTTACTGGTTCATGGTGTCCTGTTAATATATTCGTGCTTCTTCTAGAGATTCACATATTTTAGTGTAGAAACTGTAAAACTGCTAAAAGTCCACACCCTAGTCTTGCTAATCTTGAAGTTGAAAGAGATTGATACAGAGGTTCACCCGTGCTGGCATTTAAAAATTCTGGGGAGACAAGCATTTACCTTTATGGATGTTTTCCATGTGCATCACATTCAATGGAATTTTATTATATTATATTCCCAAGGGAAATGGCGTGCAAATAATGGATCAAATCCAAAACATCATAGTAACCATGTGATTTCCCCTTCACAGCCCTTGAAATTTTATTGTCTTCTGAAAGAAAATATCACTTGACTCATAGCATATTCAGAACATCAAAAATGTACAAGACAGGTAAAACTACTTGAAGAGTAAGATTTTTCCCCTAGTGGAGAGTTTTTACTCACCCCTGTCTCTGTGGCTTCTTCCATGATCAGCTGTTATGTTTTGAACATTTCCTTAATTGTAATCCTTTAAACCATTCCAATGGAAGGACAGTTTTTCTCTGCCAAGCCTGGCAAAGGAAAAGATTAAAAAAAATCAATATTTTATTGATCCTGTGGGTCTCTAACACTGTCATACTGAAAGTAGCTTCAAGATTGGCAAGATCTCATCTGCAATACTATGGGTATATTACTACACAATTTTTTTTACACTAATGCTTTATGAGATGACCAAGCAATTCTCTTTTTCTGGACTGTGGGCTAGGTTTCCTTTTGTCAGTCAATGATATTCCAAAGCAGTGATGTACACAGTTCAGCATGACTTAATCAGTGTTTGCTTTAATGTAAATGTTTTAAAATAACTGGAAAAGCATATTTATCCTCCGTTACTACCAGATGTATACAGCCAGAAAACGCCGAGAAATGCAGTGATGCTGTCTTCATTTGATNTGTGTGTGTGTGCAAGGGAGCATGTGTAGACCCTCTGGACGCATTCTCAGAGTCCAGCAGCTTGGGACATTGGCTCTTTTCATCATGCATGGCGTGATCTGTGCAGGCTGCTAAGTCATTATATTTGCAGTAAATCATGGTACTCCTTTGCCTTGTATTTCACTGTGAAAGCTGTAACCCTCTTGAAACCCCCATCATCCCCAACATCCAGACAGCCTAATTGCAGCTGGCACTTTTCAGTGGGGACCTGCTAACTTCATTTGCTATTGTTGGCTTTTACAGAAGTGGTGGACTGTAGGCTCATTGACAGATAAATCTTTTCATTATCAGCATATGCAGCTGTTTGAATACTTACTATTCCCTCATTCTTGTCCATTTTCTGCTTATTTTCAAAGAAGCTAAAGTGTTCTGTGGAAAGCCCAGCTTCTTGGTCAATTTTGCATGGCAATTATTGTTTAAATAAAACAGCATCACAAAAAAGCTTCCTGGGAACATAGATGTCTTGTATAATTACCTCTGAATAAAATTATGCTGCGAACATAAATCTGAACTGCAGAGCTGTTTGATGTAGTCAGAAATCTTTCTAAATTGCTATACTCTTTATTGCAGTTCTTATAAAGACAAGTCCAGCAGTTTTAGCAACAAATACCTTGCATAACTTTTTTACTCCACAGTTAGTGACCATCTTTACAGCTTATCAGGTGAAAAAATATTTCCCTAAAGGAAATAAACGCACTGTAGTCTTTACTACTTATATGCAAGCTCATAGTCTGCAAATAAGCAGACTAATGCCTTAGCTGTGCACTTGAGACACTACTTACACAGAACAACTCTGAGTCAAGCAGCTGTTGTCCCCAAGGCAGCAGGACAGGCACAAAACTTCTTCACAGCGTGAGCTGCTAGGGTTTTGAGTTACTGATGATTTTCCCTGCCAAAATCCATAATCTGGATTTGAAAAGGAAATAAAGGTCTAATTAGCTCATGTTTTATGCTTTATCTGAAAGCCATGACTTACCTACAGAGAGATGAATGTAGCAGAGCACAGTCACTTCCCATCACCTGAGTGACTCCGAACTTTAGTCCCTTCAGTAGCTGTTCTCTCTTGTGAGGCTCCTGCTGTTTGCAGTGTTTTACTTCTTCACTAAGCTAAGAGACAGCAGGACAAGCAGAGCCGAGGGTGATTTGCCTTCAGATCCTCGTGATGTTCCTGCTGCTGATGCATTGCCAGCTTTGTGAGCACTGCAGACTGATTTTACATGCCTGGGTTTACATGCCTGCCTCCTGCCTGCAGACTTCTCTGAGATCTTCTGGTAAAACTGCAGGTATCACTTACAATCTGTGACAACCTGGGTGACCGAGGCACTCTGCTCTTTGCTCTGACCAGCTCATGTTTTCCTGTGAGGGGTTTACTGAAGATGCATGGCAGGATGTCTCTTTCAGGATGGGCTCCCAGCTGAAATCTCCCTAACTGCCATGTTCAGAAAGGTGTGAAAATTGTCCTGGAGTTCATCTGCATGTAGTTCGTAGTGTCTGCCTCTTCTGTAGTGTCCTTCTGTTCTTCTGGAGTGACCTTGTGCTCCAGGTGAAGAGGGGCTTCTCTGTCAGGCTGATTTCTGGAAGCCTGGTGAGGTGTTGCTGTGAGTGTGACCTATAAGTTTAAATCCAGAGATGATCATGCTGATTTAAACCTTTTCAGTTTGGCTCCACGTGTGTCTAAGTGTTCATATGCAAACTCTCATTTCCGAAGACAGGCAGAGGCTGCCTTACTTCTTTCCCTCATTGGATTATGTGGCTCACTGCTGCTGCTAACAGATTACATTATCAGCTATTATCAATTGCTCTTAGATATAATTTAGTCTTGTTAGAAGTAGGAAGAAAATAAAACAAAATAGGTCAATTTATCATCAGCTCGTAATAGTCTTGCCACATAAAACCTTTCTGATTATTACTTTTTAAGTTAGTCAATAATGCCTTCTGAGGCTATAATGTAAATGGAAATGTGGCATCCAGAGTAATATGAGACAGTACATGTGCACAGCAGACATTGTTTCATCTAAATTGTTGCTGTATCCCTACTGCAAGAAAAATAAGTTAATTTTCATAGAAATTCAAATCAAATCCGATTCTTGTCAAGCGCTGAGCATGTTAACATGTTTGAAGTTCTCTTGGCACTGCTTCTGCCTTAATAAAAGGTGTTTTTCAGCAAGATAGGCAGATATGAAAGACTAGTGCTCATGGCTGTATATTTGCTTACAAATTAAGGTTATGTAGCCCTCTTGAAGTTAACAGTTATGCATGGAATTGAGGTTGTTTGTGTAAATTTATAAAGTCATAGCAATTAACAGGGCCTATTAAACTAAGATGAGAATTGGTGTGAGCCAGTGTCATTGGGAAATAAGCTCTGAGATGGATCACTGGGTAACATGGTGGGTAAAGTAGGGTTAGGCCTCTAGAAATAAAAGAAAAAAGGAAAAGCTTGAGTTCACCACAGATTACTGGGAAAGCTTTTCAGAGTTCAGGCAGAAAGCTGATCCTAAAGCAGTTTTTAGGTTATGAACAACTTTGGCTGGGATGAAGGTGAAAAGCTACACTGAGTAAAAATGATTTATGCAAACCTACAAAGTAATCCAAACTTCACCATAAACCTAATTTCTATCTGGTCTGGAAGAAAAATGGGGCAAAACTCTCTTTGGGAAAAAGTAATGGGGTGCAAAGGCTGTAGTTCCAGCTGGGGCTTGAATTCACAGAGCTCCAGGGCGAAGGAGAGTGTCTGCAAAGGAGACAGACATGCTCTTCCGTCAGGTCAGTGGCAGGCTAGGATATCCCACTGTGAAAGAGTGGGGGTTGGATTGGGATATATGTTCAGTCAATGCTAAGGCCATGACTTGTTTCAGATTGACTTAAGAAATTATTCCACATTTGGTTGCTGAGCCACCTTTTGCTCTGGGGCTTAACTGCAAGACTGGGGAAGAGATCAGTCAGTGTTGGCATACAGGCTGGGGTTTGCCATTGCCAGTGCCAGTAAATGCTGCTGACAGGCTGGTTATGCAGACCTGGCTGGACTGTGTTGGGTGTCAGTGCCAGTTTGTGTTCCTGTGATGTTCATACATGTGGATCTGGATGGTCTCACTAACTTAAGGGAAAAGCTAGGCTTGTATTTGAGAGTGATTTTGCTTAAGTAAGTGCAGAAAAACTCAGATGACAGCCTCTTTTAACTTGTGTGGACTGTCTGTCCACAGATATATAAATAAAAGCTAGAAATGATGGGTATTTTTCAGAAGGCTGAAAAACTTCAGGTAAAATGCTCTTCAAATATAATTTTCTTCTTTGAATGTGCTTGGATCTTGGCAAATATAGCAGCAGCACAGATGATACCAATGTGTACTGAGCACACTGACCTTTCAGCAAATTCCCTGTGTGTCAAGCATTGTATCTTTCTAGGCCCTGGGGAATTGCAGGATGCTGGAAGCAAACCCAAGTAAAACTATAAAAAAATCAATGCTCTTGATTTCAAAGAACAGCAAAATACATGAGTCAATCACAGAGACATAATCCCTTACTACCCTCCTTGTCATGCCCAGCCATGATTTTCATTGGAAATCAATTTTAAGTGCTATCCTAGAAGGGTCTTCTTCTGACTACGTTTTTCACAAGTCCTTTGATTTTTATTTTTTTTATGAAAGCTTAAAAAAAAACCCAAAGAAGGTGGCTGACTAATGGTAGCTGATGAGTGAATTGAATGCCTGGCTTTGAGAGGAAGTAAAAAAGTCTAGCTAACTATTACCTGGTAGCTGAAGAAATTGCCCAGCCTGTTTGCATCTGGTGATGGAGCTGCACACCTCTGGGTAATAGCTGTTTCTCATTGTGTTATCTAAATTAAATAAGTAAAATAAATGGCAATGTAAAATTCTGTTGTACATTACATGAGTTCTATAAATGTAACTCATGGTAGACTTGGGTCTGTAAAGCACCACTCTTATTACATGACAAAGGAAAGTCTCATGGCTGAATCAGCAAAGGAAGTCAGAAGGTCTAGGTTTTCATCTTCATTGTAGGCTTCCTCAGGAACTTTGGACAACTCAGGAACTTTGGGCAAAGTGTAAATATTTCTATGCTGTAGTTTGTACAACATCGAGACACAAATATTATGTCTCGATGTTATCCAAACTACAGCATAGAAATATTTACACTTTGACATAAATATACATTTTTTTTGAAGAGGATCTTAGAATAAAATGTTTTTTCTGGGTCACTAATGTGTTGCATCCATCTGGGCTTGTGGGCTGTGGCATGGGATAGTTCACTTTCTTACCTGAAAACAGATACTTTTGCCTACTTTTGCTCTGATATTGTGCTTAGACATGAAGAAAAAGCATCAAAACAAATATGTATAAACTGCAGCAGTTTATATCAGGCTGTGGTTTTGCTTCATTAGTATCTCTTAGCTAGATTTCATCATGATTTTGGGAAGTCGATGAGTCATTGCACTTGTGATGAGTGGATCTTTGTGGCTTAAATTATTGTCTCCTATTTCATCATATGCAATTGCACATAATGTGAAGTAGCTCTGCCTTAATTTGCTTTATCATTAATCATTACAAGTAAAAATTAAGCAAGAATTTAAGAAGGAGTTTTCATGCACATGGAGTGTAAGACTGAGAGGGGATGTCGGTTTAATGTTTGCTTTTGCTAAATAATATAAAGCCAGCTTGCCAAGGACAAGCCCTAGAGAAATCACAAATCTAAGATTTGCTTTTTCAAAGTGCAATCAGTAAGAGGACGTTCTGTGGTCCCTCACAGGTGAATTGAGAAAGAACAGTGCTTGGTTCCCCAAGGACTTGTAAAGGAGAAGGATTATCGAAATCAGCTACTGTACTTTGAAGCCTCACAAAGAGCACACTGCTCAGGAGCACTGTCTCATGGAGAGAAGGAAGATGTTCTCTGACCTGTGTAATGAAGCACTCCTTCTCCACTAGTCTCAACTGTGTAATTAGAGGCTTGCTTTATACAGCACACAAGATTCCAGATTCTAAACATTTTTTCAGTAAGACTATTGAAGACTTGAGGCTCTTTGCTTATTTGAATAGTACAGAAATCTTGAGCGTATTCTAGAAGTTGATAGTATGAGAAAAGATTTTTAAGTTGTCCTTGTCCAGCAGAGATGATGTTGGAAAAAGAATTAAACACAACTTCAGAGAAAAGAGAGCATCTTAGGCTTTTAATATTCCTTTAAAAAATTGCCCAGATGGCACAACAATAGCCTGGATAGCTTTTCTGGGATGGTGTTAGGAGACAGCATATTTGACCTTGTATCTTTGTGAGTTGAAGCATTGAAGAACTTCACTATGCTGAGCTAATTTTTGTGGGAACAGAACTCCAGAGAAACTGAGTTTTAAGGTGAGGAGCTTGTCAGAGGCTGGAACACCTGTCCTGTGAAGAAATGCTCATTGTTGATGTTGTTCAGCATGGAGAAGAGAAGCCTGCAGGGAGACCTTTAAGCAGCCTTCCAGTGCCTGAAGGGGGCCTGCAAGAGAGCTGGAGAGAGACATTTTACAAGGGCCTGGAGTGATAGGACATGGGGGAATGGCTTCAAACTGAAAGAGAGTAGGCTTAGAAATAAAATTAGGAAAAAATTCTTTACTGTGAGGGTGGTGAGGCACTGGGGACAGGTTGCCCAGAGAAGTTGAGGCTCCCTTATCCCTGGAAGTGTACAAAGCCAGGTGGGATGAGGTTCTGAACAACTTGGTCTAGTGGAAGTTGTCCCTGCCAAGGCAGGGGGCGGGGAACTGGATGATTTTGAAGGTCCCTTCCAACCGAATATCATTCGATGGTTCTATGGTATAATTGAATACATTTCATTCTTGCTTTAGTGTAAGTGGGTTTTTTAAGCTCAGATTTGACCAGTGGGGAATGATAGCTTGGGTCATTCACCTCTAACTACTGAAGTATATTTAAAGCAGAGGATTCTTTCAATATGTTTTACTATGTGCATGTTTTAACTGGGGCAGATGAGAATACATCACTTGTTTTGAAAGAAAAATTGTACGTGACAGGAATACTGAAAATCAGAAGCAAGTACTTACCTATTCCTACTGAAGAATACAATTTGGGTCACCCTCTGTCATAAGGAAATCAAAGTCATGCAAGCAAAAAGGAAAATGTATTTATAAAGTAGCTATAATCTACATTTTCTTTCGGTGGTTTCATTCCACCAAAGCATACTGACAGTGTGTGACCTGTGACCGTACAACAAGAACAAGTGGAATTAAATTGTATTACTCCTGGAGCTGTTTTATTCCTTTCACCATACAGGCACTAGGGAAACTAAGGAATGGTTATGAGCCAGGTGAACTGGAGGGTTTTCTAATAACTTCACATGCAGAATGTGTATTTTTCTCTCTAAGTTATATTCTGATTATATTCCCCTGTAGGAAGGACTGAAAATAAACTGAAGCCCGGTCAAAGTTACATTACAAAGTTGTCTTTGACAAAAGGTGCCTTTCATTTACACAGATTTATCACTGCAAGTTTTCTGTGACTCAGCAAACTGCAGGGTTTGGCTGTCAGAATTAAATAGTCTCTTGTGGCACAACGCCAGAGTTCAGTATGCTTTCACTTAGTGTTATCAGAAACTGAAAGTCAATAAAATTTTATAGAAGCAAAATTTCCAGCGTGTCCATGACCTTGCTGGAGAAAGTTGTGTATTCAGCAGTGGCAGCTACTGTCTCTCAGTGTTCAGAGGTTGTCTTCACTGAGGTTTGTGTCTAGAGTTTTGTACAGGAGGAAGAATTTTCATGACATTTTAAATTCTAGTCTTATGATGGTAGTACAATTTAAACTAGATTATGCATTATAGACCCACCATGTACTGAATTGGTTCTCTCCATCTTGCTTTATCAAGAGCTGCAAGGCAATAGCTCTGCATAAGAACTTCAAAAAAGGATAATTTCAATTTCTGCAGCACTCTCACAGGGTGCAGAGATCTGACTTTTTTTTCCGAACATCCTGTGTATTTCTTTCTAGCTGGAATAAGTTTCATTATGTTATTATGAGCCCAGCCCTTAAGTTCATGAAGGCATTTGCTAAATTTTCTGAAAACATTCTGGAGAATTAGACCTGGAACTTTAATTTGTATTAATTGGTTTCACAGCCCAGAGAGTGCATGTCTTTTCACTTCAACAGTCTAATGAAATAGATCCCATATGGCCACACTTCAGGCTTCATGACATTGGCTATGTCTCACAGATGGGGTTTCTAAAGCTTCCCATTGCATGGATGCTCTGTGCTCTCACTGGTCTGTTCTTTTTCTTTCTCAGTAGGATAATTTCTCTCTTGTTAACAGGACGACTGCTCCTTTGTTTTCAATAAACCTGATACATCGTTCACAAATCAATTGGCAAAAAACATGCAATCTGTTTCTGCTGTAGAAATACTGCAGTGGATGCTAGCGTTCTGCTCAGTGTTTTGGAACCTTTCCCATAAAGCATTTAATTATGTTTTCTCTTTCCATGATTACCTTCACTCTTATCTCGATCATTTTTCCAGGCTGCTTCACCTGTCTGCATAAACTAGATAGCAAAGTGGCGTAATCCTTGGGCTGCAAACAGAGATATGTGCTGATAAAGGACCACTTCTTCTGTAAATATTGAACCTGAGTCCTGAAATGCATGCTGGTTAAAACCTCATGCTGTTAGATATTAACAGATGATACTTACCAGACCTTAGCATTGAAAATCAGACAAAGGCAAGAATAAAAAAAAAAAAAAAGGTGGTAGCTGCTTGCAAATTCACTTGAAAAGCCCCTGGGATAAGGTGGTCCTTCAAGTAGGTCAGCACATAACTTCAGTGAATAATAAAGGCAATAAGTATATGTGTGTAAAACCACCTTCCTGAAGTTATAGCTGTTTCAGCAATTGACTCATTACTACCTCAAACCAAAGCCAACCAGACCTGGTTTGATACTATCTGGTGGAGAAAATAAAATCTTATTTTGCTGATAAGACTGAGTGAAGAAATAGGGCCCTAGAACACAATATAAATCCAAACTCCTTCTCCTTAAAAACATTATCAGATGCATGTGTTCACCCAGGGCAGTTCATATTCAGCAGCACTATGCCATGTTTATTGTTACTTTGACTTTTATGTACCTGTGCTGGTTTTGGCAATGGAAAATCAAAATTTTATGTGACAAAAGAAACACATCACCTACCTACATGCTTCAGGAAACCTCTTTTCATGTATGAAAAGGTTGGAATGATGGTACCCAAGCAAGAAACATCATTATAACTGCTTAATAATTTGAATGCTGCATTCTCAGTTAGTGATCTTGTCTACAGTTTGAGAGGCAGGCCAGCAGTTCCACAGGCTAAGCTCTACCTAAATATCAACACCTGGAGACTTGCTAAAATATTTTATCTTTCCACTTCTTCAGTGGAGTGGTGAATGGCACTCTAGTTTGAGACCACTCATTGCTTTCTAGCCCATTTTTTCTTTTCATATGAACACACCAAGGTTCTACTTATTCATGCTCTTCTAACACAGCCATGGACCATATTCTTAATGTTGGTAAGACTTAACATAAAAAGATTTTCTCCTTTAAAATTTTCCTTTGCTAGAAAGATATTGTTTCCGCATTTTCTGCTTTTGACAGCACTGTAACCCTGCTGCTGTTTAATCTTATGCAAAAAAGTGGAGTATGTGTAAAGGAAGGGCACATTGGTACTCATCTGTGTGAAAAGGCCAAGATATTCTCTGAGATCTGCATTCATAGAACTGTGCTGATAACCAGAATGTTGAGATAAGCTAAAAGGCCCAATTTTATTTTTAATAAATCTCAGCTTAGTAGAAAAGTGAACTCTAGGCCTGCTGTAAAAAGGTACCGTTAGTTACAAAGATGACAGATTGAGTGTATGAGCTTAACGATGTGACTAGAATACAGTTGTACCATGAGAAGGCTATTAGAGAGTGCTGGGAACCACAGCTATCTGCACACTGTGGAGTCATTTCCTCATCACTGTTCTGGAGCAGTGCTTACCCAGGAGGAAAAATAACAGCTGTATCAGACCCTCAGCTTCCACTAACAGAAATATTGGTGCTTAAGGCATGAAGGGAAAAATAAAGTTATAAATGAGTTGTATTAACACAAACTTACTATTATCTACTATCATTAATGAAGAAAAAAGAATTGCATGAATTTCTAAAAACTCCCACTAGGCTGCCACTAGCACACATCTCTAGCAGGAGATCCAGCATGACATGAAACAACAAGAACGTAAGGCATGAAAAGAACTTCAAAAGAAGAGATTATTCTCACAGAGCTTTTGGTAACTAAAATAAAGTCCTCTGTACTGAAGTGAGTCACTGGCTACAGAAGGAGAAAGAAACCTTAGTAATACAATTCATCTGACCCAATTCTAAACCTCAGCTAGATAAAGGATTAATTGTATCAACCAATGTGAATAATTCAGATGAAGATATGTACATTGTGGCCTTCATAAATTGACGTTTTTGTAGGTGAATTCCCAGAGCCACATTTAGTAAATAACCCAGTTTAAAAAGATTTGTTAATATTAATAACTTCTCATAATTACTGTTACGAGGGATACTATATTGATGGGTTTTCCCCATTTCCTGCCCTGTGCTTCAAATAGAATTGAAATGAAAACACAGGACCAGTTCTTGCAATAGCTCCAGTCTAGGAGATATTTTTAGGAAGCGCTTATGAAGGGATCAACAAATGACAGGCACTGTGATTCAGTGACAACTCTGATGCTCTGCCAGAGCAAGACTTTTAAGGCAAATGCCACTTCAAAGTCAGTCTGCTTAAGCATGTGAGAACCACTGTGGCAGGTTAGAAAGCATGTAGTATCCCGCTGCCTTATTTAGCACAGGATCACCTAAATGCACGTCACAGTTTCTGCATTCAGACGAGTGCAGTACAGGACGCTGGGGCAGTATGAGAGCCTGGGTGAGCAGGTTGTCCTCCCAGGCCTCTGTCTCCTTGCTGGGGAGAGACGGGACAATTGCTTTGAGTGCAAATAGAGTGACCCAGAGCATTGAAGCCTCCTGATCCAGATGCATCTCTCTTTCTCCACTGCCCTCAGAGTGACTGGAGAGAGAATCCTCCTAGCATGGAAGTGATACAAGGGCTACTACTTTAGATTCTTAGAGATGGGATGCGTACTCTTCTCTCTCTTCTTCCCCTCCCCCAAATATTAGGAAATTCAGAAAAGGCTTTTTACCTCTTTGAATCATAAAAGATGAAATGGATAATATTCCTCTTCGCATCCATGAAAAAGATAATCTCATGTGAATTTGCATTCTTTGTCACATTCTACTATGTAATTTGATGATGTAAGTACCTGGAAATGTCAACAGCATCACTGTATAACAAAGTCCTTTACAAAGGAAGTTAGCTATCATTATCGCCATGGGGATACAGAGACTAAAGGGACTCATTTGAAGTTACTCAAAAAGGAGCAGGAAATCCAGGTAAAGCCCTTTTAGGATCCTCTGCCCATGTGGTGACACCGTCAGGAATTTTTTCTCTTTGGTTGATAACCAATATGTTGTTCCAATGCAACTGTTCAGTACATCTGTATTCAACTGCAGTTACAGGGGGGACATGAGATATTGTATGTAGACTCTGCATGATAATGTAGCCACTGCCTTGAGCTGAGCACAAGACTGGAAAAACAATGGGACCTTAAGAAAAGCTTAGCAGTAAACTGACTCAGTGCCTATGCATGAATTGTGGATTGCTCTATAGCTTGGCCCTAGATTTCTATTCTCACTGTCAATCACTTCCTACACAATTATATGTCTTAGGTGAACAGTCCTTGCTAAATCAGAGACAAGCTAACATAAACATCTGTATTGTTGTGTTAGTTAAGAATAATTTTCTTTTGTCCAGTGTAATGTGTCTGTCAATGGCCAAAGCAAAAGCATAAAAAATGGGGAGCTATTTTGTGGTCCCTTGATATCCTTTTCCATTCAGGCAATCATTGGATTAGGAGATCCTGGTATGGACCACACAGATCATTGTGTTCAAAAGTCTTTTATGGTTCTGTTCCAAATCCTTGTGTTTAATCCCTTTTTCAGATCCATTTATATATTTGGCCTTCACAAAATTGTGTGTAATGTTAAGGTGCTAGAACAAGGCTTTGTTGTGAGTTTCAGTTTTTGGCAGGGGCAAAACATTTGTGTAGCTCGTTTACCACAGCATATTGTATTTCTGTGGTCTGGGAAGCTGCTACTGGAAGCAAGCCGTGACAGCTATTGAATGCCTAGTTTGGAGGAAAAGATGTTAGGAAAACTATTAGAAGAATTCTGTTATAGCCTGGGGAACAAACAGACTAAGCCAAATTTTTATGAGATTCTTCAAAGTGCCCATAGTTACATAGTGATATATGGTTGTTTTAGCCTGGTGTTTATCATCCTTAATATGCAATTTGATACAAATTTTAGAGAACTAAAATATTTTTCTTTTGACAAAGAAGGCCATTTCACAATGAAAAAGTGTGGTTAGAACTGTGAATGAGTTTTAGAACCATCTCTAACAGAGCAAGCCTCAACAATTTGTGTCTGGCTCTGGGGAAGATTTCTACTTGTCTTTTGTCACTAGACTTTTCTTACATGATTTGTCCTACTCTCCTTTCCTCCTCTGCTATTGAACTTAGCTCCAGTGCTTAGTTCCTTCTTACTTCCGTTGTCCTGAGCATCACTGATATTTTATTTTAAATAGTGAAAGAACAGTCAGTGCACACTATTAATCAGTTTGTAAATATATTTTCCACTCTTATTAGACCACAGATGCAATGTGTAGGTGTATGCGTAGTCACAGCATCGCAACATTTTATTCAGCAAACTTACAACAATGTTGCAAAGATTCCTCTTGCTCCTACAGTTTTGAATCATGAAACTTTTTATATGGGATTTATCAAAACCATGTAATGGTCTTAAGAATTTTAATTTTGTTTTAAAAACTAACTTGGTCATTAAGAGTCTAATATAAAAAAATAATCAGTTGGGTTTTACCTCCTTAAACACTTTACCCACTCTGAAAACCAGTTTTACTTTTAGAAACAGTGAGAGGATTGTATGAACTTTTTACCCCATCCCACCTTCATGGTTTTGGTACTACAGATAAGGAACTCCAAATTAGTTTCCTGAATGCCACTTTTACAAAGTAGCCCAAGACCTGAATTGCCAGGATTCAAAACAAGGCAGTTCCAATGGCCTTTTAAAAGATAATGCTCCTGAAATCAGATGCCCATGCTGTTTATGATAATATAATAATAAAAGGCTAAAATGTGATTTCCTTATTTTAGACACCATTGATTAGCAAACATTGATTTGCCGATATAGAAACTATTTCCACTGGTGTCTTTACTATCCACTGTTTTATCTACTTTACAAAACTTCCTGTCTTAAAGGGAAATATTTTCACCTTGATTAGGGTAGATTTTGAGGAGATTTTGAAAAACCTTTTGAAAACTCATTAATTAGGAGTGTAGCTCCAGACTTTTGAAATATATCCTTTTTATCCCTTACTTTTGGCTTTAGGGAAATAGCTGAATTAAAACGAGTGACATGACTGGAGAGAATATCATGTAATGAAGGGCTCTTTAATCCAACAGATTATTCTGGTGGGTCTTCCATCATTCCAAGTCTTAAAACCAAGACAGGATATCCTTCTCAGACGTAATGAAAATGCATGGCCTTTCTTATAAAGCTGCTGATGATTTCCTTTGGCTTTGACACTCGTGAGTCCCAGAGATTCTTGTTCACAGTAAACACCACTTGCCAGTGTGACTGATATCCACAGAGTTTGAACCATCTGTGCATGTTGCTTTCTAAAAGTCTTCTCTTCACATCTATTATGTGGGAACTAATCTAACATTGATGGCTCATTACAGACTTGCTAGGGTAATAAGCAAGAATAGCTAAATAAAAAGAAATAAAAAGATACAAATGGGAAACATTATGCCAATTAGGAGGCAGAAAGAAGTAACACTTTTTTTTTTTTCATTTGGCATAACTGCTGTTACTTGAAGATATAGGCAATATTATATTCCAGATAGTTACCCTCCTGAGTTACATCTCCCTAAAGTTAGAGCTGGTCTCATAAAATGATGTTGGCTGCTTTAAATGAAAAAGTGTTTAGGTCAGACTTGCCACCAGCCAGAGAGTGGTTATCGATGGGATTATGTATCATGTGACCTACAACAAATGCAGAGAATAAGGTAATAGCATATCCATAAAGGATAAAAAAATTATATGGTGGCAAGTATAAGAAAATAATTGGCTTCAATTAATGAAAAATTATGTCACCTGAGGCCCCTGTGAATTAGAAACATCCTTAAAAAGAACAGAACAAAGAAATCCAGAAAAAAAAAACAGAGATGCAAAAGTATAAGTTAATACAGTATCTGTAAAAATCAAGGCTGTTCTCTATTATTTTGGGTTTGTGATAAAGTATCTTCTTTCTTAGGCATTACTAAAAAACTTGTGGCTGTTTGCTTTCATATTAGTACGTTGCCTAAAATATTTATGATTTACCCAGCTAGGCTTGTACTAAGACAGTAACTCTTGCCAGTCTTTCTCACAGATGCAGAAACTAGCTTATTTTCTTATTAAGTAACATCTTCCAAGTTCTTGGAACCGTGTTGAAAATAAGATTTCATGTAGTCCATCAAGAAAACTGAAGTGGTCTTTCCATCTCTCTGCTCCATTAGTAGTTTTTGTGGAGAACTGGACAGTCAGAGAGTATTAAATAATACATTCCATATAAGGCAATAAATAATTTGATATTGTCAGAAGAACTTTATCTACCTCTGTTAATGCTTGATTTATTGAATGAAACTGCAAGAAAGTATTTTAAGTTCATTATTAGCCAAATGTAGAAAAAGATCAAAGTTCTCTGTACATCAAGGAACAGAAACACTTTCATGTTAATTTTTTCCAGACCACATTACAGCATATCCACTTGTTATGTCAATACAGATCTGACATAATTTGAAAATAAAAAGAAAATATACTTCTGAAGTTATTCTCCACATTCTGTACAGCTATAGGGAATCTTCTAGCTGTAGCCAGATTTATGAACATGTTTCTGGGATATTAATTCTCAAATCACCAAGAGCATTATACTTCTCCCCTTGTGACTTCTGTGCTTTGCAGGGTTGCACAACAGTTTCCATAATCATTAGGAAAAAAGTGAGGTACAGCATGGTATTGCTGGGAACAGTATTAGAAGAATGAAAATGCATGTTTCTTTGCATTTTTATTCAGAGTGATTACAGTTCAAACACTGCCACTGTTCTATTCTCATATATGACTGTCGGGAGTCGGCTGCTTATAACCTACTAATAAACAATGAAGAAAACAAGACAGATTAGGATATGCAAAGCACAGCTCAGTGGAGTTCTTTTACATATTTGCCTCAGTAGGTCAC
Source organism: Cyanoderma ruficeps (assembly GCA_008694505.1). Classification (NCBI taxonomy): domain Eukaryota; kingdom Metazoa; phylum Chordata; class Aves; order Passeriformes; family Timaliidae; genus Cyanoderma; species Cyanoderma ruficeps. The sequence continues at coordinate 10,348,268 of VZDJ01007747.1, forward strand.
AGTCCAGATTACAAAGGCAGGAGTGAAAGAACTGCAGATCTGTAGGTCACAAGATTTTAAAATACAAGTAGATCTGAGTAACAAGTAGATTTTTAAAAAAGCAAATAGAATTTGTAAGTGTCCCGAGTTTGCCCAGAATTTCTAGGTGGTTTTCATCTGCCAAAAGCATGAAAATGCAGTGGAACCAGAGTGCAGGTACAGGAGAATGGGCAGCTAAATGCTCCCTCAGAAGACCCAGCCTGTGCGGAGCTGCCGGTGACAGGCAGCTCTCCAGCACTGCAGCAACCTCCTCCTCAAGTGCCCCCCACCAGGCAGCACTGGGGGCTGCGCTCACCACACCGAGCCCTGTCCTTCCTCTGTGTCCTCTTTTCCCCAGTGGCAGATTGGGTCACTTGCCTCAGATGGCTTCAACCCAGCTATGAATGAGAGAGGTTATTTGCTTCTGGATGGATGAAATGAAAAGGGAGACCCAAAACCTTAATTAGCTGTGTCATTTGTTCCTATGTGAACACGTTGCTCACCCTTTTCGTCTCAGGTGGCTTCCTCCATGAACATTTAATAACGGTGAAAGCTCTTTCCCAGGAGACCAGAAAATGTGCATTAAGAGGTTCAGGGAAACAGCATGTGCATATAGGATTTCACTGCCATTGTTCAATTTGCATTGTTCAGGATATTAATTTAATTATAGATGCTTCAACACAGTTGGGGAAAAAAACCCCTCTCTCTAAATTAAATTAGCTGATAGAAAAACCAGGTAATGTGGTGCAAGTGGAATTGCACTTTGCTTACATTCAACCAAGTTAACATTTAGATCTTTGAAAATTAAGGTGTTTTATTCAACACATCACCAAGGCTTACTTAATAATGGTATTTCGATTATGTTTATCTAATTCAGATTTGGATGAATGACAATACAACAAAAATTTTTGACAATGACAATAGCATTTACTTGAGAACTAAAATCAGTCTTAAATTATGTTTACATTTATTCCTCTATAAAAATATTATTTTTATTAAACAGACACATCAATTTGTTGTATAAAATAATTTTTGCAATTGATCCCAAAATAAAAATTGCCTGATGACAGCATCAGAGTTATCATAATTTCTACACAAGCTTATGAAAGTGAGTTGAGATGTGAATACTTCCTGTTGAGCAGCACTGGACAGGAGGCACTGCTAGTTTGGATCCCCCATCAGCACTATCAAACGGTGAAAAATGGGACAAATTTGTCTTCAAAGACAACATTGGCACCCTGAGAGCAGATTTGGGACTGCAGACTAAAAATTTGACTTACCTAAAAGCTGCAGTAATCTGGGAATTGAGCAGAGGATTGATTTTAGATATGCTGCTCAAGATGGCATGGATGTGTGACTAAACTGAAAGGCTTGAGACAGACATGAAAATTGATGCTGGGCTGGAGGCCCTGGAATGATCCCACCAATGGGAGGGATGCTGGGGAAGGCATACATCTGTGCTAGTTTGTTGTGACACATGCTATTTATAACTAGGGGGAGAAGAGGGAATGAAAATTATTGTAAGTATTAAAATCGTGCCTGTTGTGAAACTTCCAATGAAGCAAGGTTGTGCCTGGCTGTTATTTGCTTGGGTTGCCTGGGCTGCTGAATGGCTAACTAGATCATTGAACAATGTTTTACTTTGAAATTCTGAACAGGTGCACATAAAGAAACAGCCATCTGATATTGGTGGAAAACCACAGTGCTTTCATCCAAACAGTAAATAAAACTGAAGTCACTAATCCAAATGGGAAACCCTTGGAGAATCAGTTCAGCTGAAACTTTCAGAAAGTTTTGTACCTGTTGCTGAGTATCAAATGTTTGGGATGACAATTGTCACTTTGATTTTCAGCCTTCTGGTTTGTTTTTATATTTTTACTGGAGTTTCTTATGATTTTAACATAAACAAAGACTGATGTTTTGTAAACAACATTCTTTCTAGGGAGAAAGACAAATTAATGGACTTCTGAATTGACCACTGGGGTCAGAGAGGTGGTCCTCTCATCTCCCAATCCTTGATCAAATTCCAAACCCTATTTAAACCCCAAATCATAATAAACTTTCTCTTTCACTCCTCACTTCTCAACCTGACGGTGAGTGTCGTTCTTTCGTATTGTAATTGCGACAGACAATAACCAAGGGATAAGAGACTGAAACATTTCTTTATTTTTTCATTTTGTTTGCATCTGGCAGTGTTAGGGTAGTATCCATTCCACCATGTCCCCTGTTCAGTTACACTCTCCATTCAAAATCACACCTGATTGGATAACCAAAAGTGTTTCCTTTAGCACATCCACATGCCTTGGCAAACCAGAGATTTTCTAACACAGGTACAGAGTAATTATTCACAGACTGAAGTAAAAACCAGCAATCAGAATACCTTTTATAAATTAGAGAATGAGCTGCAATGCTCTTGTAAGTTGCAAGGGACCTCAGTTTATTTGTAATCATAGCCTCATTTTGCTGCATCACTTTCAATTTTTTTAACATACTTACATCAGTTTTATCTGACAAAACTTCAGTAAAATTAAATACTGATCCTCAAATCATTAAAACCAGATGCCACACAGTAGGACAAGAATGGAAGTGACACATGAGACAATTCCAACATAAGATTTTGGAGGAATGTATCAGTTGAGATTAATAGTGAGAAGTAATAGTGGCTAAGACCACCCCAAGTGCAACTTTATAAGTAAATGATTTCTGCTTCCCAATTCAAATGGAAAATAAAACTCAGAACAAAAATCAGTTCAAATCTAACAAAACCATGGATTTTACAGGAAACAGAACATTTTAGTTTTGAGTATTTTAAATGTTTCCAAATTGGATAAATTTAGTAATGCAATGTCCTGTCAAAAAAAATTAGGCAAATTGTTTTTCACTTTCATTTTCTGTCTTTTTTTAGCTGAAAATATCTAAGGAAACATCTACTGTATTGTGCTTGCATATAAAGTGTTCTGATGAAATCCAAATATTAATAAATATTTTCTGGAGATGATTTTTATTACTGCAAGAGCTCTACTTAGCTTTTTCACAAGGATTCTTTTATAAGTTCAGCCAGTCTCTTGAAGGCCTGCAATGACAAATGGTTCATATTTATATTTCAGCATTACATGAATAGGGAACATATCAAACTTGTAAAGCTACTAAAACTGCCCTAATCATATAGAATCAATATTTAATAATGAAAAGTTCTGCTGATATTCTCTCTTTTCCTCTTATAAAATCATGTATGGGCTTTGACTGCACAAAGCTTTGGATTCTCTGATAGAAAATAAAAGGCAGAGGTTTCTGAAACAGAAAAATGCATATATTGATGTTCAAAGGTTATTTGGAGATCAGATGTAATTTCTAACAAACTAGAGATCCCTGAAAGAATATCTCTTTTAACTTAATATTACAGCCCAGACACTCCAAAAGTGAAAAAAAAGAAAGAACAGTTGAGTGGGGATTTTTATATATAAAAATACAGCTTGACTGTCAATAGTATGGTTATGGATTACTTTACCAAAGAAAAAGGAAAAGAATAGAAGAAATACAGAAGAACTAAAAAGGCCATACAAGCACTTATCTATTACAAACCTTCGCAATTGCATGAAAGTACAAATACTGAACTGTTTCAAGCACCCCAATCAAATCAGTATTAAATCTGCACAAATAAATGTCTCTTATCTTTTCTCCCATTGATTTTATAGTTAGAGCCCAATAACATCAAAAATGCTCCTAAAACAAGATTAGTTCCCAAGTAATAAAATAAAGCATGTATGTAAATCGTATGAAAGAAAAACAATATTTTTTCTTACAAAAAATTGCCAACACACACACACACAAAACAACACAGATAATTCAATCTCAGAATCTCGGGAATGCAAAGAGTGAAAGATACATGATGCCTGCTAATGCTTAAGCAAACAGCAGGTCTTACTACTTACTCTGGCTTCAGTAAAGCTTTTATAAATAATGTCTGGGAGGTTTAAGTGTGAGACACTGTATGTATGAGACACACAGAAAAATTCTAAGCGATCCTAAAAATTTAGTATCTTGCAGGTCATGTGGATGAGTATCTTGCTTAATTAAGGAATAGCTAATACTGCTGCAGAAGTACTGCTTAATCACCTACAGACTAAAACCTCTAACATTCAAGAAAAAATGTAAGGAGAAGGATGTAAATATAAAGGAGAATTACAGTGTGAGAAACTGTATTGATAAGAATGTAAAAAAAAAAAAAAAAGAAAATCTCACCAGATCCATCTGGGCAGGAGAAGACAGAGAGAAGGAGGCTCTGACATAAGAACTAGGCTCTGAACTATCAATATTGAATGCTCCTCCAGGAACCAGTAATACCTACAAAAAATTGATTAACCACACAGTTATTACCACTTCTACATTTTTAAAGCACTACGTTAAATTAAATTTGAGAGAGCTCAATGCTTACACATTTGTATCAGAACATGGTGTAATATTCCTTTTTTCAAAATGAGGAGACAAAAATATGCAACCTGTAACCAAAGGGTCTTAGGTTTTGGTTACCAGTTCTTGTTTATATCATCACAATGCTTAGAAGCACCTGGGGTGTAGCTTACTCAATACAGAGTGCTGGGTCTTATAAATTGGAGAAATAAAAACAAAGTTAATTTCTCTCATTTGCTCAACAGCCATCATACATAGAGTTATCTATATTAATATTATATATCTATATATGTCATATACAATGACGTACAGTACCATATGTTATATTGGTTTCAATTTAAGTAAACTGATAAAATCTCATCATCTGAATAGTCATGAAAATATTTGTTAATCAATAACTATGCAGACTTATTGATGTTGCACAGCAAGTTCCCCTTCTTTTTTTACGTGTGCACATGTGGATAGATACTGATATTTTATCCCTCCCTTTTTTAATTTTAAGATCATAAATCATTAAATTGCATGTCGTACTTCTTTCTTCAAAGCCTTTTCCATTATCAGCTGCTGTGTGTCAGAAATACCCTTAATTTTGATCCATAAGAACATGCCAGCAGCAGGAGGGTACCATTCTGCCAAATCTGGAGAAAGAGAGAGACAAAATGGAATCAACGAAGAAACTTATGCCCTACTTCCAATGGCTACATCATAGATTCAGTGATGTTTTGGATTTGCTGATACAAAGGTTATTATCACTATTGCTATGTTGATTTTTTGTATTTATTTTAAATTAAGATCACTATTTCAGAGACTTTTTAGAGACAGATTTTAAACATCTAAAGTGTAAGAACATAATGAACTGAAATACAGGCTCTTTGTAAAATTGCTTTAAATAGTAATGTGGTAAGATTTTTTTCATCACCATCAATCTCCCTGTCCTACCAGACAGCATAAAAATGCAGCAATAGAGAATTTGTCCTAAGCTTAATATTTAATGCAATTGATTTGCTTATAGTGCTTATCTGTCACTTCAGTCAAGAGATGAACTTAAGTGATTTTTCTTGACCACAAAGATGATAAATAGCTAGCAAAAAAATCTAAGTGATTATCTGTATTGCACTCTGACCTTTTAACCACTTGTCAGCAGCAGTGAGCATTGCATCCCGCTGGATCCTGTAGAAGTCCACCACTCTGAAAGCAGATAATCAATTGAAAGTCATGAACTTGTATCATTTCAGAGTCTATTTGTTTCTGAAGGCAGAAACAAAGCTTTTCTACTTGAACAACTCAAGTGCACATTTAATAGAAATATAAGCTTATCCTAGGTGGGCACAACACAGTATACTGTGTGTATGAAACTTTGTATATGTGTCCAAGAAGTGTTTACTGCTTCACTGCATCTCCAACGAAGTACTGATCAACCAGAGAGAGAGATGAAGTCCCTGTGCAGCTGCTTCTTCAGCTTTACACTTACCATAGAAACCTTTTATATATTACATCCATTCTGTCTATTATAGCAGTAGATACAGGTCCAGTTAACAGTATTCACCATACAAAACACACACACTGAAGAAAAGTAGGGACTTAAACATATGCAAAAGCACAGGCTTAATATTTGTGCATTTGGGTTGAATTTGTACAACAGGTACACGTGGAAATGACATTTCACAAAGTAAAAAGCAAATCATATGATAAACCTGTCATAACTATTTGACAGCTTCCCTTTTTCTAAACTTTTGAACCTATCTCCTTCATACTTTAAGTAAAATTTTCATATAATTTAATCTCTTACTGGGAAAAATGACCCTAACCCAGGTTTCGCCATGGATAATGTGCAGTGGCTTTTGTTGACATAAAATGACACAGCTGTGCAATGGAAGACACAAGAGAAATGCCTGATACTGAGTTCATAATTCAAATGCAAATGTGTTCCCATGTCTTGAGAAAATATCCTTAGTAATTTGCATAATTTACATAATTTTACATTTGTATTTTTAAAAATACTCTCTGAACCATTAGCTTTGATTTCTGGATGTATTTTATTACATCTGATACACAAACACCAATACCTCCAGAGACTTAAACAGTTTTGGGGCCCAGCTATATCTATTGCTACATTCTATATGAAAGACTAAATCTCCTTTGTGCAGTTTTTACCAGAATGGCAAATTCTGTTACAAAGTTTTTACCTCTTACCACTTAAATTACACATTGAAATCATAATGATTAGTAAGATGAAACTTCCACAAAAAATGTAGCTGCTCCAAAAAACAGGCACTATTCAACTCCAAAGCCTGATCTAACACCTCACCCTTGTACAAATGAAATCAGCTAGAAAAGATTGCAATCAGCGGTGGGGCCTCATCAGTAGGGTTATAAAGCATTGCAGCTGCCCCATTGCACCCCTATTTTCAGTAGTTTAAGTGAAAGAATGGCCTTTGGGTTTGAGCAAGACTGCTTTTTGACCAGTGAGAAAAAGGTAAGTGAAGAGGTGCATTTGGGATTTATGTTTTGGTAACTACTGAAAGCTGAGCTAAAGTACAATCCAAGTTTTTCTGTGAGACTTACTTTTATGTTCCTAAATCTTAAAGCAATGCTAAGGCTGGTGTCTCTGGTTTGTTTTCTTTTCAGATACTGCTGCTTACAGTATGAACATGAGGGGGACACAAGTGGCTGTTATAGCACGATGTAAGAACTTTTTGCATGTTTTGCTCATGTTGCTGTTACAGGCCTTTGCAGAGTGTAGCACACTCCTACTAGAGTGAGAAACTTGGGGCTCTAATGGTATCCAAGTAGAGCATATAAAATGAGACATTGACAGTCAAGAGAAACTATGCTCCTCCTGAATAATAAATGAAAGCTAAATGTGTGTCTGTCAGTATGGAAGAAATGCCATGTCCGTTAGATGGCAGCCCAGTGCTCTCTCTCTAAGAGTGAGAGGCAACGTTCAAGGCAATGTTTAGTTTGTGTAGATGAACCTCACTGTTTTTCCACCGGTATCTACAATCAGGAGATCAAGGATGGCAAGAGCATAAATTGCTGCTAATTTAGTGAGGCAAGAACTCCCTTTATAAAGGCTATGCTGACTCCTCAATGGATTCTGTGCTCAGTGATTTCAGCCTTTGCTATAGACCATAAAACTTAAGAAGGGATCAAAAGTTTATTCACTGGCTTGAAGCTTCCGGTATCCTCTCAAGTTCCCTTCAGGTGGAAGCAGCAGGATGAACTGGTGGATTCTCTGCCTGTAGTGGCAGGTGACATGCCCTGACCTGCCTGTCTGTAACTTCACACCGTATGTCCTCAGGGCTCTTGAGTGAACCCAACAGTCTTGGTGACCTGCCTTGCCTACTTGGCCTTACACTGGTGCACCTCATCTGACTTGTTTGCTAGAAAAAATGTTTGATGTAGGTGACAAGTAGTAGAATGACAGAGGATGGGATTCAGCATATGACATAACCATACCTGTCTATATGCTCCAAGAAACCCTTTTGTCCCCATTGTTGAAGCAGCTGTGATATCATAATCTAAAGAAATAAAACACATGATCAATACCATGTTTTAAACAGGACTGTTCCACAAGCATCAAAAGATCCATAGCCAGATGCATTGTTCAACATTCCCCAGATGTGAAATTGCATGAGGTGTCTCTTGGAGCCCTTTATAAACAGAGGTGCTTAGGACAATGCAGTCCATGTTACTGGTATCTCCAAGGATCATGGCACTATTTGGAAGCTGGGCTGGGGTGAGGGAAAAATGGATGAAGAGCTAAATATGATAATGGTAGAAAGAGGAAGGCAATGTATATGGCTTTACTTTCCTGTCCACACTGGCCTCTCGGCTATAATAGTGCCTCTCTGATGAACTAATGGAGCTGGAAGATGGAAGCCATATTTAGATGTGTTAAGTGTCTCCTTATTACTAACCATAAAGGGGATGTAGTTGTCAGCTTGCTTTGAAATGTCTTTGTGGGTTGCTAATATTGTTTTAATTGAAAAGTAGAATAAAAAATAATAAATGAGGGTTTCTTCCATGCTGTGCTTTACATTGAAGTTTTTCAAATGAACCTGCCAGGAAGAGATAAAGTATTTCAAATCTTGATTCTTGAAATCTGAGGGTTAAGGGATATCAGCTGTACTATCCAGGCACTGAGACAACCCTCTAGCTCTGGTTCCTAGTTCTGTGGTGGTCTCTCTTCCTTTGGCAGAACTGACAGTGAATGTGATAAACAAAACTGCAAAAATGCAGAGCAACTGTGAAAAGTACAAAGCTGATTGCTTGTGGTTTCTTATAACTTGGAATATGCTGTCTTCTCTAAACACAATTCATTTGGTGGCTTGGTACTTGCCTGTGTGAAAGTGCTGGTGTGCATTGTTGACACCTGAATGTGTAGAACAACTCTGTCGATGAGAGGCTTGGGACCCGTCAGAAAACCTATTCTTAAACTGGAAACCAAACAAACAAAAAGTTACTACAGAAATGCAATATGCTAATACTTTGTCTGACATGCAGCCATTTTATTGATAGTGTAAGGATCTCTTATGCATTCAAATTTATCTAAATCTTCATACTGTGGTCAGGTTATACAATTTAGAAGCTGAGTGTCAAAGTTGTGAAATAAAAACATTTAAGAGGTCTTAATGCTTATAGTAGCTTCTTAGTTATGAGGCTTCAGGACAAAATCTGTGTTTGGAAGATGTCCTCTACAACCATAAATATTACATGAATCAAAGGGAAGGAAAGATAGGTTTTCCCATAATGGACGATCATGAATGCTCAGGCTTTATGGCAAACAGATAAGTGGCAAATGGCTTTAATCTTCCACTCCCTTTCAGTACTGCAGAAGAAATGGAATTTAGATTGATAAACTAGATGGTTAATTTTGCTTCAATTCTTATTACCCATCTTTACAGATTGGCTGAAGTTTTTATTTGAAGAAAAACGGAACCAGTAAACTCATATGTGTCTTTGGAAAAGATAGTATGATGTTACGCCATTTTGTGGTGTCACTTCTGAAAATGCAATCCCACAGTGTTATGTTGTCTCCTCACTTTCTCCAGGATGGGTTATAATCCACTGGCTGCCAATGCAGAATTCACATTAATTTTTTATAACTATTAGGGTAACAGGCAAAAGCAAACTAAAACCCAAATACATTGACTTGTGTGAAATGGAAAACAGCCAAATTAGTTTTTTTTCTGACAGGTGGAAACAATCTGAAAGAACTGGAAGGCTAGATATCAGTACAACCTTGTGAAGAGTTTGTGAAGAATGATTGTTTCTTTTTTGTATTACAAGTTCAGGGAGCTTGCAGGAATAGTCAGAGATAGATAAAAAGGGAAATGGAAAAAAAGAACAGAGAAATACTCCTAAGAGTTCCAGGAACAGAGCCGGAATAGCTGCCTAGACAGTGCCTGCAAGAATGGGCTGCCTGGGGGGAGAGGCTTAACTATCTGCATCAGAAGAGAAACAGAACCTGGAGTAAAATGACTGCCAAGAGATGACATGAGAAGTGAGTAGACTGCAAAAAGCCATTGATTCAGAAGTTCATTCCAGAAGTGGATAGTTATTAAATGAGAAAACACTATGGCATGTCTCATCACTTCAAATGAAGTCTTGTGTCTTAACTGAATAGGCAACGCTAAGTGGTCTGCAGCTGGCCTTACCCAGATGAGAGAATTTTAGAGAAAGAGTCGGTCCTGATAACTCGGCCATCCACATCCATTGAGAGGAAAGTTGGAGCCCATGGCTTGGAATAAAAAAATAAAAATAAAATTCAAGGTGGTAGTAAGGATTGTAATAGGATTATTTGCTTTACTATGAAGACCCAATTCATTTCTCAAACATGTATTCCAAGGAAAGCTGTGGCAGTAACTTGCTGACAAGTGATTATTTAGCCTAGCTTTCTGAGATGTGATTACAATATTCTGTGAACCTCTTCAAGAAACCAGCTTTGTTATTTTTTTGATCATTGCTTAGCCCACTCTTCAGCATACAAATGTTCAGTTTAAGAATTGGTATGATGCCATAAGAAAGAAAGAAAAATAATGCTTTTTCTGCCAAGATTTCTTGTGGAATAAGGAGGTACTGCAATTTCTAAAATGGAGCCTTGTAGCATGTTGCTTTGCGATATTAAAAAATGAAATCGGAAGATATGACCCAATTGTGAAGATCTGAGTCCAGCATACTTTTTCCTTATCAAGAAATCTGGTTTTTTACACTTTCTCCCCTACATTTTCTAACAAAGCTTCACAATAATATTCAATGAGTAAGTGAAGGAGTTTTGTTGTCTCCTTCCATAAAAATGTATTTCAAAAGAGAAAAAGCTGACCTTTATCTTCTACCAATATTTTATTGCTTTGTAAGACCTGTTTTAATTTCTGAAGTTGGGTACTTTTAAAGACTGAGTAACTGTAGAGTCAAGTATGAAATTTGTGGAAAATTTACATGAAGAAGGGAAGCTGCCTATAGTGCACCACTATCTGCAGTACCTGGGAGAACTCCCAGATTCTCCAAAAGGCAAAGGGATAAACATGGGGTACAGTATATGCAGAGTAGGCAGTCTTTTGCTGAATGAAAGAAGAGACAGGGAGAAAGGAACATTAAGAGGCTGCAAATTTCAAGTGCTGCTTCAGTGACATACTTGCTTTGCTCTACAAAGCCTTTGTCATTTTCTGATTACTGAAAAAGTTCTATCCTGTATGTGGTTTGAGAAATTTGAACCACTAATTAACAGGATATAAAATACCACAAAGGGGGAAATGACTGAAAGGACCACAGACTGTAAAGCCTACAACTCCCTTGGTAGGACATGAAGAGGCATGCAGGAAGGTCCAGGGCTCAAACCTTAGTTCTCTCCTGAAACCTTAGTTTGTCTCCAGGAAATAAGATGTTACTAAGGACTACAAATTACCTTTTCAAACTGAAGAAAGTAGTAAGGATCATCTTCTATTATGAGAAAATCATATTCTCTTGCAAGCTAAATAAATTAATAAAAAGTAACAAAAGGAATAAAAGTTAAAGACACGGCAAATTCAGTCAGATTTTTTTTAACTAGCACCATATTATGATTCTGTTGATTGGTCATTCATTATATAGAAGCCCTCATGATAAGAAGCTTTCAAGTATCCAATTTAGATATCAAAAAATAAGAGTAATCATGGTACCTGTAGCAAAGAGACCCTTGTATGCGACTGAAGCTCTGTTCCATGTGACATTGAAACTGGGCAGGCAATGTGCAGTAAGTCCAGTTAGAAGCCCATGGCAAAGCTGCCAATGGGCTACGATTGAAAAACAGTTTACCTAAGGCATAGTGTACCTCTGAAGAGCTGTCATGAAAGAGATTCTGCTAGAAACAAGTTCTGGGAGGAGTGTCTACTGGACCAATAATGGGCCCAAATACCACAGATGGGATACCTTCAACTGAAACAAGACTGATATTTATCTATTTCCATCCACAAAGTTCACAAGACCACAGCTCCATACCTGGTAAATCTCCTTTTTGCGCTCTGCGGTCAGCGAGTTGCCGGTTGGGTTGCATCCATTTGGAATAGTGTACAGGAATTTGGGGAGGTGATTGCTACGATTTTTTACATCCTCTGGGCTCCAAGCAGACAGAATTTCTTTTAGAGCTTTTGGAATAATGCCATGTTGGTCACTAGGAATATTAATTATATTACAACCCAAGGGTCTCAGCTGTTGATAGAAGGAACAAAACTGTCGTAATTATGTAATTCAAACGCCTTCCTTTTTGTCATTGGCACCATAAAATTTCATCAATACAAAGTGGTTTTTTATTTACTTTTATAGATATCTCAAGCTCTATGAGTCAAATAAGTTTGCTTGAATTTGCTGTAATGCTTGTCAAACTTACCACATTACTCTTTATTTGTCCTACTAAGCCAACTCAGAAGAAATGGGCAACTCCTATGTTCAATTGCTGTTCTTCTCTAGGAAATCAGATTTGGTTTTTAAAGCAGAAAGGGAGTTTGTAAATCTGAACTGTTCTCTCAGGACTTCTCATTCTCTCACCACAGACAGTTAAGGTCACAGAACCTTTGTTTCCTACTGACAATTTACACTCTACTTTGGAAATGTCAGAGCTTTAAGCTACTCTTCACTGACAAAGGGCAAAGAATCTGTTCTCAATAGATATATTCAGCAATACAGAGAAGAATGAAATGATGCTACTGCAGTGACATGTTGACAGCAGTATGAAAAAATATAGGTAAAATACCAATGAAAAAGCTTGCTGTCTCTCCTCTGTGGAATTTCAATTTGTACCATGTAGTGCTCTGCATTTTTAAGTAAAACTGCAAGCTGCTGTATTGTTAAAATACAGTCCTAAAAAAGTACAGCTGATTAGACTATATATTCAAATTCAGGACAGCAAGCAATAACAATTTATTTTGATGCAAGGAGGGACAGCTGAATTTGTTGTGTATTTATTCTAACCCCTCATGCAGCTCTTAGGCATTTTGAGTTCACATTTAATTTTATGCTGATTAAACTACTTTTCAGAAGTAAACTTTACTGCTTTTGTTTAGTTGTTACTAATTCATATCTTCACACTCATACATGAGTGTTTCAGGCATATTCCAATATTATACTATTTATAGCTATTGTATACTTTGATCATGAAATACTTCAGGTACACATGCTGACATGGTAACACACCCACTTGTTATAAATTTAATTCAACCAAACTAGGTCCTCATGGCTTTCTTTCTAGCCCCATATGTGATCTTAGCCCTTGAATGAAATAGGAAGAGGATCTTCAAATAGCTTTCATAGAACTTTTAGCAGAAAACCTTCTCTGAGTTAATATTTATGAACTTAACTGGTTGGACACTAAAATCTTGAGTCTTACATGTATTTTTATGGCAAGTACAGACAATATTTACAAGAGTGCAGATCAGGCACTAAACTGCTGTTTAGTTCAACTGTAACATTCACAGTGTTTTGTAGCTAAGGAATACTTACAGCTGCTAGTGTCCCAGAGTATGTGGGTGCATCCAAAAGGATATTGTCTCCAGGATTAATGAGCATTTCAAATACCTGCAAAAGAAAAGATTCTGTTTTAAAGATTGTTTGGGTTTTGCACATGTGCTTCATACTTTTGACTTCTTAGTGGGATTAAATACCTTGATTAGATATTAGTATTTCCCTAACCATATAATTATCCTGTCTGTAAGAAAGGCAACAAACAGATGAAAAATCTGCTTTAGAGCCAAATTAAGATAGGTTACCAACTTGACATGGAAACACAGTGCTCTGAAGCACCCTTTCTACTGTATAAGTTATAGAAAGAATCAACTAAACAGCAGTGGGAGTGGACTGGAAAGGGTAATTATTTTAAGAAGTAAAAACCCAAAAAAATCAGGAAGTAAAAAAAAAAAACATATTTAGACTAGAATTATGGTAAAACATCTATGCACTTATTATTGCACTACTTGAGTACCATGAAATGTTGCCTTATACCATATTTTCTACACAGGCTCTTTGGTTACCTGAACTTTCATGCAGCCCTGACAGTCTAGAAAGCCACTACAATTTTATTTCATTTCCCTTATCTCGTACATGAACCTAGAGTAATTTCTATCTATGGAGAAGGAGGACATGAAACTGCACCCTGCATATAGTTATAGAGGGCACTTAATGCTGAATATAACTGAACTGATGGAAGAATAAACATTTCTCTGAATGAGATGCTTCTAACATATGAATCTTTTGGTCTTACTTTACACAAGCCTTCCTGGCTGCCAGTTGTGACACACACTTCCATCTGTCCTTGCTCAGGACTGTACTTGGCTGTGGGGGGCTCGTGTAAATTCTGCTGGAAATCTTTTAGCCAAGACAACAGCTCTGGAATCCTGAAATATGAATAAGAAGGCATATCTAAGACCTCATATAGGCCAAAGTTAGCTTGTTCCTCTGAATTTCTGCCAAATCTAGCATGCAGTCCTGAGTTTGATTTCAACTGTCACACAGATAGATACACTTAAATGCAATTGTTATGACTGCTTTATCAAATTAAGAAAATGAGATGAGCATCTATGGTCCATACACCAAATCATCATAGTGAAATCTGGGCAGTAATTATTTGCCAAGGATGAAACAGGGTGGAGGCTGAACAATACCCACTCCCAGAAATGATCATTCTGTACTTGAATGTGGCAGTGTGACAAAGTTCTTAATGCTGCTTGTCACCTGCTGCAGATTACAAGAATTTCTAAAACAAATTTTCCAAAAAATGTCTTAAGATCTTGTAGGATGTTCACAAGTGGCTGGGTTCATTTAAATATTTAGAAAAGTCTTAACTGATGCTCCATGTGTCTCTTTAGGTACCCAAGTATTTTTGAAAACCTGTTCTCACCTGACTCAGTGCTGTCTGCAGACAGCAGTTTAGTTTACATGAGCATTAAAGTAATGTAATTATATGAAATTTTTGTGCCAAAAATGACAATTCTATAAATACATCCACTCAACTACCACAAGTTCTATATACTGACTTCAGTATACGGTGCCAAATGAAAAGAAATACTCAGAAACATAGAAACTGTGTTGTAATGCAGTATCTTTTAATTAATATCTGATTTGGGGGTCTGGAATCTCAAATACTAACAGCTAGAAAATGCTCTGGCTTGAGAACTACTAGGATCAGGGTTCTAAGTGATTTAAATGATTTTTTTTTCTTTTTACATAACTCACTGCAAAATTTTCCACTTGAATTCAAATGTAAATAATGAGGCAAACTGAAAAAAAACCCCATGGGTTTTGGGAAGAACCTATTTTTTGAAAAACGGGTTTTAAAAACACAGGCAACTTAATGCAATAATAAAGGATATTATGATCCTTAGCTTCTGGTATCTTGAAGTGGAAGCAGCTATGACAGATACCCTGCTGAGGCTGAGTACTGGAGAGCTCTCTTCATCAGATCTTCTCCAATCTCAATAGGAGTTCCATGCCCAATGTCAACAGTTGCCCTCTTAAATGGAAAAACATTAGGATTTGGTGCCCCTCCAGCCAGAGAGATGAGAGATGGAGGAGACTTCTGCATCAACTCAGCTGGAGTAAAAGGAAAACACCTTGGTTACAATTTGATTGTTACAATGGTGATCATATCCTTTAATCAATATTTAATAATGGCCCAGAGAACTTGTTCTGTTTTACTATTTACTTATTTGACTATCATGAATTCAAAATGATAACACTTCTTAAACTCACCTTTCTGCTTGGATTAAATAGGTGTTTGGGGGGCCCAGGGAGGGAGATACTGTAAGGACAGACTAAAACAAAAAAATCACTTTAAGTTAAAAAAGCTGTTTGTAACTTATTTTGAAGCAATCTTGACAGTTTTACTATAATAAAAACTGTCATGAGTGAGGTTTTGAGCTTCGAGATTTTAAAATCTTAATGCTCTTCTGTTTAGACTAACTTGAAATGAATGGCTTTTTGTTGTTTTTCAGCTGATCTGGCAGCTACACTTGACAGATGATTGTAACTTTTCTATAAGGTAATGGAAATGTTTCTGGCAGCCCAGATTTAGTGGCAGAGGCACTGTGTAAGTAATTTGCTATGAAGAAAATCTTAATTCCTGCTTTCAAGTCAGTTTCACATTCATTCAGACCCAATCTATACAGTGCAGACTGGACCTTAACCCAGCAAGGGCACTTGATTGTGATTAAATCCAAAAACTCACAATGTGGTGTTCATGCTTGCTCGACAGTTTTACATCAGATATGAGAGGACAGATGACACCAGATCTGGCTTAAAAGGCCTGTTATGGAGTTTATTTTCCAGCACTTATTAGCAGACTTTAACATAGGGAGTTAATTCTTATCAGTTATTTCACCAGTTTGTGTTATGCCTGTGACTTTTGGCCTGGTAAAGAGAGATTTACTTTGTCATCAAAACTGCAGGTTCAGTATGTTTTTGTACAGGAACTGTGCTACTTTTGTTATGATGCATATTAGCATATCATTTGAAAAAGAGGCTGCCTAGAGTGAATTACTTGACTTAGCTGTACCTGTGTGAAGCATTTTAAGCAGAACAGCAAATGCCAGCCCCTTACCAAGAGGGGAAATTGACCCCTGAAGGCTTAACTAGTGATGTATGTCTCATGAGTGGATTCTGTCAGGTCTCTGTGGGTTTCAACTGAGGAAGCAAGTAGGCAGTTAAACTCTTCCATCTGTCACATGGAAGACAATGTAATGCGGTTAGCCTAAAGATAGATTGATGTGGAAAAGGAAAGTGTAGTAATACTGAGGTGGTGGGGGTGCTGAGGCATTTATGGATGTGAACAGGATGCAGGAAAACGAGGTGGAAAGAAACATGCTGAGACTGAATTTCAAGTCATTAGCAGTTGCCTGTTCCTGGATACACAGCATAAGCTCAGTTGTAAACTGTGCCTAAAGCCAGGGTTTGGAGACAGTAGCAGAGACTTTTCAGACACTTGTTAAAGTGATAATACTAATTCATCTGTCTGGACGGGTTTCTGAAATGGTTCAAGGCTATTCACTTTATTTTGCTTTACACCTACTTGGCACCTCTGCTTGACAAAAGTCGAGTTATCTGGTCTTGCTTTGTCAGTTTACAGTATGGTTTTCTTTCAAATCTTTTCAAGTGTTAAGCCATGATACCCCAGCACAGAGCAGAACATAGAAAGATACTTTCAGAGAAACTGGGAAGAAAGGACATGTACTCACTTAGCAGTCTTATTGGAGATGCTTTTCTTGCTGCACTCACAGTGGTGATGAACCTAGAGTAATTCATATCTATGGAGAAAGAGTAATTAGATGGACATAAAGCTAGAAAAGGGAATAAGAACTGCAGTGTGCTTTTAGTATGTGCATCTCCTACAAGTAATGCTTTTGATCTGGGTAATTTGTGGTATGCCAGTGAGCAGGAAAAAGCCTCTTTCCCCTCCTTTTACTGTCAGCTCGGGAGTTTTAAAGGCAAATTACAAATGTGAAGATTTGATGGATGTTAAACAACCACCAGCTCTTTTTTATTTAATGAGAATCCAGCTTTATTTAGCTGTATTAAGCACTGCATTTGAAGTGCTTTTAGGACTGCAAGCCATGATTACAAGTCACAACACTTGTCAAGTTAGAGGTGGGGGGTTTTTTTTGTTTGTTTGTTTTTGTTTGTTTTTTGTGGGTTTTTTGTGGGTTTTATTTTTTGTTTGTTTTGTTTTGTTTTTTTCGAAAGGACAATTAAGAACATCTTTCAAATGTATCTGATGAGTGTTTTCCTTCTTTTCCCTGGTGCCCATAGAGATTCACTGGATAGTGAGCTACAGACCAGCAGGACGCCAAAAGGCCTGGGAAGGAGGCCACAAGAAGGCACCTCCTTCGAAGGGAAGGAAAGCACAGAAATGAAACGGAAGGGCAAAGAGCAACCACAGCAACACGCATGTGCCGGCAGCTACTAGAAACGAGCTGCCGAGCCAGGGCGCTTTGAAAAAAACCATCTCGTGCTCTCTAAAAATACCTCCCCGAACTTCGCTGCCCCTGCGGCCCGACACAGGCCGGTGCTGGCTATACACAAGGAAGGGCTGAGGCTGTGTTTTAAGCGGTAGCTGAGCACCGCTTCGCCGCCCTTCCCCAGGCAATTCCGAGACACCCCCCTGCTGCCCACCCCCAGCTTCCCCGGAGGGAGCACGGAGCCCTCAGGGCCGTCCCGAGCTCACGACCGGCGCCGTCCCGCTGTCCGGAGGGCTCGGCGGCGGCCGCGGGCACCTACCGGCGGAGGGCGCGGAGCCGGCGGCCGGGCAGGGCAGGCAGCGGCGGCCCCGCTGTGGGCATGTGCCGGGCCGGGCGGGGCGGTGAGCGGACACGGGGCCCTGGCCGGCACTGCCGCCTGCGCGCTGCGGTCTGTGCGAAAGCCCTAAAACGAGCGGATTCCTCAGCGGTTCCGTCTGTGTAGTGCCAGCGAAGTGAGGGTTGGAGCCCGAGGGTGCCAGGAGAGGCGGGGGCAGCCGGGAAGGGGCCACCGCCGGGGGCTGGGCAGCCCCGGGTGAGGCCAGGGCCCGCCCGGCAGCGGAGGGACCGAGCTGGGGCTGGCGGTGGAGGAAAACGGAGGAGAATCACAGAATGGTTTGCCTTTGCAGGCACCTCCAGGATGATCTAGTTCCAATGCCCCTGCCATAGGCAGGGACACCTTCCCCTAGACCACGTTGCTCAGAGGTCCATGCAGCTTGGCATTGAACACTTTCAGGGATGGGACATCCACAACTTCTCTTGGAAACTTGTGGCAGTGCCTCATCACCCTCACAGTTAAGATTTTCTCCCTGTTATCCAATCTATATCTACTCTTTCTCAATTTGAAGCCATTCCCACTTGGCGCTTGTAAAAAGCCCCTCTCCAGCACTCCTGAGCCCCCCTTTGGGTAGTGGGAGGTGCTCTAAGGTCTCCTTGGAGTCTTCATGTGAACAATCTCAATTCTTTCAGGCTATTTTCAAAGAAGTGGTGCTCCAACCTTCCGCTGCAGTTGCTCCAACAGGTCAATCAATATCTTTCCCGTGCTGAGACCACTCTGGATAGGTGGTCTCATAAGAGTGGGGTAGGGGGGCAGAATCATCTCTCTCGTAATGGTAATGGTCACGCTTTAGTCAATTTCATGATGTTTCCACTAAAGATTTTGCTCATAAAAGGAGGTAAAATTTGAAGTTTGACAGCCGTAAGTAATTTTTTTCTCCTGCAGATGAGTAGGATCAGTGGAAGGAGAAGCAGGATGACGGCATTACCTGTCCCCCCTTGCTGGGTGTGGTATGCTGTTGCTTGTGCAACACATGCAACTGGTGTTGTAGCTGCTGCTGCTTAGAAAGGTGCAGAGAGAGTCACTTTCTAGTCATGGCTTTGGACTTCACTCTGGGGTTGCCATGGCCCTTGCTCCTGAGTACAAAACGCTAGAAAGGGGTCTAGGTGAAAAGTACTCTGAAAAAAAACACTGTAAGAACGTGCAAAATCAACTGTGCTTTGCAGCATTTGGTCTTTGTAGTTAATTTGGAGGCAGGAGACTAAAAATACTGGATGGCATGAGCACTGAAGCATTTTTAGACTTTAATTCAGGAAATCACCAGGCTTTATGGTGCCCAATGCTCAAAGCATGTTTCAATTGGAGCCTTCCAAAACTTGCTGAAGGCAAAGCTGAGTTATGAGAGCAAAATGTCTCTACAAAGAAGATGAGTTGCCTTAACAAGTTACCTTTTTCTTCTGCCCCCTTCTTTAATTTGAGTGACTTTATGCAGTATTTGGATCTACTGAAGGCTTCATAAGTAAATGGAGTAGATTGAAATAGAAATGGAGTTTCTGTCAAGTTTGGGATGCAGTCAGGATTGTTTGCTTGGTTGGTGTGTGAATGCTTTTATGCTGAAAATGAAATTTTATTAATAGCTTTAATGATCTGAAGAATTTGTAATTTAGGTAATCGCCTTCCAATTATGTAACGTACCGACAGAAAAAAAAAAAGATGGCTATATAAATGTGAAAAAGCAAGTGGAGAGATATTGAATTTCTGTGGGGATCTGGCTGTGAAAGACTGATTGAATTTGAACTGCTTTTTGTGTAATTCTGTTTTTTTCATTTCCTGGCTGTCACTGTTGCAGTTTGTGACACAGACCAAAGCCCAGACAACTCAAGGGAAAGTTTTCCATTTTCCATTGATTTTTTTGTGGGCTTTGCCTGGTCTCTTAGCCAATTATGGTGTCATCCTATTGAAACAAATTTAAAAAAAAAGAAAAAAGTGTAAAATTGTTTGGATGCTTATCCCAGCTGGATTTATCTGGCAGTTCTCTGCATCACTGTTTATATTCCTTAGCAACCACAAGTTGAGTGCTCTGTTTTACTACTGTGTAAGAAGTTCTGTCTTTGCTGTCTTTATTACAGGCACACTTAGAACAATAATGATTTGGTGCAAGTCTTGCATAATTCATGAAACATCTGTAAGGTCTACATATGGTTGTTAATGTCTCCTGTCATTTGAAACTGCACTACCTCTTTCTAAACTTGCTGTGTGCTATGTCCGCTTATGTGTTAAGAAGCCCAAACAACAAGCAGAACAAAAAAGCCTAAAGCAATTTGATTTAAGAAAAACAGGGAGATTAGGTAAATATTGTTACTTTGTTGCTGTCTTCTCCCCTAAGGACTGCAGGGTATTTCTTTTAAGGGGAGGACAAAGGATTGAGTCAATAAACAAAAATTTAACTGAGTTGCCCTTTTTGCAACAGTATCAGCGAAGTGCAGATCGCTCCGAGATGCCGCCCTATATCCTGGGACACTATACATTTGTTAGTTTTATAGCATGTGTTCTGTAATGAAGAATTTGAAGCGATCATGTCACACGATTGAATGTGAGCGTGTGGCAGACACGGTGCTGTCTGCAGAGGCCCGGGCGGGGCGGGGCTGCTCCCGAAGGGTTAAAAGGGTTAAAATCGGGTGATCCAAGCGCGATCCTTGGCGGAGCCGGGGCCGCACCGGCGCTCGGCGGCCGCAGGGGGGCGCCTGCGCACTGCGTGTGCGGCCAGCGCGCTCCGGCCTCGGAACAGAAATTCCAGCTAAAATCATATTGACATCTTTTATTTGGCTGGAATTTGTAGTTGTGATTAAGAGTCCTGCCTGAACAGCTTGGCTACACGCGTTTCAGTGAATGGGTTAAATTTCTGTCGGTAATGCTTCTTGTGGGTTGGAGACGACAGAACTGGCAAGTGGTGCTGTCAAAATAGCCTTACCATGTGAAGGTGAGAATTCTATCGTGACTAATTGGAATGGCCGCCCATGAGAAAATCGCAGAAAACTGGAAAATGGAGAAGTGTGAGATCAGCCATTTTAAACATTAGAAGCAAATTGTTTCTGCCAAGGGCTGCCTTCCCCAGGAAAAATGCTGACTTTGGCAGCACCTTTGTTTGCAGAACACCCTGTGTGCAGCAAGCCATCGCTGGTGTGCAGCAGCCACTGAGATCAGGAAGAGCTCAGCAGTACAGAACAGTTTGATTCTAGTGTGTGAACATCCACTGACACAATTACTGCAGAGATCAGAAGTATCTGGTTTTCCTGTGGGAAGCTAAAACTGCTAGGAGTGTGTTGGCTCTGGAGACAATTAGTGGAAGAGATGTGAAGTTAGTTGTTCTTTGGCTTGCAGATTACTTGAGTGATTTCCTGACTTCTGCCTGTCTTTACTGTAAGCTCTTGGGAAAGTAACATTTCTATTCTTCCTTTATGTTGAGCCTTTTTCAGTGGGACCCTGATCTTGCTGAACCTAATCAGAGCTGCTGTAAAAGAAGTAGAATGCTGACACTTGCTCCTCTCACACTCTAAGGCAACTACATAGTAGAACATGTTTGTAGTATCTTTTTCCAGAGTTTTAAAAGTCGATACATTCCTAGAATGGGAGAGAGCTTAGGGAAGAATGAAGATTGATTCTCAGTTACAAATCCTGCTGCCTATCCAAATAAAATTAAACCACGTCCTTGTATGCTTGCTGACCATCTTGGCATTCGAAGGACATCCTGATGTGCTTTCTGCTGCTGTTCNCCCCCCCTTTTCTTTTCTTTTTTTTGGTAATAGCTAGCTTCTTATGCTTCAGAGACTGTCAGATGAAAATAACAGGACATCCAAGATATTCATAATATTTATAGCAGCTGTCAAATGATACTGTCTTAGAGTGGAAGATGTGCGGTTCTGCAGAGTGGCTTGTATATGTTTGAAGCAGCCCTCTCTGCCTGAAGGGTGGTGGCACCCAGACATGTAGCACTCTTACTCTGATTGACAAGATTGACTCTGATTTTTCATTCTCCTTTCTCGGTTTTTTTTTGTGTTTGCAAAGACTGTCATCATTGCTTCGTCATTGCCTTTTACCCAATCTAGCAAAGGGGACAGCACAGTATCTAGAACAATAGTTTTCTAGATATTCTAAGAAAAACTCTAGAAAGGCTGACTTTCACACTAACATATTCCTCAAAGGCAGTTGCTTGTTCCAGAATGTGTTCCTTTGACAAGATGTCTAATACAGTGAGATGTTTGCCTTAGATATTCATCAGACATTCCTGTGCTTCAAAAAACAAAGGAGGACTGCTATTTTTTGGATCACTTTGTCTGTGCTATAGAAGGTGAAATTGGATGGAGCAAAGATCAATAATGTATCCAGTTAATACACTAATGTATAAATGAAATGAATCATAAGAAATGAAATGACTTCTCCTGACAATCTTGAGATAAACACTGTTCCATAATACCTCAGTCTTGTCAATTTGAATTTATATTATAGGCAAACAGTTGCTGATGTGTGAACTCTATTGTGTAAATCTCCCAGGAAGTGGGTACTCACTATTATTTGTGGCATATGTTATTCCTGGGGCTCAACCTTTGTTATCCATTTTCATTTAGTGGAGGCAAAAGTGTTTTTCTCTCCTGGCCTTGCATGTTCCTCTGTTCCTAGCAAGGTCATATGTTTGTCTGGTGCAAGTGTGGCATGGAAAAAGGAATGATCCTCAAGGCAAAATGAGATAATGGAAAAGTGAAATTGTTGCTTCATTCTTGTCATTGCCTAAAGACAAGAAGGTGTGGTGACAACTGGTACTAGAGATGTGTTATTTCTTTCTGTATTTTGAAGTTTTTCTATTTAACATGAAACACTTTGCTGATTTTGTATCTAGTTGTCTTCAAACTGATGAAGAGAGATTTTTGTTGTTAATTCTTGATTAAAATTTGGCCTTTTGTCATGTGAGTAAGTTGGTGCTTTTTTAAGCTATTAAATTTTAATTTCTGGGTCTTGCTTCTATAAATATAAAACATAATTCAGACTATTCTTCTGTGTCCTACTGGAAGCCAAATTTTACATTCAGCAGTTGCAATAGAATTATGCTTCTGTTCAATTAGGTTTTGTTCTTAAGGGCTATGTTTCTTCATGTTCAAATCAAATCTGTAGTAAAAAGAAAATTATCGCTTCTGAGAACAGACGTCTACATGTGTTATCAGAGCAGGAGTGGATAACCATGACCCTCATATCAATCAGTCTTACAGTACTTATCTGCCTTCAGTCATTACATGGCTCCAGAGATGATACAGAATTCCTAAAACAGCCTGAAGGTGCTCCTGTCACTCTGAATAGACAGGGAGTCTGGGGAGATTGCCTGATGTAGCCTTTGCCTTTGAAGAATGAAAATTTTCTCCTGTGTTATGTGTCGCATGATATGCAGACTTAGCTTGATGGACTTCATAATTGTTGCATGTAACTAGGACTCTAAAAACTTTGGGAAACTTGTTGAAAAAGCATATTTCTTATTTGTAGAGATGTATTAAATGGACCAACTCCATCTCCTGCCTACATTCCCTTGTGGCTTTTTCCTAGTTCTAGTATGTTTGTTTTGACATACTGTGCTTGGAATATCGTACTTCCCTTGTTGTTGGCCAGTGCCTTTGAGATTCAAACCTTAGATAGATCAAATGCTCCAGAAACTGCCGTCTGTCCTTTAATGTAAAGAGTCTCTGTAATGTTGACAAGAAGTTTTTCTTTAGAAAAGGTTAAATGTTCTTTGGTGTTCTTGAAGAAAGATGAAATCCTGACTAGGCAGGAATGGGGAGAACTGAGAGGGTGAGTGCCATTTATTTATAGGGTACTCCAGGGTTATTTTTCCCTCAGACCATCTCTCATTTTTTTTCTTCCTTTCGTCTGTCAAGTGAGAATATTTTCAGAACATGCTTAAAACCAGAGTTTCTCTTCTTTGCAATTTCTACATGTGGCTGCTCTTTTCTAATGAAATTTCTAAATCTGCTCTTGTTCTGATAATGCTCATTTGTTAATCAGGTTGAAGTAAAGTCTGTTTTAATTATGGCATCTTTTTCTACTCTGTAATCCTTATTCAAACAAATGCTGAGCCCTGTAATTCCAAGAGTGAAAGATAAGCATTGTTGTGCAGATTCTTGGGCTTCTTTCCATGCAGGTGGTCAAGGTGATCCTTCCTCATGAAGTATATTCATATCTGCCTGAATGCTGAAGAGCTGTAGGATCTTTGGGCATCATATAATTTTTTTTTCTTTTCCATCTTTATTCCTCAGACTCCTGTTTGTCTGTTGTGTTTTCCTATTGTACCTACAGTTCTGTACCATTGATTCCTTGAAATTGTCTCATTTTGGTTCCTTTTGTGTCATCTTCTTTCATATTACATGGAACAGCTTCTGAGTTAAAGC
The DNA here is from genome assembly GCA_008694505.1 of Cyanoderma ruficeps. Taxonomy (NCBI): domain Eukaryota; kingdom Metazoa; phylum Chordata; class Aves; order Passeriformes; family Timaliidae; genus Cyanoderma; species Cyanoderma ruficeps. Next base: position 10,372,879 of record VZDJ01007747.1, read on the forward strand.
AAACCAAATTTCTCCTCTCTTTTCAAAGGACATCCTTAACCAAAATAATTGGGTCATAAGCAAGGTATATTTTATTGTCTACATGAAGCTTTGTGCAAAATGTCATTTTTTTTGTAAATTTTTTTAAAATTAACTCTTCCTTAGGCAATGACAAAGTGTTTTGCTGCTGCTATGTCTAATGCTGTAATGCATAATGGAACTTTCATAGAACAATCAGAATGATGTATTATCTGTTGGAATAACAAGACAGATGAAAGCAAAATCAAGAGTTCTACAGGTGTGGTAATCTTGGAAAATTCTCCTCTAAAGATGACAGATTATGATTGAATAAGGTTATATTAATGTATCATTGAGTAATAAAAGTTCTAGGAGAGATAATTTTATATTGCTTTTAAATAGTACATCCAGTTGCCTCTGATGTTGAACTCCTAACTTTCACTTTGTAAAATAGCTTTATTCCTGTGTCAAGTGGGTCTTGATTGTGCTATTGTTGTTCAACATATTTTATACTTCAGCATTTTTGTCCCAGACAAGTTCCTCATCCCTTTTCCTTGTGGCTTATCTGGGCCATGATTCAAAATCCTCAAAGAAACAGCCTCAGCCAAGTTCATTTTTATTATCTCAGTTTGTAAGTCACATTTGTTTTCTGTGTTTTTCATACACCACTAAATTTAAAAATGATAAGCAGTTCTTCAAGCACCAACAACCTGTGGACTTGTACCTCGCTGTCAGCACATTCAGTGTAAGCAATTGCAATCACAGAAAGAATGATAAAATTGACTGTGTCATACAGACTATGAACAGCATTTTAATGGTCTTTTATCATTCACCAGAAGCTCTTAGCTCTTAGTTTCTTTTGTTTTGTCTTTTGTTTTCATTGCATTAATGCTATAAACCGCTGTTTTTAAAATGGGTTTAGAAAGTGCTTTTTTCTAGAGCTGTCAGCAATTAAACTGCAGAAGTTAACTTCTCAGCAATTAAGTTATATAAATTAGTCCGATTAATTACTAAAACTGAGGCAGAAATTGGTTCAAGTAAGATGAACTGTGGAATGATGGAATTAAATCTAGAAAACAAGAGCATTTATAAGCCAAATTCAATAGATGACATAATAAAACAGTTGATCTTCATCATAGACTATGTCTAAATTTCCTTTATTTCACTGAGGCATTGAAGTAACTGTTTATACGGCCAGGCCATATTTTTAGAGTGATTCTGGCTAATGCCATGTCTTTATCATAGAAATGGGAGAAAGAGGAATAGTCTGTTGTCAATGCTTATAGATAGGCCTTGTAGGGCAATATATGAATGGTGGTCTGTGTTTGTGAGAATGTCCTTGGGATTCTAGGAGTTGTGAATCAAAATTCTAGTTTTTCATCTGAATTTAGGGACATTCTTTGTTTCTGTAGTGTGCAGGAATTCTTGGGAGTGATTATCACATAGGTGAAACAAGTAATTGTTTGGAAAGATTGATGCATGTTCTGTGCTTTCCTGAAGTAGCTGGAATTAGGATCTAAATGAATGTACTTTTGCTTTTAGGAAAGCTAGATATTTCCCATGCAGGTACTCCAGGCTGAAACTTGCAGTAGTATTTTTAGAAAATTGGACTTGTGTTAAGCACAAGACAAACATGCTAACTTCAACAGATATCAACTCTGCTCTGATTACACCTACCACAGACAGAGAGCTAAGGGTGATATGCATATATAAAAGTATTATTTAGGAAACTAATCACCTTACTGAGTGTTCTTGGGATTTGCCCACCTGTTCTTGAATCTATTGTGTTCCACAGTATAGTGTGTTATCCATGGGTCTCAGGGATTTATGATTATTTTTCAAGTCACTAGAAAACTAAACTTGCCAGACTGAAGAAGCTTTGAAGTTTTCTCTACTTCATGCTGCAAACCCCCCAAGATTCCAAGAAGGAAGCACTTCTCTGATTCCTGCCTGTTTCTGGAAGACTGTTAAGGTGCTGTGCTGGGTATCTGCTGTTGGACCTTAGATTTGCCAAGCTTGGTGAAATATCAAGATTTTTAATAATTTTTATTTTGATGGACAGTGTTGCAGCTTTTGAAGCTTCCAGGGCTGTGGTGTGTTATACACACTTTGAGGATTTCCTGTGGCATGGCTCGAGCCTTCCCCAGCTGTTCATCTGCCTGGCAGTTCTGACTTCTGTGACGTGTCTTGGCACTGCAGCATCTAGGGGTGGTGAAATACTCTTGAGAAAGTTCAGTAGCGGAGCTTTACCTTTTTGGGGATGGAGGGGAGAAGATGAATACTGCATATACCCGGCTGTGAGCCTGTAAGAGTGGAGGGAGTGAGAGTTATAGGTGAGGAACTGTAAACATTTTCATTTAGACATCTGGATTGTGGCCAACAGTGAGTGGAAAAAAAAATGTGGGTGCTGGAGGTGAGAGGAATATAATGTGTGAGATACTTTTACATTTGTTTATCAGATGATTTTCATTGTCAAATGATTTCCAGTATTTTTCTCACTCAAAATGAAAATTAACAACAGCTTCAAAATATAAATGTTACCATACATTGATCTGTTTATGATCATGCCTCCTACACCCTACCTTCATAGTTTTTTAGGGGTTGCTGGAGTTTCTTAAAAGTTTTGTGAATTGCCTACTTGAGACATAATTTTCTTCTTAATCTAGTGGTATTGTGTCAAATGAAGTCTTTGATTTGGATAAAGCTGCATCAAAATTTTGAACTTAGCTTCATGTCAAACTTGAAATTCTGACATCCCCCACTCCACCCTCCCAAATCTGTTTTGGTGGCTGTTTATTTCATTTAGTATTAGATGGTTACAGATTTTGATATATTTTTGGTTTGTTTGCTCTTAATAGGTAAAGGGAGAGACTTGGTTACATAATATTTCAGTATGCTTCATTCTGAAATTTATAGATCTGTCTGAATATCACTGAGACAAACTGAAAGCCTGACCAGTTCTCCTAATTATTCTTTGTCTCTTGCAGGAACAGTGAGCATGCTTTATAATTCTAGGACTGAAAATTAAGTGAATCTTGCAGAAAGCAGCAGAAAGGTCTTGAAATCCGTGGGGTATTAAAGTTGATGGGGGCTTAATAAGAGATTTTAAAACCTGAATGTGTGCTGTGAAGTGCTGGATGGTTCAGAGGGAAGCTGTCCAGCTGAATGCTCTTGCTTACTTAGCAAAAGCTATTGTATTGAAGCAGAAGTGGGAAAACCCTTAACTTCACTGGCATGTTTTTTAGATCCCTGTGCATCTTTGATAATTTCCCAATTTACAGAATATCTGGAAGAATGCAGTATTGCATAATAACCTGTCATTTAAAAAGGTTTTTTGCATAACTGGTCACCTCAGATTTTTTTTTCAGCTTCAAAGGATACCTTTTGAAGCTCTGAAAGGCATAAAGCAACTAATAGGATTTTCACCCCTGCTTCAAGGAGCTGATAGGACTAGTCTTTGGTGGAAGCAGTTTTTAGATACAATTGCCCTTCCTTTGGGGAATTTTCTTACAGTTTAAGGCAGAAGCTTCTTTCCCAACCTGCAAATATTAGTTTCAAGGCAGAGAATGTTATGGTGCTAAATATTCAGAGATCTGAGGTCTGTTCTAGTAATTTTCTCCCTGTAATTTGTATCCACAGCATTTCATTCCATGAGAAGAAATTGCAACAAGTGTAAATTCAAGTCTCTTGCATATCTGTATTTTCCATATGAGTGCATAGCTGGAAAAAGGTGCTGAGATTTGCACTGGAAACTAAATATCAAGTAAAAAATCAGTTTTCATTGGAAGAAGCTGATTTGAAAATTTGATCTTGATAGCTCATGAAGATTGTGGGTTGCTGAATAGTATGCACACAGATTGTGGGAATAGTACGTTTTTCTCTGTTGGAGAATTACTTGTAAACTGATTATGGATCACTTATGCCAGGCTGAATTAATTGAGCAGCTGATTGTATTTTGAACATTTTAAAAAGACTTTCACAACAGTACAGAAAGCACTTTTCTGCTATTGCCCTGTCAGTTGTTTATTTTATTTCTCTATTTTTCAGTATCCCTAGAAGATGAGCCAACTATGGTCCTATATATATTATCAGCCATGTTAGTCTTGCTTTCCATAGAGAAGGTCTCCTTTGCCTGATTGTCAATTGATTTTTCTCTGTCTAGGTATAATCTTGATTTTACAGGCTCCTGCAAAACTGGCAGTAGAGTTCTAATAAATAAAATTGTTAAAATGCTGGCTAACTTAATGGCTGTTGCTATGTGGAGAATCCAGTATTATATGAAAGACTTTGACATTTGAGTGACGTATAAAAATATTTTGAAAATTTCCAGAAGAAAAGCGAATAAACTCCATCTTAATAGAATTAATTGTTTATACATGATTTTAAAAATACTTCTCCTTTCATTATGGAGTTATTTTATACTTTTCTCAAAAATATGCCATTGGTTTATTTTGCCATTTATCTATATTGCATTTGTCTACCTTATGGGCTGACTTTGTAGCAATGTCTTGGGTTAGGAAAAGTCACATAAAACCACTTCTATTCTGGTCAAGTCTTGGAATTTTCTGAAGGGTTTTCCCTCCTTTTAAGCTTATATGAACTTTATCTGGGAGTTTAAATTTAAAACAGCTTTGAATAAAATTTCTTTTCATACCTTTGAACTGGTTTATATTGCTTTCATTCACCAGGCAATTGTTGGCATTATCATGGTAAACTCCCAGCCTAGACTGAACTAGAAGTGATGAGTTTTCAGGTTTGAAGTGCTCTCGATTTTATAAATTGATTCCACTGTAGTACACTGAAGAATAACTTATAAAGATCTTGTAATCCTTTCCTGTGTCTTAGTAACATGTTAAAGATGGGAAATGGTGGCCTTAGGTCACTTCTCTGCCCAGGAGAGAACAGTGTCTGCAGTGGCTATAACAACAGTGTATACAGCACCAAATATTAGTTGGAGTGCACACACTGCCTTCTTGTTTTGCATTTGTTGTGGTATCTGAAGTACCAAGCAGTAATTACTATTGATGGCAGCATGCCAGAGGCTGGATGTCAGTCCTTGTGTTCAAGGTATGCTTTGTAGTTCAATTTCTGTCTAAATTCCTGAGGCCTCCTCCTGCATTTGAGAGCTTTTGTATAAGACACAAGTAATAATCCTGCAATAATAATTAAAATATGTCTAAGCTGCAAAGACTGAGTTTCACAGTTGTTTCTACTCCAGTGTTTTTCTTCCAATTATAAAACATCAAATGAGAAGGCTCAGTTTTTAGACTCATGAAATCAGAGTAATTTAACACTGAGCTCTCTTATCCCCAGCTTCAGGGAAGCAGTGTCCTTCAGTGAACAGAAAACAACTCATTTTTTCAGACAATCTTTGAAACAGGTTAACATAGGCTCTAGATGGACATAAAATGGCTTTGTCCCTAGCATCTTCTTTTGGTAAAACTTTCTGTAAAATTTCTGAAGTAAAACTTGCAGAAAAATAGTAGATGTACAATAAAAGACTGTTTTACCCTCGTTTGCATCCAGATCACGCTTTTCTTTGTCATCTGAAGATGCAGCTGTTCTTTCACACAGTTGATTCATGTCATCCACAATTAAAATGTCCTTGCTATTTAAAATCTTCTCAGCATGTCTAAAAAGGTTGTCAAAACAATGGCTTGTTCACAGTGAGAGAAAAGCTCTTGATGCTTTACAGAAGATTGATGCAATGACTTGACTAGAAAAATTCTGGTTTTATCTGATTTTAGATGAAATCATATATTTTCTTGTATCTTGGTGGTTAGTTTAAAACCAGATCTTCCTGATTTGGAGCCAAAGATGGTAAGATGCACCTTATTTGTGATTCTCGGGTGATAGAACTTATTTACAAGTACATTCATAGAGATCTCATTCAACCTTGCCATTTCTATCAAATGCTGCTCTTTTTTCCACCAAATGCTTAACTTGACTTGTTACAAGTACTGTAGGATATGCATTCTAAGCTCCAGACATTTGATTATTGATAAAGAAAATGGTATTGTTTCTGCTTTTACTGAGTTCTTTGAGGAAAACAACATCATGAGGCTGGTTCTTGGCTACTAGGTAATATTTGAGCATTTCTAAAATATTGAAAAAAAAAAAGTGTCATTCTACTTTATGCGAAGAGTGAATTGTCACAGTCCTTATCATTATAAAGTTTTAGTAATGTAATTTAAAACTTCTTGCTTCCCTCTGGAATTCACTATCTCAAACTGGACACACAGGTATCCTGTATAATGTGAGGGCTCTGCTTACGAGTATGGGGTTGTGGTCTACAAACTTCTGACTAAATGACTAGCAGCTGTCTTTCTCTCCTTGGTACTTAATAGGATTAACTAATGCTTACCCCTTGTAGGGCTGCCTAGCTCCAGATTGTGGCAGGGTGCTTTTGCTGTGGTTCAGAACCCATGTTTCTCTGTGAAGCTGCCTGGCAACAGTGGTTAGACTACTTTCTGGAGTATGGGAGGACAGAATCTCATTCTCTTTCTTAGTGAAAGTTACTAATTGTGAAGTTACAGATGGTTTCTGGATTGGGATGCTTCGGGGTATTTTTCAGTTTGAAACTCCTCCTCTCTAAATAGCGTAATTTGTTGTGCACAGACTGGATGGCTGTAACTGTGGATGGAGGGTTATGCAGATCCTGCTTAGTGAATCACAAGCATGCACTGAAGCAGTAGTCGGAATGCAGCTTGTTGCCCTTATCAGCGGGACTGGGGTATGCATTTCTAGGTTTAGTCCTGTAGAAGCTGTTATTTCCTTCTAAACCGGAACAGTTTCAACTGAAGAGTTTTTCATTTTGTAGCAATTGGTGGGTAAGAAGGATCCCCTAAGCTGCACTTCTGTAGCAGTTGAGTAGCTATACCACCTGCCAGCTGTACTGCAAATGAAGAGAGTTGCATGGATTTTTTTGTTTGTTTGACTGTTTCAAAGCATTATTCACAATTAAAGATTGTGAATTTGAAATGGGAAAGGCTGCTTTTTTTAGCAATGTGAAAGCAGGATGCCTGAATTGCGCTCCCAAGTGGGTTTTGGGTAAAGGCATCTATTTTGCTTTTTCAAAGGTCTGGTCTGTGTGAGGAGATTTGCTAATCCTCTCTGTATATTTGTAATTGCCACCTGTGTTATTAAGGGACAAACAGAAAACCCCCTCGGGGCTCGTGTAATTTATTGTAGTTTCAAGATGCTTAAAAATTGAGTACCACAGTTGAAAGCATTTCTATGTGTAGGCCCTTGAAAAGACCAAAGTACCTAAATTTAATTAATATTTGATCTGGTGCACCTGTGCCTCTTAAGCCTGAAGACTTTTTTCTGCTTCTAAGGGCAAAAGCATTCATCCCTCTCCCATTATCTCTTCTGTGCACAGATGTGCTCAGTGTGATTGTCATCATATTCCTTGGAGATGGCTGCAAGTCAGTGTGGCAAAGGGTTTATGACATTGATGTAAGTTTCACATGAGGACTTTGAACAGTTGAGCGCTCTTGCTGCTCTTTGAATCCCAGCGACTCTACCATTTTCATGTTGCACTTGGGTGGAAGTTTATTGCTACAAACATGGCTAAATGGGCACTATTTCTTTCCCCTTTCCTTCTCAATCTTCTGCTTGTTGATAAATACATGATATACACATTGACCACTTTTTGAGGTGGGCATCATGGTGATAAAATCCCTATGCAAATGAAACTGATAGGAATAGGCTTGAGATGACACATTTAACCCAGAATATGTTCTGAATAATATCCGTTATATCTTTGGAAGAATATGCACCTTATGTAAGAAAACCTCTTTACATGCCAATTGCATTTTTCACAGCTATTTTTTCACCTTATTTGAAGGCAAGATGCTCATAGTCTCATTGTGTTAGGTATCCGAATTGGTCACTTGTCTGTGATAAGTGACACTAATTTGTAATGTTCAATTACAAAAAAATATATCTCTGTTCATGCATGAGGCATAGTACAGGTGGCTGCAACCAAAAGGAATTTGCACTTTTGAATTATAACTGTTGTATTGTCATTAAAACAGTGGAGATGTTTCTCCTCCTTCATGGTAGTGCTTTCTGTAGCATATAAAATAAACCAGCCTGAATTTATATTCTAGGTGGCACCATATTTTAGGGTGGCAGTTTCCTGCGCTTCATGTCTGTCGCAAGATTAGGGAAGAAATGAAGAATCACAGGAGAAATATAAAATCAATGTCTACTAGGACAATTAGCAATCTATTCAGAGCTCATCACTGTACAAATTAAGATCGATTGCATTTTGCTACTGACTTTAATTTAATGAGGGTAGCAGCTGCTCAGCTACTTACAGGAGTCGCAGTATTACAACACTGTGCAGAGGGGCTTTGTTCATTTTTATCAGCACAGAAGGCAGTATATTCAGCAAGTAGTATTTCAGGGGAAAAACCTGCTTCTACTCAGAGGCTCTTCAATTGCTCCCGTAGCTCCATATGACTTCCCTCCTTATGTCTTCACTAGTCTTCATCATTCAAAAACTCAATTTACTCATTCTAAGAAAATATTTTTCCACAAATAATGGAATTAAAGAGAAGTCAGGGACAAGTCAATAAACCATTATGAGAATCACAAACATAATATTTTCATAAAAATGATACCTGGCCTGCTCAGAACCACAGTTGTGTTGTTTTTGGAGAGGAGAGGAGAATAATGATAGCAATTATCTTATTTTTGGTGTCAGAGGACAATATCGTAACATTTCTAGTTGATGTTTAAGTCCTTCAAAAGAAGTTCACTTTGGTCAAATAGAGTCTAAAGTGTCTAGGCTTGGTTAATTTGAAATTGCTGGTTCCTTCTGATAATGAATTAATGTGTTTAAATGCAGATTTTGTTTTGAATTGACTCCCATGGAAGGACACGTGAGCATTTATAAATTTTCCACAAGTGAGTTTTGAAACCTTAAATGCCACAGGCTCATGTAGCTTGTTCTGCGATTCCTGACTTTGACACAAAGAATATCTGTGTTGCTAGGGGACTAACACTAACAAAGTATAACTGGGTGAGTAATTGGGTTTTAAGGTTCTGATAAGGTCAGGAAATTTGTAGCTAATCATGCTATCGAGTGAATCTCTTCTGTCCCAGAAATTAAAATGTTGGCATACTCTAAGCCCTTTTATCCTACTTGAATTACAAGTGTTTGATTCTTGAATCTGTCCTTTCTCTTTAGAAGTATTTGGATTTTAAGATGTGGGACTGCACCTCCTGAAAATTAGCATGAGACTTGAGGCATATCTTGACATTTCTCAGGGCAAGTAGTTTACAAAACATAGAGCAGAGCAACCTTGTCATTGTAAAAATGTGTATAATAAGTTTTGCATTGGTATAATTTTATTTGGCTGGATAATATATTCAGTTCATTTTACATACCTCATATTACAATCATACCTACTTGGACAGGAAAGGACTTCATATGTAGATTTTTCAAGTTATACAGATTCCATCTGATTTTTTTAAACTCCTCAGAAATAGGAATATAATGTACAAAATGTATTTGATATTACCTAAATAATAATCTCACACATCGTTTCTCCTTAAATACTTCTGATGATATGCAGGGATCTATCTGCATGTTATCCCTTGTTAGTTTTGGTTGTCAGAGAAATAAATCATTAAAAACAGTGTGCTTTGCACTACCCCACTGACATTAATTGGAGGTTTGTGGTTTATAGTCAAGGACTTGCAGGATCAGTGTTCACCTGATCCTCCACATACTTTTACCCATACCCTTTTAAACAAAATCATGATTTCAAATAGAAATATATTGACTGTATATAGAAACCTCAAACTCTGCTGGAGTAGAACTTTTGTGCCTCCTCATAGAATGGTTTGGGTTGAAAGGAACCTTCAAGACCATCTAGTTTGGGGGCTGCCATGGGCTGGGCCACCTTCTGCTAGACCAGGTTGTTTAAAGCCCTGTCTAATACATCCAAGGATAGGGCCTCCACAGCTTCTCTGGGCAAGCTGTTCCAGTGCCTCATCAACTTCACAGTAAAGAATTTATTCCTAATATTTAATCTAAACCCTCCCTCTGTCAGTTTGGAGCCATTTCCCCTTATGTCATCACTGTAAAAAGTCTCTCTCCAGCTCTTCTGTGGGCAACCTTTAGGTACAGGAAGGCTGCTAAAATATCCCCCTGTAGGTTTCTCCTGGCAAAACAACCCCAGCTCTCTCAGCCTGTCTTCACAGGAGAGAAGCTCCAGCCCTCTAATAATTTTTGTGGCCTTTCTCTAGACTTGCTTTAAGTCCATGTCCTTATTTTGTCAGCTCCAGGGCTGGGTGCAGCACTCCGGATGGAGACCCACAGGAGCACAGAGTAAGAGGGGGAGAATCACCTCCCTTGAGCTGCTGGCCATGCTGCTTTTGATGTGGCTCAAAACACAGTTGGCTTTCTGGGCTGCAAACACGTATTGTTGTTTCAGGTCAAGATTCTTCTCATCCCATACCCCAAAGTCCTTCTCCCTACGGCTCAATCCTTTCTCCACTCAGCCTGTATCTGTGCTTGGGATTGCCCCAACCCCAGTGCAGGACCTTGTACTTGGCCTTGTTGAACTTCATGGGCGCACATTTAAGTGTGCCCAGACCCCTCTGGATGCCATCCCTTCCCTTCAGTGTGTCAGCTGCAGCACACAGCTCGGCATTGTTGGCAAACTTGCTGAGGATGCGCTCAAAACCACTGTGTGTGTCAGTGGCAGCAGTGGCACCTGTGTCATTGCTGACCCCTGAGGACACCACCTGTCACTGGTCACTACTTGGACACTGAGTCATTGACTGCAACCCTTTTTGTGCAACCATCCAGTCAATTTCTTATCCACTGAGTGGTCCCTTTGTCAAATCCATGTCCCTCCAGTTTAGAGACGTACTCCTACTCTGTCATCTTATATCAGAATAATAATAGTATTGCAGAGAGGTCTTGCATTTCTGGCCAGTAAAATTCCCCAGGGAGTGTCAATAATTTTTAAACAATTATATTAAGGACAAATTTTACTAAAGAAGCAGCTGTTAAAACACTTTTTCTTGAATGGCAAATATGAGGACACTAGCTTCAGGCCCCCTCTGTGCCATTCTCTGAAGCCTGCTTATCTCTACAATGTCTACTTTCCAGGAGCTGTGAAGAAAACCTTTCACAGAGTTTGTAACCTAGTGTCCTAAGCCTGCCTGGGAATTCAAGGAGCAGAGGGGCTGCAGACTTGTTTCTTATTACTTTGGTATTTGTCTGCATAGATGCTTATATAGGTCAGCCTTTCCAAACTGATCACAGTTTGGAAGTGGGAAATGGAAGAAATATTGCTGCATTTAAATGTGATTCTTTTATCTTTTTAAAATACCTTAAGAGGCCCTGTGCCTTCTTTCTTCCTGTTTTTTTTCAGCTGACAGAGAGCTGATGATTTCAACTTGCAGTTGGCCCTGAAGGTGTAATGGTTCAAAATTAGATAAATGGATGTAAAACTTGTGACAAAATCCGTATCATTGTATGAAGACAGGGGACCCGAGTCTGCACTCAGAGGTATGCTTATATTGCAGCTCTTAGAAATAGTGGTGCTCCAAGAAGGATGTGCTTGTTTCAGGTGACTGTGTGAAGGTTTTGTGGTTTAGATCAGCTTTACCAAGTGACTGACATTTGTTATTCCTCAGAGTGACTACTCAGGAAAGGCTGTGTTGTGTGCTTTAAACCAGAAATCCATCGTATGACCATTGTTAAAGACTTGCAGCAAAAATGGCCTGTCATTTCATTTCTTAACATTAAGGAGTTTCAGTTGTTAATTGTTAGGAAAAATGGAAGTTTTCTTCCAGTTACAATGAATAAGAGCTGTGATTACAGTGCAAAGAAATAGTTGAACAAATTAAGCAAAGTTCTTAAAACAAGAACTGCACTTGACTGACAAACCACTGGGAGATGTATTTGGTTATTTGAACTTAGTATTTTCCTGACCTTAGGTGGGGAATGAGGGGAAAAAAAATCTGTTATGTGGCATTGGTCTATAATTTACTCATCTGGTTGGGAAGAAATTTTAAGTAAAAAAGAGGTCATCAGTGAAAGAACTTTGGGGAATGTACTTTTGTTGCTGTTCAATGTCATTACTTATTCATGCAAGTAGGTCCCTTTCTGCTGAAGAATCTTTCTTGCAATGAAATTGGGTAGAAGAGCTGTGCTTTTAAAAATAGAACTTAGTTAATTAGATGACATTAAAAATGCTAATCCTGTTATGACTATGATTTCAGTGATACCACTGTGACACTAGTGAGTCCCTAAGCAGTTTTGAGTAATGCTGTTAACACAAACGTTGACTGAACGTTTGACTATGACATGTAAAGTACTGTAACATATATGGTGAAGCTGTGTATATCCATTATTTGATTTATAGCTTATCTCCCATATATTGGTAACTTTGGCCTTGGAAAGAAAAGTCTGTTTGGCTAGGAGTGGGAAAAGTTCTCAGTTTCCCCATACAACTTAGAGAAAGTGCTTTTAGGCTGTTGTGAAACAGTGTGAGTCTTTATGCTTAATGTAGAATTATATGTGAATATTACTTAGTTTTCAGATACTTGACATTCAAGGAAGATTGTAAAGCTTGTCTGTTATATTTCAATACACCTCCTGACCTGCTGTCCTCCAACCATTAGATTTATCCAAGGGTATGCTTGCTACTGCTATTCTTCTGTTTCTCCTGCATGAACAGATTGGCACAATGTATGAATAACCTCAGCCAAGCAGAAATAAAGAAACAGATCTGCTTTGCTCTTCACTTTCTTCCCAGGGGCAAAACAGATGCTGAGATCCTGATCATACTTTTTATATACCTGTAGGGAAAATGCATGAAGAAATCCTGCTAGAAGGAGAACAATACAATCATGATAAACCATTGGAAACCAAACAATTATCTTCCAGTGACACTTGTTTCCTCTCCCCATTTTCATTTCTGAAGAAGTAAATGATGAAAGGACTATATTATCCCCCTTCCAATATCACATTATTATTGGGAAAAGACAGTGTCTGTGTTTTGGCTTTCAGTGTTCTTTGTAAAACAACTGTAAAGAGTAAGTCCTTCAGGAAAGAAAGAAACTCCCCTCTTCTGATGGACTGTGCTTCATAATTGTTTAATATAGGAGACTTCGAGGAAAGTGTGTTTACCAGTAATAATTAATTTAATATTCTGGTTCTTATAATGCAGCTCATAAGGAAAAAACCATGGATTTCCTAAGAAGTTTTATATCTGAGACTTAAAGCATCTGACTTAATAGTTCTTGTAACTTCTATCAACTATGAGTAGAGACTCATTTTTGGGCCAAATATGTTATTCTTTCACAAGTTTTGTACAGTGTTTCTGTAGACATTGAATCATATTCATATCCATTTTTCTTGAAGTTTACTGAATTATTTACTTCACTGAACTATTGTGACAGTAAGTCTCGAATTTATTTTGCAGTACATGAAAATACATATTGAGTTTCACTAAGTTAGTTTGTACAATGCCCTAGCTGGCCACTCAGTGAGGGATGAGAGGCAATAGGCTTTCTAGTACTTTCTGTCTGTTGTTGTACAGTCACTTTCTGGTGTCACTGTGGAGCTTAGCAATAGTGAAGTAGACACATTTTTCTGATTGAAGTCTCTTTCCTCTTTAGTAAGCCAAAATTTTGAATCATTATGACTTTTTTTTTGCTTTTAAATGTTTAATTTTTTTGTTATAATTAGTTTCTAGAGACCTATATTCAATAGATCTTTGTAGTGCATATTAATGAAATGTATACTGTGGTAACATGCATTAATCACACAGTGAAAATTCTATCTTAACAGGATTATGGTGTCTATTTTGTAAGCTTACAGAGCTGGAAACGCCATGATATCTACTTGATATGTGCATGAGGAGGGGTAAGATTAAACTAGAAACCCTGTAACACCAGGGAATTGTCTTGATTTCAGAGGCTTATATCTCAGTACCTGAAATGTGAGTGAATTCCAATACTTCTGTATTGGTTATCTACATATGTATATGTGATATCTATATATTGGATATCTGTATATCAGCATATATGCAAGTAGCTACATGCCAAAACATACATTGGCTTTATAATGTTGTTTTTGAGGAAATGGTCACCATCCAGGTTTGAGTTGAACAGCAGTGTCATATCTCTAATTGTTTTGCCTTTTAAATTGCTTATTTTTTTATGTGTCTGACCACCTACTTAGATTAATGTTTGTTGTGAGTGGAAAAAACCCCACCAAAATATTTTGTACATGGATTAGGGAAGACAGGCTTTTAAGGGGGTCATTTGGGAGGGGTAGAGTAATTTTAGAAGCCTTAATTCTTTAATAAGGCAGTTGGAGTATTTTTCTTTTTTTAAAAAAAAGTAGGCATACTTCAGTATTGATTATAAATTATCCCTTATTTTTCTGGTTATTATTATCAGTCACTTTGAGTGATGCAGGAAACAAATTGAAAGACATTTTTCTTAAGAGTCTCTGTGCAAGCAGGATGTTTTTGGAAACTTTACTATATATCATTGCCCTGACACTGTACGTATCAGGAGTGACAAGGCCAGGATGTTATTTGAACAACCAATCTTATTTGACAGTGAACTTGTGCCTTCCTCAAGAGCTGCCTTTTCCCAAGATTGATTTCAATGCACACTTGTCTAAGAATTATGAGGGTTGCTATGGTTGCAATTGGGGTAAAAAGGATCTGTCTATGAACACCAAATGCAGTATCTGCCACTTACCTGTGCTTGGCTTGTGACATACCCAGTGCTACTAACCATGTCCGTCGTTAGTGATACAAGTATCAAGGGTGAGGCAAGTTCTGCGCTACATTTGGAATCTAGCTCATGAAGAAATGCACATGGAGGCATCAAAGGCCTAGAAAAGGTGCATTAATATGGCACTGCTACTCCTGTTGATGTGCTCCTTGCAGTCAGTGCTTATGGCTCACAGTCATTGTGTGTAGATTTTTTCCTTCATTCCTGCTTTGCAAGCCTCTGTCATTGCTATGAAGTGATTTAGCATGTATGCATTGATGTGTTCTGCAGATGGACCCATACGTGTGCTGTTGTTCAATGTGTCAGTGGCAATGTCTGTGTCCATTGTTAAAAGATCAGGGTAGAAGCAGCAGCTGTGTATGTGCTTATAAAAGGAGTTGGCATGAACAGCAACTGGGGCAGTTAGATGCATATGAAAGGAAAAGTAAGAAGGCAGTAGAATAGGTCATGGCTCAATTGCCTTTGATCCATCAGCTGTTGCTTGTCCCTTCAAACTTAAGTAGAGTTATCCATGGGCTTAGGAAAAATGGCTGTATTAGCCAGTCTGTATCCCTGCCAAAGTAAAAATGCTCATTGCAGCCCACTTTTGAAACTTTTATCTGTGATAGTCTGAAGCCATTTCACAGTACAATTATTTCATGGAGGGAAGATCCCCATAAGGAAGTTCTTCCACAATTTTCTCTTCTGGTCTTCATCATTTTACTTCTGTTTCTTGTGTGTCACACTAGATAGATTTCCTTCTCCTTAGAAGTTCCATCTATCAAATATTCATGGATGCTCGTGCTCACTCTTCACCATTAGATAGCAAAATTCTATGTGTTTAACTCCTAATCTTTCCCCATAAATCAGCTTCTCCGTCTTATCATTCATGCTACTCTTTGCAGCCCGGTGGTGAATATTACCAGAGCTGCACACAGCCTTTCAAGTGGAATCACAGGTAATAGAAGTAATGGTTATTGTTTTTCTGCCGTGTGGTTTCACCTTCTGTGATGACCAGGAAGGCTTTATAAACCCCCAGTAATACATCCTCAGGTTGTCTTACATTCCTTCTTTGTCTGATTGGATTATTTGGGTGTTTTTCTATTTAATTTAAGTTTAATCTCCTGCATCTCAGCAAGATGCATATGTGATTTTGCTGATAGTGATCCCTGGTGTATGGCTCCAAGGTGGCCCATTGTTCCTTAGAGTGAGGAAGAACTAGCACTTTTTATGTTAAAAGTAGTGTTAAATTACCCTCAAAGTCAGAGTATTCCATATCTGGTTTAATGAGACAGTGCTATTGCTATCAGCTGAGAAAGCTTTCCTGTAGATTTTGCATCTTATGAATGAAAAATACTAGATTACCATGTGTAGATTTTATTACGGTAATGAATTGGAGTAATTTATAGTTAGAAGAAACTCAGGCTTTGTGTCCTGCCTTTAACTCTGTTTCTTCTCTTTATTTTAAATGGGTCATTTTCCTCCTTTGAAGCTTAATATTAAAATATTTTAAATCTTTGTTTCCATAATGGACCTGGGTTTTGTCAATGTGTATCTAAAAATGTTAAGAAATAAGCAACCTAGTTTTTTGGGAGTTTTTTCCTGTTATTTTTTTTTCTGTATGCCAAAGATGACAACCACTTCAGTAGTAATTTTAATGTGTTCCAGGTGTTCAAAGCTGTTGTGACTGTGATGATTTTACATGGCATTATGCAGATGCCACCGTCCTTAAATCATTCCCACTTTTGGTTTATACAAATACTGATATTTGTAGATATAAATCTTAAAAGCAGTCATTCCTGCTTGACTAGCATTTCAGAACAAATAAGAATGACTCCAATGCATTGTCAATTTGCTTTGTGTGTTTTGTGCAGCTCTCTGTGCTTTTCACCTTGTCATTGCGATGGATAGAACTTCAGGCTGTATTTACAGCTACTCTGTCATGAAATAAGTCAGTTAAGATACATCTTCGTCTTTGCACACTTCCTTTCACTTGAAGTGCTCAACATTTAAAATATTTACTGTTAAATATTCCTATTATTTAAAATCTATCCTATCAGATAACTTCCTATCATTTAAAACATTTACTGTTTTTCTTTGATAACACTCTGCAATGCACCAAAACTTGTCTTGGTAGTAATTTCTACTGTTTTGTAAGTGTTTTGGTATGTTTGTCACTAATCCCCAGATTTTAACAAGAGCAAGGAGTAAAACAAGAGCAGGGCCAGAGTGAGTTTGAGAACTTGTTTCTGGCCTGAACCAGAAAAAAAAAAAGGGTTAACGGAATTGTTACTTGGTCAAGAAAGAATAAGTGAGAATTAAGAAGAGAAAGAATGAGAATAAGATAAATGACTGTTGTAATAAAATGCATGTCTTTCTGCAGACCTTGTTTTCAGGAAGGAAAGTGATTCCTTTTCAGAAATGTTATCAATTGTGTGTATTAGTAAAGATAGCATGCCACTAAGGAAAGATGAAATACTCAAAGAAAAGCCACGGTGATGCAGAATGCAGAGTGCTGCTACTTCATTAATAATGCCTTAGAAATTGTTGGAACTGTCAAGAATACAATTGTTTAGTGTTGAGAAGAATTCTTTGAGAGAATTATTTAATGGAGGAAGGAGTTTTTTGTTGATATTCAAGCCTTACACATACCATATAGTGAGAAATTTAATGAGAAACTGCTTTCTAGTGTAAACCACTTTGTAACTACAGGAATGGCAGATAGAAATATACCAGTTTTGGTATCTGGACCATATCAAATAGGCATGGTGCCTTCGGGAACTCCATTTCTCATCCAGTATGCAGTGTTTTTTGGAGCTCCACACTGGTGACTCTGAATGATGCAATTTGCTGCTCTGTCTTCTGTAGTTTAAATTGAAGGGCTTGGGGCTGACCTTTGAGAGCAATTGTCTTGTCATCTGATGAGTAGGATTGTTGAAGAGAGATTCTTTTCAATTACAAAAGGGAAAAGATGATAGGCAGGGGATTCCCAGTGTTATGGGATTCTGTGCCTGCCCTTTTTGTGAAGCTCTGACCTTTCTGATATGCAGGTAAAGGGTGGAGTATGTTTTGTTGTTGTTATTCAGATAGCTACTCCTTAGCTCACACATCTATTCCACAGCAGAAATATGCATCGAGGTATTTTTGTGAGTGCTGCTTCAGTCAGCACCTTTGAACTGTTAAAGTTCTCAGTTCTGGTTCTTAGCTTCACTGCAGCTCACAGATACAATAATAAAGAAATTCTTGATCATCTGTATGCTGAAACAAATTGGTGGAAGTTGCATCTACCAAATTCTTGGCACTTAATCTCTAACAAATCTTTATCTTCAAAGAGCACAAATGATGGGGACAAAAGCTGTGTGTTTGTCTTAGTGGACTGCTACTTTTTATTACAAGCCTTGGTTGCGGATCATGTGTGAATCCAATTTTTGACATGGGGAAAGCACCTGTGCTTCAGCAGTGAATGCATTGGTTCAGTTGGAATAAAAAGTTTTACCTATTCAGACAAGATTTCAGACTTTGACCCAAGTACTTAAAATATTTGCTGAGTAATAAGCAACTGAAAAAAAAAAATCATATGGTAAAGGAAGATTTAGATATTGTCTCCAGAAGTCTGTTCTCTATGTGAACACCGACTTCAAGCAATAATGAAGGAGGCTATTACCTTGGAAACTGGCAGAGCTTTACCAGAAGCTGAGAGCTTGACAACATGAATGTACGTTGTTGGTACCTTTCTCTTATGAGATGCTCACAAAAATGCTGATAAGCAGTGCTGCTGATGAGAGGAGATAGAAGAAATCGTATGTATTGGTGTAAGAACGGTGATCTAACTTTCTTTGCTTTCTTATTTCAAAATAACCCCAAACTATAAGGGGAATAACCTACTCTGTGTAAATATCAAAGGAGCTGACAGTTGCTGAATTTAAGTTATTGACTGTTGACTGTACAACAATGCCTAAATATTGCATCTGTTTTCCTTTTAAGACATTGAGCCTCTGTAGGAGAATTTTGACTCTTCAGCAGTGTGTGGTGAAGATGAGTAGGAGTTCATCTGGCTGTCTAAACATGGAAAAACATGCTGGCCTGCTCATTCTTCTTCATTGAGCCTTAGCATCAAAGGAAATTTGCTTTGCATTATGAAGCTTGCTGATGTCAGAAGGAAAAAAAATTAGGCCCAGATGGCATGATGCTAAATAGAGCTGAGTACAAAGTGTGTGTGTAGAAAGGCCAATCAGTTTTTGCTGATCCTGTATAAGTGTGAGGAAGAAGAAAAATATTTGCTTTTCAATTCATTTTCCGTAAAGAGGCCCAAACTGTGTATATGTTATAGCTGAGCAGAAACCTACATGAAAAAAACTCAGTGCTTTTAGCAGGATGGTCCTGTTGTTAGTTCTCATAATTCCCATCTCCATCATGTTTTATTATTGACTGTTCTCTGGAACCTTAATTTCATGAGTGAACATGGATCAACCCTCTGCAGATGGGAAAAAATATTAGTTAATTGCAATTGTAGTAATTGTTCTTGATTTGTTAAAAGCTTCAAGTGAGCAAATTTTTTTTTAATGTTTGAGTAGGTTGGCTACTGACTTCTTTAGAAAGGATAAATATATCCACATTTGTAGGCGTGTATATTTTAAGTTACTTTACTAGTAGAAGATTTGAATAAAAAGTTTTGATGCCCATAAAATGATACTTGAAAAATATTCAAGGAAGAAAAGCCTTAATATTATTTACTTCTCACATTTAAAGCAGGAATACCAAAACAGCAACCCAAGCAACCTAAAATGCCTTGTAAGGAGCTAAGTTTGATTTTTTTTGATATGATTTACATTTATTCCAAGAAAACTCTGGGTTAGATTCTAATTTCTTTACACATAGATAAAATAAAGTAAAAAATAAAAATCAAGCTTACATTCTTTATTTTGCATGTTTCTACATGTAGTAGTGCTTTGCATCAGTGGTATCATTTCTTGGTGTGAATTTACAACGTTACATGCACAAAGCAAGATCTGTGTTTGCTCGTTTGATTTAGATAAGGTGAAAGTTCAGACCACACTTTTATTCTTCTTCAGGAAAGTTATAGTGTTGACTACTAGGATTTTTACTATATAAACTTCCAGTTGTGCTGGTTAGTATTGCTCTGAAGTATTTTGTAGATGAAGTCACTGCTTATGAAGGTCATTACTTCCTAATAAAAGGTGTTTCATTTTTATCAGGCATGAAAGATCCATGCACACATTTTCACTGCTTCATCAGAATATTCTTATGTCTCTTTTGTTTGCTCTTTTTACCACTTTGGTTTGATATGGATCTTTCTGGTGATACATATGTATGTCCTCTATGCATATCCTTATATATGTGCTCTTTTTTAATCGAGTTCCTGATACCATGGTGGTTGCGGTCTGAGATTTCCCCTGCCCACATTTCAAAGAAAGTGCTGAATCACAATCCATGTCAAACAGATTTATTTTAAAGGTTGAGAGGAGGAAGAAGACATTACACAAATGAAGAGGACAAAAGATTTTTCATATAATGTATTGGGGGGTTGTCTTTATTTACTGTCTTATAGTATATCTGGAACTAGGAAGTAAACAGAGCAAAAAGGTGAGTTTCACAGGATGTCTGTAAACTGGAAGGATTCAAAGACTCAAAGAGGTTCTCCATCCATTTCCTTGTCTAAAATCTAGGTATTACCCCTTTTATTCAGAATACTAAGTTGCATTGTTACAACATTCTGTGGATTGCAACCTTTTCAAAAGGAAAGAAAAAGGTGGGAATAAGATTTACCCCATGGCCTCCTCTTTGGCATCCATAACTAGTATCATTGCTCACTAAAGTTCCTTCAGGCACTGAAGGTCTATGCTAATCCTCATTCAGTAGAAGGCCTTTAAAATACCCAATATCTAGTAATTCTCCTCTTGCCTAAACCTTTAGCGCAGAGCTGCTTGCACAGGAACAAAATCAAAACAAAAGAAATAGGCTGATCCAAATATTCCAATGCTCTTTCAGTTGAGAAGATAAGCAAAAAAAAAAANAAAAAGAAAAAAAGGTTTTTGCCTGGTGTGGCATCTGGAAATTATGTTTAGACCTGGAAGCAGATTATGCTTTCTATAAGTACTTTTATGACTACTGATTATTTTTTTATTAGAAATAGTCCAATCAGGAATATGTGAGCTGCTTCCCTAAAGCTTTTGAAGTCATGATATATGATTTTGACAAGTGTTGATTTGATTTGCTATGATATTTAGCTTCCTTAAATGTTCTGGCATTTTTCCATCAAAATTTTATTTGACTAGTGAAGTTTAATGTCCTTCCCTACCCTCACTCGAATGGAGACAGTGGTGACAGTGTCATAGTGTCTAGAAAACAGCATGTACAATGTGTTACCTACATTCATTTTGAAATCTGTTCACTCTGCTTTAGCATGGAATATGACTCTAAGGAAATAGTCGGTATGATAATGCAGTGAAGAAAAATAGATTTTGTTGTGACCTTTAAGCTGAGCTTTTCTGTTCTGAACCACATTATTTTGTTAAATACAAGGGAAGTGGAGCCAGCCTGTGACCTTTTGTTACCATGCAGCTTTGAGAAATGGTAAAAGTCATTCTGGTGCTCAAAAGTTCCATTATAGAGAGAGTTCTTTTTTTTTTTTCAGTTGGAGGAAAAAACCCCACAAGCCAACCTTGAAAAGATTTAGAATTTAGTAGTGCTTTACCAGAAAAATAGAACTGTTTTCAATATTGGCACAAATTAAAGCTGCCTCTACAGATAGTAATATCTGAAATTAATTACAACCCATGTTTTCCTCAGCTCTTTTTGATACCACAGGTACTTACTTAATACCTCTGAGGAATGGATTTTCATGTCATCAGTCCCTTTAAGAAAGGAAGTTCTAGCAGAGAACTTAAATTATTTATCCTGATTTTCAGGACTTTTGTGAATCTGCATTTGTAGCTCTCTATTTTTGCTGCAATGGAATAGTTAATTTTCAGCTGGTGTATCACTGGTATCACTCATATCTTACTAATTGAGAGATACAATGTCCAGAGGAAGCAAAGGTGGGCTTTGTTTTAAATATTGATGTTGCAATTTAATCTTGCTCTTCCTTAAAATCTTTTCCCACTCTTTTTCTCAGTGCTGGGTTACCATGGAATGGTGATGACCTTCCCTGGGGTGCCAGATCCTGTAAATGAGGACCTGTTTAGAATTGATCCTTCCTCAGGACTGGAGGCATGCATGCTACTCTATAGTGCTTTGCAAACCTCTTTTCATTAACTATATATTGGGATAGATTTAGAGCACTAAAAATATTATGTGTAGAAGCTACCTGTGAGTCAGGATTAACCCTGAAGTGTTCCTTTCATTTGTTTCTGCTAGCAGGCTGCTAAATGAGGCTGCTCCCAGGTTGTTTGCCATGGTTCTTCAGAGATATACATCTTCTGGACAGTCTTGAACCTTAAGTGTGTTTTCCTAAAATTTATATTGAAGATGGTTCATGTAGATATTTGCCTTATCTCCTTTACCAGAGAGGATTTCACCTTTGTGCATCTGACATTTTTCAATTCTGATCATTGACCTTGTTCTGAACGTTTCTAGTCTGGCAGGTGAAGTTGTGTTGTAATAAATAGATGGAAGTGATGCTTTGGAAATGTGCTCCCAAGCAGGCAGACCTCAGCTAGCCTTTTATCTCTGGAGTGTGAAACCACAGTGTACTCATCCTGTGCCAGATTCTTCTTTTTTGGATGGCTTGTATACTTCCAGATTATGCACAGATTTGGAATTGGACAAGCCTGTTAACGCAGTCAAATTTTTAAAAAACCCTAGATTTTTAAAACTACACCCACCCAATGAAAAAACTGAATGTTTTTGATGATACTCTTAGATTGGAGCTGTGGAGCTATATTAGTGATGGACACTGAGCAGTATGTTTCAAGTTGCATTCAGATGATGAGAGAGACTGCTTCAGTTTGATCAATTTGAGTGTGCTTTGTAGAAGGAAAGGACTTCAGAAATGGTCCTTTCTTTAATCACTATCTAAAGACTAAAGTCTTCTGGATAGACAAATAGTACTAAGTAGTGTGGATCTGAATCCAGTTTTCTGCTTGGACCCATGCTATGTTTCCAGCAGATGGGCTGAGAGAATTTATAGATGATGATGATCAATAATGTGCATGTACTGTGTCACTGACAACTGATGCTGTTCTGGTTTTAAGCCTCAGTTCCCTCCATTTAGCACTGCAGCTCTCCTCTTCTGCCTTGGGCTTTCAGGAGGAGTGGAATGCTGCAAACCATTTGCCAGATACAAGAGACACATCTGAGTTGTTAATCAAGGATGAGGTAGATTGAGGGATGGAGGGAAACAACCCTGGGCTGCCAAGTTTCCTGATACAATCCTGAATGAGCAAAATCTGAAACAGCTTGACCAGCTGTCACAGCCTGGAAGTGGGCATGATGTTTGTTGTAAATTTGTGTTCAGCTGAATAAAGACATTGCTCCATATGTCAGGGAACTCTTATGCTTCATTGTGTAGTTGCCTTTATTACAGCAACTACTTAGTCATAGAAGTGTTGGCTAGCAAGCTCTCAACTTTTATAACTATTTCTTACAAACTCCCAACTCCTGCAACAAACTTCCGGTACAGAGTGAGGGGTAGAATACAATCACTGTACTTGCTAGGATAAAATGGGAGGAGAGAAATCAAGATGAAAGTGAGAGAAAGAAAAAGGTCACCAGTTGTTAGATCTCATGTTCTTGCTGCTGCTGTGGAGGGTCCAGATCTGAGGTCACCAAAAGAGAGGGAATGAGTATGGGACCTATCCCCTTCCTTTTATAGTTCACCTGGTGCACACCTCTTGTGTAAAGTACATTTTTCACACCATTTGCCCCATGTAATTCGTGCATGCGTATTCAGCCCTTTGGAGTGGAGGACTTGGGCAGGACTTGGAGATCTGTGGTGGTTATAGAGCTCCCTAGTGAGCTGTCCAGGACTCAACCCTTTTCTAGATGTAGGTGCACTGAGCACGAGTGTCAAGGTAGAAAAGGATGTTGGCTCAGAACAGCACTACCCCATCTCTGCAGGACCCTCTTTGCAATCCTAACTTTCCTGTTGCAACCATCAGAATGTTTGAGATAAAACATGCTTATGAGCTTATGCCTGATCCTCTCCACCAGCCAGTTCTCCCAGCTAAGGTACACACAATACTCAAGTCGTGCATGCCTGATAAAGCTGTATCCTGAAAATACCTCAGAGAGGATGGGGCAAGGCAGCTTCATAAGTAATTGCAAAAGGATTGTGTTTTCAGTTAATGAAGTGGCTTTACAGTGCTTTTGTTCACTTTTAGGCAAGTCAGATGGGCAGGAAAGAATCAGCACTAGTAGATTTGGGAGACCCTTTATGTGATAGTGTGGTAGTAAGAGGCAGGTGAAGAATAATCTTTAATGATTAACAACTAATACAGATGTATAAAGGCAATGAAAGCAAGGATCTCATAAGGGAGAGTAGTATTGATGTGGCAATTGTGCATGGTGGCTTGGCAATAAAGGAAAATAGAGGGGAATATGGCAGGGATGCAAACTCAGGTCTGTTAGAGTTTTTTAGCTTGCTGCTTAAGGATCAATACCTTATCAGAGAATGTGTCTGAACTATGTGGATGTGGGAATACTTTCTGAGCAAGGAAACTGCAGAGATTTTCTAGCAAGATCTATCATCTGAATGATGAAAGAAGCAGGATCTTTGGTGTGCTCTGGAGCTTGGATCTCCCTATTCATATTGATTTGGAGTTAGTGGTAGTAATTATGATGTGTGGTACTCACACTGGTGTAAAACCTACCAGGTTTCAGTCTGAGCTTTTGGTTTGCCAATTAGTGGAGCTGCTTCAGTCTGCACTCATTTACCAGTTCATTCATTTGAAACTTGTCATGGCATGAGGTACCTGTCTACTGATCTGCTTGAATCCAGCTGATGTCTGATGTAGAGAGGAAGCCCAATTTTACTTGCCACTGACAGCTCTAAATGTGTCAATAAAAAATTGCTTGTAATGTCTATAGTCCTGAAACACATGTGAAGACATTCTTTTTAGTCTGCTTTCTTGATTATCATCTTTCCTGTGATGACAGGAAAAAGCCCCTATTTATCTTTTCACAGTACTTTCCTTTGGTTTTGTGTAATATATATTATAGGAAGGTTAAGTGAGACCCAGAATTGACACACTGAAAACTTAAGATCTCTTTGCCTAACTGAATTCTTGTCCACGATTTGGAATTTTCATACCATTTAGTGAGACCCCTGGAGGACCAATGCAGTCCTGTTTTGACACGTGAGGAGATACATAAATTCCTATTTGGCAAAAGAAGAATACTTGCTAAAATAATCATACAGCAGTTTGTTTTTATAGTTGAAGTAAAAATCCAAGAGCCACAGTTCATATTTTACATAATAATAATGCCCCACTTTGTTTTTCTTTGTTTGCTTGAATTCTGTTTTAACACTCAACAAGAAATTGAACTCCAAGTTATTTGTTTAATTTGTGTGAAACAAGTGAGGCAAGAAGTCTGGTGTTCACTGAAGGCTAAAGTGCTCATAAACAGACTATATAAGTTCCACTGCACCTAAACCAAAATGTAATCTTTAGAACATTTTTAGACGGAAGTACTGTGGCTTAGTTCTAAGATTTCCAGTCCTGTTTGAGAAACTTGGAAAAAATTTTTCACTTACCATTATTAGGGAGTGGATACTGGACAAACAATGACATTGCTTTTTCGCTTCCTGCCAAAATTCTCTCTACATTGCTGTGTGTTTGCTGGATATACACAGCTGCTGTTTTCCTCTCAACCCTAAGTATCAATTCAGGTTCATTGCTATTTTTGCCTTGATTCATTTTTTCAAACTCTATTGATACCCTTTTGGTTCTTTCAAGGCCATTTTTCTTATTTGGGTGATCTGGCAGGAGGGTCTTTACATTTATCCCAAATTCTGCAGCTGATAGTTAAATGTACAACATGGAAAGATAAAAGGAAACTTCTTTTTCATCTCACTTTGCTACACAAGATATTCTAGGGAGAAACCTATCTATTTGCTGCTGTGAATTGATTGCTTAGTTGTACTGAATATCATATTGATATATTTCACGTATTTTTTTCTTTGAACAATTGTGCTGCAGTGTCCCCATTTATTTTTCCTTGTGCCTTACGGACAAACTTATTCTCACGGATTGCAGTAATGAAGATTGGACAAACTCTGAGAGTGTTAAGTTTTAGATTTTGTTTCCAAAGTAACCACCTGGCACTGAAAGGGTTTGCCCATTTTATCAGCACAGGCAGTTAATCACGCACGGGCTACAGGGGCTGCTTTTGCTGTTTGTTTGCTCCTGGGCCACTTCTTGTTGCCTGGGCTCTTTCAGCATATTGCATCATCCTGTCCAGAGCTCATGCAGAAATGTTAGTAATTCATCTTAGCATTTTCCTGTGTCAGCTGAGGTTGCAAAGCAAACTAATGTCATTTTTCAAAATGCCACTTTAGGTGGCAAAGAATGGAATCCTGTAGTCCTTACTCAGCCAAAAAAAACCCCAAAAAATCATGTTTGCTGATTTAACAGTATTGAATCAGACTGAACTGTATAGAATTATTGTTCTGTAGTTTACCACTGATTTCTGCTACTTTAGTTATTTTCTGACAATATTAAGAATGAACTGCACTATACTCTAGATTGTTTTTATATGCTTGTAATATCTGAATGGAAATTTGAGATGTGAAATTTTATTTGCTCTAGGTGCAGATTCTCATTATATAATTGACTTGGAAATGTTTCAAGACCTAATAGATCCACTCTTGGATACTTTTTCCTGTCTGGGGTTTGAGTGAGATTTTCTTTGACCTGCAATGTTAAAGTAACTGAATTTTGACTGACTTGTTTGCCAGGGTGAGGAGCTAGAAGATAATGATAGCCTTCAAACTTCATTAAATAAAGTAGCTAAGCAATGAAAACATTCTTTTAATGTTAGAGACCTGAGTTCAACTCAGCCCTATTGTTAGCTATAGAATTCACAAATACAAATTATTAATAATAACATACAATTTTTAGATCACGCTATTCTTCTTCTTGCCATTCTCTTTGGATTCTTCACTGTTGAAAAAGGTTTGTTTGCTCAAAACTGTGCTTCTCTTTTAGTGGCGTCTGTTGATGTAATAAGGTACTACTGTTCTGTATAAACCTTGCCTTGCTTTGTTAGAATACAGTTAAAAATATCAGTCAGTCATGAAACACAGATCTGTAGAAGATCATAAGTTTCTTTCTGTAGGGAGAGAAAAACAGAGTTGTTTTTAAAATGAGTTATAACAGAGTTGCTATTAAAAGTGTAATTAATACAACTGAAACAATCACACTTATTGAAAAGCATAGCAATTTTTAAATTTAAAGCAAAGATTATGAAAATGCAGGAAATGCCCCCATATGTATGGGTAAAAGAAAAGTCTTCCAAGAATTATTTATCTTCCACTTCCATAATGTCACAGCCGTTAATAAATCTCTTCTCAATCAATTGGCAGAATGATGACCTCCATTTTATAGTCAGGTAAAAATGAAAAGGTCAGAAAATTTAGGAGCTAATTCTGGCAGGCTGCACTACAGTATCATTTTTGTTTGGAGAGAGTGGTTTTGAGTGATTCCACTGACTGTTTCCCACTTGTGGATTTACTTTGAAAGACCGTTTTGGGGTGCATAATGGTACTCTCCAGTATAGCCTGCTCTGAAAGGAGTTGTTTAACTATCTTGGCAAGATCACAGACTACTGTGTGATTGAAGAACTCATTAAAATGAGTTATGGAAACAGTCAGATACTTAGATATATTTGGTCAGAATATTGTTTCAGCTGCCCTCTTTATCCTGTAGGTTCTTGTGTTTCTCCTGTCAGTCATGTGTTCAGAGGGCAGATTTAACTCCCCAGATCTTGCACCACCATGATCATAGCTCGTCCTGAAAGCTGAGGCTCACTAAAATAGGACTCTTGAACTCTTAGTCAATTTTGGCCTAGTCATCTATCGTAAAGTTTAAAAAGTAACATTTGCGTTTAATATGTGATGCCGTGGTTTTATGAAGGGTCAAATCCAGCTATGTAAGATGTGAAACATAAACTTGCTCTAGATTTCCTGTGTTCCAAACAATTAAAGCAAATCCAACACCAATGCAAGACATGTTCTGAGATGTATTTTTCTCATTATCTTCTATCACCTTTGTTTTAAAAACATATTTAGGACAGGGTCTTGAGCCTGTGTTAGTGCCTCAGAAAGTTGCTGGCTATGAAATTAGGGTGAGGGAGTCCCCTTGGCCGCTGTAAAGAGATCAAAGGCTGTGTTTTATGGTGCTCAATTTTGAAATATATGTGGGGTTTTTTGTTTTAGTCCTTGGGCAAGTTGATTGCTTTTAATATTCATAAGGTGTTATAATTGAGCCCCTTAACTCATCAGTTGCAACAGATGAAAAACCTTTCCTGATTTTGATTGTTCTCCAAGCAAAACTGAATGGACTAACTTGCTTTTAAAAAAAGTGCAAAATGAAAGAGATGATCTGCCTTTGCACTGAAAGCAGAATATTAGATGAAATCAAGGCTTTTTGTCAGGAAAGCAATTTGGAGGTTTTAATTCTTTACTTTGATGGGTTTGCTATTCTAAGGACATCAAACAAAAGCAGCACTTCTTTTCCACAGACACTAAACGAGTATGCAGTATTCTGTAGGTGTATAAAATGCTGAAAAATGTGGGTTTCATTTACTGCATACTTTTGCCAAGGCATATTAATGTCTCATTAAATGTGTGAACTGAAAATGTAATATATGGAGTCTACAGAGTGGAATCTCTTAGTAGATGGTTGCAATCAGTTGCAGGTAGTGAGCCATGGGAAAACACCTTATGAATTAAATTATCCCCATATGTGATACTCTGTCTGTTGTATTTAAGGCAATTTTGAGGAAAAAAACTGCTTGGCTCAGTAATGCTTAAATGACAAAATATATACCTAAGGTGGGAAAAAAAAAAGGATGTTTTCTACAAAACCTTTGTGATGCATCTCTGAGTGACATGCTATATACAGGGGAGGTTTCAAAGTGTACCATTTCTATCTTCTACTACAGGCTGTACAGAAATGGAAGTAGAGCAGTTTTTTTCCATTTGGGAATGAGATCCAAAAGTCCTTAATGCTTCAGAGTATTCTAATCAATTAATAAATTGACAGGAAACACAGTCTCTGTCCTACCCAAGACTCCTTGATTTTTAACAGCATAATTGCTTGGACTGTAAGAACATGTAACATCAGAGTATTTTAGGGAAGTGTATTTGGTCCAATAGGTCCAAGAATTTTATAAATTAGCAATACTATGGGAATAGTGTAAATGTTATCTAAGTATGTGGAAATTGCTGTGGGCAACACTAGATTTTGGGTTTTTCTAAAGTAGGGAATAGGTAGAGCTTTTCTGCTGCACTAAAATAAACATTAAAAGGTGGTTTAAAATCCCTGTACTCACTCAATGTTCCCCGGTTTAGGGACAAGACATGGTTAGCCATCCTTTCTTAAGTTTTATTGTCACATATGCTGTAATTCTTTTGATAGTACATCTGGGGAAAGCACACATTTGAGGATCATAAACAACTGACTCCAGTTATATAGTGGTGACATTATGAAATTGTGACAGCTAGAATAACTTGATATCTGTTGCTGACCTTTTCCGAAGATATTTAGTGTTAGAATGCTATTGGAGAAATTCCTTGATTAATACCATGTAGGATTTGAAATTGCTTGGTGAATCAGGGCCTAAGGCAAAAAATTAGAAACTGATGTAAGTGTGCATCAGCCTCAAGAAGTTCAGTTTGGAAATTGGTTTAGATCATTATTTGTTGTCAGAAAAACAGAGGATTAGCTAGAAGCAAGACATGTCTCCACATGTGGAGTGCTGTTCTGGTTTGTTTATGTTGTTTATGTCTACTGCCCTCTGTTATTGCTGTTCTTGTTCTTCTGTGCCTCCATCTCAGATCCTTGTACTTCTCCAATGCAGAGACTTTGTTCCAGTAACCTGAATAGTATTTAATAAAGCTTAATATTCTAGGACAGTTAAATAGTAAAAATTTATAAAAATGACATGGGTGTTTCATTTGCATTGTTAGACACAGAAGTGTTTTGCTGTGCTTACCTGTGTTTCACTGTTTCCTTACCTTGGAATTGTGTGTATGCAGTAAATGAAAGGATAAAGACTATTTACATTGGTGATACTAATTCAAGTTACAGACAAAGATATTACTTTCTGCCTTTGGAATAGGGAAATCTTCTGATTTTCTGCTCACTCCCTCCACAGGGATGAGCAGGACAGATTATCCATGCTGGCCTTGTATGAATCCAAGTGATGTGGCTCTTAGCTACCACCATTGAAGTTGCTCTTGGCTTTCTGCCAGCTCCAGGTCTCTTGATATTTAATTTCATACTGAAAGGAAGAATAGAACAGAGTAATGATAATCTGTCATGCTTTAGGATGGCTGTTGCTTTCAGGTATGCTCAGAAAAATTTTGGCTGTTTGAATTGCAGCAGTTGTTTTCCTTTGGTGCCTTATAATGATTTGAGCTCTTTGCCTGAAGATATTGTCCCAGGTACCCCTCTGACATGGGGTCATATTCAATGCTCTGATTCTTCTCTTCAAAGCATCTAGGAGCAATGTGTCCAAGGAGGCACTGCTTTGATATGGTATCCAACTGACATGAAATTCTGCAATAGATCATGACAAAAATATCAAATCTCATAAAGAGGACAGCTGATGGGCTTTATTGCTGGTGTGAATGTGGACAGCTGCAGATCCACTGCCTCTAAGATCCTGGTATAAAACTCACTTCTCTTTAAAATAGTTTTTCTGGTGTCAATGTCTAATAAAGAGTTCTAAGTGTGCGCTCATGTCTTCTAAGAGAAACAATAGCCAGATGTCAACAATGCTCATAATGTGTGATGTGCCCTAATGATAAACCTGGTATCATACCTGAATAGACAAACTAGAATGCCCAGAACTCATCCAGGGTATAGACAGGTCAAGACCTATTTTACACCTTCTAAAAGAAGGTGCAGATAAAAATTCAATGTCTTCTGTAAATGTTGCAAGACTGAGCACTCCAGTAGTTTGTTATAAAAATGTAAACTCAAGAATTTGCTAAACTTTGAGACTAATCCAATCATCTTTCAGCAGATAACTTACTGCAATTTGCTGATTCCCTGTTCTCTACAGCCAAAGTGGTCTGTGTTGCAACTTGTGGTTCTGTCCTTGAAGTTCTGTTTTGGTGGCTTTTGGGCACACAACTTGGTACTATCTCTGGATGCAAACTGAGATGGGCTCTGAAACACTGTGCAGCTTTGTGCTCCTCCTGCATGCCACTGGGGAGGGAGAATCCTTACAGAGATGAAGTGCTGATGTCCAAATGTAAGCTCAGTGAAGGCAGAACTGTTAGATATTCTCACAGTATAAAAACTGCTAAACAGAACTTACCAAGAAAATTGAAAGTATCCTTCCCACCTACTGGTTATCAATGAAGTCAAATTGACAAGCAAATAATTCTCTATTTTCTGTTTGTTTGTTTGCTATTTAGGTATTGTGGTCTTTACACAGGTGTTAAAATATACTGGGTCGTATACTGTTAGAAGTATCTATGGAACAGATTCTACCTCATCTTGAGGGTGAAGTAAATATTTGGAGAATGTTGAGGTAATTCTATGGTATTTCATCTGCCCTAAACTTGGTATCTGAAAGCTTAGGAATCTTTACATTGGTCCTTTTATAGTTGTGTTTTGTGGTTTTTTTAAATTTTTTTTTCTTTCTGGACTTTTTCTGGTGTGTTAGTTCTGTGTGGGTAGATTTTCCTAGGTATCATCTGCATTCCTTCCCTTTTACTTGTTTACTTTTATTTTTATTTATTTAAGCATATCTGACACTACATACTCATAGCACCTTTTATGTTCCACAGCTGACTTAATTTTAATTTGTGAAAGATGCTAAGTGCTAAAGAAGGACCAAGATATGAAATATAGGTGGATAGGTGGGTAATAAGGCAGAGCAGTCAGATTACAAAAATTCCCAAAGAAATGTTGTCAGCAAACAAATCACAAGTCCCAATGCATCTTACTTTTATAGAATTTCTGTATTTTTATGTGTTGGTCAATATTTATCAGTTTCCCCAGCCTTTAAATGGAAACAATTGCTTTGAAAAATGGATTCATATTATTTAGTTTCTCTCTACTAAGTAGCAAGGTGTCTTCTGCTGAAATGTTATTTTGTAACTTCAGGAAGGATCCTTAGTAAATTGTGACCTATGCCCTCTATGTCTCATCAAACAGTGGAAGCGCCTGGTTTTCTAGCAAACCAATACTTTCCAAAATATAGTAGTGTCAAGCATTTCCCTCATTAGAGGAACATGGGAGTCAAAGTTGTAACTGCTTTGGTCTTGCAGCGTGAAGGTTAGTGTAGACCTCATTTGGTAGAAATTATAGTTTGAATAGTTTGGTAGAAAATATAGTTTGAATCAAAGCTGTTGGCTCAGGCATAAATAAATTCCTTGTTCGTAACCACTTACCTTATGTCCTTCCTGTGTGTGGGAAGGGATTTGTTGAGGGGTTTGTGGCATGGCTATGGCATGTGAATGCTGTAGGTTCTGTGCAGTATGGATGAACACTAAAAAAGGAAAAAAAAAGCTGTTATGAGAGAACTGTCACAGACTATGCCATATCTAGTGAAATGCGCATTGAGTTCCTTCCACAGCAATTTAGGCAGAGAATTTATTAGATATTCAGCTTACCCTGAACATTCTCACCTATCAGTTCTGAGTCTGCAGCGTGCTAAGACTGAATGAGCTTGCACTGAATGTGTGTTTAAGGAATACCACACAGCCCAATGGTTTAGTCTGTTAGAGTTACTGACTTTCAGTTAAACACAATTAGCATCTTTGACTGGGCTTGATGGGCAGGCTTTGTGAAAGAAACTTCATGTTTGGGAGATAACTTGGAGCCATTACACTGATACTGTCAAGCCCTGCTCAAACCATCCTCTTGTGCCCTCTCTGCCTTGGTAAATCTCAACCTTTTCCTTACCTGCCATGTTTTATATGAAGCGCTCTATACCTCCTTTTTTCATTTGCCCCCTTTTTTTTTTTTTNCCCTTTTTTTTTTTTTAATTTCCATTGATTAGCAAAAAAGTGCACTAAGATCAGGATTTTATTGCTCAGTTTTTCAGTTTTTCTAGGAAACAAGATTTTGCACAAGAGGCACACCATCATATAAACAAACAGTAATAAAAAATGTTCACTTCTGATAAAGTGAACTTGGGCCTTAATCCAGGTTTTGACACTTACCAGCAATGCCTTTGCAGACTAGCAGTGTGCAGGATTGTTTCCGAATTTAGGTGACATAGGATATATTTTTAAGTCTGCATTCTTGTTGGGATCCTAAATGTTAGAAAAGTAAATGGTCTGGAAATTTAAAATAAAAAAAAATAACAGTGATGGAGTGGAAGAATGTGATATCGAATATATTCTGGATATTTGTGGTATTGTTTATACACATGACTAATCCCATTTATCATTCAAATGAAACATATCTAAATCTGCAGGGATTGGATTTTCTTCTTTTTTTTTTTAATTGGAAGCTGCACACACTTGTTTTATTTTGTTCTCATTTTTACTATTCTTTCTCTTGAGTTGGTCTCTAATGACAGCAGAAATCTTACTGTTCTCTTTCTTCAGTCTGGGGTCTACCTACACTTTCAATCCATTTTTACGTTATGAAATATTGAAGTTTTGAATGAAATTTATCATCCTTAAGCTGAAGGAAGAAAATTCATTGCTGGAAATAAATGGATACAGCCATACTATTATTGCTGAAAACATCTGCTCAAGGGACACACGCAGATATCATGGCTTTGATCCAACACTTTTTTTTCCCTACATCAGTAGGATTACATTGGGAATCATAACTTCTTTTATTCTACATAATACTGCTAAATATTCTCAGCAGTTCAAATCAGTAATATTTTATAAATTAGCATATCATATAAACTCAAATATGTATTCCTTTGGACTGTTAAATCCTGCTTTCAGCATAAAGACAGATTGTTGGTGTAGTAAATTAAAGCTGCCTTACTGCAGCTATTTTGTCCAATGTTCTATCACTAACCCATATTAATATTTTATCCCCTTTAATATCATTACATGATGCAGGCTTAATTTAAATAGATTTGACGGGGCTCTTGGTTGGCTTGACAACCAGAGGGAAAAATTAATGTTCTGCATTTAATCTCAGCTCAAGGCGCTAAATTATTTTGGAGGTCGAAGCTGTCATGCGCATCATGCTAAATTATTGGATGTAATAACTATTAGCCTGATGTCTATTTATAGAATTATTTTTAAAATTGTTTACTTCATGTGTCTTCAGCTAATTTTGAAGGGAACGTCTTAAATTTTTCCTGTGCAATATAGTACTACTCTATCTTTTACAGATGCAGTGTTGGAGATTTTTTTGGTTGCTGAGATGATTGAACAGAGATGATG
The DNA here is from genome assembly GCA_008694505.1 of Cyanoderma ruficeps. Classification (NCBI taxonomy): domain Eukaryota; kingdom Metazoa; phylum Chordata; class Aves; order Passeriformes; family Timaliidae; genus Cyanoderma; species Cyanoderma ruficeps. Next base: position 10,407,197 of record VZDJ01007747.1, read on the forward strand.
GAGTTGGAAGTCTTTAAAGGTATGGAAACAGAAGATATTTTCTGCTGATGAATTGTGTGGTGTACAGAGACTGTGTAACATACTCTTAATTACTTTCAAAGTTAAATATATTTCAACTAAAAGTCATAAAGGAGGAAATAATTGTTTTCTTGTTTTTACTATTATTGGAGAGACATAGGTCCCAAGGAGGAATGGAACTGGTAAGCACATAACTTAGAAACACCAGCTTAGAGCTTAAGGGCTGTTACCTGAAGAGTACCATATACTTTATACATAACGCAGGATAGACTGAAACATGAAATGTTATTAGCAATTGTTTGAAGAGTGCTATAATAGGAGTCACATTAAAGCTTGAAATAATGTAATTACTCTCACTGATGATGGTACATTTCTGCATAGTTTTGCATCCCCTCTGCTGTCCTCATTTCTCATGCTAAATAATGTCAAGTAGTGTGATAATGCATATATTCCTGAACAATGTTAGACCTGTAGGTCTGTGTTTTGTGAGGGCTCTGAGGAAAACTAGTCTTTATAGTGTGTCACACATTACTGTCTTCCGAATTGCCCATTTTCTCTCCTGGCACAAGAATCAGTTTCTCTCTGATCCCACTGTCTGTGTTTTATTCTCATCTTTTAAAGATTAAAAGAAGTTCTTTATCAGTACCATTTAATAGCAATCTCTACATTATGCTTTGTGAAATAGAGCTTCTCTGTTTCTCTGAAGTAGCATGAATTGTGACCAATGGATTATAAGGAACCATGAATATTTGGAAGACATTCCCTTGCCATGAGTGGTGGACCAAAAATATTTTTGTGCTGCAAAACTCTGTGTGCTTATCACAAAGTGATACCACCGTACTGGTTGTATGAGTTGCCACATTTATTGTTTAGATGTATTGCAACAGAGAGATGTCATCCCATGTTATGTTATTGATTCAATATTAGAATACTTAACATAATAAACTAATTCTGTTAGACATCGGTGTAACCAGAGTACAAGGCAGCATTCCCTTTTTATTCTGAAAAAAAGAAATACATCCTTGTACAAAAGGCCTTGTATAATTTTTTTTGAGTTTGTGTTACTTTGAACCAAGACAGGATGAACAAATGTATTTTTTAATGTAGTTGTAATTTAAGTAGTTCTGCTGTTCCCTGTTTTGACTGCAGTAGAATGATTTTTTTTCCTTAGAGTTAAATTTTCCTTGTTTTATTTTTTAACAGCCTTCTAAACTCAAGCCCTTTATCTGTCTCCCACCAACTCTTCAATTGCTGCAAGTTCATTGTTGTAGCATAGGACTTGAAACTTTCCAATAGCAGACTCTATCGAATAGCTTGAATTATAAATAAGAATTGATAGATGAAATAATTGCCCTGGCACCCATCCACAAATTTCTGTAACAAAGCTGGGGATGAAGCCTTAGGCAGCTCAACTCAGTGTGCCTTGACCACAGTCTTTGTTGACTCTAGGGGAAAGGCTCATGTCCCTTCACTTTAAGAGGCAGATTGTCTTCTCTAAGGGATTCTCAGTTATTTGTTACAATTGCTCCTCTTTGAGATTGGAAAGGGAGATGGAAAGAAGGAAATTCTTTCTTTTCACTTGAACCCCTCCCCCTGCTTTTTAAAATCTTATTTTTAGCTGATATTTATAAGTAGAGAAAATAATCCTAAAGTTAACATTAATCCTTTATGGGCTTGTTCTCACTTTTCTCTGAAAGATATTGGAAAAGGAGGGGAAAGACTGGGGCAGGATGCATTATTACATCCATGTCCTTCAGTGTTCCTATTATCATATCTCTGATGGTAATGAATGCTAAGAACTTCAGTGGATTTTTTTGTAAAAAAGCCTAGCAAACCAACAAACATCCAAAACCCAACAACACCCTACCCTACCAAAAGCAAAACAACACCTCCATGATGATTGTTTTTCAATAGCACTATAACTTCTCCTTTTTTGTGTTTTTGCATTTTTCTACAGTTTTTTTCTCCTCCATGCATTCCAAAGGCGTGCCCTTAGATTTCAGAAATATAGGAGAAACTGTTTTCCCTGGTTTTTGTGGGCTTTGTCTTTTTCAAACCACCTTAAATTTGAACCTTAACTTCAATGTGTCTTAAAATAAAGTAGATTTTTTTTAACAAAGGTTATTTGGTAGTCTTAAATGTTAGGAGTTTAGGCTTTTTTCTTTCTCTCCACCCCCTTTACGCCCATCCCATAAAGTTTTATTTGCATGATATCCAGGCCTCCATGTGGATGGGTAAAGAACAAAGTTCTCACCACACACCCTGCATTTAGCATCCATATGTATGTGAGCTTGTTACTGTGGTTTACATATGTTCCAGTACAAGCTCAGTTTTGATCCCTGCCTCTTTTCCTTGGTGTACCCTGCCTCCTGCATCAGTGGAGAAATGAAGTGTTTTGATTGCTCAGGCTATCAGGACCAGTGCTGATCCTTTCCTCACAGTGTTTTAGTAACTGGAGCATGTACTTTTTGAGACCTTTTGCTTACTGATTCCTGTACTTCTTAGCGGACTAGAGAAAATTGAAGATAAGTATTTCTGTCTTCTACAAAAGAATATTTGGAGTGAGTATAGCTGGTAGAGGACGCATACAGATCCAGACAAACAGTAGGAGACAGTATATGCTTTGTTTGCTTTCTCCCTATTTATTCATTTTTTTGTCCGATTCACTTAAAGTGCATCTTCCAGAAAAGATTTATTTTTTCCTTACATGTGGTTTCTCCTCTAAATCAGGTAGCTTTTCCTGCAAAAATTGCTGACTGTTTAATGGTAAATAGAAGAAGATTGAATCTTGGTTGCCTGGTGGGGAGTGTTGCTGCTACTTATTTTACTACATTTCTTCTAATTTGTATCTCAAAATTTTACTTTTGGCATATTTCTACTCTTTAAATTCCTGACCCAAAATGGAGATATAAAGGTAGTCCACTAACACTGAGTGAAGTAATATTTATAGTTTTAGAGGTGCAGGAAATTCAGTCTTTAACCAAGATTATAAATAACCCATAGACTCCTTTATTCATCACAGCCTGCCTTTTGCTGTGCACTGTGAAATGCTGATGAAAAAAAATTCTATGGCTGTATAACAGGCTAGAATAGCTTTCTGGATGCAATATATAAGTAATAACTTTCTGTGCTGTCTTTGTCACTCTTTTCCAGTGATTTAACATGACATGCCACTGTTAAACAGTTGGGGTATGTCTTCAGAAGCAGATAGGAGTATGTCCTTCAATTTTGTGAGCAAAATTGGATGAACTGAATATGATTAAATAGTCTTCTCTTTAGTTTGGTCAGCTAATGTGGCTTTAGGTTTTCCAGTCTGCTCCTAAACAGTGTTTTTGAATCATACCACATCCATTCAGCTGAGAACATGAGTATAAAAGTACATTGAGTTTTTACCTCATTGAGACCTAGCCTTAAATAAGTTAGTTGGGAAAGGGCTTGAGGATGCCTTATTTACTTTAAAGTGAATGGTATTTTCACTCTTAACTTCCACAAGATCACAAACATAGTATAAGAACATGACTTCTCAAGCTATTTCCCTAATTAAAAATTGATTTTTGGCTCTGTGTGGATTAAAGTTGTTACATACAAAGCTGTTGGTGGTTTTATGTTTCCACTCTGAAAGCTTGGTTGCCATACAGCTTGTACCAGAACTGAGCTGGGAATAGTGGTAAATCTGACTCTGCTTTTAAAACAACATAAAATACTGCCAACAATTGTACAAGAACTATGTACACAAATGTCTTGTTCCTGCAAGAATTTCACTGATTTTATTATAAAACACTTAATAAAACTTTCAGAATCAGTGTTAGCTGCATTGTTCCCCCAGGCAAAATCCAAGTTCTGACTGCATACTAACTTCTTTTGTTCCTTTTTTGGCTAAAATTCTTAAGTTCTTTTTGGGCTGCTGGTTTGCACTGTCCATGATGATTTAAATTCTTTCTTCCCAAATGGAAGCAATAAGCACCTTCTGGATTTGATTGTTTGTTCTTACATGGAAAAATGTGCTAGTTTTAAACAGAGTACTTTACAGAAACACTGGTGCAGGATGTCTCTCCCAGCATCTGTTAAGCAACATTTGGAGTCTGAGCAGATTCGCTTGATTCTGAGCTGTTGCAGTAAAAATTTATAAGTGAGGATTTTTTTTTTTTGTGACCTATTTTCAGTTTGAACAATGCATTGAAGCTCATAGTGAGCTGAGAGGAAGGTCTGTCTGGACCATAAGCTCACAGTGCTGTTTCCCTGTTGAACAATTCTAATTATTTCTTTGATAGATTCTCAGGAATTATCTAATTTTTTTTAAAAATATTTTTTATTTTTCGAGGCAAGTACAGGCTGGCAAGTATATGAGAAGCCTTCAAATCTGTAGTAAGTGATGTATGGTGGGTGTATGACTTGAATGTTGTGAACCTAAGACTGCCTAAATGACATCTCAGCTAGGCACTCACATTTAAAGCTCATCCAATGTGGCTGCCATTCAACATCCTACTCTCTTTTTCCTCATTGTGTCTTACATTGCGCTGGGGAGAGCACAAGTTAATCAGCAGAGTGAGTTTCTGGTTGTAAGCTGTGAATCAGAGGGATGGACTGTCTGAGGAAGTGTGGACCTGCAGGGAGATGTAAGTTTAGACTTGCAGCTCAGAAGGGTTCAGGTGTAAGAGCCTGAACGAGAGATATGGGACTCCAGGTGGCTCTTTAAAGGTGCTGTTTGTTTTGTACATTGAAGTTACAGCAGTCATGGGTTGTGGGTAACAGAGCCAAGCCTATAGCTGTCAGCATCAGCTTATAGGCAAAACCTGAAGCTCCTTTAGCTCTGATTTATGCATTACATAGTTTTCTTTATTAAGCATCTTTATTAAGCATTAATACATAATAATCAATCAGTATCATACACATTATCTTTACATTTACTTATAGCCTATCACAACTACTATCATTACCATATTATGTTACAGTTTAAGTTTAAAGTTGTTTTTCTGTTTTCTTGGAGTGGAAAATTCTTACACCTTTTTTTCTACTTCGCAAAAACATGTTTTTTGTTTGCCTGTAGTATCTTTTGCTTTTCTTGAAACCTCTTTCTGCTTGCTAAAAACAACTTTGTGGTCAGAATATCCTTTGTTCTAGCCATAAAACTTCTTTCCAACTCCATTCAACCTTTGCCTTCTTAGTTGTCCAGTAACAACTTTCATTTAGACATCTTTTATTCCTCTATATCAAAACTTGCTTCTATCTCTGTTCTGCTTTCAGGTTCTACATTCAGAGAGCCTTCTGCTAAGCATTCATATCTGTCAAACTTTCCCGTAAACTTTCATCATTTCCAACATCAGGTATTTTTGCTTCTGGTTTTGGACAAGGATATGGACTAGATGCCCCCTTTAAAGCACTGCCAAGGCTATTTCCTGATGGCTCTAGTTTAGCCATGCTACACCTTGTGGTGAGCACAATCCGTATGAGTGAGTACAATACAACAAGGAAAAGAACTTGAACTTAATAGAATGTACTTCAACCAGTACAAGGTATTTCTGTGTGTTGTTCAGAGGGCAGGACACCTGTGTGGTTTTTAGCTTTCTGCTATTGTAGGTACACATTGTGAGCTTGTATTTGCTCAGGTTATAGCATTGAATTGAAAAAGGAAAACGATCGAAAAAGTACCCTTGCCTCCTTGTAATACATAAAAATGTGATGCAAAATGATACTTAGAGTTAATCAGTGAGGCTGTAGACCAGATGTGAACCAGTGTCATTAAGTCATTGACCACAAGGAAGATTTGTTTACTTGCTTGTCACTAGTGTAGCAATAAAATATGTGGGTGTCCCAGAAAAATGTCACAGTCCTGCTGCTGTAGTGTTATGGGACATGCTGTCCCTTTAAGTAGCTAGCTTTTAACGCTGGTTTTAATGATTATGTGCTTAGTTACTTGATTTCTTAGCTTAAATAATTGAAGTAGAATGTGCAGATTAACATCTGTCGCTTGTTTGGAGGTGGAAGGTGATGAAAATCCTTCTCATTTTGCAATTTTTCCTAGGGAAAGTGACAATATTTTTTATATTTCCTAGAGCAGGCAGCCTCTTTTCTATGCTGCTCTTCAATAAGATGAACTAAGCTCTCTGAGATCAGCAAAAAAGATGTTTGAATGACATAGACTATTAAAAAGGATTAAAAAAAGTAGCTAGCTACACATTTTAATAGAATAGATATTTTGCTGGTGAAACATTTCTGTATAAGCAATTTAATTGCTTGAAGTCTACAAACTTTTAATGCTCCTTTCATTATTTTCTGTAATTTCACATCATATTTACATTTACCTAGAACTCCCAACGAATAAAATCTAGTCTGCTTTCATTTCTCCGTGGTGATCCTCCTATGCAGTCTTACCTTCTGTTGACCTACATTTGAAGTGCAGCTCTCTTCTGAAAAGCTGACACTGTCTGTTGAAAAGCATCATTTAAAATGAACTTACTGCTCAGCATGCCCTCTTAGAGTGAAAAGTCAGCAAAAAAAAAAAAAAAAAGCATTTTTGCTGTTTCCNAAAAAAAAAGGCATTTTTGCTGTTTCCTGTGCACAACTTGCAGGTAATAATCTTAAAAAAAAATACAGGACATCTGCATTGTGTATTGTTCAGGACAGGTTGTTGAGCTTCTGTAAGATCGTGGAAGGGTCTAATTGCAGAAGGTGTGTGGGGGTGGTTTCGCAGGCCCCAGCAAAAAGGGGTTTATCCCGGCAGAAAGCTCTCTCCTCAACTGGTAAAGATCTGTTTGACGGCAAATGAGAGACATATTCCATCCTTCATGCTGCATAAGCAGTGCTGGTGAGTAGCATTGGACCAGGGCTTGAAAGATATACCAGATTCTTTAAACTTTCCTGGCTGACTCACTTTTCTTTGAAGGAAGCTTATTTGAAAGTAGCATTTATGCATGTATTGGCTGGCAAGGAACACTGTGGGTGGAAACACTAGCAGCTGTGGGCCTAGAGACATTAATTCCTTCTCTGAGTTTTTTTAATTCTTAGCTTCCCTATAGGTAGAGTAATACTATTTTTGGTATCAGTTCTGACTGAGTTTTCCTTAGCCATTATCAGGTTTGGAAGTAGAAACAGTAGTAGGTGGGAAAGAGAATGGAAAAACAAACTTTTGAGTATATTAATCACTGGAGACAATTGAAGAGGGATCAAGAATAAAAGTAGTCTCAAGCCAGTGGAGTTCTGGAGACTGATTTGTTTAGAATGACACACAATCCATTTATCAAATTGTGGTAAAGAAATGGTAATGATGCTGTGTTTTGTGGAAATAATTTGCTGAGAGGGATTTCAAAAAGAAATAAGTTGGACAAACTTTGAACACATCTTGAAAGATTTGAGACTTGCTCAAAGTTTTTTAAGTTGGTTGAACTCCTAATTGAAACCATGGACCACCGTGGTAAGAAAAGACTGCCAGAACATCCTGGCAGGATGTGGAACGAGCAGTGAGAATTCATGTGCTGAAAAGGAAATCAGGCTGTAAACTGGGAAGGAAAATAGTACAATGATATCTTTGAACCTAGGAAAGATCTTATAATTTAATTAAAAGAAGTTTGTAAGAAATAATGCATAAATTTCACAAATCATGAAATAATGACCTATCTTAATCTGTGTCCAGGCTTTGGAAAGATAACTGTGAGAAGTGAGAAAGGTGTACCAAAGCCTGAAAGTAAGACTAGTACCTGAGGAGGAGCAAAATATATTTTGTGCAGCAAAGAACAGTGAGAAGTTTTCCATGGATCTTTCTATCTAGTTACCAAACTATCACCTTGAACACAAATGAAACTTAGATGCTTCTAACTCTGCCCAGTCATGCAGAAACCAATACTCTGTAATGAAAGTTATGATAAATGATGTGTGACTCAGTCACGCTGGATCCAGGGTGGAGTTTGTATCTTAAATTGTTCAGTGGGGGAACATGCTTGCTAAATATGTCTGTGAGCTAAATGGGATTGCCTCTGGAAACAAAACTATGTATTCTGGGGCTGAAAACAAGCCAAAAATTATTTCAGAAATATATGCTATCATAGAATAACATTAACTGCTGTAGATAAAGGGGAGAAAAAGGCCAAACTAAGTGAAAGTATAGGAAATACTCTAGGACAAGTCAGATTTTCAGACAGGATGTAAATGAAGCCATTAAGCAAAGGTTAAAATTAATATTTAGCATGGATCAGTGTAAGAAAGAATTATTACATGTTAACATGTTTAAAGAAAGGTGAAGGACTTGGTCTGCAATGGAAGCATTTTTGCACTTAATAATTACTTTATGGTCTTTAGTATAGTTATTCTATACTATACATTCTAGAAATAACATGCCAGGGAGCCATGCCTTAACCTGTTTGAGCCACAGATTCTGTGCTGAATACTTATAGAGATGTCCTGGGAGCTGCTTCACCAGCTAGCTCGCTCCCTGGCCCCTATGTAAGAGAGGCTTGGTGGGTCTGAACCTCAGGCTGGAGCGTGGAAGAAAGAGTGGGCTCTCGCTTGGGTTTCACCTGGCTTTATTCCACCCGGGTACCTCCATGTGCAGATGGGCAGAGCAGAGAGGGCGAGAGCCCCCGGCAGCCCCTCTGTCCCCACCTTAACTACAGGGGGCGTACACTGAGCAGGGGAGAACTTAGAACCAATCCCAGGGGAGGGGGGTGTGACCCAGAATAGAGAAACTTAACACAACAATGAAAGAAGGTGGTACCGGGGTACCTTGTCAAATCCTAGGGCTTTTCCCCCACAATCTTCCAGATCTTACAAGGTGATTGACAAGGTCTATCACAAGGGAAACACCATTGGGGGTTTGGGGATGGGGGTGTAGGAAAAAACCATTACAAACATATAGCAAAACATACAGAACATTAGAAAACCCAAAATGCGCACCGCTACAAATACTAAAGGCGCTAACTGCCCATAATAGGTCTGTTTGATGCTTATGACTTGCCCTACCAGAATGCAGGGCATCCAGGGGCTGTTCTAGCGTGTGCTGGTGTCAGCTGAAATGCTGCTTCAGGCAAGGCATCATCAGGTTCTTGGTTGTGAGGTCACTCCTGTTACAACAGGAGAAATCTCAATCAGATCCTGTGCTACAGTGACCTGCTTAGCTGAACCTGAGGACACCTGGTGACTTTTCACCACTGGAGATGTTAGAGAAGTATGTGGAACTTCAGTCAGCCAAGAGGGCATTATTGATGGGGAACCACATGACAGGAGTGTGAAGGGCTGAGCAAAACATCAGAGATTAAATCTGCAGAGGTACATCTTTTGCTATGGATGGTACTATCACCAGCTGTACGATGGCTTTGATTTACATGTTGTTTTATCAAGACTCCTTTCTTTCAAAGAAGGGAATGATTAGAGCTCGTTAGAGCCTGACAGATGGAGTTCCTTCCCTGCTTCTCATGTTTTTTTTTCAAAAGTGATTCTGGTTTATGTGCCCAATAAAAATATATAAAAATCATAATCACAAGGTTCTTCCAAGTGTTTTGCTTGATTGCTTTCACCTAAAATACCGCAGATGTACTCTGTAAGGCTGGTATCTAATATTACAGTGCTGATTGGATGTGTTCTTTTCTCATTTGTATTTCATCTTAAATATCAATGAAGTGTTTTGAAAATTTAATCAATTATATCAAAATGGTGTTAAATCAACTTTTCTTCCATACTTTGTTTTTCTGTTATAAAAAACAATAAATATTGCTTCATCCTCTAGCTCTAAACTGGCTGCTTCTGCTCCTATAAAAAAGAGTTACAGAAGACAGCTGTGAAATCTATTCACCTCTCTTCATTATTGTTAATTCTTATGGCAGTTCAATTTGCCTCAGATCACTCTGGCCTGTGAGTGGTCCCACTCAAAGGGCAAATATCAAACTAATTCTTGAGAGAAGTTTGAAACTGCATAGTTTGGGATACTTAAACATTTTGAAGTTTCCACTTGAAGATTTTTCCTGGCCCATGAGGAAAAGCCAAAGGATTCTGAATTCCATACCACTGTTTTCTTGATCCTCTGATATGATAATTCAGTAATATACCTCTAGTCTGGCCCACAAAATGCTTTTTGTGCAGTGATAGTATACATAAATGCAGAAGTCCACAATTTCAGACTTATGTAACTTAGAAGTTTCACCTTCTATTTGATGGCTTTTCTGTGCCAAACTTCCAGATTCTGATGCGGAGCACGTCACGATCACCCTTTCCCCCCCAAAATGTTCTACATTTAGACGCATAAAAAATCTGCACAGATACTAGCACTTAGAACTTTTCCTATCTTTACCATTATCTCTTCTAGCTTTTTAATTTTTTATCCAAACAGAATCCTAATCTGTCACTTGCCATCTTATTGTGGTGGCATAGCAGGAAAAAGACATTTTCTTGCAAAATCTGAATGATGGTAAATTGGTTTTTTTATAGGAAGCATTTCAAAGCTGCTAGATTGCATGGCATGTTTTTGCACATTGAAAGCCATACTTTAAGTATGTACTACTACAGTTAAGGCTGTTGGAAAAAAATGTACACAAGTTTTGTTGTTCTGAAGGTTCAGTGAGAGGTCCTATGAAGTAACATCAATGGCATATTCCACTGTTCAGTTCAGGGAAACTGTCAGAAGCTGAATTTAGAGAGGAGAAAGCGCAAGGACTGCATTTAATTTTATTTGATTCCCTGGATACGTGTGGTCTTGTTGTGAAACCACAGATATAACGGAATGCCTCTCTCCAGGCAAAGGAATATAAGATGCTGATTCACATACTTTGGGATAGTGGATATGTCAGATAGTGGAGAACAGTTTTACTTGCAATGGTCTTCTCAGATCTTTTCAACACAGTTCTCATTCAGACACCTGTAAAATCAGAAATGACCAAGTCATTCCCATAAAAACCTGTATTTTATAAGTGCACTTTACAGTTATGCTGAAGCTGAAAATAAAAAGTGAATTTCATCTTGAAAGAAGTGTTTGAAAGGATGTTTTAAGAAAAATGATATGCAAATATGATTGAGGTTGGTAATTAGCTATAAATGCTTGTCTTCTGGGAAGATGAACTAGAGTAGAAACCAGAATGCCAAAGACTCTCTCTCAAAAGGTTATAAAACATCAGTATTCTGAGATCCCAAGTGCTGGTATTTTTGGCATTAATGAAGATTAGTTCATTTAATTATATTTAATTTATTGATTGAAATTAATTTACTTGATTTAATTGTATTTAATTACAGTACTCAGTTTCTTGTTCAGAGTCTTTTGATTTAGTAACAATTGTTGAAAATATTTGTCATACCCAAGATGAAATTCTGTCCACAGAGATGAGTGGCAGTATTGGCATGGACTTGAAACAAATCGATTTCTTAGCTACTAGACCCTCCTGTAAGAAGTAATTATACTGTATTAAAAAAAGTCAATGAGCCAAATTTTCAGTGAAAAGATGAAATACGTAAGTCAGATCTTTGCTTACTAATATGTTAACAGCATAGCTGACTTTAAAATAATGTTAGGTTGCTCAGTTAAAGATTCAGAAGCTAAGAAATGGCAGATCTTAGTCTTGTGGGTACGTAATATAACAGTTCCTAATTAGATTAATATGTACTGTCTCTGATCATGCCATGTGATGTTTAGCTGTTTAATTTACTGATTAGATCTTTTTTCCCAAGCTTTTGTTCTTTGTATAATTCACAGTTTATGGTTGCACGGAAAAATCTATGTGATGTATAGAATCCAAGAAAAGTAAGTAGGCAAATCTTTCTTATGGAGAAAAATGTACCTTATGAATAGAGATATCTTTTATAAACTCTCTGCAAATAAATCTTTTTATTTCCCAAATCATTTGTATTGATGCTTTTTAGTTTTCTACATCTTGTTTATAAAATGAACCTATGATTAAATAAAGTTATTGCAATTAAATTATGAAGAGAGCCACTTTATGTATGTATGGAAAGTGGATTTGTATTGATAGGTTTCTCTTGACCCCAGCAGCCCTTCACTAATTGGTTTTCTGTGATCTCCAGTATCTTAAAGGGAGGTGAGAGTAAAGGTGGGAATAATTACTTTGCTAACAAAGAGTAATTTTGTGGTACCAAACCTATATTGAGAGACATCTAATACTACTGAAGTGTGTCCCCTCTTCTGAAAACTCCCTTCCAAGCTGAGTTAAGTAACAGAGATTGGCACTAATGCTCATAGCAAAGTAAATTGTATTGGAGTGTTGAACAGAGGATAGGCAAGAAGTGAAAAGGACATTGATTTTTTTTTTATATATCCATATTCACAGTAATTTTGACCTCACAGTAGTAATGGTAAGGGGTAAAGGGGTAAATATACTCTATATGAAATGGAAGATTGCTTTTCTCATCTGTTACTGCATCAGTGCTGGTTCTTTGATGCTTGCAATTGTAATCTATTAGAGGATTGGTGGTTTTGTGGGGTTTTTTGTTTGTTTGGATTTTTTGTTTGTTTGTTTGGGGTTTTTTTGTTTTGTTTTGTTTTGTTTTGGAAGGGGTCTAAAACAGAGCCAGAACTCAGATTTTCTCACTGTGTATTTTTAAGATTTAAAAATGTCTGATTTGAAGCCAGAGGCACCTTATTTGGAAGAAGAATCACACTGATGCTTTACGTATGCTCATGCCTGTGATTAAATTTTTTTTACATATGCATCCATCTCATTTAGCTGCTCTGCTGTCTCTGTCTGAGAATAACAGTGCTATCAAAGTGACAAAGGCTAGGTTGAACTCCTAAGGGAAGTAATTATAGGAGCACAGAACAGAAGGTAAAATTATCATTTGTTTGCTATTTTATAATGTGGTACCAAATATTTATCATAGTTTTAGTAAAAAGGCCATAAACTTTATGCAGATCTTAGAATATAACAGTAAATGAACTTGTGCTGCAATGAAAGCCTAGGTTTTCATGAGACTCAAAAGAAATATGTTCTGACAATGGTTTAGTCACCGTATAAATATTCAAGATGTAGTGTTCTGCTGTCTAGTTTTATATTAAAATAAATTTACTTTTATTTATGGCTATTCTTACAAGTTTGGATAGACCATTCTCAGGCTAAGCTCCATCAGAGCTTGCTGTATCAGAAGGGAGATGTCTGACATACATCAAAGGTGGGCAGTAGTTTTAGGAAGCATCTAGATCTCAATCTGTATATCTGCCTATGTCAGTGTAAAGGAATATTTTGTTAATCTGCAGTTATTTGGGATAGTCTGGACCATGGCAGTAATGAGTTTGATCTTTCGCTCTGTACTCACTTTGCAAGAGACAGCTGGGGTTTGTGTCTTTTCCTTATTTTCTTTACTGCCCTTTATGCAGTATGTACTGTGCTCAACACAGGTAGATAAATGTTTGTTCAGTGCATAAAAAAATCACTTATTTCAAACAACATGTCGGTGAGCTCTTCTTGCAAGTTCATGCACAGAGTGCTTATCCTACTTTGAACAGGTACAGCCACAGCAAAGACAGACTCTGGTCAAATTGCTTATTTTGTTCATATATGTCAGCCATAATGTTTTTCTCCCATTCTACATTCCCCCGAAATATTATCTCTCTGGGTGATAAAATTTGGAATGGTAAACAGATTTCAATGTGATTTTTCGTACAAAGACTGTTAAAAACTCCAATCTGAGTTTCTTCTACCATGTTCTGCAAATACTTATTGTAGCTCTGTGGATAACATATACGGCTCTTGAGCTGAGGTCAGGGGAATAAAAAAAGGCATAAATAAGAATCAGCATGAAGTTCATATGAAACATTAGGATCTGTACATTGAAGTATGTTATTAATTGATAAATTCATGCTTGAGGAAATCTTTGGTAAACATTCATGCCAGCTACTAACGGGTCATGCTCATACACTGAAATTAAAAGCAGGAAATAATGCTCAATTCTGTAGACCATTATGACTTAATTATTGCATTGATTGAATTTGGTGTATTATGCCAATACAGATCACAAAATATCAACAAATATGATACCACAATTGTATAGTATCAAACAAAATTGCATTCTGTGCTTTTAAAACTTGTTTCTGATATTGTCGTATGGAAGAATCTGCTTTCAATACATTTGGAATAAAAAATATTTAGCTTTACATAGCATGCGCCAAACTATGCTTGCCTTATATTTAATCAGTGTACATGTATGCAGTAGGAAAAAAATGTTGAATTTCAGATCACTGGGTTTAAACACTTGTCTATAAATTTTGAATGGAAGCCTTTTGAGCCATGAAGAATTTCTTAAGGATGTTATACCAGAATATACCTTTTTAGTAAATTTATCCATATGGTTAATACATTTCTTTATGGATAGAGCAAGTCCTGCGAGCAGTACATTCCCGGTTGTACTCCCAGATGGGGGCAGCATTGGTTTAGAAAGAAAACCAGGAGTCAAGTACTCCTGGACTGCTGCTCCCTGAGGAAGTCCTGAGTGTTCCCTGATAAGCTCCTAAATCAGACTAATAAATCTGTAGGTTAATAAAATTTTAGTCAGGCCAACGTCCCCCATAATCACTTTTTGTTGATCCATTTTTCTGTCTTTATCCAATAAAATAATTTTAACCAAGGATTCATCAAAGAGGAAATTTTCATAGGAAAAAAGGTACAGGAAAGCTGAGAACCAACCAAACTTTTTTCTTCTTTAGCCCTGGTAGGTAGTTTACCCTTTAAAATATGCAGCTATTGTTAATCCTGTCAGGAAATTAATTCTTGTCATTGCAACTTAAAATATTCTTCAAATATCACCATGTGTTTTCCAAGAATTTCTTATTGCCAATGTTTGGTTATGTAAATGATTGGAAGAAACAAGGCTTGTGATGTAGGGATTGAAGATGACTGGGTTTACTGCAAAGAACCGTCAAGAGCACTGTCCTCTGGGTGTTGTCTGTGGTGCATTTTTGGGTTTTCTATAGAGAGAAATTCCTTCAGTCAGACAGTGCTTATGTGCACTCACCTCTCCTGTCTCAGAGGATCACTGCGGCACATGGAAAGGTATCTTTATTAATCCAGAAAATGGGGAATACCTTGAGTAAATGGCAGAAAAAGGAAGAAAGGAAAAAAGATAAAGAGCAATTAAATCATTTTTTGAATCTGTTACAGATACAGCCTAGACCAATTTCATTGCTTGGAACTAGATCATCTTATTTCTTCAGTTTAGTTCATTGTTAGTGTTTCCACAGTGTAAAGATAAAAGCTGCACAAAGCTATTGAATTTGTAAATGCGATCTGAGAAAACTTTTTCCTTTAGCTTGTTTTTCTGTGGTTAGAGCAAAGTGAGAGGAGAGACATTGTGTCTGCTCCTGTAGAACTGCCAGAAGAATTAGTCTTGAAATCTGCTGTCAACTGCTTGTTCATTTATTAGCTGGAAGAATCCATTTCTCATTCAGTCTGAAAATAGAGGTGTGGCAGTCAGAAAATTTGCATCTTTCTTTGTATTACCAAGACTGGTAATCAAAGACTGGTAGGAATAATTGGTGACACTAGCTGCAGAAAATTTCTTCTTTCAAACAGGTTAACTGTCAGCTATAAAATTCCCTTCTGAGATGAAAGCAAGCTGGAGAAATGTACCTGTAAAACTTTGCCTTTGTGTGCATGAAGTTTTTGTGAAAGTGTACATAACCCAGTATATGGCATATATGTACTTTATATGTACACTTTAATATTATATTATATTATATATAATATGTGTATTGCATGTATACATTCATGTTTTAAAGTGTACATTGTTTGGATGTACAAAACCATCCAGAAGTGTGTTATAATGGGGATGCGATTATGATTATGACAAGCAGGGAAATGACACATTTCTCCTCAGACATGCATGCCTTCATAATGTGTGCCACCATGTTTTCATGTGGAGAATTCCACAAAAGTGTTTGTGGTGATGGCTTTTGGCTTTGTTATGAGTGAGGTGAGGTCAACAGAGCAAACACTCTACTCTTTTCTTTCCAATTTGGCATTAATTAATTACAAAGATATGTTCCCATGTTGAACATTATCTGAGGAAACTCATGTACTGCATGCTATTTGCCCCGCATCTTCAGGTTCAGAAATGCCACGGTGTGTGTTCTGGGACAGCTCACATAACCAAAATACAAGTCTCTGGTACAGCAAAGGGAGCTGAGGTCTAGCTAAGGTTGAATAAGGCTGAAATATTTCTGGATGACTGAACAAACTAACTGTTGAACATACAGGATTGCCTGCAGCAGGTGTAAAATTACATTATCTTCAACCTTTGTGCAAAAATTGCAGAAAGAGTGATTTTGAGTTGCTATTAGAAGAACACTAAATCCAAATACTTCCTAGGGAGAGAAAAGCTAGAGGCAAGGTGTGGAAGCACCATGTTCATATTGCTTATTTCATATCTGAGTCTGCATTGCAGAGAGAAGTTGTAATTACAGCATACAGAGGCACTCCTGAGTAGTCTTTAAGCTGAACACTGATGCCTTAAAGCCATGGCATTATCTTCACAAAGGGAGGGAACATTCAAAGAGGTTAGTGGTGCCCTTTTTACTGAAAATAAGTTTGAAACTGTGAGAATAGGTATTAAAAATGCAGACTAATATTCTTTAATGTAACACAACTGATGGTAAATTTGAGAACCATCTTCCTCCTTGGGTATCTTGTGTACATCTTATTCCTCATACTGCTTAATGATGGCGTCGTTTATGTGGTCACTGTTAGAAATGCTCTCAAATTCTCAGAAATTACTTAAGGAGTAAAAAAAGGGTCTGAAATGACAGCATTTCTTCTTTTACCTGATTGTGATTGGTAGGCGGTAGTTTTAAGACCACTTTATAATAATAATAATTTGCTAGTTTTTTTTAAGGACAATAAACTCCTGGTTTTTTCTTGCATTTTCTTCAGGAATATTATGTATGAAACAAAATAAATGGCTGCAGATATTTCAAGGTATTTTGTGCCTATGCACATCTGCAAAAAACGGGGGACCTAGCAGAGCACTAAATATTACAGTACACAAGAACAGAATTTTCTTGCTCTTCCCTTTTTGTGGTAGATTGTTATAATTGGAACAAGTGAGCTATTAAACAGACTTGGTTGTTTTGATTGCTCAAAATATTCCTAATATTTTATGCATGCAGGTGGATTGCAAATGTATCATGACTAATTTATTTCTCAATTAATGCTAGTCCATTAGCTAAAATATTTGTCTACTTGAGGTTTTTTTTTAGACAGTAAACTAACTCTGGTTTTATGCAGACACATTTCAATGTCCTCATTGGAATAATATTTGTAGAATAAAGATGCTTGATCAGATTTATCTTGGTGAAACTCCATTGACATTGGCCATATCTGACAAAGTCCACCAGGTTTTATTGCATAGGATTGACTGCAGTGATCAGTGACTGAACACTAATGTTGTGTTCTTCGTAATTTGAGGATATGAATAACATTTGCCAATGTATTAAGCAGTTAAATGGAAAACCAGATCTTATTGTCATAAAGGAAATTTGTGTAGAATGTAATTTTTAAACAATGTTTGCTGTACTTTACACTTATGGAAGCTTCTCTTTGCTTTTGCTATCCAGAAAACCTGCAGTACCAAAGCCAAAAAAAATAGTTTGATTAAGCCCAAAACAGATTGAGGAAATTTATATGAAAGGAAGATATGACTACCTTGATATCTTTAATTTATGACATGTTCAATGCTAGTAATATATGCAACTGTTGATTGGGGAATAGCACAAAAGGATTAGCTTTTGTCATGCAGCCTTTTACCCTCATATCATGGGGCAGAAGTATGGGAAAGAGGGGCAGTGTGTTGCCTTTAGTCCTTTTATTTCATCTTTAAAAAAGAAGTATAATTAATGTCTTTATTTTATCTTCTTTTAAGCTAAAAACTGATTTCCTCTTTTCATGGTGTGTACAAGGCAGACTGCTGGTCATTTCAAAAGATGTCTTATTTTTGCTACCATAAGTGAAACCAAATATGTCTGAGATGCAGTGTGATG
This sequence comes from Cyanoderma ruficeps, assembly GCA_008694505.1. Taxonomy (NCBI): domain Eukaryota; kingdom Metazoa; phylum Chordata; class Aves; order Passeriformes; family Timaliidae; genus Cyanoderma; species Cyanoderma ruficeps. The sequence continues at coordinate 10,425,171 of VZDJ01007747.1, forward strand.
GTACCAGCATGTTGTGGAAGCTATCAAGAAGTCAATTAAAAATAGAAAACACCAGGGAATTTTTGGTGGAAGCTTTTTCATCACAAAAGGCTTAGTAGTATCAGTATCTATCAGGGACTTTGGTGACCCCAATCTGTATTTTTGCTTCTGGTCAAGAAGCAAAAGTTGTTAAGGTATGGGAAATCTGGATCCAGGTGAATGACCAAGTACTTATTGCTGCTTGAGCAGCAGTCTCTCCTTAAATTTATGCTAAACATTCTGGAAAATGCCTGTTTTATCCTCATTTAGAACAAAATAAACTTTTCAGCATTGAAACCTTTTTATTGAAATGGTATTTTTATTTTTGTATCTGATGTACAGGTTTTTGCTGGGGTAGAGTTGATTTTCTTCATAGTAGCTGATACAGGGCTGTGTTTTGCATTTGTCCTAGAAACAGTTTTGATAACACAGAGATGTTTTAGTTATTGCTGAACACAAGATTTAAGGTCTTTTCTGGTCCTTACCCCACCCCACCAGCAAGGAAGCTGAGGGTGCACAAAGAGCTGGGACAAGACGCACAGGACGGCTAACTCACACTGACAAAAGCAGTATTCCAAACTCAACCCATGAGTTTTCTCACCTTTACTCTTCAGATTCTCTCTCTGATCCTGCTGTGTGTGGGAGTGAGCAAGTGGTTGTGTGATGCTTAGTTGCCAACTGGGATTAAACTACACCTCCTGCCCAGTCATTTGAACCTTGCACTTACGTTAAAGCTCTCTCCAGGGCAACATCTTCTCTCCTAAGGGCATAGAAACTAGACTGTATTTTATTGTTTCTTCTGTCTTTATCCTTCATCAGTGCATGCCTTTGTCATATATTGTTTCTACATCTCTTTGCAACCTTTCTCCCCTCATATATTGGTGTAAAGAGCTGCTCAGTAAACCAGATTTAGCAGTCAGCTTGTCTGGAAAAATAAAAAGTAGAAATGCTTATCCCTTTTGCCATCTCTTCTACTTACAGTGTGTAAAAAGTGACAAACTGACAAACTCTTTCCATATCGCCTAGGTGGCAGGGTGAAATCTAATGTCTTAATACTAAAAGTTATGTGAAAATCTTAAGCTGAAAAAAGCTCAACTTAATGAGGGTTTTCTTCTTGAAAAAACTCAGTCCAGTGTTTTCAGGAGGATTTGCTTAGGTCCAAAGCTCATTGCCTTTGCCTGGAGATCATACAGTGTGTGATTCATGTTACCTACATGTGCTTTGTATCTTTCACTGATCAGTATTCATCAAGTCTGCTGACTGGAAATAAGTATAATACCAGTTAAAAACTTTTCACTTGGGACGATCTCAAAATTAGGTTCTGGGAGGCTTTTTGTTGTCTTTGGAAGACATGAATCTGAACCAAACTTATTAACACTTCTAAAAGATATTTTCCACCTAAACTCTAAAGCATTTTAAACTGTTTCTCAGTTCAAGAATAAACTTTGAGCATAAACTATGCCTTTTTTAAACTTAAGCAATTTCTAGCATGTTGCTTTATTTTTTTTAAAATAAAAGTTTCCTATTCTCATCTTAGCTTTTCATCCTTCTCATAGAATAGTGAGTGCTTTGCAAGACTGGAGGAGAATGGATCAAAAGTTCTTTGAGCAATATCTCTTGTTCTCTTTTTATTTTTTTCTCTGTTTATCCTTGGAAATCTGTAACAATATTACCATTTTTGTGGCCTGACTTGATTTTAGAGTAAGGTAGATAGCAAATTTCCTAAGCAGCAGCTTTCCCAAGAATTGGAACCATGTCCACAGAAACCATTCCACTAAATTTCCTAGTTTCTTCCCAAAATTGAATGTTTCTATGCTACAAAGAGAACTTGAAAACAAACCTGGAAAACTACTATTTAGCTATACCATTTGTTATAGGCATAAATACCAGATGTGGAGTAGGGAATTTCTCTTACCTTTGGGAATCCTGGCTCTACACATGCAGATTAACTTGGGGGTGGTGGCTATAATTAATCATTAAATAGTTCAGTGGTCTCACTGAGTTTTCATAGTTTCATGAAGTATCTAATTAAGTCTCTCATTGTTTTGAGGATTTTTAAAATGTCAATCTTTGCCTCTCTATACATATAAAGAAAACATTGAAGACAAAAAAGTGTAGAATTCAGAAATGACATGATTAATGAGCCAAAAGAGCAGCTATTTAAGAACTACAGGATGACAGTTACATAAATGAATATTGTGGTAGGAATATCATTATCTAAAGAACTTAAAATTTTTATTTTCTTCTTTATTGGTGAAGATAAAAATTGAGATTAATATCTCCACTGAAATTATACTACTCTCAGTTCATCTCTTTATATAAGAAGATTTAACCAGAACTTGTGCCTTTGATTTTTGAAGGTAGCTGAGTGGTAAAGTATGCCCTTTATAGACTTATCATACAGCACGTACTACTGTGTAGAATGACCTGAAGAAAGAATTTTATATGTTGCCTTGAAATCTGGGGGGGGGATGATTAATACTGAAAGTTGCCTAAATGTTTATCAGAGTAAATTTGTGCGAGGATGGTGCCTATGGGAAATTTGGCTGGTGAATGGAGCTGCTCTAAGTCTGACCAAACATATGGCTGTATTTCATGTCATGTTCAGGAGACCTATACTTATAGCAACCAGGAAAAGCAAAGGAACGAGCAAATGCTCTTTCCATCCATTTTCTTCCACTCCACTGATCCTTAACGTGGCTGTTACAGCTATAGGCACAGGTTTTCTGGTGAGTCTGATATGTGCAGTGCTCTACTTTATGCCTCAGATGTTGCATTGTGATCTTATTGGTTATCTTTCTTGGGATGAAAACAAGTATTTTATCTCCATAAATAAGAAATCTGATAAATTTTAAATTTTTGAATTTATCGCTAGATTTAAATCTTGAAAGGTATATGCTGTGTTCTGTTTGTTACCCTTACTCAGCACGTTTCATGTGCCTTTTCTTTTAAGCACAGGAAAGAACCCAGTGACTCTTGCAGATTCAGGATGTTGTCAGTGCAGGTAAGTGTCACCTAGATACACTGAGGAGAGACATGGTCAATGTGACATGATTGAGTGTCAAAGATTTCATATATGTTACTTTTCAGAATCTATTTGCTAGTTCTTTGGTTGTTTTTTCTTACCCACTGCATGAGTCTTATTTGATGTCTCTTATAATCATTACCGAAAAGCCACACACCACCTTGCTTACTGGCTGGAGGATCTAGAAGAAAAAAGCCTTCATTTCAATCCTTATAGTGTATAAAATTACTTGATGCAAGTTTGCCACGCAAGAGTAAGGGACAAGAAGAAAGAGCAATTTAAAAAGCCCAAACCAATACCCCAGTGTTTTTAAGAATTTGTGAAATCTTTTGTGGCAAGTTTCACACTCACAAACTCTGGCATTTTTATATATGCCAGGTGTGTACACAAGTGCACTGGAAAGGTGAAGGTAGCCTGGGTTCCTAATTAGATGTCCCATTCCATTCTAAATCATACTTAGAATAAACATGTATTTTTTTCTGTAGAAGTAGGGGTAATGCAGCTGTTTGGAGACCCAAGGGAAAGTTTGAAGCTGTGGGCTCCCGTGAGTACACTCAGCACAACACGCTTTGCTGTGGCAATAGGCCCTAAACAAAATAGAAAAAACAAAGTCTTCCAGGGTAGTTTTTCCCCATAAACAGAAATAATGGATTGTGACTTGCCTGCTAGTTTTCAGGGGCTCCAAAGCCCTATTACAGTCTCTTGGTCAAAAAGAAATATGCTTTATAGAATTCCACTAAGAAAGGTCTGCTGTTGTGAAAATGTAATTCCCTGTTGGTTTATATATTGTAGAGTACTGGAAATTTAATATGTAATTCATCATATGCAATTGATGCAATATTGTGTTGCTACTCCATGCAGCTAGGGGCAGCTGGTGTTCCTTAGATAAGCTTTGTGTCAGTGAAGTAGATGATTTTAACAGTATCTGCTGGATGAATCATCATTAAGAGATTAGGAGCCCAAAAAGTTGAAGGGAGAAACCTCTAGGAAAATGATTGCCAGTTGTTATATAAAAGAATTATAGTAGCAATGTCATCCATAGACTTGGTGTCCAGCTAATTATTCATAATATTACACTCAAAGAGGAAAATGGAAAGGGAGATAACTCAAGATATTGCAGTAAATTTTAGGAGTTACTTATGGTTCTGTTTCCATCTTACCATATTGGCTATAGACTTTCTATGTGTGGAAGTCTTGCTACCACTCCACAGAGGTGAGCTGTATCAATGAGGCTGCTAGTTTTTTACTGTAAGATGAAGGAACAAGGCCTTCATGGATGTTCATCCAAAACTAAAATCAGATCTTAAAGTGGGAGGGCCATATCAGCTTATTGCTTTATGCCACCACAAAATGAGTGGATTAATAAGGGAAACAATAAAAGGCTGGATAAGAAGTCTTGTTCTGGAGAAATAATAAGAAAATTCAATCTTTCTTTGGCAAACGTGTCTGAAAGCAGCCTATTGTGCCCAAGTTTTACAAGGTACTGAGAACCTGATATAATGTTGTATGGACTACAATATCCACAGCCTTATGACTGAGCTGAAGAATGAATGCCAACTGTGATTATGATTTTCTTGCTTCTGACAATTTGTATCAGATTTGACTTCTCTTGGAGTCTACTTCTTCATTTGGTATTTAGGTTACTAGACACAAAATGGATGTAGTATCTGCTTGCACCTTACTTTTATAAAAGTTAGTTAAATATCCATGCTATCACAATAATGGTCCAAACTCTTCCCGTTAGAAAACATAGATAATTGTAATTCCAGGGGCAAGGAAATCGCATTTAGAACTGAACAAGCTGCTGTCTCACCAAAGTGTCAAATGTGACTTATTTGTGCAAAAAATTAGAATTTCATCATGGTTCTGAATGGATCAAAAATTTTAACTGCTTATATTCCATATATACTCCCCTTTGCTAGGAGGCAGCTACTGAAGATGGTGTTAAAATGTTAAGGTAAATTTTTCTCATCTCATCATCCTGCTCATGTGTTTTACAGCCAATATTACTGCAGCTGCCTCTTCTCTTCGAATGCAGGTGTCTTAAAGCAAAACAAAGTTCTGAGGGAATTCCCCCTTGAGACACATTCTGCTCAATCAGAGCCTGGAGAAATTAGAAATGGCAAGTAAAAATGCAAAAAACCCCAGTGTAGGTGAAAACTGAATAAATGCAGTGTACATGAACAAGCAAGGACTCACAGACTTGGTTACTGACTGTCACAAAAAGACAAAATGCAACTAAATGGCCCAATTTCCAGAAATAAGGCGTCTTTACTGAGTGCACACCGTTGCACACATTAAACTAGTTAAATAGGCAGACTTTTGCCTGCACATAGTCATTGGGATACTTACCCTACTACCTAAAAGGCATTCATCCTAATGGTAGAGGTCTACAGTGTGATTTCAGGGAAATGAAATTAAAAAATTGCTTAATCGGAACACATTAATTATTTTTTTTTAAGTTTGCCTTGAAGCAGAAAATTATGACAATATCACTTTAGCTTTTCCTTGCTTATCTTAATTCTAGAAATGAGATATATCTGCATCTATACAATTGTATCCCAGATGTTTTAAGTACTTTTGTATACAAGAAAAATTGTATTGCCGTGAAAGTCTACTGCAATAAAGATTGCCTTTAGCGATGTGGTGGAGAACAATTGTGGGACATGTTTGCCTTTCCATGTGATTGAACTACTCCTGCAGTTTTAAAAACTGCAATTTTGTATAGTCCCTTTTTTTTTTTTTCTCTTTTAGTCTTCTGGGAGCTATTGATGTCAATGGAAGATAAAGCTGTTAAAACTAGTGTAGCATATGACTCCAGAAATAAGGGGAGTAACCGACTTTAACAACATAAAATATTTATAGGTAATTCTGTGTGCTAGTTACTTTCAAACTTTGTGCTTGCTGTTCAATGCTCAGCAGAAGTCTGAGTTACAATCCACTTAATAATGTTAGAATATGGTAAACAAGCATTATGCTACGGTTAATATTTGAGCTAAACTATGCACTTGAATTTGGAGTTCTTTCCATTAGAACTGACTGAGTGGGTGTTATGCAAGTTGCTGCCCCTCCACAACAGCTTTATTTTCACAGTAAGATAAAGGTGTCTGTTATAATGCCCTGGTGATGGTTTTCACAAGCCAGTTTGGGGACATGGGGTGTCAGGCAGTCAGAATTGGGGAAGGGGTTGTTCTCAGCAGGGAGAGATGTGTAGCAGCCAGCGCCAGTAGCTTGGTCAAAGCAGGTCTGTGTGTTCACTGGTGTGGCCTTGGGACCCTTGGACTTTGTACCAAACCTTTTCTTAACAATTGTTGAGCAATGTATAAGCTATCCAACAACAATCACACAGATGGAAAGTTTCTTCACGGTGGAGTTGTCTGGAGAAATTTTTCATTTTAGCAATGTTTGGGGTTTCTCTAATGTTCAGCCTGTAGGGAGGCCAATCAAAGGAAGTGCAGGCTGCAGTAAGAGCATAGCTATGTTTGGGCGGTGTCTGTGAAGTTTATTAAGTAAGGCTCAGGCAGTGCTTGTGGTAGAATGAAAACTTTGGGTCTCAGTCTTTGTGGGGCTGAACACAGGCTGTCAAGTAATGTGACTCCATTCTCATCAAACTAGACATTTTTTGAGAAAAAGTAGTAAACAGAAACCAGGGAAGTCAAACACAGTTTATGCTCTAGAGAAAGAGGATTGATTTTATCTCCATCCATAACCATGTTGAATTTTACTGGATTTGTCTTGAGGTTCATCAAACATTCACTCTAGATACGGCATGGAAAGAAGTGTGTGTTTCTTCAAAAGTCTTTCTGGCATGCACTTTCTTGCTTGTGATTTTATAAGGTTTTGAATGTAATGTTCTTGGTTCAGATGGGATTTCTTTTTTTTTTTCTTTCATCTTTTATGTTGTGGCCATGTGATCTCAGCTGGAGCCTGAGATGTGGCTATGATTGACAGCATCCCTTAAGCAAGGGATAGTGAGTGAGGAAAACTGATTACCTTCACATTATTGTGTGATAATTAAAGCTGTAATCTAATTAACCTTAATTTCCATTATGTGGTTCTGAGAAAACTATTTCTTAGTAGTGTTCTCTTGCTTAATCAAAATTGCAAGGAAGTGGATAATTCTGGACTAGGACTTACCTGAATGGTTTTGAATATCCTTCTCTGTAGCACTGCCATGCCCCATCATCTTCATTACCTCTAGCATTACTGTTTTTATGCATTTGTAATCCTAAATTTACACTGGAATTAAGTATTTACCTTGGAAATAAAAAGCCATTTAAGTCCTCTGAAATTTTATTTGCTTAGGAAGTAAGGTTTTTAATGCCTAAAATGGGGTGGAAGCATGGGGAATTTAGGAAACACACATTTCCAGAGACTGACTTACAACAACTAATCTCAGTAATGTGATTGTAGTGAAACGTGTCTTGCAATACCTTTTCTCTTACAGTTAACTGGATTCAAAATGGTGGGAAGTTTACCTTACTGAGGCACTTCTGTCTTCCTCCTTTTTTTTCCCAATGTTTTATCAAGGATTTAAAGAGGCAGAGAGGGATTCATCTTTAATAATACCCTTTATTTGGACTGCAGCATGCTGCTTTCTGATTTAGGTTGCATTGCCAGAATCCTATTCAGCTGAATTCTGAAGTACCAGCTTTAGATTGTGTCAGCAGTCGGGAAAATAACTCAGAGGAACTCAACACCACACAGATACTCAGCCTCGTACAATTCAATCCAAAGCAGGAAGCAGAGTTTGAGGGTATGTAATGTTCAGGGGGAAGTGAAAGAAGGAATAGAAAAGTGAACAAAATTGTATGAAAATTACAATTGCACATTTTCAAGTGATAGAAAATACCTGTTTTGTTTTGTTTTGTTTTTTGTTGGTGGGTGAACAAACAGGAAAGAGATCATGAAAAGCATGATGTCTTTCTGTAACAGAGATGACCCTAGGCATATTCCTTTCTGTACAACAATATAGATTCAGCCAGGTAAAGTCTGTGACTTATTTTTATTTTTATAAATCACAATATATGATTACATAGCAGCAAAAATCCCCCAGAAAACTCTCAAGAAGTTAGTGTTGCTGCTTTTAGTATTGTAAATTCTAAAGAGAAATACATTGTGGTTTTGTTCTGTAGGTAATATTTAAATAGACAACTATATGTCATTAATATTATCACACAATGGCACATTTCAACCTATCTGCTAAAGATAAAGAAGAACAGAAGAGTTCAGCTGTGTGTGAACTTAATAAAGTGAAATCACTATATAAAATGATAGTTAGAGTGATACATTTGAACTCTGGAGCAGGATGATGCTATAGCCTTTTTTCAGTCAAGTAATGCCAGAAGGAACCTTAAATATTCTACCCATTATATTTGTAGGCAGAAGTCTACCTGCATTGAGCAAAGCTTTTAAACACATGCTTTGTAATAATCCTGCTATTTGAAATCTATAGGGATTTCTGTTAGTTCAGAAAATAAAAATAACTCTGCACATACAAAGTACAGCCTGAATCTGTCCTCAGTGTAGCAGGTGGAGCTGATAGAGCTCACCTGACTGTTATGCTGTCTGACAAGATAGGCTGCCTCCAGGTAAGCCTGGCAGCCCAGGCTGAATAAGTTTTACTATTCATCCTGATGTCTTTCTTGTGGACTGATGTGAATACACTGATATAACAGGCCTAGTGTTAACAGTTTGGCTAACAATCTCAGCAGAGCTGTTTTGGACTAAATCTTCTGGGACTAAAGTTCTCATGATGAAGGTGTAAAAGCATAAGAAAAAATATTTGTAGGCAGAAGTCTACCTCACAGGAATCATGCTATGCCCAACACTCAAACACAGTTCTAGATATTTTGCTTATTGTATCCTGACTTGAAAGAATCAAGTTCTACTCTATTCTACTAAGGAAAAGAAGTAAATTTCCCTATGAGCTAAACTGATGAAACATAGTATCTGATGGACTTTTTTTTACCATTGCTCAGTTTTTTATAAAAGGAAGGTATTTTAAACTTGTATGGCATTCTTGTATATTCAGATGTTTGTGATGTGTCCTTAGTGGCTTGTGGTATACAGCAATTTTAAATTTAAATTAGATTTTAAGAGGAAGTATTTAATAATTGTATACACATCTTTAGAACTAGAAGTAGTGTTGGGTATCTGTCACAACTGGAAATTTTAAAATATGTTAGATATCTGACGTGTTTATACCTTTGAAATTTTTCTCAAAACAAGTTTAATTCTTGTGGCGGCAGCATGTGACTAATCTTTCTTTGTTTCCTGCCTCTGTCAGGGAGATCTACTGTAACCAAAATCAAAGTGAAGAAAAACTAGGAAGTCTCTTAAAGGATTTTTTAAAATCTGAATGCATGGGCGGAATGTGCTATTTTCCTTTAACTTTTATGATTAACACAAGTCTAAATTGTTGAGAAAACTTGTAGCTTTAGACGCTCAAATTTATATCTGTATTCTAGTAAATCAGTATTGTGGGCTTATCTCCCACTGGTCTTCAGCAGTACTAAGATATTTCTAAAAGACCATGTCAGCCTGTTGAGTCCATTCAACACCTGCTGTTTTGCTATAGGAAACCAAAGTAATAGCCAAAGTATTCTTTCAGATCTGGGAGTATAATGGCTCTTTACAAATGTTGGTGTAGAAGAAACTTAAATTGCACAAAAAGAACAGGAAAAATCTGAATAGTGTCAGGAACAGTGTTTAAATTTTTCTGCTGCAGCCTGTTTCTTATGAAACGGTGAGACCTAGCAGCAGCAGATCATTGGTAATTCATCAGTATTCATTGCTAGTGGCAATAACATGCTTTTGCTTTCCTGATCTTAGCATTTTGATTTTCATTGCAACCTTAGTGCACATTTCTAGGAACAAATGAAGATTTGCATGGTTGTAGTGTTGCACATGAACTGACTTCCCTACAACATCTGCTGCAAATGGGATGCCCTTTTTAGCAGTGATATTTTCTTATTGTGAGGCTGACAATAAAAAATCAAACTCCTGCTAATCATGCCAGAAGTTTTAATAAGTAAGTTATTTATAGTTTCACACTAAGAGTCTGCTTCCTCAGTTATATAAATCAGCATGATGCTTTTTAGCTGAGAATGTGTGTTCTCACATGACAAAATCGTTGATTCACATCTATCCTTAAAAGAATTTTGTTCCCATGACAGCCTAGCAGGGCAGAAGGCCTTTGTCTTGATAAATGCTTTGACATTGGGTTTGAAATGTTGGTCTACTCTGTTGCAAGGCTTCAGAAAGAAGCTCGTCTAATATTTAGTGGTTGTAGGAATGGTTTTCAAAACAAACCAATTGCAGCTGATCTGGGAGGATGATGAGGGGAATGGGAAAATTATTCCAAGATCTAGTCTAGCACCAAAAATTATCAAGAATGAAAATGTGTAATGTGACTTGGTTAGTGGAGTTCCTGAGTACCCCTCTGAAGGTACTTATCAAGCCCATTTGGATGCTGTAACTGATTCTCTGCTAAGCCTTAGCAATGTAGATGTCTTCACCTTCATTTGGTTGGAGGAGTAATTCCATGTTTGACTAAAGCTAACAGGGAAAAACTGTTCATTTCATGCCAGCCCTGACTCTGGTAGGCTAATAAAACTGGTCTTTTTGGGTGTAGAAGTAGTGCAATCCATAATGAGGTGATGGAACATTGGTAGGGATGCTAATCTTATTGAGACTTGGTGTTTGAGAGAGCCCAAGGAATGCCAAAGGTTCCTCTTTTCTATATACTGCTACATCGCAATAGTACAAGAGAGAAAAGATTACCTCCTTCTCACTTGCATATTAATATTTGAGCAGGAACACCATTTAATCACAGGGAGGAAATCTCTAAGCACTATTCCAGACAGCCAATTGCTTCAGTATCCTTGTTTAAGCTGTAGTCAGTTGCTTATGGTTGTGGGAAAAAGGTTATGCACACAGCAGTGCTTTAGTAGAAGTTATTTTTGGGAGAGGAGAGAGATCAGAAATTAACCTCATTCCTTGGTAGAGACTTCATAAAATATTTATTATAACTGCCTCAACAACTTATAAGGTCACGACCATTTTGGGTAATATGAACAGCCTGTTTTCCAAAATGACACAATAAAATTAGGATAGGGCTTGGAACTGAGATTCCTTGCCCAAGCAGCAGGCCAAAGGCTACCCCGGGAAAACTGGATCCAAGAATAACTCTTAGTGGAAGAAAAAGTTTAATTTTTTCTTTAAAAATGGTAAATGCACCATAGGTGGTAAACTGTTTCAGTGCTTAATAGTTTTTCACCATTCGTTTGGAAAGTTGGCACTTCCTGCCGTTTAACTCAGTAACCTCGAACTTGTAGTTACTAGTTTTTGTATCCTTGTCAGCAAATCTAAATACTTCATATACCCTCAGTAACAGATCTTTTTCTTCAAATAATTCTGTGTGAAGTGATAACCAGTTTACAGCATTCTCTTGGACAGTGGAAAAAGGACCTGAGTTAAAAAAGATTTTTCTGAGAGGTGTTAAAAATTATCACTTATAACCCCATACTTCTGTAGTCTTGGAGAAACATTTATTTGCTTAACATATCCAACTCAGCAAGCACTGCTATGAAACTGATCCTCTTTTGTGCATTTTGTATAACTTCTATAAAAGACTTCCCCCTCATTTGAGTGTGGTATGATTTGAGATATTTTATTTTTTTAAAGAGTAAACAAAATTCTCCACATCATTATCTGTATTAATGAGAATGATCTGCATGCTTTTAAAATCATTGCTAAAAATATTTTGCGAGCAGCTCAAGACTTCAACTCAGTGTCCTTATTACTTCATTATTTTCCATGGTCTTTTCAATGTGGTAATTGTTCTCTGTATATATAGATATGAGAAAACTTTGAGAGGTTTGGTTAAAGGAGCACTGGAAAAAAATTCAGTTATTAATTGAAACCACACAGAAGAGATTTCAACAATCTAGCAATTTTCTCTTTAGTGGGAGCTCCTGGTTGGGAGTAACTGGTAACAGGAGAACTTGTATTACTGCAACTGCAGCTTGCAATAATTACTTGAAAATTACAGTGAGTATTCTAAAAGCATGATATTGAAATATTGCTTCCTAGTTTTCTTAACAGTGTGAAATTTGTACTTTCAAATTCAATGATGGAGACAAACTCAGCATTAGAATCGTACAGTCAAACTAAAATGTATTTGACTCTTAAAACATAGTCAAGCTATGTCAAAGATGACATCTGTTCCCGTTTTGACTTTGTACTACAATACAACACATTTTCTATTTCCTTCATTCTTGGGAGAGAAGAGACAGTGACTAATACATGGCTTCTGTAGGACACAAGATATCTGTTTAAACCTAAGCAGATGAATAATCTTACTGACATCAGTGGGACTATTTGATAGCTGAAAAGAAATTGAGTTTAATTTTATAATACACTTTTCCCCTATAAAATATGTTCTATCTTTCTTGATAGTTCTTATGCTTAAATCAGAGTAATTTTTTCTCAGATAAGTGTTTAAGACCAATCACTAAGGGAAAACTGAATAAAGTTTGAAATCAGATTGTCTAAAAATGTCTTATGATGCAATGTTTCAAATGTTCCCAGTGAGATTTTGGAACCTTATTTGCCTGAAGTTTGACATTATTAAAGCTGTTAATGCTTTAAAGGTCTATGTTTATATGCCTAGTACATCAAGGTGCTTTTGATAATGTGTTTTCACTGCTGAAAGGAACTTCAGATGTTGAGTTGTGTGCAAATTTTCTTCATACTTTTGTATCTCCTCCTACCAGTTTCTCAGGTAACTCTTGGACAATAGTATCACCTTTATCTTGTCATGGTCTATTAGCTTCCAGCCCAAGTTCCAGATATCCTTTGGAGGCATATTTGGGGGAGACCATCCTTCAATGGTTGCAGACAAGCACCTGCCTCTTTACACAGTGTGTCACAGTGGGAGTCAGGCAACTGTGATCTTTAAGTCCTCATGCTCTCTTAGGCAAGGAGGAAGTCTTAGGGCACCATGCTTGATAATTAGATCCAGTTCTGGTGGACAAATGGCATCTGCTGGGCAGCTCTACGGACCTGGTGTTTATGTATCCATGCTCTATTGGTTGATACAGTGCGAGAAAATTCTCTTTGTACTTCTGTTTGCTGTAACTTAAATTTCCAAAGATAATGTGAATTCGTGTAGTAATTTGCACTAGATGGACTACAAGGATAGATAAAGGAGTAATTTTCCATTTGTAGCAGATTAAATAAGGCTTTTACTTCAGTCAAAACATATTGCAGCTGATTGTTATAATCAGACTATCTGACACTGAGAGAAAAATTTGAGGTCACCAAAAGACCTTGTCAGGTTGTCTTCATGAAATATAATTTTCAGTTTCTCTCTGTTGTTGAATAGTTTCAAATTTACAAAAAATCTCATGGCTACATCAAGTATACTGCGCATTGAAAATTAAAGAAATCATTGTTATAATGCAATAGGGTGCTGCTATTTCATTGAGATAAATAAAGAATTTGGTCAACATGCAGTTAGTGAGTAGGGAAGGATATTTTGACAATTCTGTCTTTCAAATTTAGTAAAATGTTCCTCTAAGGTTATTTAGATGAAAATGTCTGGTGGCACAGTCATATATTTGATAATGCAGTACTCTGATTCTTGGGGTTTTTTCTCTTTCAAAAATTAGAAAGGACACCTGACTGCTCAGACTTGCAGATTTCTTATTTTAAAATTTTGACTGTGGCTATTGAATGTATGCCTGTTTGGTTTCTCTTGGGTTTATAGCATTGTGGTTTCTTAATTAGTATCTGTTTTTCCTGCTGCCACGATTTCATGGTACATTCATGACAAATGGCTTGCAAAGTTATCAGAACTCTTTTGTGGATGTCTTTCATGGCAGAAAACAAGTCTGTTTCCTGTGTGACTGTATATTTTATAAAAAATATTAATTCTGAACTCCTGCTTCTTGCACAGTGAGCTGACAGTTTGCAAGTGACAGGCCTGTTGAATGGCTTTGCAAATAGAAAAAGAATTTCAAGTAAGTGAATAATTGCTTCATAGCACCTTTCATGTCAATAGGAGTCTTTTCATAGAATACTGTAATCTTTGGATCCAGCCTATGTAGCCCATTAATGCATTTAAAATATTGTAAGGGCATAATTAATTCTTGCCATATTCCTGTGTTCCTTGACAATATCTACCTTTAAAGTCATAATATCCTATTATCTGAAGCAGGCTCAAGTAGTAGAGGATCTTGATAGTCTATTCAAAGTGTTTTTTGTCGTACAGGAACAGTGGGCCAGTCATGTCAAAACTTTTATCATTAGCAGTTGTACGTTCTTTCTAAAACTGTTTTGGATTTAGTGTCTAAAAGATAAATCTGTCATCTTAAAGACACTCCCTATTGACTGACCTTTCCTCTCTCCCAACCAAAAATTTTTGGGATTACAGGAGGAGGAGTGAGTATTCAGAAGAAAACTATTACAGGATTTTCTCTTTTTACTTTAATTCATGTAAAATATGATATATCCAATGTCACTTCTTATGCTATGACAGTTCTACAGCTCTAGAGGTGACAAAAGCAGAGTGATACTGGTGTGAAACAAGGCAGGATAGAGCCTAACTATACTGAATGGGAAAGGACAGGAGAGAGAGGATGGGATCCTGTGGTTTGTGATTGCATCATTTTGGTTGAAAATGGTGAGCTTTTCTTTGAGACTTTTGTGGAGCAACAGGGTAAAGAAACATTGTTAGGATTAGGAAATATGGATATTTGTGCAAAGACCAAGAGTTCATTGAGCCTAATGAGGCTAGATCACATCCTAAATAGGGTAAGTCTGGTGTTTTCTTTTTATACAGTTGAGGAGGCTTTTTGCAATACCAGGCCACTCTTTGGAGGTTGTCTTATTTCCAGGAACTTTTCTCTAGTTCTGCAAAATATTTTCTTAGGGCCATAGGGGAATCCTATTTCTTGCCAATATGACCTAAATAATTTCTGCTGTGCTCTGTGTTCCTTTGTATTTTTCAAAAACACATCGGGAGACAAATGCTAACTTAGTCCCTGTATGTTTGCCATTGACCAGGCTTTTAAAGGTAGTTCCAGTGCAAGCAGCTGTTTAGAGAAGTGTAGAAAAGATGTACAAAAAGATTACCATAAACATAGCATTTTAAAATCAGCGGATATACAATTGTCAAGTTCTTGATATGGTTAATCATTTGGAGATGACTAAAAATAAGAATGTAGAGTTTGAATGGAATAGAAACAGCAATTATTTACAAGAACTAAAAAACCCCACTGTTGCAAAAGTCTTGCCAGGCATCAGTTCCAAGGAACTGCTAATGAATTATTAAACTGAACTGTGGCCCCAAAAATAGATTTTTTTTTTTTAAGAGAGTGAATGATCTGAAATAAATGTGAAGGTAATTGACTTTGAAAGGGTTGTGAGGATATTATGAAGATAACATCTGATTTGTATATTTCTGCATCAATTGCATGGTTTAAAGTAAACAGAGAGGTTCCTAATTGCATCTTTTTGCAGGTGTCAGGCTACTTTTATCTTTGTTTAAAGTTATGCTTTCGGTCTGTGATAGAACACCAATTATTAGAGGTATACACTTAGAGTGAAGGAAATAACTTGAAATGCACCAAATTATCTGAAAATAATTAGATACGTACTAAGTGGAATTTTTCTTGGGATTAGAAATGAGCAAAGGACTCACAGTGAAAATGTTTTCCTAAATGTTATTTCCCTCAGCTGAAAATATTTTCCTAAATGTTATTTCCCTCAACTCCCCCCCCGCCCCAAAACCCCCAAAGTAAAACATTTGGAAAAATTTTATTAATCTGAAGAATTAAATACTGTAGTTCCATATTGCTTCTCTTAGGAAGCCCAGTAAGACACTTTGAGCACACAAGTATCTAAGAACCAAAACACAGGCACACATTCTCACAGAGTACGCTGTCCCTTTTGCCTCTGTGAAGACTTACACCAATAAGATACCAGTGTCTGAAACAATACTGCTGTACACAAATACATCACTTTCCATTCTCCTAACCATATTATGAATTTATTTGCTGTAACCTTGAAATAATAAAATGAAATGTAGCCCACCCAGTGCAAATTTTGAGTAAGAGAAAAATAACAGATAAAGTTTCTTGAGGAGACTGTAGTTGTATCATCAATGGGAACAAAATTACCGGGGTGGTTCCATAGAGAAAAGAATGTCTTAGGGCCCCAAGGAGGTAGCTGGAGATCAAAGAGGATCCTTATCTTCACATAAAAGTCTCTGAGTGAGCGCAGGCAGGCAGGCAGGCAGGCAAGTGAAGACCACCTGAGGGAGAGAGAATAATTACATGGGTATCAAGTTATGCTGCTTCTCCTTTAAAATGACAGAAGTTAGTATAGTTCATGGGGATAAAAAGTGTGAGAATTTTGAAAGCAGTCCTGATAACCCTTACTTAATGGGGGAAATAAACCCAGTTGTTTTTGGAGAGGCCTGAGTTACTGTGTCACTTGAACTGTAATTTTTACCTGAATTTTCACCTGAGATTCTATGAACAGCGGTTGGAATTGGTTTGCATGTGGAATTCAATAAAAGATATAATCATAATGCCATGAATCCTCTTCCAGAAGAAGCCCTACATAGTTATTTAAAAATTAAAGTGCAGAATCCCAGGCTTGTCGTGGATGGGAGGGCAAATATACAGCTTCTTCTATAACTACGACATCCTTTAAACCCAGGTAACACAATGCTTACAAGGAGTGTGTTCATCCTGAATCTTTTAAAGAGGCCATGGAGAGTATCAGTGCACCAGGATTTAGGTTTAAAATTAATGGAAAAGTTAAACTTCTGGCTAACATTTAACTAGCCTGAGCTAGATCTTCTTTCACAATGCATCTTAGATATGTGCGTTTCAGTGGAAGTGGAAGTGTTTCAGTTTCTTAGAATTTTTAAATTTTTTTTTTGCTGAAAGAATTGTTTTATCTTTCTGGAGAAAAAAAGTCCATTTCCAGATTAAAACCCTGCATCCTTTTTCTAACAGATGAAATTCTGCACTGAGACAATAAGAAATGCAAGCCCTTGCCCTGTACTTTCTCTTTGTAATGTTTAGTTTCCAATTGCTCAGTAAATCTGGATTTTTTTAGATGATAAGTAATATTTAATAGGGAATGTGAAATCATACATACCATTGAAAGTGTTTTATTTTTAAGATTGCTACCATACCAAAATTGTCAGACCAGCAGGGGAGTTTACAATGCCTTTGATTCCATTAGACTTTCTTGATAGCATAATCCTTAACAGCATATGATCCAATAAACTGCTTGTGCTACAAATTAATCTGTGGGATGCAGGTATCAGACTGCGTGGAAGTTTATAGAATTGAGGACCAAGGATGCTGTGTTTTATATATACTAGTTCTGGCTTCCCACCTATTGGGATTTCAGATGTATCTAGTTATTAAATTAGTGTGTGATACTCATAACATTTGCTTTTTTAACCCTAATTACTGCACAAATCTCTATTCTAATACTTCAGTTTTTCTATAAATAGCTGTATCCTGTGGTTAAAACAGCAGATACAATGCTTGAACAAGAAATTTTTTTCTGCCTTAAAAGTGAACATTAATAACTGACTTCAGGTTCCATCTAGTTGCTTAGATTTGTTCTGTAAATAAAGATAATTAAGTCCTTTAGAATACTCTGTATCCTACACAAGCTTTAATTTCCTGAAAAAGACTTTTCTCTCATATATTTTTTTGTGTTCTTCAGTAAGTTTCCCAGATAATCCAAGAGATAGAACAAGGAAATGGCGAAGGTCATTTTTCTTCTTTAATAAAAAGTAAATTAATGATAGAATAAAGTACAGATATGCGTAGCAGAATATGTGAAAGATGCACCAGGTGAAAAATGTCCATAATTCATCAGGAAATATTATGGCAGAATATACAAATACCATTTTTAGTTGCACTGATAGATTCACAGGTAAACTTTGATTAAAAGTTTCCATGTACTGGGATAAAGCAACCAGGATTTGTATATTTCTTGCCTGGAATGTGCAACAGTACTGAAACCCATTAAGAGAATAAAACCTCTCCCTAGTGATTTCCTCCTTGTTCCTGTTGCTTCACATATCATATTGTTTAAATTATACAATCTGGAGCAGGTTTTCTGAAACTGAATGTTTGCAATTCAGTTAAATTCATACCTGAGGTAGCTTAGGGGGTTCCCCTGCAAACATCATTTTGCTTGTCTTTTGCTGCATCTGTTCAGATTAGGAAAACGTTACACTCATTTTAGTCTCTTGCTGATTTTTTTTCTTTTTTTGAGGTAGTAAAATCTCACTTTAATTGAGTATTTAAAATACCACTTAGCTGCTGAGAATATTAGGGTTCATTGCAGGACAGACTTGGTCTATCTTCTACAAAGCTACAGAAGAGGTTAGACTTTCAGACAGTACAAAGCAAAGTGCTTTACTGATTTCCGTAGGGCTTTCATCACTAGCTCCCATATTTCCTACCTTCTGTCTCAGGTATTAAAAAGTATTAAAAAAACTCAAATGAACTCAACATACTTGGTCTGCAGACCCTTCCTCCCCAACCCCCAGGTTCTATATTTGCTGCAATAGAATTAAATCCAAACTCCTTTGTAAGGAGAGTCATTTAAGTTCTTCAATACAAGGTAATAGAATCCTTTTTAGAATTGCCCCAATATAAATAATGAGAAACTTCTTCCTAAGTAATTTAGCTCCATTCTACTTCTACAGAGATGGAGATACAGGCTGATAACCATGGAGATTTGAAAGAATAATTTTGCTTGGAGTAGGTGAAGACCTTAACTATAACTATGTAAAAAGGTTTCGGTTTCTTAAATTATCTTTCTGGTTTGCTGGTAGTTGTTGTCAGAAGTTCAGTAGAAAATGCAGTAAGAAATTTTCTTCAAGTCATACAACATATATGGACATTTTTCCTTCTGATTTTAAAATGGATTTTTAACTGGTTTCTAAAATTTGCTTTAGAGGGATGAAAGTATGGGTATTTGTCCAAGTTTTCAGCTTGGTAAGTCTACACTGCAGGGGTTATGTATGTTTGTTTTTGTTGTGTTCATCCTGCTATTCATTCCATGCAGGACTTTCCCTGGCATAATTTTCCTCTGACAGCCATGAATTAACAAGTAAGAATGAGCAAGCACATCTGATCTTCAGGCAGATAATCAGTCCTACTGTGAAATAGCTGGACAGTTCTAGGTGTTACTCTGTAGGCTACAGTGTACCTCTGGGTACAGCTAAATTACACTGTGGGTGATTGGAAATTGCATGAGAAATGAGATGTCCCTCTAACACAAGTACATTTAGAGCTAAATAATGTGATCTGGAGAGCAACTCTGGCATGCAGAATTATGTTGTGGATGATGCTTTTCAAGAACAAAATAGTTCTGAAGGCTCTAAGTTCAATCTTTTTGGTTCGCGCACTGGAAACATTCCTCTCAGTGTTGCTGTCTTCTCTGGTTCACAAAGCTGTCAAAAGGCAGAAGAAGTAGTTTCTTAATGACACTTCTGAGGTTGCTGTATATTGTGTACATATAGAGACCTATACACACTTTTTATCAGTGAATTCCTGCATGAATTTTGAATACCATGGCACCAGAGTCCATGTTATCACAGTCACGTGTGCATGTCCCTATCTCCAAGCATTTTCTACTTTTGCTGTTTCTCATCACAGTATGCAGTTAACAGTGGAAGATCAGTGAGACAAGAGTTTTCTGGGCTCTCTTTTAGCTTCCCTGTGCTTCCAGTTCCAATTCTATGTATAGTATGTTTTTTTACCTCTGCTGTGATACAGAAATGTCAAAGGCGACATTTTTGGTGGGAGGGGTGTGTTGTCAACTACAACAGTACTGAAGAACTACCAAATGATTGAAGTTCTTGGGGCAGTTCACAGATTGTAATTGCTAAAAATAAAATAAATCAAGAAGGTTTCTCATTTTTCACCTTGAGTATTGATGTACCCAGGACCATTTTTCCCTGAACAGGTTGTAGAAAAAGAATGATTAGCCTGATTTCCTAACAGGAGACACACAAGTTGCACTCTCCCTGGTGTGTCCTTGGTAATATTGCTTACAAAAATCTCCAATATTAACTTTAGAATAGCCAAGGACAGAAAATCAATGGTTTGTTTAGAAAACCATCCTAAAAGTCTTTGCTCTAAAAATATCTGGATTAGTCAGTCTAATGGTAATTCTTTTTTCTATAGTGTTGTAGAGTTCACTGTCAAAGTTTCCTTCCACTTTTTATATACTTATTCTTTAGCTAGTTTTTTGATTGTTCTTCTAGTATCTCTTCCTAATGTTCTGTAATGTTTATTTTTCTGGTAGTAGAATTGTTCCTCGTGGATCACTTATGAACAGTTTCTTATGAATTTTAACACTGAGCTACATTATTCTGGTACTGATTACACTGTCAGTGTTGCTTCACCACTCCAATTTGATTCCCTTGGTTGTGCACACACAGACTGCAGTAATCTTCTTATGGTGCAAAGATGAGTCAAGTCTTTCTCTCATTGTCTGACAGAGATATTGGTGTTTCCTTTACCACTGGTCTGCTTTGCTTTATTTTTACGGAACTATTTAGCTATAACCACACAGTCATTCATGTGCTTAAACATCTGCAGTATCTGAGCATTAGCTTTGCTTCTCTCTCATCTGAAGAATAAAGATTTGTAGTACTAGAAATACCATCCTTTCCCCCTTTCCCTCTCTCTTTAAGTTTGGGCTTAGTTTCTAGCTTTATTCTCTTCCACTTTTAGCAGTAAATCCCTTCTCCCAGATTCTCCTTGACCCTCAGTATTTTTCATTTATGGTCTTTCTAGTTTCTCCTTGACTAATCATCTTGTATTTTTTTAATTGCCTGGAGAACTTTAACCAAAATACCATTTTTAATCTCATTTTCTGTTTCCAGTATGCATTTTAGTAATCCTCTTTTCTTATACTACTTGCAATTAATGTATCCCATTAGTGTCCCAGCCTATCAATGTGTCATTTGCTCAGAGGATTAATGTCGAAAAATGTATTAGCACTAATACATAGTAAATGAGAGGGATTCCTCCTGTGCCTCTGACTTCAGCATGCTCACTGGAAACAAGAATGCTGCTTTACCTGGAGTCTAAACTAGAATGAGCATAACCCACAAACAAGGACTGCTTCTTAACAGATGGTTTCTCCAAGACATTAATTAAAACCTGTTTCCAGCAGTAGGCAATATTTTCCTTCAGTCTTTTGAGAATCCTCTTGTAGTTGTGAGCTGTGTGCTTTATGATGACAGTATTTGCCAAATAAACCCGCAGAAGTAAAGGTTAACTAATTATTGATATAGTGCACTTTGTAGCTACAGTTTTGAGAGGAAAGAAGAGTACAAAAATAGATTTCTGGTGGTCTTGGACCTCTTCAGTTCTGACACAGCGCTGACAGGAGTAAAATAAGCCTACAGAAGGATTATGCTCTGTTGCCTTGGAAAAATGTTTTCTTGTGGAGAGAACAGGTACCCAATGTATATCCTGGTGCATGCAGGTTTGAGTCAATTCTGTACCTTCTTAACAACTATATGACAAGATGTGAGAGGAATTTCTATTTCTTGGCCTAGACTGAAAATAAACACACACACATGTTCTTAAATATCTTCTGTAGTTCTAACACGTATTTTGGATGCCAGTAGAAAATAATAAATTGGTTTAATCCATACTTGAGAGTATTTTGCTTGTGGCCGTTGCTGTTTCCCCAAACTACAAGGACAACGTGCTATTTGTGAAATTGCTGTTTATATGCTGTTCATATGCCAGCCAAAGACTGAAATATTGGGATTTCACTACTCAGTATTTTATGTTGAAGGAAGATTTTGAAATGGATCTATTCTTTGCTAAGCCTTGGTATTGATGGAATAAGTGTCTTCTGTAACAGGAGCAGGCCCTACTCCTGATATTGACCTAGACTTCACCAGAATTAGTGGCATTTCACTGTCAACTTTTGGACTCTTTTGATCAATACACCCGTGCATCTTCAGTTTCATAATCTGTTGATCTTACATTTGTTTATTAATAAAATTAACTTGAACTTCATAAATTTTGTTAACAATCTGCTAGTTTTTGTACTTATAGATTTTAGAAAGGTAGGCTTCCTAATTAAAATACAGACTTTATTTGTAAAATATTTGCTTTATTCATGCATACTGTGGGAAAGGGGGATCCACAGGTCTCTCAATCTTGCTCCTTGGGAAGAAGATTGCTCGGAGGGGTATACCACCAAAGTCTATAAATACCTGATGGGAGTAAATAAGGAAGTGCTTTCAGGCTCCCCTCAGTTTTGTCCAGTGAGAGGAAAAAGGACAATGGGCACTAACTGAAATGCCAGAATTTTATAAGAAAAACTGGGGTTTTTTTTAAAGAGGTGATCAAACATTGGAGCAAGTTTCCCAGCTGATGTAGTCTCCATCCTTGGAGATATTCAAAACAGGACTGTACGCAGTCCTGAGCAGCCTGTTGTGGCTGACCTTGGTTTGAGCAGGCAATGTTAAAATAGATGTGAGTAGGTCTCCAGCTACCCCTTCCAAGCTTGGCGTTTCTGCAATTGTTCCTAGGATGTGGAGAGAGCATTTGAATTGGATTTTATAAATGATGAAACTTTAAAATGAATAAGTACATTAGAAAGCATTAACAGAAATATTGGAAGTCAGGCTCGTGGTTTTGTAATAACCGAGTTCATTTTGTGATGTATGAGAGCCTTGGTGCATGGGGATGATTTTGTCAGTTGTTTCTGTTGCCTGCATGATCTCATTTATATTGGAAATAGGAAATAGTGGCTTCCTTTTGTCATATGTGTCTGTCCATAAGACTTTTAACATCAATCCTCAAAAACTGACCTAAATCCACTCATCATTAATGGTCTGTTCAATGTCTTTAAAAATAGTAAGTTGCTAACAGTTGATGGTATGTTGAGTGTCAGGCAGTTGATACCTATAACACTTTGAAGACAGTTGAAATTGTGACCAAAAAGAGTTCAGTCAGGGTCTGAATCGTGTTTTTTCCTCATGACTTTATTCTTACATATGAGGATTAATGATGGGCAGGTAGGAAGTTTCAACTGCAAGACCCCTCATTAGAGATAATTTAAGTCTCCCAAGCCAGTTAAGTCAGCATGATTATTAGACCTGGATGGAATATGAAAATATTAAAATTAGGTAGTAAATCAGAAAAGCTAGTTTGATTGTTTAAAATAGTTATTGATGTTATAAATTGATGGTTGGATCTCTTCCCAGAGGGTATTGTTGAAAAAATTGTCATTTCTTCCTCTATTATACAGAGGAAAGAAGATGTACTATCCCCATAACTAAATTAAAAAGTACCTGCATTCAGGAAGGAATTCAGAGGAATATTGAAGGGTACTCATTCTTGCAAAAGTTCATATGTCTTATATTTGCATGCTTTCACAGATGTTTGGCTTCAGCAGTGTTTTGGCTGCAGCAGTACTTTGCAGAGTGTGACAGCATGGAAATAAATATTTCCATTTCTGAGATTCAAAACTGTCAGTTTTCTGTCAATTATCAAGACTTGAAACTTGTCTTGTTTGCAAATGTTTATTGCACAGTTCTGAAATAAACTTGAAATGATTAAGAGCCTTGCTCTTTGCCGAATGCCATGATGTATAATATTTGGGGAGCAGATTGGTGCCTGTCTGGATTTCATGGACAAGTACCACTTTCCACATGTTTGGGAATTTGGACTTTTCATATTATTCTACAGGTAAATAAGCTGTTTCCAAGCTATTCCAACCATTAGTCTTAAAATTCACTAGACTGTGGAACTATGGCATCTGGATCTTCTTCAGAACCAGAACGTGACACATTGCAGAAGTGCAGAACAGTCTGGATAATATTGTTGAATATTTTTGTAGATGAGTTCATTTTACGAGTCTTTTAGATTGTTCTTTTAAGAACACACTAAATACTTCTATTTATCTTGCAGAATTACCTGCTGTATGTATGGACCCACATTACTTAATAAGAAATAATTTTAAGCCAACCTTAATGTGCAGCTTGATATGGATCTTACAATTGCCACTAATTACCTGGTACAAAGATAGTGCTAAATTTATGATGCAAGCTGTTAACTTGCTGTTAAGGATGTTAAGGCAATGTCATTTCACATAGTTCAATTAGTGTTTTGTTGACATTAGGAAGTAATTGAAACAATTTGGAGATTACTCTTAATGGTCAGTAATTGTCTAGTCTTAACTCATTGCTTGAATATGATTTGATATAATTTTCTGAAACCATACAGTATCCTTAAGTCACTGTGATTGTTCTTGCAGTTGTTACTTTTGCTACTATTCATTTGGTTAATTAGGGTTTGAATTTTTTTCCTTAGAAATGTGAAATAACACTGTTTTCATTTTGGACCTCTGTTATTTTTTACAATTTTTTCCCAGCTTCCATTCCACTGTCTTTTGTAAAATCTCTTTTGACTATAGACCTTAATGGCTTGTGTAGGGTCTAAATTCAACACAAATGTGCTGGCTTTCAAAGAATACTAATTGCGATTTTTGGCCTGTTGCTTTATTTGCACAGCCCTGGGACTGTTGCTTGTACATTACTACTGTGTATATGCTCACAGGACCCTGCTGTCACACTATTTCCACAATACTGGTTTTGGTTCTTTTTCTCTCTACAGATGTAGTTAGGGTTTGGATCTCGCAATGGAAGTTCTTCTACTTTTTCTCTGGTAACTGAAAGCCAGCACATCTTATGCCAGTCAGTAAATTGCAAAGCTGTTTCAAAGACCTTGCAGGACTTAAAAGTACCTGCAATCATTATTCTTCAGTGGCAAATTAGAGTTCTTACTGACATCTTTTCAAATGTGTCTGGCAGTACAACCCAGGGGAGACTTCAGTCAGTGGCTTTCCTTTGAACAAGGTTCTCTCATGATTGATTTGAACACATCAGGGAAAAAAAAGAAAGAAAGGGAATTGTTTAATTATTTTTTCTGAGTGCTAGTAAATTAATAAAAAGAGGGATTATTTAGGGAAAAATGGTGAAATGTATGTACCTAACTCCAAAAGTGTAATCCTGGAAACCTGAAATTTGGTTATTGACTAACCCTGAAAGCACAAAGTCTGAATAGTAACTTCATTGATAATTTCATGTATTTTTTTATTAATGAGAAAGCACATCTAACACACAGCTTTACTTTCTTGTAATATATCAAAAAGACTGGGAAATTTTAATGCAAATCAAAGCTTATATTACTTTCAGTCTTTATCAACTTGTGGTTGCTTGTTCTTGATTCCCCTTAACTATTAGTTGCTCATCTTGTGATTATACTTTTATATTTATTAAATACATGAAACAGGCAGAAGTTGTGACGATATAGTTGCAAAATTAAGTCAAAATTTGTTCGCGAAGAATGAATTAACTCATTTTACATTTTAGCAGAGAGAAATAGTACTCCTTCCATGTATTTCAGCTATATAAACCTTATGCAGGCTTGTTCCCATCAAAGATTTAGTGAGGTTACATAGTTCCAGAAAAGCTCCCAACCTAGCAAGAAGAGTGCTCTGCTGGGGAATGGTAGTATGGTTTTTAACAGAAATGAAGTTTTGATCTCAGTGCAGAAAAGAAGGTAGCTGCCCTTATTTCTAAAATTACATATGACAACCCTTTGCTTAATCCCTGAATGAAGTGTAGGAGATGGAAGCAAGTATGAGGCTGGGGACTCTGAATGGAGGCAGGAACTGGTAACACCAAACCAGCATAAATAAGAGAATAAAGGTGGTATTACCTTTTTATTTTTTCTTTTAGTTAATGCTTTTTCTACTGACTACTTGGATTCTATTTTAGGATCCCTGTTTCTGTAAATGATATAGGAAGCCTGAATGTCTGGCATGAGATTCTTGGAGTGCTTAATACTTACATAGAAATGCTACAAAAATTCATCTTCATGGTTCTAATTGATTTCTGGAAAGAACCATTGCTGCAAAGAGTTCTGTAGTAAAAACACTCATTTCACTGACATGCTGCCTTCTCTTAATTGAGATGAAGAAACCACATGGTTCCAGAAAGTGGGATGCTGCAAGCCTATATTAAATTTGTCATTTATTTCTAGTGTTATGTTCAAAGCTTGTATTGACCTTCTTTACAAGGACTGATATTTAAATGGAAAACGAAACAGTTAATGACATTACTGAATTATCTAATATGGAAATATAATGGTTTGTTTTATCTGCAGTCTTGATTACAAGAACAATTCTATCATTTTATATCTATTTACGATAAGAAGCAAACTCCGTTTTCTTCTTCTCAATTTTTTTCTGCTAAGTGAATGGTGATTTTTTTTTCCAGAACTTTTTGATTGTCCTTTCTCTACTGGTCAACATTGATCAGAATTATTTTATAGTAAACCTTGTATCAGCAGTTTCAAATCAGCAGTTCGTATCCTTCTGTGTTTCTTCCTTAATACATGCAGTGACAGGAAAATACTTGATAGATAATTTATAATTCCAGGCAAAGTAATAACAGTACTTAGGAGAATTTTATTTGAAGGTATTAATCTAAACCATAGGATTTGTTTGGTGTTGGCCAAGTAAGTTTTAGTCAGAATCAATATTGCACCTAGATCTCCTCAGTGTGAGTGTATTACCTTTACTGCAATGTTTTTTCTTCTCTTACTTAAAATACATGTGTGTGTGGCTGCATGTGTACAGACACACAAACGTGCACAGACATGTTTGCATTTGAACTACAATTACCAAGACGTTGGATCATAAAGGCAAAAAATAATTCCTACAGGTATATGGTTTTTGAACACGAGACTAATGTGGAGAAAACACATGTAACAGAGCCTTACTGCTTAGGCTCACTCTCTATATCGTGACTCCTGTGGAAAAATTGCACGTCTGCTTAGTTATTTTAGCTATACAAAAGCACAGCCACTGTTTGTGTAGCACAGAACACTTACTGAATTGTGGAAGAGATGAGAACCAGAAGACACAGAACTTCTGAGGTTACAGTTCATAAGTTACAACTATTATATCTTGCTTTTGTTCTTAAATGTCTGTTTTTAAAAATAAAAAAAATTATGATTTTTGGTTGATTTGTAACAATTTATTTTCTATGTGCTATTTGTTTATCTTCTAAGTCTGTTCTCTCAGCTCTCTTAGATAAATGTTCAGCTAAAAATTGTTGTTATTTTGTTAAGTAGGCATAAATAAACAAATCTATTCATTAAGTACTTTTATACCAAAATAATCTATAAAAATGCTACATTTATTACCTGTAGACTTGCAACTTATTACTTTTTTCAGAACAGTTTAATGTCAAAGAAACCAACCAATAACACATTAAATGTGTAACACATTATGTGTAATGCTTAGAATGTAACAATCTGCTACTTACATTCCTGTGAAAGTTAAAAACTATAAACAAGTTTTTAAGTTCTTGATATCCAAGCTGCTGTTAGATATAAATTTTTTCAGGTTTTGGCAAAGGTAGTTTGATCTTTGTGACAAATGTGATGTAAACAGTTGTCAGGAGGGTTGAGAAGTTTCCATGTCCTACTGCATTGTCACTATAGACAGAACCTTTTCTACTGTCAGTTACTGAACATTTTGTGAAGCTTTCCTGTATGTTTTATTACCTTCTAAAAGCCACACTTAACAAATCAGATTCTTCTTTTCTCTAGTCCCTTTATTAGTGATCTAACCAAGCTGCAGGATTGTGTCATCTCCATGAATATTTTCAATTATGTCTGTCCAGTGTTCAGATCAAAAGTCGACTTTGTAGCTGTGTCAGTTGTTTGCCCTGAAGGGTGAGAGATCTGGATGAGCAATAGCAGTCACTCTACTGGATGTAAGAAAAGTGAACCAAATATCCATCTTTACTCTTCCTTTTCCATTTTATGTTCGTGGGACAGGGTGTGATATGTTGCTTCTGTTCTGAAACCTATGTGAACTTTTTTATTTTAACTCTGGCAGCCACAACCATAGTCTAAAGTGGTTTGATGTGAACTGGATAGACAAGAAAAGGAAGAAATGCTTGGAAGATGTGACCATTGTCCCATTTACAGGAAAAAGAGGCCTCTCCACAATTACCACAGACTTCATTTTCAGCAGCAGTTACCAAAGTCCTTAGAAATCTGAATCTTGGCTGTTTTCTTACATTGTTGCAGATGCAATTTAGCATTGGTATTAATACTTCAGATGTTTGTGTACGTTGGCAAAATACAAAAAATCCATCCTTGATTCCATGATCTGACTACATTTGAATAAAGATCATCTTATCTTGCAGTCTGGCTATAGCACAAAAATTTTAGTATCTGTAGAGCATAAAAAATGCTATTTTTCAGGTATCAAAGTAAAGCTTGAGGCTAAAGGACCTCTGGCTTATTTCCAATTTGCGTGCATATGCTTTCCTGACTCTTAGAATAAGAAACACTATATTCCTCCATCCCTGTGGCTCTCTTGTAATTTATTTACCTGGGGAAGATCTGCTTTTAGATGCAGCACCTGGATTTCAATGATTTCCTGCTCTTAGCCAGCTGAATTGACTGAACTAGAAAGAGGTTAAGTCTGTTGCCTGAGGTCGCACATTGAATGAATGCCTGAGCTTGGATTTAAAGTGAAAACTGGAGTATTCCCTCTTGTTTCTTTGCTACTTGCAGTAAATACTTATTTTTGAATGTCAGGTGCATTTGGGAATAATCAATCTGTATTATATACAAGAAGGAAATTATTATGCTTAACCTGGTATTTGCCAAGTACATACATAGTTCTTGCAAATGTTATCTGTCAAAGCAGCTAGAAAGCAGGAAAGCAGTATTTTACAATTACAAAATTTAAACATATATCAAGCAATAAAAAATACCGTTAACTGGTAAATGAGGAGACACTTTTTGAAACTCAGATAATTATTTATGTTAAGGCAACTTTAGCACAATGTAATTTCCTATAATGTTATCCAAGGGAGAAGAAAATGTGTTCTTTATTCTTGTTCCCAATAATAAATTATACTGTGTGTGTCTTTATGGAATCTGAATTAGAGGACCATGCACCTCTGTGTAGCATTTTCCTGATATTCTGCTTGAAGAATCCATTTTCAAAAAAAATTAATCATCATGTAAGTTGTATATTAGAAGTTGCAAAAATTCAGTCTCTACATCATTGTATTGCACAACTTGAGTTGTGATTAAGGATATGAAAAAATGAGTTTATTTCTATAGTTGATAGATATGAACACTTTTGTCATAAATTAAATATTTGTGAAGATGTTTTTCTGTTTCTTCTGTAAGCAAAGACCCCAAATGTGTGTCTCTACAGAGACGCTTTACACAGTTTGGAAAAAACCACTGATACCATCAACGGGACTCCCAATGTCTCGAATCAAGCGAATCTGAAGCATTCTCTCAAACTAAGAACTGAGATAATTCCGACTGTTCTGAATTTTTCTATTAAAAAAACAGTACTACCACAGTGCTGTGCAATTATAACTGCAGCTTCTAGATGGAGACAGGTCATCTGAAAAAGGGCTCCCTTTTCTGGCTATTGTGAAGTTGTATAGTCATAAAGCACCTAGGAGAGTAGCTGAAGTGACAATCCAGTCTAAATGGAGTAGTAGTAATTATGCTCCCAACTCCTGAAATGAACTTCACAGTCGGTCAGCAATAGCACTTAACCATAATAGTTTAAACAGCTCCTGGGAATGTTAAGAAGTCCCCTCCATCATGCCAAGGCTGAAAGAGGAAAAAGAAGCTGGGTCAGGCAGAGAGACACAATGCAATGAAAAATAGCAGAAAGCGTTGACAGGAATTATTCTGACCCATCACACTTTTTTTATTTCTTACACTTTCTGGAGATAATGAAAGGGACCCCTAGAAGGAACATATGAGAAGTTTTATCTTCTCTTTTTGGCTGTAGAAACAGTGCCATGTTAGGAGTCCTATAAAAACAGAAATAGGCTGGAATGATTTAGGAAAGACCAAATACTGGTGAAATCAGGAGGGGCTTTTTTTATTTTAAGAACCCACTGCCTTGTTCATGGAGTCTGGCAGGAAAAAAAAATTGTTACTGTAGGGGGCTCCTCTGTTTTCTCTACAAAATGTCTCCAGGAAGGATAAGAGTGCTCTCCTTTATTGTAGTGTCATAGGAGGATGTGAGTAGGGAGCAAGGAAGAGATCCTGAAAGGAATATGAGATACAACAAAGCACGGACAGGAAAAGCCAAGGCATTGGCCTGGAGTTGGTAGCAAGAGGATCTGTGCAGCCAACTGTTTCTCTGAGTTAACATTTGGAATAAATAAGCATTGAATTTGGAGACTCTTCCGGTCATCTTTTATTTTATCCTATTATGTAGGAGCTAATATGATGCAGACAGGACGTAGATGGTAGAGATCTCTGGAGTCCAGGGCAGCTCTTGAAACATGCAGTTTATTGCATAGGTCGTGGGTGCAAGAGCTCTGCTTAAGCTCCCAGCCACAGCTATAAGCGTGCCCGTGCCCGAGTGAGAGAGAGAGAAAGGAAGAGGGGAAAGAGAGCAAGGGCAGGAGGGAACGAGGGCAAGAGGTATGAGAGAGGTGGCAAGGGTCAGAGCACAGGGGTAAGAGCCAGAGAGAGAGCCAGAGAGCGCGAGACCTTGCTACAATACATTATATCTGCTTTTGTGTTGAATATTCTAATTTACACTAACTAACCAGTACAAGACACAAAATCCTATAGAATCTACATACAGCCTATAAGAACTACTACATTACCATACTGTGTTATATTTTCAACTCTAAAAACTACTCTTTAGATTATTCTCTTTTGCTACATTGACCTTTGGATCCCTTAGCCAGCAGAAGGGTATTGTTCAGTCAAAAGGGATTCTCCTTCAGCTGGCTAGGCTATTGTTTTCAGGTTAAATAGTAACTAAGACTCGGTATCCTACAACTCAAAGCAAGCTTTCATTTCTATTTTGATTATAGGTTTCATAATTTCAGAATCTTTTGCTAAGCAATCATATTTATAAGGTTTCCCTGATTCATCTTCCCCAACACTAGGAGGAAAGCAGTACGGTTTTCCTGCTGCCCTTACGCAGTGAGCCCCCAGCCAGATTAGGTTTTTATTGAGGTTCTGCTAAAGAACTGTAGCATGACACAGCTCTTGCAGTTAGTAGTTAACTCCCTTGCATAGATTTAAAATACAGAAAAGAATGAGTTTGAAAAAGTTAATGGCCAAGGTATTGATGGAATAGTTAAACTAGTTAGGAATAGACTTCTAAAATTCTGTATTATAGAGAGAAAAGCTTTTTTCTTGGTCTCAGTATTGTTTATAAAACCAGTTTGTGGTTGTTTTTTTTGGTTGGTTGGTTGGATTCTTGTTGCTGTTGGGTTTTTTGGGTTTTTTGGGGGGGAACATCAAGAATATATGGAATTTCTTGATTTAATTGCAAATAGGCTTCCTTAATATCACCCTTGAAAATGCTTGAATTTATAGGAGGGCATTAAGTGAATAAGAGTTCTTGTGCTTAAATAGAAAATATTCAGCTTGGCAGATCTAAAGTATGATTAGGTCATTCTTGAGAGGAATAAGTGTTTTCCCTGAATCTTCATTTGGACATAACTTGGAAATATTTGTGCCCTCTATACATTATCATGTTTCAACTCTGCTATCCAGCAAAGACAGGAGATACTTAGTTCAACCTCTTGTATGGATAAAGCTGGAAATGACATAGGCATAATAAAAAGCAAGGAACAGAACAAATAAATGATTGCTGTTAATTTAAAATGCAAGTCAAGTTACAAAAAGAGCCATTATTCAGATACTTCAAACACATTTTCAAGCAGATGTTTTCAGTGTATGTGAATGTTGCATTGTTTTGAAATTGCAATTAATAACCAACTACAAAACATTTTCTGCCTATATGGTGGCAAAACTAATAAATATTCTATAAAGTGGTATTGACTTCTAGTCTATGTCTAGACTTGGACCCTTTTAAATATTAAACTTTCAGCAAATACAGCATATAGATTCAAATACATTATTTTTCCTCTAGTCTTTATTGGCTTTCTTTTGGTAAAGCTCCTTTTGAGGGGGCATTTTGTAATTGCTGTTTTTTTAAGTTTGCTGCAAGTTTCAGACTTATTCAACAAGTTTTCTATACAAGTTAACTTAGAAGTCTCTTGCTTTGCTACCTCAAATGCACAAAACTCCACATGCTGTGTATATGCTCTGGAGGAACAGCAGGAGTGGCTGGATGTAACTCCTTGTAGGGAGTGTGTGCTTTATGAGTGACGCTTACACGTCCAAACTCTTGCAGGGCAGTGATGTGCTTCTGAAATGAAGTACAGAGGACAACAGTACAGGCTGGAAAATGGACTTGAAAAATAATAACACATTTGTTAGCTTTCTGATGTCATGGCTGCAATGACAGCAAGTATCAGTTAATTTTTGGTTATGTTGGTGAAAACTAGTCCTGTCACTCAGAGTATAGCCAAGCCCTAAGGAACGCCCCAGACCTGCTCATTTTCTAGAGGTATGATCTGTCCTGTAGTGTAGTAGTCATAGCTCATCTGAAAACCTTTTATAATATTTTCAAGAAGTGTAAGTTCTCCTAGAAGTGTCTAATACTGCTTTCCTCTGAAGTGCCAGAGGAAAGCTTTCTTCTGGATTTTTCCTGCAGTACAGTACTGCTTTGGTAATTTTCCATCTGCTTGTTAACTGGCATGTGACACCATCTGAAACATGCCCTATGTCATAAAATGCACAGCTATGATTAAAAGCTCTCTGCTAGAGGGGTAAAAATATTTCACTGTCCTGTATAATACTAATAGAAGATTTATGTATTTCCTTTCCATTGTCTGCTTTTTGAAACTTTATTCTTATTTCTTTATCCTCTCACTTTAGTGTGTAATTAAGCTTCTTAGATGCAACACTGTGTACCAGCACCTTGTTCCTTATTCACTCTCTCGCACTCTGCTTTTGAGAGCAGGTGTCATTGGTGGTTTTTTGCAGCACACTAGATATTTCAATGCTGTGCTTTGAATAGTCAATTTTTTTTTTCTTCAGGCTATTACAAGGCTAAACTTGTATTCTGGGCTTTGTATGTATATCTGGCTTGAAAGAAGCAGATTGTTTTATGGAATCATTTATTTATTCATCAATTACTAATTATTAACATGGTTTCAGCAGGCGGATTTAAGGACTCATTTTTTGATACACACAGAGTTGAAGAAAAGTCTTTGCTTCAGAGAACTTAACTTAACCTTTAGTATCTCCATGATACCTGTCTGCAAGATGTGCATTCTTATTCTAGCTTCTAATTTTGTTAAATTTTGCTCTTTTTTTTCTCATTTATAAACCACTATTTTGGAAACAGGTCCCCTATACACAGGATAGCAGTATCAGAGAGTTACTGCATTGTGATTTTTTTTTCCAGTTACTTGAAACCACTCACCTAATTGAAATTTCCATCAATTCAAAATTTTCTCTTTCCCTTGAGCACACTTTTTCCATATTTTCCCTTCAAAGTGCTATTAATACTTTCTGATTATTCAGCAGAAATCGAAAAATGTCTCTTGACGAACTCAACCTGATTTAATTGGTTTTGGTGTGTAGCAAGCTAAATTCACATCTCCATTTATCAAACCTCAAGTCTCCCCTCCCTTCTAAAAGTGAGTGGTGCTCAGGTGAAAAAAAATATCACGAGACAAAAAGTCTGTTTGAGACTGTGCATAAAAGATTTTGTAACATTCACAAGGTCACCACAGCACAGGAATTAAAGGAAAGTAAGTGCTTCTACCTCTCCTCCCCCCCCCCCCCCCCCACACATCTTTTTNTAAGCCCCTAAACTCATTCCTGACAGCTTTCCAGGTTTCTCTGAATTTGTTTGAAGTCATATTTTTACTTTGTTGTGGTTTTTTCCTCCATTTTCTACTTATACTGGAACAAAGAAAAAAGGGTGAGGGAGCACATAAGTCTATAAAATATTCTTTTCTTGTGTATCAAAGACAAACAGTGTATTCAGAGGGTCAAAGTTCCTCTTTTTCCTGAAGAATTTCAATTCCTAGGCCCCTTGGGGGATATGCAAGTGAGTAACCATCACCTTAAACTCTCTGTTTTCTGCTGAAATTTAACATTCATTCCCACAGTTACCTTCCAACATCCCCTCTCCTCCTTCCAACCCCTCTAAATTCTACCTGATGAGCTTTTCTTATGGTAGACTTCTCAAACTTCAGGACAATTCAATCATTTAATTTCAATTTACTTACATGCTTAAATAAAAGATGTGGCATGCATGTTTGTCCTGATCTTGGCTAAATGTTAATTGCCTAATTGGTCACAGTTTCAGAATTTGGACATTTTTACTTCAATTCTGTGCTGATACCCACCCCCCCACACACATGCTGCTGGGTCTCTTGGTTTATTTTTCTCAAAGCGGGTGGAAGGAAAAGGCCCTCAGATCAAAGGCAAAGAGAATTAGGATTGCTCAGTCCGGAGAAGAGGAGGCTGTGGGGTGACCTAATTGTGGCCTTCTAGTGTCTGAAGGAGCTTGCAAGAAAAATAGGAGACTATTTAGGGCATCTAGTGACAGGGAAAGGTGGAATGACTTCAAACTAAAGAGATTAGGTTTAGATTAGAGATTACTATGAGGGTGGTGAGGCACTGGAACAGGTTGTCCAGAGAAGCTGTGGCTGGAAGTGTTCAAGGCCAGGTTGGATGGGGGTCTGAGCAACCTAGTCTAGAGGAAGGTGTCCCTGCCCACAGCAGGGGGCTTGGAACTAAATGATCATACAAGGTTCTTTTCAACCCAAGCCATTCTACAATGCTATAATATAGTAATTCCTCCGTGGTCTTCTAGGTTGGCTTGATAATGTAGGAGAGAGGCCAAGTTTGGGCAATCCTTTTAGTCATATGCAGTTATATGAAGTATAGAGTCATCTGTTAAGATGCTGATTGCCACCACGGCTTCACCAAAATAAACATTTTCACTTTTTGATACGATTTTTTGGGGGAGTGACTAAATATATAGAAAGCATGCCATTTATTTTGGGGTGTGAGTGTTTGTACACTGCTAAACTGCTTCATTTGAAGTTTGTAAGACCAAAAATGCTGACATGAATAATGGAGAAGTCAAAATAACTGCTAACAGGTTGAGTCCAGGAGGAAGAAATAAATGAGAAACAATCGTTCTAGCAAAATCTCATGAGAAGAACCCCTGAAGTGGGCTGGGGGAGAATTTTCAGTTTCCACTTATATTATACTGTTTATTTATGAATGGGACTGTGGTGTATGTTTCCCTCTGAAAGTTTCAGGCCTGGCTGTTGTTTATGTAGCAAAGTTTGATGGAAAGAAGGGGGAGACATAGGAGCAGCACTCCTGCACAATCTACCTTGTGAATAATGCTTAGTTATGGCAAAGACGCTCCATGGAAAAAGAATCCTTGCAATGCCTGAATGGACAATAGAAGGAAGACAAAAAATACAAAAAGGATGGAAATGATTCCTGGTATAATTAGTGGCTGCAGTGAAGTTGAGCAGAAGGTGAATCAGCCCTGAGCTAGGAGATAAACATGCTGTTCAGATTTCTGGGAGATTGTGGAAAATAACTGAAATTTTTACTGGGGTAAGATGTGGACCTGAAGGTAATTCTTAAGAGCTTTCAGCTCATTAAGCCCATTTGTAGGAAGATTCTGATATGGGAACACTGTCTTGAACTGAGTTGCACAAATCAGAGATTTGTCCCAATAACTGGTGTTTTGGCTAAAGTCATAAGATTGGAGGTGAGTGGGTGAGTTTAGCTGACAGGAACACTTTCCCACTCACATGCTGTGCTTGGTCTGTATGTCCAAGTTGGGTCTGCTCTACAGATGCCATATGGGTTGCTGTAGTCAGGCTCTTGAGTGGGACAGGTACATCCCCATCCAGTAAAATGTTACTGAGATGCTCGGGGACCAACAGACTCCTATGGAAATTAAGGAGATTTGACTGAAGGTTACAATTTCTGTGATCCCTGTGCACATTACAAACAGTACTCAGGGTAACTTGAGGATGCTGATGGGTAGAAATATCTGTACCAAGGTATGCTTTGTCAGCAGCTTTTAAAATGCCAACACTTCCAAAATTGCACCTTTTTTGCCTTTTTAGGTATTTAAGCATGGTTTAGAAAACAATTGCATCATATATATGTGCTTTGTAGAGCATCTGTGGATGTCAGAGACTCTCCCAAATAGCACATCTTACAGAGAAAGCCCTTAGGTCATTTGAAGATTTCATTTGAAGATCTGTGGTAACACTGGCTGAGGCTGGTGGGCAGTGGGGCTGGAGTTCAGTAAGAGGTGGTGTTAAGTCATCCAGTATTAGTCATAATTCCTACGACAGTAAAATTACAAGTACTAATTCTAAAGATAGTGAAAGAACAAGAAAACAAAACAACATTTAGATCAATGAATAGACTTCTGTTTGCATCAGAGTTAACAGAGTGTTTTATGTCATTTGCAAACATCATCATATAGACTCTGCTCAGTCGTACATCTGTTTTGTC
The DNA here is from genome assembly GCA_008694505.1 of Cyanoderma ruficeps. Lineage (NCBI taxonomy): Eukaryota > Metazoa > Chordata > Aves > Passeriformes > Timaliidae > Cyanoderma > Cyanoderma ruficeps. The sequence goes on from VZDJ01007747.1 coordinate 10,461,756, forward strand.
AGTGGCAAGGGAATACTCAGGGCTCAGCTGATCTCCATCTCTAGAGTGTTCCTATGCAGTAATTTTCTGTGTTACTTTTAATTAATAATAAAGACAATCATTAAGGAGTTCTTTCATCTTATATCCTTTGACTTGCAGGCTAAGACACCCTGACTGACATCTTTAGGCTATGCCTATTTGCTCCTTTTCAGGGCAGGGAGGAGGAGAAGCACTTGCCTCTGTCTGGGGCGGAGTGTAGGGGAGAGACTGAATTGCTAAGGGTCTGTGCTCTGCTCCGCTGCTGCCTCCGGCTTTTGGGTACTTGATCTCCAAAGGAGTCCCAGTCCACAGCCCCATTTGGATCAATAAACAATATAACAAAAGCCTGATATGCTTTTAAAAAAGTTCAATTATGTAGGGAGAGACAGTCCTTGCTGCCTAAAGGCTAGATATTGACCTTAAATACAGCCCTAAGCAAGAGAAAGACTGCTCATAAACAGCCTCAGGAAGTACTGACCCCAAAACACCCCTGTACAAAGCAATCCTTCTCCTGGTTACTTTCTACTCTGAAGGCCAGTACCTCATTGTTGCCTTATACCAGTGATATATTACTGCTTTCTATTGCCTTGTTTTCAGCTACTTTGCTTCTTTCAGTGATGGTGACATCTGTGCCATGCCCATCAATTCTTACATTACAGAACAAAGAAGTGCATGCGATGTCCTGCTGATCCTGGGCTATTTCAGTAGGGATTATGCACACCAGCTGTGCCCTGGCCCTGCCCCCGCTCCACCCAAAGTGGCCCAGGTTGGAAGGAGTCCCTCTCCCCAAGCGTCTAAGACAGCCCAGCAGGATCTTGAACGATTTGATGGCTGAAGCCATCAGCAAACGCTGGCCTGCTCTGCGGGCTCTGGGCAGCAGAAGGAGCCCCCAGGGCTGCCGACGCAGCTGCAGCAGGAAGGGCACGGGGCCTTCCGCAGAAGCTGGCATGGCCTCCTTGGGACACGTCCCGGCTGGTGGCCATCCTGAAACTGCAGGTGTGACACAGACAAGGAACCTGTGTCCCAGGGCTCAGGATTTGCATTGCTTCAGCTCCACAGAGATGTAGATAAAGTGAACAAGCCAAACTGTTTATTAATGGAAAGCAAAGCAAAGGGATGAGCTGGGAGGGAACAAAGGGGATGGGCACGGTCTGAGTGCGGAAGAGAGGGAGCTGTCAAAAGCGAGCAATAGTGGAGGGAAGAGGGATGGACAGTGTAGCGAGGCAGGGTTGAGGCCAGCTGAGCTTCCCACAGGCTCTGCTGTGCCAATCATCAGCTGTGCCTGGAGCTCCGGCTGGTCTGCAGCTGCTCTGGTCTCCGGGTGGTCTCATCTTCTATGGTGCCTGAAAGTCTTCTAAGGACACCGGTTCTTCTGAGCTAGCAGATGACCGTAGTTCTGCAGCTCGCCCCTCGAATGTCCGTTGAACAAAGAGGTTGATCACAGAGGGGCTGTCGTCTTCTCTCAGGGCCTGGAGAGCTGGAAGAGACAGGCACAGAGCCCCGGTCAGAGCCCGGAGGTGTGGGAATGCGAGGAGATTGTCCTGCCAAGGGCCATCCCACCTAGCTCTTAGGAGCGGCCAGAGAACACAGCCCTGCACTCCCCATGCAGAGACAGCCCTGGCTTGCCCCAGGGGATAGAACATGGCAAATTCATGTTGCTTGTAAATTATGTTTGGGTTTTTTAATAAATATTCTTTCTCCTTCTCTTAATGTTTTTAGCCTTGTAGGAGATCCTAAAACTTTTTGAGTTCATGTAAATGTAGTGCACTGCACTGTAGAGCTGGATTTACATTGCCTCAAGTTATTTCAGTTTTAATTTTGTTTTAAACTTGACCCCAACTTTTTATACTGGTCTTCACAGACAACTCCCAGAAGATGTTTTGTTATTCCTCCTGGACACTCTTTTTAACAATCAAGTTAGTCATTCTGCAGTGGGTTGTAACTCTCTTGCAGTTTGGGTTTTTTTTCTTTTCTTTTTTTTACTTTTTTCTCCTCTTTTAGTTTGTTCTTGGTTTGGTTCGGTTTTTTTCTTATCTTTGTGAGGCTTAGAAAAGAAGAAAAGGAGAAAAAGCTAAAATACTATTTGAATATGTCAGAGTAAAGTAAGACATCATCTGTGCCGGCACAACTAAGGAAGAGTGTTCACACGCTGTTGTAATACAGATTTGTAACAGAGTTCAAATACAAGTCAAGCTCCACCTAATCCCATGTTTTACTACCAGAAGAAACAACACTAAACCAAAAAAACAAAAACAAAAAACCAAAACAAAACCAACCAACCAACCAACCAAAACGCAAAAACCAAACAAAAAAAGGAGCTGGACCATAAACCATCACACAAACAGAATTAATGATCCGGATTTGGATGGAAGGAATCCAGGTTCAAATTTCATTAAGCCCCAAATGATAGAAAAGATAAAACACAAAAAATTTAATAGTACATTTTGTATAACAATACGTTACTCATTGTTACCAAAGGATTCAGAATGGGCCTACTGGGAAGTGTCTGGCATTGCCACAGATATAAGCGTGAAGGTACTAATAATCACCCTGCTTTCCAGAACTGGGGTTCCACATCTTAAGGGATTTATTAAATTTTGTTCCAGACAAGAAGCCCTTAAGATGCTCTTTTATCATAAAATCTCTGAATGAATGAGTTTGGAAAAGGCCTTTGAGATCAAATCCCAAACTACTACCAAACACCACAATGTCAATTAGGGCGTGGCACTGAGTGCCACATCAAGTCTTTCTTTAAACACCTCCTGGATTCCACTACCTCCGTGGGCAGTGCATTCCAGTATCTAGCCACGCTTTCTGTGAAGAACTTCTTCCTAATGTGCAGCTTAAACCTCCTCTGACACAGGTTAAGACTGTGTCCTCTCATCCTCTGAGACAATCATCCTGTCATTGATTGTCTCAGAGAAGACACCGATCCCCACCTCGCTACCCCCTCCATTCAGGCACTTGTAGAGAGTGACCAGGTCTCCCCTCAGCCTCCTCTTCTCTGGGCTAAACAACCCCAGCTTCCTCAGCTGCTCCTTCTAAGACTTGTGCTCCAGACCCTTCACAAGCTTGGTTGTTTTTCTCTGGACATGCTTCAGCACCTCAGTGTCCTTCCCGAATTGAGGAGCTCAGAACTGGACACAGCACTCAAGATGTGGCCTCACCAGTGTTGAGTACCAGCCAGGGGAGAATCCCTGCCCTGTTCCTGCTGGCCACACTATTCCTGACACAGGCCAGGATGTCATTTGACGTTTGAAAAGGCCCCATGTAGGAAAGCATGTTTTCAAGTATGAGGGGATAATCCAAGAATTTGTCTGTATAATTGCAAAGACAAGTCCCAGTGATGAGTCCAAAGGACAGTTTTGACCGAACTTTTTTTCATGTGGTAACTGCACAAAAAGAATGAAGGCTGCTTCTGTTTGACACTGACTGGAATGTTTCCAGTTATGTATGGGGAGGAAAAATTCTACTTAGTCTCTTTTTCTGCTTGTCTGGCGTCCCCCAACATATCTCCTTAAACTTCTTGCCACTAAATGCATATTGCCTAAAAATGCTTTGAACTCTATGGTTCCTTAAAGAAAAAAAAAAAAAACCAACAAAAAAACCCCAATGCCAGGGAAAAGGAAATAGTGTTCAATTAGCATATAACAAATCACCTTTCAGTTTCCACCTCAGCCTCCAAGGAAAACAAAGATCTATCTCTGTTTCTTGTCCTGTTGACTTCCATCATATCCTGTTTCGTGCCTCATAGCCTACCTTTGTTCTGTGCCTCTCCTCTCTTTGGGCAGCAGAAGCTCCTGCTCCCCATTGAACAACTCCTGGACTTCTTTCTTTAAAAAAAATATTGCTCCAAATAGCTAGTCTCCTGGAAGTAATACATTTTCTCACTGAATTGCTATTGACTTTTGCCCACTCACACAGAAAGTCACGGACATTTCCTACATCTTTCTAAGCACTTTTGTTCATCCATTTTTCCAGGAACTTCCCAGAGTAAATGAATCTAACAGTGTTTCATTTATTACTAAGCTGTTTATATTTAAACTATGAATTATCTTAAAGTTTTTCATTCCTCTATACTGTAATGTCTATAGGTAGGATATTTGCCAGGGAAACAAAAATGGGTTTAAAAAATGGTGAGGTGGCAGCCAAAATTGAAACCTCTAGATTTAGAGCTTATTCTTGTTCTGCTCTATGAAAGCAGAAGACAACAGCCACCAAACACCACAACAGTACTGATTGTAGATCACACTGCTTTAGACTGATCAAAGAATTTTTTTCACATATTGTTTAGAAATTTCAAGTTGAAGAAGTATCATTGGCACTAACTTTTCAGATAAAACAAAAAGTAAATAATAGAGTTTTTAAAAAACTCTAGCATAAAATAAAAATGCTAAAAAATGCATTGCAAATTGTCAAAACATTTCAAATACTTTGAAAAAAACATTTTAAAGCTTTATCCTCAGGGTATAATTTAAGGCAGTGTCTATCTTGTCTTTTCCCTTTGCAAAAGGATTTATCCTCCCTTATAAAGCTACCCATGACTTGACACTCGCTGGAGTACCAGTTTTGCAGGACAAAGGATAAGAAAACATAAAATATTTTCTAAAAAGCCCTAAACTTTCCAAATGGTATTCAAAATGACATAAAAAGCAACTCTTTAATGAAAGTTTTCAGGTGCACAAATATGGCTGTATGCACACATGATAAAGGATTTCTACTATTTTTATAAGGTTAGTTAATTAATATATCTAGGAGCTATATCCAACAGGAGATCAGCTGCTCCAGTAACTCACCCTCGTGTCAGTCTCTTAGAGTTAGTCCAGGGTCTTCTTTGCCCCATTTCTTGTTATGTCTGTTAAGTTCTGGTGCAAAACAAAATGTCCTTGTCAAAATTTCTTTTGTTAGGAATAAGACCAAACAGAATTTAAAAACTGTGTTAGTAAGGGTTAGCTTATTCTGAGAAAAGGCAGGAAACCATACTATATATTAAAAATCTACAAGGCTACAAATATAAGAAAAATATACAAGTTAAAAAAATTTTAGGCATCTATGATAGTAGGAAGGAGACATGACTTAGCACTATGTTCTGCATAGGTATGTCGATTACCCTGCCTTCTTTGTCTGATTTTGCTACCCTTTATGATCTGCTACTGGTACCCTGATATGCTCCAACTTTCGTAAACATCCCCACCTTTAGGCCACCTGTTAGACTTAATATGGCCAGACACTTACGGATGTAACAGCTGTTTGTTCATTTTCTATTCTTACTCTGTCAGGGAGAGAGAGAAACATATGTAAGTGAGGCTTTTAGTAATTTCTCCTTAAGAGGAAAAAAAAAAAAGAGAGAGAACCTTTGTGGGAGTTTGACTATTAGAGAGCAAATAAAACAAAACTTTGGGTTTTCTGTGGTTCAGTTGTAATTAATTATTTCAGTTTAGCTAGATCAGAATTAGAGAATGATCCCTTCTTTAAGTGCTTAACTTTCAAAAAGATAGTCACAAACAATGGTACCTCTTTACTCTCTTTAAAGTTTCATGAATCTGTTTTCATACTTTGCTTTTACATTGGTCTTAGTAATTTCCACATTACCCTCCCTATGATCTATTAAAAGATCTTTATATAGATTTCTGAAGAAAATGTGATGTGAGTTTTGATGCCATCTATTTGTTGAAATGAGAAGTGAATTAAATAATAAAATGAGTAGAAAAAGGACAGAAAAAAATATAAGCTGTTAATATAAAGAGTTTCCAGGAATGAATGGGGATCTGAAAATGACAGTGCCTTAATTTCTAACATTTGTGTCTGTTTCAAGTCTGCCCTTTCTTAGGGACTTTGCTTTTATATATGTAAACAGTAAAGAAATTTTATTTCTGCTTCCAAACATTGTAAGCTAGGAAGAAACATTCAAATATTTTTTGGCTTACTAGCTGCAGTTTCAGTCTCTGCTGCTGCTTGTTACTCAGTCCACATTTTCAGTATTTTTCATTACGCATGGATCAATGCACTGAATTGTGCCACTGGTCACACACAATTTTGTATTTAAATTACAAAGAAATATGCCTGCCAGCTGAATAACTAGCATTCATAGAATATTTGTGATCCATACATTTTCACAGATTTCACATTGATGACTGACACCGTGCAACAATTCAAACAAGAACACAGCATGACAGAGAAGGACAGATTATTTTGACATAATTTATCTTGCTTGATATTGAAGTTTTCCATCTAAGCAAATTCTGAGCAAGCAGAATCCTAAATGCTGATAGTAAATTTATATTGCTCATTTCAAACACCTATTTTGATGTTTGTTTTCATTTTTCTGGACATTTAATGTCTTCTAAATATCCTCCAAAGATTCAAAGTAATTTTTAAATTTTTAAAATATTGAACATTTAAACACAACCTAAATACAAATACCAAATAAATCCATCCAACAAGGTAGTGACTAGATGAGTCACAGCTTCTCTGGAGCAAAAACTGTTTTTCTTTCTAAAGTATAAGGGTTTTACCATCGCTTAGCATCTAAACTAGCACTTTCCTTGTGCAAAATCTATGATCTTATTCACTACTACTACAACTATGACAGAAACCATGATGGAACCAACATAGAATGTACTCCATGGAGTTCTCAGAAAATGCTTACATATGCAGACATTACAGCAGTGTCAATAAAGAAGATACCAATGGATAGATGCATAGCTTTTCAACTTTTCTTTCTCTTGTCGAACTGCGGGTTTTTTTTTTTTTTCTCATAAGCATACAACTGTGAATTAAATGTGGCATCTAAAGCCATAAGAGCTTTCATTCCTCTTTTCTGGCAAAACCCCAGATTTTGTCCTATAAGTGAAAGATCCCTTTAGCCACTGTAGTTCTTGGACCCATTTCTGTGCCTTTGAATGGCCTACATCTTTCTCTGGAAAAATAGTCTCTGAATCTCAAGCAAAAATTATTTTATTTCAGTGTGACTGTGAAACTATACAGAAAGTGGTGTCACTAATTATGAGCAGTGTCCTTTTACATCACAATAAAGTGCAGTAAAAAAGTTGAGCCAGTTGATAAAAATGAGACATGAGATATGCTATAGAATGCAACCTAATTCTTGTTAAGGTTTGTGATTTTATGTACTGCTTATTCATTATTCTTAGTATGTTTTCAAGTGCATCAAATTAACTCAATCAGAATAGTGCTAGCTTACTGATAAGTTGCATAAAAATTCACTAAGAAATAAATAGAGATATTTATGTGTAACATCTTCAAGATTCATTAGGATTATTAGGTGTTAAAAATACAAAGACAATTAGTAAAGTGAAAAGGGTGTTGGCAGTTCATATCTTCACAGTCTGAAGAAAATTTTAATGGTCAGCTACTGATTAATAAAATGTATTTCCTCACCACTTACACTCATGCTTCCTAAAACATACATGACCAGCAAAGGCTAGCACTTCTTGTTTTGAACAGCACTTGAAGTCATAAAATTAAAATTTTCCAAACAAAATTAAAATGTTAGGTCAATGTAATAGTATAACCCAAGGTGGCAAATGAGACCCTCAGTGGTGCTCATTCACTCACGCCTGAGAGTGAATGGGATGGGGAGGAAATTGAAAGAGTAAAAGTAAGAAAATTTGTGGGCGAAGATAAGGACAGTTTGATAGGCAAACCAAAAGCTACATTCACAAGGAAAACAGAGCAAGGAATTCATTCACCATGTCTCACTGATGGGCAGCCACGCGTTCAGCAATCCCCAAGAAATATCCCCCTGTCCTTCTCTTCCCCCAGCTTTATATACTGACTAATGCACCAAATGCTATGGAATATTACTTTGGTCAGTGGGGGTCAGCAGTCCCAGCTGTGTCCCCTCTCACCTCCTCGTGCACTTCCAGCCTCCTCACTGGTGGGACAGTGTGAGAGGCAAAAAAGTCCTTGACTCTGTGCACTGATCAGCAGTAGCACCCCAGTGTTATCAATACTGTGTACAGCACATATTCAAAACTTTGACTCATACCAACTCCTATGAAGAAAAGCAACTTTATCCTAGCTGAAAGCAGCACAGCCAGGAACAGATTTTAGCTTTGTGTTGGTAAAAGAGGTCACATCCACTATTTGGTATTACTACTACACACAACACTAATGGAGAGGTGATCCTGTGAGAGGTTCAACATCCTTTCCAGGAAAATCTTCAAAATACTCTCTCAGAATTTGCTTCTAATTGTACTGATACAATTCTTTCCTTCAAGGGACCTTTGAAACAGTTACCTCTTACATGTACAAACACTCTGTACTCTTAGGAGTTTTTTAGGCCTTGAGATGTTAGATAGTGTGAGACTGAACTAAGAATAGATAGGTATAAGTGTTTTAGTCACCATGACTAATAGAGCTCTAAACAACACGGGCCCAATTTTGACTGTTGTTATGTTAAGCTGACCTAACAGAAATAACTCATTCTGTAAAAAGCATTGGAGATTTAAAAAAAATCTGTCAGATTTATATGAGCCATAATTATTTAATAACAGTATTAGAAAAACCAGCTTTACTGAAGGTATGTGTTTCTGTTGATTACACAAAGAAGTTATTAGTTTAAGTAGGTGGAAAAAATAAAACTGGGCACAGAAATTCAAACCATGACAGTGTTTCGCCTGTACTATACATATGTTCACGCAGAAGTACCTGTTTGTAGATATATCCCTAAAATGTAGGTTGCTGAGAAAGATTTTTTTCTCAAAGATGAGTCAGTTGTCAGTGCTTTGTGATGCATTTTTTAAAATGCAGAAATGTAGCCTTATAAAATCCCAGTCATCTCCAAAGTATCAGCCTACTTGCTAGGGAAGCCACTTTCTGAAGCTTCCATTATAAATGAGGAGCTTTGTTTGGTTAGTTTTTCTAGGATTTAAACGTGTTCGTGTTAACAGCACATAAACATTACATGGACACCATTTAACACAATGAGCAGCTTTGCTCTTTGCAAGTATGGGTGTTGTTTCCATGACTGTCGAGCATTTCTCCTGAAGATTTTATTCACTTAAAAGCTGGCATCACTGCTGTCAGGTTCACCAGGTTTCTCTTGAAATGTGAGAGATCAGAGGTGAGGATGTGACCTGATCTTAACCTCTTTTAAAAAAGTTGCATCCTGAGGCAATCAAAAGCTGGTGTTTCTGAAAACCTCACATGATTTTTCTTATGAGTGAGGAGTGCATGCCTGAAAGGTGCATGGCACATACCTTGTATTTACAGCCTCTCTTCAGTCTGGGCTATAGAGGAGATAATTAGCAATTCTGGGCCAAATCATTAGAGATTTTAAGCATCTGCTAATTAGCCCAAGAGCTGATAACAGCAGGAGACACTATAAGTCTCAGCACATCCATAAAACATTGGAAGAAATCCTGCTTTGCAGTGTATCAGTTTATTGTAGCATGGTTTTTTTGTAGTTTAGTATTTTCTTGCTTATTGTTGCACTTTTTGTTGATTGTTTTTGTAATATTTTATTTTTAACTCAAATCAAATACTCCATAATTTCAAAAAACTCACATCCATAGGAAAAGAAGGGGGGATGAATAATATGACACAATCAGGATGTTTACAGTCATCAACTCTGCAATATTTGTCTGTGTACAAGTTCTCAGCTACTTCATTACTAGAAGCTATACTATAACTCTGAGTAATTTTTTTAGTAGAGATAACACTTGAGGAGAACATTCCAAAAAAATAGTACCTAAGTGGATAAACAAGGAACATCTTAGTCACCCACCAGATCTCAGCCCACACATTGAAATGAATGACTTGTATGGTCATCTGATAACTTCTGCAAAACCATTTCTTATACCTAAACTTAAGATCCTCTTGTAAGAAACATGTTGGTTATTGTTTATGTAATTTTGTCTAATTTTATTTGCATTCCCCTAATATTTTTACTTGTTTGTTTTATTGATTAAGCTTCAAACAGGAAGTACCTTCAAGCATTTGATAAAATTCTATTCACATAGGAATTTTGGAGAAAATGTCATGCAAGAAGATCAGTCCATTTTTAAAAGTCTAATTAAAGACATCAGAAAGAAATTACCTGAGGGTAGGAAGAGCAGTTAATGGATGTTTCTTGTCAGAAGCTGTGAAATGTGTTTTGCCAAGGGGATTAAACATACCCATTGAATTCATCATGTCATACAAACATCTATTATTTGCAAGTTCAGTCTGTGAAAAGGAGAAATACTTCCCCATATCTTGTGGTTATGAAGCTGCTACTCCTATGGTGGCACGTTATGTCATTACCTATTTGAGAAAGAAGCCCCTCTAAATTAGGAGGGTCCCTAAAGCTCATAGGTTTACCTCCTCTTTTCTCACCTCCAGCCTTTCTAGGAAATCTCACAGGCTTCCTTTTTACCCCAGCTAGGAAAACATGCGAAGCCCTTCCTGATGGCAAGATACTGTACTCGCCTTCTTCTGTACATGTCTACCATGCTATGTCACAAACTTGGAAGATGACTAGATCTTCTGAACAACGAAGGCACTAACCCACTTAGCCTTTATGACTTACTATGATAGTTTCAAGCAGAGGCCAACATTTAAAAATGTAGGTTTGCTACTATCATGTTTTGAAAGAAAAGAATTACTCAAGGTTTGTTTTCAAAAAAGACTTCAGGTCTGTATATGCTGAACACAGACAGCTCCTCACTCAAAGGCCAGAGTCACTTGTTAATGCTCAACCTAAGTTTTGGGTAAAATATAAATAATTGAATTGTCATACTGGATGTTTCTTGTCATCTCTCAGGAGTTTCGGTTCATTATGAGGTGCTTTCCATCATAGGACACCCAGCTGGTTTCTGTGTGGAGGCCCATGGGCCTGAGATACCCTTTTAGATTAGGGTGAGAAAAACTTTCTTCCTATGGGAGTTTGCAGCCCCATGTTAATATTTCTTAGATTTTGTTGTTCTATTGGTTTGTTGAGTTTATGTCACCCTCTTACCATATATGCATACCTCCCAGAATCTTCTTCCTTCCCCTGGATGCCATTGGGTTATTTTTGCCGCAGTACTACACCCCTGTGATCCTATTAGTCCCCCCAGTTCCTAGCCTCCCCTTGCACCATTTTCCCCATCCCTATTGGACTCTGACCCTCAAGCTCTGGTGTATAACCGTGGGTCCTTGGCCTCATTTTGGCTCTCGTCCCTGGAACACATTAGAGGCTGTACCCATGATTCAGACAGTAAACAGCGCTCGGATTTCCAAACGAGAAAATTTTCCAAATCTCCTCGCCTTTATCATCAGCGCCTTATCAGCAGAGTGTCCCGGCCCGCGGAGGTGCAGGTCACTCTCAGGGACACGTAATAGCACAATGCTACTGGTTTCTGCATTGGCCTCTTGAAGACAGAGCTCTGAGTGCAGTTAGGGAAACTTCCCTGTTCAACTATCCAGGAGCCACTCTGGCAATCACACTCACACCACCTGAGCTGGGACCACACACTCACACAGTCAGACCAGGTTTCCTTACTAGCTGAAGCCTAGATTTCCCATAGCAGAGTCTCAGATGTCTTGATCCTTTAATCTTGGTGCAAAAATTGAGTAACAACTTGAATTGGTGCCTCTGAGGCAGGAGCCCAAAAAAAGAAAACCCTGGGATTTTATAACTTCAGTCGAAGGGGGCAAAAGTCTGGCGTCCTTGGCTCCTGTCGTGTCCCTGAGTGTCCAGTCACCTGGCTGGGCCACAGGGGTCCCTGGGCCCTTTGTTATGCAGAGTGTCAACATTTCTGCTCCCACCATCTGGAGCTGGACCTGCAGCTCCCACTGCAGCTGCTCACTGAGCTGCCCACACTGAATGTGTCCCAACAGTGTTTCCCATCATAACACTGTCGCTCTCAGCACCAGTTTTCTCACATGACTCCAGGAGCATTTAGTGGTTGCCTTTCACAACAGGATTGCACTCAGAGGTGGTGGGACTCTGAGCCCCTCAGGAAAGAGCTGGATGGAATGCAGCAGACAGATCCATATGGGACCTCATCAGGTTCCTGGCTTCTCCTGGTGAGAAGTTAGGTATGAGAATGCTGCAGGCCAAGCTCATCACAAAGCAGCACTGAGCGCTGTGTGTTTCATGATTCTTGAGGCTGTCAAGACAATTGTGCACAAATGGGATTTCACTTAAAGCTAAAGCAAAAATTGAAATTCTGCAGAATAGAAGCACTAAAATGATAATAATTCAAACATTTAAATAATAATCCAAGTCTCATGAGGAAACTTCATGTTTAATTTTATGTGTGATGTGGAGACTGGGTTTATTACTGGGTACCAATTAATCTTCCTGGAAGATTTGTTAAATTTTTTTTGCAATGCCCACTGAACAATGATAAATCATTGCAATTAAGATTGGGCTAAATTAATCTTATGGCTTCATTTTATGTCTGTTCTATCTCACTTAGTTTTGATGATCAGCTTTTAAACTTGGGGTGATGTCAGCAAATAGGTAATGTCACAGCACAGCTAAAATCTTGTATAGTTATGTATTGCTTTTGATGTCATTTCCAAAGTGTGAATTTGTTATGTTTTGATTTCTTTTGCCTGATGATTTATCCCAAAAGCTACTTTTAGGCATACCAAAGACTTCTGAAACTTCCTGACACTGATTTACTACTGACCTCTGGGAATCACTGACATCCAAGTAGAACTACTAGCCATCAATTCAGGGAGAGCTAATCATACTGGCGATGGTGTTGTTTCTAGTCTCATGGAATATGCTTCTACTCTCTTCAGGGTCTCCATTCATGCAGTTACGTGTCTTCCTTTGGGAACGTTAGTCTGTAGCTTATTAAAGGGTGTAATGGCAGAGTTACCAGCCCAAAGACCTGGATACAAATCTTTTAACTGGCACCTTGTGTATAGAATTGTGCATTTGCTTACAGTTTTTAGACTCTGTTGGGACTTCTCTCCAGTATGTGCATATGTGATCTATGCATCCATCTTCAAAGATGTCACTGACACTTCAGAGGCTTCCAGAATTCAGTTCCAGAAATTCCTGAATACCTTTTTACCTGTTTAAATTTTGACTATTTTTATGGACTACAAGAAGTCATTAATAGGTTATCAGTCATGATCTATTTGCTTACTATCTCCCACTGATAATTTGACAAATATAAGAACTAAGAATTGTCTTTTTCAAGCCTGAATTTTTTTTCTAGTAAAAATCCCTGTTCTTATTTGCTTATTTGTAGGCTATTGAAAAAAAATATACAAAGAAGGCAAGCCTGAGGGGTTTTTTTAGTCTATTATTCTTACACATATGAAAAAAACTCCTTGGGTTTACAAAAGCTGGCATTGGTAGATCACATCCTGATAGAGCTCCCAAGACAACTTACTTCACCCTATAATAAAAATCAAAAACCATTCCATTCTGCCCATTCCTGTTTTACATCTCTTTTCCCCTATTCATTTATTCTTTTACTCCACCTGCTTAATAATTCCAGTCAGTAGATACATATCAATAAAGAATATATCATCATCAGGATTTACAAGCAAATATTCCCAAGCAGCATTACAGTTCAAAAATAGCCCAAGTTAAGAATAATGCATTATATATCTCGAACACATCATCTGTAATCCATTTTCTGAGCAATGTACTATGCTTGTTTCTTGTGTAAAAACACCTTCTGTTCAATATGTAACACTCTTAAGCTAGAAACAACTTTAACCCAAATATTATTAAATTGAAAATTAATAGAAAAAGAAACCTCAATCAAATCAGTTTTGTACGAGGTGCATTGTTACCAAATCCTTTCTGCCTTGATGATTGGAAAAAAAGACTCACTCCAAATCTCCCCTCAGTTAACTCTTTAGTAAACTATCAATACATACAGTCAAAATCTTGCATGCCTGTTGCTGATGTTCTTATGTGCATGTCATAATGTCTTTTAAAAGAGGCTGGCAGCATAAGTCCTGAAAAAGCAAGTGTGGGCATAAAATTACACCAAAACAAAAAAGAAAAAGGGTGGTTTCTTTTCAGATTCTGAAGTGTTTTAGAATTTTTCAGGTAGCCCATGAACATTTTTTCTAAAGGATGTGTGACTAAACACACCCAAAATCAAAGTCCAGTATGCCCATCAGTATCAGCAGATAACCCAGAACCAAGTGGTGTGAATGGACAAAGTGGATGAGTAGTAGTACACGTTATAACCTTTTGAAGACAAAGCATGATAAATGAATAACAAAATGCTAAATAATACATGGACCAGAATATGGCTTAGTGATTTTGTAGCTTCTGGTGTATGTGGGTTTATGCATGTGTATACATAAATATATCTGCTATTTTAGTTATGGTCATATAGGCAGTAGCTTCTTGACAGCTTATTAGTAGCAGGTTATGTGGTTTTGCCTTCCTAAATGTCACCATTTGGTATTTAATAAATACCAAGAAATCTCACTAGGTGTCAAGTGTGCTGAGGGGTAACTTTGCACTGAATCTTTAACGCATAACCCCTACTCTTTTGACTCTTTGTAACCAACAGATTATCTATTTTTGATAAACTAGGAGAATGGTTGTCAAACTTCAGAAAGGAGTGATATGTCTAGACCTCTCTGATAGTAAGCAATGGATTACATCCTTACTGAAAAATTGTCTACTGACTGAGAAAGCCTGATTTCTTAGCCAACTCAGCCATTTGCTTAAATAAACTATGCTAAAATGGAGTTCTCACAAAGTTTTAGGGCTAGCTTCTCAGTAAAATGTGACTTAAATCTAAATAAAATTTATGCACCAAACATTGATCATTTTGAGGTATAGAGCCAAAAGAACTAAACTTTGTGAATTAGTAGTCTTACTCTTTGAACAAAAATGCAGCAGGAGTTCCAGAACAACTGAGTATCAATATGGGCAATTCTATGGGAGTGTCCACTTTAAATGAGTAGAATTTGATTTTAACTTCATTTAATTTTCTTTAACTGGAAGTGTCGGTCTTGTCTAGACTGACAGAATACTAAAGTACCAGAGACTGGACAGATTACTCATGGAAACATTATTAGCATTTACAGTTTCAAAGAACCTCTTTCTGATGCTCTAGACTAGTGGATCACAAAGCAAAAGCCTGCAAAATGGGTAATTTGGCTTGCAGCTCTCTGTGCAATCTAGAAAAATACTGACAATTAGAGTTCATCAATGTGATTATGTCATACAGTTAGAGGCATTTTGAAGAGTTAATAAGAGTTCCATTTTTCAAAATCAGGGAAAAGGTGTATAATTATTTTTCTTAGATTATTGCTCCTCCACACATTTGTGAAAAAGAAAAAATCTAGTAAATATTAGACAATATTTTAGTATACTGTAGGCTTTGATTCTGTTTATTCTGCTAAGAATGTAAAAGAAACACAAAACCAAAGAAAGAACAGATTGGTTAACCAGTCTGTTACATTTATTACTGAGCAAGAGGCCATTTTCATTTGCATCTTTGTTAGAAGAAGGAATGTATCTGCTTAGAATACTCTGAGGAAGTCTGAACTCATTCAAGGCAATTGCACTCATATTTGTTTAATTTATGTGAGCATTAAAAATGTTTCATTACTTGCCAGTTTTGTACAATAATATGCAGCATGCTTCAGAACTTATTGTTCTGTTTATTTAAAGGAAACAAGTATTTTATTTTTTATGTATTTGCAAGGATGCACAAGCACATGATGTGTATTCTGTGACTGTTTCCTCATACATTTCTAAAATTCCCATGTTACATTTGGCCTTCTAGGATGACATGTTTTTCCTCTTTTAATTGCTACTTTTGTTGTGATAGGGAGAAAATCCTTGATTGTCAGTCTTGGGCCAGAACTTGAAGTGAGAATTGTCAGGAATTTTTCTATGTCTTCTCTGATGATTTTCAAAGTGAACATGCTCTTGTATTGAAGCTCATGTTCAAAGTTGGGGGCCAGTTTCCAGTTTTGACCACTCACGTGACACAGATGATAATGCTACCCAAATACTGGAGATAAAATCACTTAAAAGCAGATGAGAATTTCCACTTTTAGAATCTTTGCCAGCAATAGTGATCTATATTTTTTCTATCTAATACCATTAGGACAAGTTTTCCTTTCTTGGCTATGGTTCCTTACTTCAAGGGAAATTTATTAGCATACATTAATCTCTTACATCTCTTCTGCATAGTTTAGCTGTAGCCTTATCTCCTTACTTATATTTATTACCTGCTTCATTTATATAAGGTGAAGTATTGTGTTCATGGTGTCCTCTCCCAGAATACTAATCACTTCCTATATTTTAGGCACTTATGCTTTTGAGTATTTAACTTAAAATAACTAAGAAAGGTGTTTTGTTGCTTCATCACCGACAGAAGGATGCTCTGTGTTGAGCTGAGGGAAAAGAGTAAAGTTGTTCAAATTTCAAGGTGACTCTTCCTTCTGTGGAGGCAGAAAGCAAGCCAGAAGAGGAAAAGACCTGGAAAATCTCCTGGGATCTGTGTACACTGATTAACCTAATGTCAGAGAGTAATAATTTATGATAGTCTGGGTGCAAATGGAAGGTGATCTATGATTTTCATGCCATTATCCTTATTATTCTGCATTATTGATGAGAATTGTTTCAACCTCTCCCATGAGCAGGGTTAAATCTTAACACCTGTACACCTATACCTATAGAAGTTGTAATAACTTTTCTCTTATTCCCACTTCAGATAAGCATTTCTCATTAAATTTTAAATTGTGTTTCATTCTACCTGTGAAACTAACATTTTTATACCTGACCCTCACTTCTGATACATTTCACAACTCTACAGTCAATTAATAACAAATCTAGAAACCATATTTTATGCCACTGTAAAATTTAACTAACCAAATGGAAGTCAGTTGCAAAGGAGTGCTCCTTTCTTTACTCAGCTTAAAGAAACATTGCACTGCTTTCCTTCCTTTCTACCCTCACTGGTGAAAGTAAATGAATTTGCAAGTATATCCTCCAAGAGAGGCTATTGTAGCTAGGACACCTTTTCAATGACTAATTATTACACATGGAAACTTTTTTCTTTTACAGATTCCTATCACACAGAATAAAGATCCTGTGATTAAGTTCATCCAGACAGGTTACTTTCATAAAGCATACAAACAGAGTAGAATTGACTTCAAAGGAGATCCTTTCTCAACTTTCCCAGGGAAAAGGGATGGCATACAACTACCAGATTACAAGGTAAGATAAACTGGATGCCAGTGTAATGACACTGTAGTAATATACGCTGATTTTCTGAGAGAACATTAATGGCATGAGTTAATATAATTTGAAATTGTGATGTATAATAGCAGAAGCTTCTTTTCAAAACAAACCTGCAACTCTTGTTGCAATTTACCTCACAGGTTTTCCTTTTCTAGTCTCTCTACAGACCCTTCCCATGTTGGTCATAGCACGTTACTCAGCATTCATACTCAGCAAATTTCAGCATTGCAAGCAGCTTTTAATTAATAACCTCAAGTATATCCACTCCATAGAGTGCACCTGATTCCAGGATCTCCTGCATGAGAGAAGTAAGAAGAGGAATTCTCTCCCACAAAGAACAACTTGGACTACATGAGAAATAAGGAACGTCCATGCAATTTTCCTTGCACCAGACCTTGTTGATGTTTCCCATGGAGAGGCTCTATCTCCATGGAAAGGAATACAGTGTCTCCTTTTCACTCTTTCCTTATATCAGATGATTGTCTTTTCTCAAGATGCCAATTTTCCTGGTCAAGCTTCCATTCCTTTGTGAGAAGCATGGGCTGAAGTAGCTTTGTGGTTACGCTGCAATGAGAATGGACTCCGCAGTGATGGGACGGATGCAGGACGGATGTGTCCAAAGGCAGCAGCTGCCATGAGACAGCAGCCAGAGGTGCCTTTCTTGCCATGTTGATGGTAGGCTGAAAATGAATGAGGGGTATGGACACAAGCTGTCAAGAGGGGTGCAGATAGACAGAGTATTGATTAAATAATGGTGATACTTACAGCATCCTGCAGTGAGTCATCATATAGATAAATGACCAGCAGTGGGGGTTGACAGATGGTGAATGACTCTTATATAATTGAAAAGTACATTTGAAGCCTGCTGAGAATGTTCCAGCAGCAATTTTATGATTTCATTCAGTTTTGAGGAACAATGAATGACTAGGGCTTTTCATATATTTCACATTTTCTTGTGCATTTTTCACATAAGTATTATAGATGTCACTGTATATAATTCACAGTTACTTCTTCCTAAAATAATTTTCATATTCTCTAAGGGAACTATTAAATCTATTTTTTGGAAATCTCATCACTATATTTGGTGAGAGTATAAATCTTTGCAATGTTCATAGTTCCAAACATAACATGAAAATAAAATTTAAAAAAAAAAAAATGTTGCTGTTTTCAAAAGATACTTCCATTTCCCCCAAACATTCTACCAACCATTTAAAAATAAAGCCAGAAAAAAACAAAGCATTTACTAATCAACAAGGGAAATTATAAAATCCATTTTGTTTAGGGCAGTTAAACAAATCAATATCAGTTTATCAAGACACTTGGATCTAACTGCCTTCTAGATTAAATGTATTATAAATATTAAAATACCTGCTAAATAAGTTCTGAAAATTATACACTAGCTTTTTCCCTAAGAAATTATTTATGCAATTGCAGTATGCAAGTAAAATTGTGTACTGCAGAATCAGAGGGGATTTGATGTGAACAAAAGAACAGAAAAGGGTTCATAATATTCAAGGCTGATGGAGGATTTTTTTTTTTATATAAACATCAATATTTTTGAATATTTGAGTAGAGAAAGAGAACCTAGCATTCGCCTTGTAATGGAGGGCTTACACAAGGCCAGTGCAAGGACCAGGGACAGAACAACTTATTAAGAACTGGTTTTACTTGGGTAGTTACCATTCCGTGGTAATGATCATGTTTTGTTTAATCTTGGATCTTCTGTCTGTGCTACCTGATCTATCTGCCAAAAGTCTATTGCTTTACAGGAGTTTTGGAACTACTGTGCTTACACCATTTCTCATTCAGCAGGAAAAATGTCCCTGACACGGCTCAGAACAGCACTCTTCCTCTCCCCCATTCATGCATTTAATTTACACAGTTGTATTTTTCATTAACAGCTTCTCATGCACTAAATGTGTGAGCATATTTTTTAAGACTGCTTTGGAAAACGTCTTTAAATAGGTAAATAAAAACATAACTTTCATACACTCTTTTTACTGTTGAGTGTATCTGTCCATCTTTATCTAATGAGAAATACATTTTCCGGTCTCCAGGATTTACTTAATAACTGTGCCTGTCTGCGAATTTCTAGAAATTGCTGAATAAATCTTACAGGCCAGACTTCACTAAGAATGTGTTAAATACAGTATCCAAAAGATCACTTTAAATTGTATGTTTTCCCAAAACAATTAGACTTGGGCATAAAGGTCCAGGCAACAGAAGTCAGGACCTTCCTTCTTGTGAGAAAAGATGATTAAATAAATAAATAAATAAACAAACCAGCAAGGTTTAAAGACTATAATACTGTAGGAAAGCACATTTAAGATCATCAGTGATTTTTATAATGATGTTTTGATCAGATTGAGTGGAATGTAGTGATAAACAAGAATAGCGACCCAAACAAAAAGTGTTTTATATAGAGCAGATTGTGCTTCCAGCAGATATCTGAAGGGGGTATCTGATTTATAATCAGAGTTCTA
Organism: Cyanoderma ruficeps; assembly: GCA_008694505.1. Classification (NCBI taxonomy): domain Eukaryota; kingdom Metazoa; phylum Chordata; class Aves; order Passeriformes; family Timaliidae; genus Cyanoderma; species Cyanoderma ruficeps. The sequence goes on from VZDJ01007747.1 coordinate 10,481,436, forward strand.
TACCTTGCCAAGCAGTAAAATATTATTCAATTGAATTATATAGTTGGAAACTGAATAAAAAAATTAATGATAAGGCTATGTATTAACAGGCAAGGAATCAATGTCCACTTGTGTAGCCATTCATAGAGTATTCACTCATTTTTGCACATGCATCTGAGAAGCACAGTATATACAGCTGTGCTAATAAAAGAAAGCCATTTACCCTCAGATAAGCAAGTGCACTGAAGCTATGTGAAATAGGATTATTGTTATTTGAGGTATATGCTTACTTGCCTCAACAAATCATGCCAATTTTTTTCTTTGCCATGGGATGACAATAATTTTAGAAATTAAAAAAAAAAAAAAAGAACAGTAAATATCAGACAGGACAATATGAGCAATGATTTATGGTTGATAATTCATGAATGTAGAGTAATTAATGAAGATTTTGTGATTTACCAATATTTGTCCGAGTTGTTGTAGACAACTGCATAAATCATAAAGAACCAACCTCAGTGTTTCTTTTCTTCAAAAGAATATAGTGATTTGGTAAGATTTGGATTAGTTCCTAATAATAATTTTCTATCTAATACACTTTCTTTTCTAATAAGCCTTCTATCAGCTGTGCTGAGAAAGAGCCTCAAATGAAGAAAAGCAGTGCAATACATAATGTAAAAAATAAATGCACCTGGCTCATGGTTGACAAATGCAGATAAATGCAGGCTAATGAGCTTGGATCAAAAAAATAGAGAAATTGTGTAGCTGCTAAATAGAAAATGAGCATGAGGACATCGACCTAAATAGAGGTTTGGGAACTTTTACAGACAAATCCTTAAACTCTGTAGCCCATCAGGTGGCCAAACCAAGACATATAAATGAGATACTGGGATGCAGCTAAAAATGCACACTATAAATAAAAGTCTAAACTTATTTCAGTTAATGAAGCAACAGTCACAATGCTGTGTACACTAATTATCAGTAACAGATGGGATTTCATATGAATCCCCAGGCAGGATAACCTTTAGAGATGGGGGACAATAATTAGGTATCTCAAAGGGCAAGAGACTTAAGAATCAGAGTGATGACCACTTGGCAGCATCCATTCAGGTAAATTCAGATGCCTAATCCCATGCCCTGTACAGACAATGCACACAAGTAAATTACATTCCCCAGTATTTCCAGGCAGAGATCAACACTTCATGAAGTGAAGTAGTTGAAGGGCAGATTTGGAGTAATTAACATGATTTTGCATTAAATCATAGCAGATTTCTTGAGGTGATTGTGAGCAAGGAAAGCTGCTCATAGGTAGTACGGTTATGCATTGTTACTTTATGGTTGCTGCGTATCACCTCAAATTGGTCTTCAGCATAACTGCCCATTACATATTCTATGGCACTTGTTTTAGATGTGTATTTGTATACATAAGCATGCATATACACAGAAGATGCTACAGTATACAAAAATATATCTGTACACTAAATTCTATCAAGATTTCTGAGTTTAGAATAATGTTTTTGAGGAAATTGCTACTTTATACAGTATAATTATTCCCCAAATATTCTGAAAAAACTATTGTCAGAAGAGCATCAGTGAACATAAACTAACTCTTGTGCTATGTAACTGGCCTTTGATATATCTTTACCCTAATGTTTTAATACCTTGACCATATTTAACAAAATGTATAAGTGAGGAAAATACCAGGACTTTGCTATTAACAACTAAAATGTAAATGTTATTTCTTTCTCATTCAGTCAACAAGTGTTTACATTACAAATGCCAGAACTTCAATGAATATTTGTAGTGAGAAAGAGAAATCAAAGCACTGTAAAGAGTGCCTTGCTTCTTAAGAACCTCAGAAAACCAAACCTTTCTCTGTAGCCTGGAAGTCAGAGCACTTATAAGAAAGATAGTAACAACTTTCAGCCAGAAAATGGCCGAACCTTACCTAACAGGTAACAGTGAGTCTCACAAATATAACTTTACCCAAGACCATTCTGAAGAGGAAAGGCCGAAGGAGGCCCACAAGGATAGTGAAGGGTCTGGAGGGGAAGCCATGTGAGGAGCAGCTGAGGTCACTTGGTCTGTTCAGCGTGGAGAAGACAGGGGATATCCCGCTGCGGTTACAGCTTCCTCACTGGAGGGGAAGAGGAGGAGCAGACACTGAGCTCTTCTCTGTGGTGACCAGGGGACAGCAGCTGGAGAAAGAGCATGAAGCTGAGTTGGGTATCAGGAAAAGTTTCTTCACCCAGAGGGTGGTCGGGCATTACAAAAGGCTCTCCAGGGAAGTGGTTACAGAACCAAGCCTGACAGAGTTCAAGAAGTGTTTGGACAATGGTCTCAGGCACATGGTGTGATTCCTGGGGTGTCCTGCACCAGGAGTTGGAATTCAACGATCCTGATGGATTACTTCCAACTCAGCATATTGTGTGGTTTTTTACGCTTTGTCCAATTGAACCAATCTCTGCTCCCAGAATAATTTTTTTCACAGAGCAACTCAGTCCTAAATTCGTAAGTCCAGCATGTATCTTACATTCTCCTCTCCACAGGAATCTCTTTAAAGACAGAGGGATGCATTCAATGAGCTGCCTTTTATGTCTCACTTTTGAACTTTGCATTCTACTTTTCTCAGTCACCTCACCCATTTTGTTCTCTTTTCTGAAAAGACATGGCTTTCAGTTAACCACCTTACTTTCTACTGTGATGCTGGGTATGTGATATGATCTGCTTGGAGATCTGCAGCCTTCCCAATCAAACAATAGTTCTGATCACATTAAACTTCTGTGTTGTTAATATAATTGACCAAGATTTTGCCTAATTTTCCAAAAAAACACATTCTCTTTAAGTAGCCAAGGTCCACATCTCTCATATTCCATGGCCATGATAAAAATGTTCATTTCTTGTGACATGGGAAAAAAGTACTTTCCTTCAAGCTTGTAAGTCCTCATTCATGGACTGGAGGCTTCCAGCAGCCTTCCATTTCAGTGAAATGTAGGATGTATATAAGTATAGATGGTATTCAGAAAGCTAGCAGGTGAAGGCAGGAAGATGTCTAGAGGAAAATTACTATGTTTAAAAACAAGACAGGTTTAAAATATTTTGAATTATTATTAAATTTTTCCAAATTGATAGAACTCCATTTACATGTGCATATGTAAAAGGTGTATGTGCATGTACATGTAGAGATAGATACAAATCCTAAATTGCCAGATAGTATTCTCTAACATAGAATCAGCTTCAATTCCCATCCATTTATAGATGTCACAGTATATTAATCACTGAGATAGAAAAGAGCTATCATATCTCTAATGGGACATCTGGCATAATAGACAGGCAGGCGTATTTTCATTCAGCCATTGAGGCCTCAGCAAATTATATCTGAAGCTTTGGATTTTGAAAGTACTTTTGTTTAAATGAAGCCCGTTTTGGTAATGATTATATGTTAAAGCATAATAAAGAAGTGTCTTTATAGTTCCAATAGGGAAGCAAAGTACACTATGTGGAAACATTAGAAATATTAATCTCTAAATGTCACTCAGCTACAAAGTTCGACAGTTGTACAGACTAGCCCAAATGGGAACTTGAGGAGCAATACAAATCCTGATATTGGACAGATTTTGAAAGGCATGTGGGGACAACAAAACCACATTTTAAGTACTGTCTGACTCTCATCACACAATAATTGTTGAGCTCTCTGGAACAGTAAAAGGAAGAAAATTAAAATATGATGCATTTGTTCCACAAATATGAGTTCAGAAAAGCACAAATGGTAGGCTGCTTCTCCAAAATGTACATCTTTACAAATCCACAGTTGCCTGGAGGAAAAGACAAAGCTTTCAAAGTACATTTGCATTAAATATTTGGGTAGTTACATATTTTGTATATTTCAACTGATCAAGCAAAAAAAATCTTTTTACACATCCTTAGTTTTATACTTCAATGAAGCATCATTTGACTCCTACTGACTTTACTTACACAACTGAAGTTAAGGATACACAGATATGCTTTCCTGGATTCTTTACTCAAGTCCCGATCCTAATCATAGGCCTCTGTATATAAACTGATTTTTTCAATTGGATTTAAACTAGGCAACTAATGTAGCAAAGCAACAGCCTAATCAGTATAGGTGCTATTGTTATCAGTTGTTTCTCCCATTTTTCGTACAAATGTCTCTTATTGATGCTCAGTATCAATATTCCATGATCATGCATTATTGAGATTTAATGTGAGTTCTGCTATTGATTTCAGCAAGGGAAGACCCCTAGTCAGAAAGGAAAACAAAAAAGAGTAGAGTGTTCTGTAGGTAGCAGACCAAATTTCATGCTGAAATCAATAAGTTTATAGGTAGTGTAAAAGCAATACAGAATTTTGACTGAATAATCTTGAGCAATTAGATGCAGCCAGACTTGCATGGCTTCAGTCTTGTATTGATTTTGTCATTGCCTTACAACGTGTGTGTTAGTAGCAATTATACTTTCTGGCAAACTTTTTTTTTCTCTCTCAGCATCTAAATTGTTGCTTCTTGATTAATCAACAGGAAAAATCAATGCTCTATCCATTGCACTTCCAAGCTTTAATTCAATTACCATCTGTGAACTAATCAAACATTGATCTAGCTATGTCAATAGGCAGAAAGCAATTTTTTATACCACTTGTCATTAAAGGTTACATTTTAGTTCACTTATCACAAGTCTGAATATTTAATCTAGTTATAAAAAAAATCTTCTCTCAATTTTAATTTCATTTAATTAAAGACTCATAAGAGCTTTTATGTCCTTTTGCCTATTTTCTGCCATTCGTTCTATACTAGTGCAGGGTTATTTTGCAAACAAAAGTCCAAAGTACTATTTCCAGGTGATTTTAATAGACTGAAGCAAGAAAGAAAAATTCTTTTTTTTCCTTGTCAGAAATTACACGTCTGTCATTTCAATTATATTGCCACTGACTTCCTCCTCTCTTAGCAGCTGTTCTGTCTGTTCATTTAAGGAAAAAGGGCTATAGTTCTTTTTAATTAGTAGATCCTGAGTAAGGGTTTTTTTCTTCCACGAGCTTCCCTGTCACTGCTTACCAATTTTGCTTACTATATGTCTCTAGCTAAATGTCAAACAATTTTATCTGAAAAACAGCTACAAGCAGTTTTGAGAAAAGGTGGGGTTAAGCTCTTATTTACTGTCTCTGTGGAAGCAATTACCAAATAGTGACTCCACTGTTTTTATTGCTCAGCCCTACGGCTATCATGGTGAAAAGAAGTAAAATAATCATAATGATCAACATAAGCAATAATAATATTATTACATTAAAAAGTGAAAATTTAAAACAAAATAGACAACAGAAAAACAAAACCCCACAAAACAAACAAAAAAGAATTCCAGGGCCCTTTCATATGTTGGATTAAAAGACTTAAAAAACACAGAAGTGTCTGCCCTAAGGGAGAGGGACCTGACTTGCGTGCCATATTAATGATCACTAAAAACAGCTAAAGCAAGAAGTAAATAGGTAAACCTCTTTTATGTCAGCTAGCTTTGCCCTAGGGAGACTAGATACCCTGAATATCTTTCAACAGGTCTAGGGGTTGTAGCCTAAAAATGATTCTGAAAAACCCAAAGATACAAGTCAAATAAATGACTAGAAAAGGCACATAGAGAGTGAAGGAAAATGTTTAAAGAGCAGGAGTCCTGAATTGTTCTGTCCGTTTCTTTCCCCCAAATCTTGACTTATACCTCTGCTCTGAGCACATGTGAATACTGAGCAACCTAGTGTTTCACAGGAATTGCTTTCACTGATGTACTACAACCTCAGTAATCCATGTCAGTTTGACCTAGGTGTTTTAAAATCAGTCTTCAGGAGTAATTAAAACTTTTTGTTCTCCCCAAATTCCAGATGGTTATTAAGTATTAGCTATATTTTCTTTTACTCATTTAATATTCTGTGTAAGCTGCCTTATCTTATTTGGGTTTAACAAGTGCTTATTTTTCTTTTATTTCAAGAAAAAAACCTATTAGATTCTGATATAAATCCTCTCAAATTCTGAAACAGTATTAACATCTTCTGGAAAGACTGCTCTGGCCTTGCTGTGCTTGGAAGGAATTTGCCTAAGTGTTGCCAGGTAATTACTTTCTCCAGTTGGTATCAATATTCCTATATTAATAACTAGTTGTATTATCAAATGACCTCAATATATTTTTCATAAATCATGTAATTATTCATCTACAAGAGTATTAAGAAATTATTACATGAAGGTTATATAAAGATACAGAGCATTTACAACATGTCTTAAAAGGCGCTTGTCATTGTAGACATAAAGAAGAGACAAAATTTATTATACTGAGAGGAAGTATGAGTCAAATAAAAGCTAATCAATGCTTTTACTATGTTCTTTTATTGAAAATACTTTTCTATGAATCATAGCTCTTCACTTGTGAGAGGAATAGAAGCAAGTTCATTTTGTAACATTTACAACTCTAATTGGAATCTCAATGCCATTATGTTCACATGTTCCTCAAAAGAATACCCTTATATTGTTCTGCATTAAAGACCTTTCAAAATCAATCTCAACCTGAGTTTTCCAGATAAAAAATAATTCCAATATTCCAATTCAATTCTCTTAAATGTTCCAGTTTCTGAGAAAATACTCCTTATTAAATGGCTTCTGAGTTTTGTAGTATTTATGACGTGCAATTACAGAAAACTCACAATAATCAATATTTATTCTTCAATGGAATATAAAATAATATTGAGAATTAAAGGGGCATGTAAATTATGAAAATCTACAATTTGAGGTCTGTGTAAAGTATGGTGTTTTATGATCCTGAATTATACCTTCTGGACATTGCTTTAGCTATAACCTGGGACTCCAGAAACCTACTGGTGGGTTCAGAACTAGTAAAGTGATAACATGAACAGCTGAAACAAAAATCTACACTAGTATATCTGAGTATAATTTCCAGATAGTGGAAATATACAGATCTATCTCTCTTAAACATTAAAAAGACTCAGAGAAGATTGCAATTACCTAATTACACAATGAATGCTAGTAATTATATTAAAAATCCAGTCTCATACTCCAAAATAGCTCTGTGCTATTTTTATACTACAAAATAGCTCTGTGCTGTGAAATTTTGAATATCTTTAGAAAATTAAAAGAAGGTACTGAAACTCCAGTACCTTTCTGTGTCACTTTGTTCAGTACCTCACCAATATCATCATGAAAAATATTTTTCATATGTAAAAGTACAAACTTGTCATCTTGCTTCTGTTGTGACTGTGAATATTTATTTAACTGTACTTGCCTGGTCACAGTTCTTCCTTAGGTCCTAAGCACTGGAGGAAAACAATTAGCTGTTATTACAGACTTTTTTTTCCAGGCTAAATAAATCCCTGTCTAGAATCAAGTAGCCCAAAACTGAACAAGGCGTACCGGGGGTGTAGCATAAAGAAACCCAAGCAAAAGGGAATATTCATGGCACTTAACCTCTAGCTACTGTCTTTCTAATGCAGCTCAACTGCTATTAGCATTCCTCCACCCCAAAGGATTATGGCAGACTCACTTGTGAGATGCTATTCTACATTTTACACCTTCATCCACAAAAAGTCCCACCTGCAGCAGTCTGTGTGATAAAGGGAGCAGAGGAGAGCACTTACACAGATGGAGTTACTAAGCTCAAAAGTTAGTGCATGCTTAAATGCCTCTTGGAATGGGACTATATTAAAACATTGGTGTATGCGTCTTCCTGAGCAAGCATCCCCAAGCAATAATAGTCGAGGAAGGTTCGATTAAATATTAACCTACCTGACCCTTCATTCAAAAGAACTGAGCATATTTCCACTTGTTACACTGGGAAAAAATTCTGAGAGTACTCTTCTGTTCTCAGATCTATCTGAGTAACTGCGGAGCCAAGTGGCACTGCCACCAACTGGAGCTCTAGCCTGCATTTGCTGCTCAATCCTGATTGCTTGCCCAAATGCAATCCCATTAAAATCAATGTGCAGAAACAAGCCCAGCGTGATCATTTCCCTGCATGACACTTAATACATTTCAGAGTAATTCCTGCAGAATTTGCAGCCATAGGATACAACTCTCTCTTAGATTTTTTAGTTAGGATTCAATAGAGATTTTAATTTGTTTTATAATTCTGTTGAATTATAAAAAAATTATATCAGAAAAATTACTCAAATCAAAATTATGTTATTTATTTGATGACTTTTTCAGAGCATGCAATGTTCGACTTTTATTAGTCAATTGATCATTGACTAATGTGATCAATTACTCCAGTCCTTGTTGAGTCACAGGATAATGCTGTTTTTAGTTCTCGGGCTTTAAATTTTAATATGCAATGCTGACCTTTTTGCTTAGTTGCTCTTTCTTAAAGTGCATTTTGTAGGAAAAATTTACAGACTTCCTTTCGTGCCAGCTACAAATAATGAGATTTTTCCTTTTATAATTTTTGTAATAGTGCAGCACACTCACCTCCCACCAGGCAGTTTATACAAATTACTGCAAACATAGCGGTAAATGTTATTTTAACACTTGGTTTGGACTCCAACATAGAAATATATTATATATTTTACTAGCTCATTTACCACCTACTAAGTTATGTTATTAGCTAATTCACTGAACATGGTGTGTGTTGGGTAGATTTGGTTATCACTTTAAAGGGATGCTTCTCTGGGTCTGGTCTGTGCTTTCTGAATCCACAGAATTTACTGTGTCTGTGTGTTTATAAGTGAAAAACCTGAGAGATGCAGGAAGGCATAAAATGAAAGGGTAGGATCTGCCTCTGTCTCACACACCATACCTTATTATAATAAGTAATTGATTTCTCATTGCCATTGTTCAATAGTTCTGATTCACAGCCCATTAAGGTTAATGAAAGAAAAAGACTCATGAGTGAAACCTGAACTTCATTTAAGTACTTGTTAACATTGACAGTGACTCTATATGATTGGGAATTCGGTAAATGTCAAAGTGGCAGAATCTCAGACAAATTCTTTTGGTCTTGAATTTTGGTGGGATACATAATCCGAAATTCCCAAGTTCTGTTGAAAATCCTGATGAGGATTTTTTCTTTTATGATGATAAAAGAGATATCAACTAAGACTTTTAATAGCCTAGTCCTACTGAGCATTATTAAAGCCTTGTGTTTTTATAAGCCTGCTACAGTTCAGGTTGTCAGCAGAAAATGAGTCATGCATGTTGCAATTAATGCATAAAGATTTTAGGGATTGTCACCTTTGAAAGCTGGTTCTGTCTTAATAAGAGCTCCTTCTATTAATGAGATATATGTCATGTAAAAAGAATTTGGGGTGGGTTTTTTTGCTGTATCTTAGATAAAGATTTTTTTTCTTATAAATTGACATAGCTTTTCTCATAATATATAGCAAATATGTTTTTAATAGCATTGTAGTCCACAAACACATCAGACACTTCATGGCTCTAACCAGACTTAAGAAACCTCCTGAGATCTTAATGCTATTAAAAATGTGCAGCAAAAAGCCATGGTGACTGGAGTGAGAATAGAAAATGAGGAGTATTAGTTAGGGTAGGAAAGAACAAAAAACATATCGGAGAGAGAAGCTGTAATAGCCACCATCCAGCAGAAGGATTCTGCAGTTTTACAGCAAGAGGTAAAGACAATCCCATGCCATAAAGGGGAGTCAGCTTAATGAATGACACCTGGTCAAAAATAATAGGAAAAAAAAACATTAGTAAAAGTCAAAAACATTAAAAGCAGAAGGCTGAGGAGCCAAACTTTGCCAAAGTATCTAGAAAGAAGGGAATTTGTTGATAAAGTGGAGAGGTTGAAGATATGGTAAGTAAAAAATGTTGATGACCTCATCTAAAAAAGAGGGATCATATCTCTGAATGCATGAAGTGTCTCTTTCAGTAGTCAAAACTAAGGGATTAAGAAATAAAAGAATGGGAATCACACTTAGATTAGAGAAGGAAGGGAAGAAAAATAAAAATAGGAAATAATGGACTGAAGAGCAATAGGAGAAATCCACCAACATTCTGACCCCCCACCTCGCACCCCAATGACACATACAGTAACAAAACTGAGAAAAGCAAAGAATTCCTATCTATAATTTTATCTCTCATGTCTGAGCTTTGTCCCATATGGAGGACTGAAACTAGACTTAAGAACTTCAGATAAACTCCTCTGTGACACAGTAGCATCTTTTTCTCTTACACAGAATTAGTACTTCTTTAGCATTTTCTAATCTCCTATGAATTTAGCAAAGGGTTGGAGGAAAGCAGAGGAAATCTCCTATGGAGATTATCTTCCTTGAATAACAATGATAATCAATACTTACGGAAAATAAGGAAAACAGAAAAACAATATTCAGGAAGGTAACTCAGCCCTGGAGTTTACCCACCTATACTTGAAGGGTGGCCAGTTGTAGTCCATGGAATAAAATCTGCTTCCAAAGCTGTCTTATAGTATGGTTGAAAGCCTCCAGCTTCTCAGAATAATGCTTCTGTCATGACTATCTTGCACCTTAAAAATCTAAAAAACCAACATGACCGAGGGAGACACTCAGGACTTTTATCTGCAAGCTGCACTCTTGTATTTCCAGTATTGCCCCAAGAGGCCAAAGGTTTGCTAGCTATGTTGCTCAAAGCTTCTCAGAACAGAGTTTTTGGCCTTCAGTATAGGCTATGGAGAAACCCATATTCTTCATGGTACATGTTGAATGAATCCACTTGGAACTAGGAAAGAGGGCTGGGCTAACCTTTCCTTAATTAGAAGCTTATATTTAGTATCAGTTGTAGCAATAGTATTGTAGTAATAGCCATTATATAGGATCAACCTGATGTTTACTCAGCGGGTCTTTCATCTAACAATATTCCACACTTAGCACTGACTATTTTTTGACAGAACTGGGTCAGGGATAGGGACTGAGGGAGCCAGTGGGTATACTTCAAAGCTTTCTTCATGCAAAAGAATTAATTCCTGCATTTTGCTAGAATTTACCCATTTGTTTTGTGGAACACAGCAGAGTGTATTAGTGTGACCCATTATGGTACCAGTGCCAAGAAAGCTTTACTTTTCTGTTTGGCCTCTCTTGGCATGCAATCAAGGCCAATTGCCTTTTTGCCTCATGGCTTTTCCTACAGAGATGAAAGTGAAGCCTTACTGACACACACAGGATGGCAGTGTGATCACTGAAACAGCTTCAATCTATTGGTACAGGCATGATTAAGCTTCTCTCTTGTCATTTCCCTTAATGCATGCCAATTTGGCCTTGTCAGTCATTTATCGAGTTTGACAGGAGCTTTCATCCAAAGAACATCTCCAGGAACAATCAAAAAGCACTATGAGTGGGGCTGGACTGGAAGTACATTTCCTGTACTGAGCACTCTTTTTGTTCAATTAAAAAATAAAAATTAAGCATTCTCCATTACTGAATTCGAAAATCAGTTTTAAATTTTAGAAGTGATCAGCATCTCCAGATTAGAGTAAAAACAAAAAATAATAATTAAAAAACCTCGGCACTACTGGAGTTAGTCTCTTAGTCTTGAAAAGAAACATAGATTTCCTTTAACTTTCTGGTGAAAAAAGAAAATTATTGGGGTTTTTTGGCCAATAAGTTGATCAGAAGTGTTCATCTTGCTTCTGCAACAGGCAGTCCCTGATCATTCTCTGCAGTGCAGCACTATGTGTCTGTGAAGTATTTTTGCCTTATTGTTAACTGATCTTCAGTGCATTCTGCTGGATGTCACTTTGATAAAGATATAACTTGATTGCTGTACCATCAGGCAAATCTGTCTGTAGGTCTGTTCCTTCATTCCTCTTCATCAAAGCTTTATGTATAGAGGGGAAAGTAAAAGTAGGAAAAACCACCAAAAGGACAGTTAAGAATGAGAGTGCTTTTTGGGTCACTTTTTCTGATGTTTAATATTGCATAGCCAATCTGCAAAAACTGGTATTTTTGCTGTTCTTTTTCAAGGGGCTCAAGACTATACAATTTATATTCCCATTCATCCAAATATTTTCCATCCATGAAGGAAACTTTTGAGAGTCCGGGTTATTAAACATCAGGGAATCCTAGCTTAGATCCCTTCTAGATGGAAAATGCCTTTCATGCTCTTTTTTAAAAAATATTTTTTTATTTAATTCCAATAGGATTAACAAAGGTCGTGAAAACATCTTAGGACTTCTTCCTATTGGGAATATCATACTGCTATAAATATTCTCTTTCCTTTTTTCTGATTAAAAAATGAGAAGTTATTGAAAGCATAAGTATCATAAGCGTCTTTGTCTCCTAATGCTTTCTTGGGACACAGGCTGAAGACTTGAAGAGGCGTTCAATTGTGTGGATCTGTTGCACTGCACAAGGCAACTGAAGATGTATTTCAGGGTTAATGACTTCCTCTGTTTGAAAGAGAAAGAAAAACAACTCATGGATCAGAAAGTGACCCCTTCAGGGAATAAAACAGGTTGGCTAGTAGATATGTTTTCTGTTTCTTTTTACATTTTCCAGGGTGAATCTTAAGCAGCTCTGAATCTAGCCTTTACAAGACACCTCTGGGATTCTGAATGAAATACAGAGGGCCATAAAGAGATAGCTGAGATGAAGAATTAGTCATAACTGAGTCTATTGTGGAGGACTAGCAAGAAGAGCAAGCAGTTGAAGAAAAATGAATATTTTTCTTGCAGGATCTGAAATGTTTACTTATAATAGCATAGATTTACTTAGTTTGCCAATCCCTGTGACATTCTTGGCAATAAATAAGGCTGAAAATGCTGATGACATGTCCTCCCTTTTGTGTTTATGGATATGCAGGCATATCATGCTTACTATGCTTGCAAAGCAACTAAAATGCTGAAAAGCACAGGAGGGATCCATCCTATTTTTAACTTATAGAGGAAGATAATATAACAAGCTCGATTTGGAAAGGAGCCTGAAATTTTGAATCTTTTGCTCAGTGTCAGATATGTATGGCTCTTGCTGAGAAGATAACTTTGAGTATCTGAAACTTTTCATTATCTTTAATTAAGACTATAGTAATACATAGGGCAATTTCTTGGCTGTTTTTTTATAAACTGACAAGCCAGTCCAACATCCTAGAGCACAAATACTGATGTGCCTTCAAAAACTGAATGGCAGAAGCTGTACTTGACTTTGTTTCTTGTTCTTAAAAGTAGGCTTTTCCAGCTGCGCTTTCTAGTAGGAAAACCTGAACAACATTATTTTGGCTGGTCCTATTTGTCAGTTATAGATCAACTGTGCTATTTTCTCCTGCCTTATTTTTGCAATTCTCTTACACCTCCAACAACTAGATGAAACATATTTAAATAGGATCAAGTATTTGTGAGTGTTCTTTTCTACAGCTCACACGGTCAATGTAAAACAAAGTATTATTTTCAATGGAAACAGAATAGTTAGGAGAAAAACAGGACGGCAAAACAAGTAATGTACACATTGCTTTGCCATTCCCAGTGGTTACCTAAGCAAGAACAGATAAGGTTTTTCTTGCCAGTGTTGCAAGGCATCTACAAAGTGGATGATTTAAGCACAATACTACTGCTGGAAAGTAAGATAAGAAAGCATCTGCACTGGTTTAACAAAGAGGCAGCTGGGGTCCAAAGGATTACATCTGTACACAAACAGAAAAGCAGACACTCTTGTAAAATCCTCCCAGCAGAGTTCATAAACATGTGCCTACTGCATGAAGCCATGGTTAAACCACACTCTACCCCTAAGCCATCGCATCTGTGAGGTAGCACACAGTTCTGTGCATTACACCTTCAAATATCTGCACCAATGGCTCACTTCTTTGGAGGATGTCCTCCCTTTCAAATTCACTAGAGTTCCTTTGATGCTCCATGGGGCTGTTTTTTATTTATTTGAGTTGTCTCTTGCCAAATCTCCAGCACCCACTGATGGATTTTCCATAAGCTAAATCCATTCTTGCAGGTAACAGGCATTCCACAGATAGCACCCATTACATCCCTACGAGGTGGCTCCAGGTCTTGTCACCACCTACTGCTGCAGCTCTCTATCTCATCTCAACAGATAACCTCAGGTGACTCACAACATTTTCCATAACTCAGAGCTGTGTGCCCATAGATGGAAATGGACCGTGGAAGAGCCTTATCTGAGGGTTTCTGGCATCTGCCAACATTCCACATAGGAAAGTCTTTTTTTTTTTTTCTGAGACACCATTATTAATGAAGAAAGCTGTGGTGAAGACCATGATGAAGCAGCTGTGCCCCTGCAGCCCATGGAAGGACACAGGGATCCACATATCCACCTGCAGCACATGGAGGAGCCCTATGCCAGAGCAGGGTGGATGCCTGAGAGGAGGCTGTGATCTGCCTGCAAAGAAATATCAGGAGTCAAGTCGACAAATTAAAAGTCTCTTCCACTGAAGTAGCTTCACTGCTAGCACAGTTTAAACTAGGCTATGGCTGTTGGAGAAGGCAATGTGGATATCTAGTTACTCTGTTATCTAGATACTCCTACAGTACCTGGTAGCTAATTCACTGAAAAGATTAAAGGGATTATAAAAAAAAAATAGTTACATTAAATTTTCAGGCAAACAAGGGGTCTTGAGAGGGAGAGAGGAAAGGTAGTGTACTAGATTTTGGTCAAATGTGCAAAGCTTTGGTTTTGTAATGGGTATGCAATAAAGCAGATATTGTGCATAGCATACATTCAAGAGAGATTAATAGTCATATTAACCTTTTTAAAAATGATGAAACAGATATATCCCTTTGCAATTGGTGTGACAAAGCAATAAAAGCATAGTAAAATAGAACAGGATTCATGTCTTCTGACCATCAAATAAACAAGTAAAATAATTAGAGATTTACAGCATGAACACGTGCATATAATATTTGACATTTTATCTAAGCAATGGCAAAGCACAATTAGAGGGATGATAATAAGGCGTTATAAAAACTACTTGAAAAATGTTCCGAACTAATTTCAGCATCAGAAACATTGGTGCCATTACCTTTAATAAAATGCATAGACACGTCCAAATCAATCTCTTGGAAGGTACTAAATTAAGAACCATTTTTCAACATGTTAGCCTTTTATGTTTGGCAGTATTTACATAAAGTCAAAGTAAGCTATAATGCGAAAGGACCTGACCAGAAATAAAAATAAAACCCATTATGTTCATGAATATTTTTGCAATTGTCATAGAAGTCAATGCTTAGCTGTAGTGTTGATTTCATGATCTTTAAGAACTGGCCTGTTTTTTAGGTAAATATTATTGTTATGGCCAGCTTGAACATACTATTTTCTTTTTGATGTAAGGAATCTTGAAAAAACAGAAGATTCATCAAATACTGTTCATAGATCTATTTCTTTGTTAAAATTATGCCAGCACAATATCTAAAACTCATAAAAATCACCTTATGATTTCACTGTCAAAACCAAATGCTTAGAAAAGATGAAATCAGAAATGGCACTTCAGCTGTATGTACATTGCTACCTACCATGAATAATGTCTGTCAGACAGACTCTAAAATGGTCTGGTCAGGAGAGCAGCTGTGTGGTCTGTGCACCTTCACCTGTTTCACCCATTTCACTCATTTCCACGGGACTAGACTTTCAATCAGGCACACTCAAACTTATAAAGAAATCTCTTTATAGCTGAATTCTTACGGACTGCGTAGAATGGACCAACTTTGAAACCAAAGGTCTGAAAGGCCACAAGAATGCAAGTTATGTACTCTGCCTGGGAAACGTTTCACTGAAATTGTGATGACTCAAAGTCAAATGTCTGGTTGAGGGTGGTCGTCTTGGCTCTTCTGTAGAAAATAAAAGACACAATAATGTAGAAAATGTGATTCTACACTTTGTGAGTGTTGACTCAGCCTTTTGCACCAAGTCCCATCCTAACTGTCAATGAACAGTAAAATGCATGTAAAGGACAGTCATCGATTTCAGGAATTAAAGCAACAAAAATGATTGTTTATTTATAAAAATAGCTGTAGTGGCTTGACCCTGGCTGAATGCCAAGCACCCACCAAAGCCTCTCCATGACTCCCCTCTGCAAATGGACAGTGGAGAGAAAATACAACAAAATGTTCATCAGTTGAGATAAGGACCATGAGAAATCACTCGCCTAATACTATCACTGGTAAAACAAACTCAGTTTGGGAATATTTTCGAACCCTGATAATTAGATTTTTTACTAACAAAATCAGAGCAGGATAATGAGAAGCAACGTAAGACCTCAAAAACACCTTTCACTCACCCGTCTCTCCTTCCCAGCTCTTAAAGGCAAAATGAAAACCAGATTACCAAAACAAATGCTTACATAGCAATGTATGTGGATTGGAACAAAACTGATTTTTCTTTGTAACTTTGTAACAGTGTTGCTACACTGGAATGTTAAAACAATGAGTAAAATATTTTTACCACTATTTATTGCAGAATTACACACTGGGTGGCAGTCTATGTGTAAAAGATTGGCACTGCATTTCAGTACCTATCTGTTGCAATTAAATCTCACGAAAAGGACCTCACAGGAGGTGATGAAAACAAGAAACAGACTAAGTACCTGTACAGAATTGCATGAGCTATTCCCAACAAAAAGTCTGTTTTCCACAGTGCTTGCTCCTGTTTTGTGTTCTATAAAACCTCTTTGAAAACTTCCAAAAGCTTCAACATATTTTTTTACGCATTTTAAAAAATAGTCTAAAGTGTCTTCTTTCTTCTTTCTTCCCTTTGGGGTAAAAAACAAACAGTGCTGTGAAAAGCAATATGCTATTAAAACATAAAAAACTTTAGAAACTCCATCACAAACTTGCCGTATCATGTAAGTGTATCCAAGTCAACATTTTATAGCATCAGGGACTACCTATGGTTCCTTTCTGCTGATGGTGTTGTCGCTAAAATGTGCATTAGTATTGATCAGTTATTCTACCATGATCTTCTTGCAGCTAAGTCAGCAGGAAGATAGACTGGAATGAAATGCACCTTTTCTGAGAACATCACAGATAAAAAGGAAATAATTGCTTATGTGAAACATTGCATTTAAACCACTGTAAATATTTCCCAGCTCTTGGAAAAAAATAATTTATATATTTATATATGTACATTCCTTAAAGAGCTAGCAAATAGCAATTTGGTAACTGTCAAAACTACTATGCACATCATATGCTGGAAAAAATTAAAGATGTACCATATTTTGTGCATTTGTTTTAAGTTAGCTGATTACTTTCTAATTTTTTATTAAAATCAAATTTAATTTTTAAATTTTAAATTTCTCTAAATTAAATAATTTCAAAAATTTTAGATTTCTTCCATTAGACGATGTCTGTTCCGAACTCATTTCATCTGGATGTTTAACATGCAATAACCACTCATTCTCTTAGCAATTATTCAGATGGTTGAAATGCTAAGAAATTTCCTTAGAAGTATGGAAAGTAAGGAAGAAAATAATAAGATAATATGATAAGAGTAGGGTCAACAAAAATCAAAAGAAATGTAGGAAAGGCTTGATAGGGGAAGAGATGAAAAACCCAAATGCAGGATGGTTTTGCCTCAAGCAGAATCCTTGGCAGGTATGTCATGCATGCAGGAAATGAGGAGTCTGACAAAAGCGGCACTGTCCTGAAAACAGCACAGGGTGTTACAGCATAATTTCAGTACAGGTGGGCTTCAGAAGAGGATGCATGCTCCTTGGAACATCCAGCTGACTATCTCCTCTCACAGCTGAATGATGACTTGATACCACTCTTTGAACAAAGGCACTGTATTGAAAATTTCCATGAAATCTCCACAGTAGCTAACTTCCCACTAAGACTTTTTAAACTGATATTGATATTTCAAAGTCTTTTGAAAGAGTTTATGACTACCTGAAGCAAAAACCTGCTGTCTAATCCCATCATTTACATTATAGGCAGCACTTAATTATCTGAAACACATCAGGGAAAGAACATAGCTACTGCATAAGATATTAACTAAAGATTTCTTCTCACACCAAGCACAATTTACCAGATAAGAAAAGTCTTTCTGTTCCTCTGTTCCAAGTCCTGGGAGTTTGTACATTTCACTTTGCAGATGAAGGAGTCACAGGCGGACGGGACTTGTAATATGGCAGAGGAACATTTTGTCTCAAAAAGAACACAGAAAAGGTAGCAACAACAATAGACATACTCACATAACCCCCTGTAAAATGTGTACTTTTAAGTAGTGGGTTGACCCTGGTTGGACACCACATATCCACCAAAACTTCTCAATCACTTGCCTCTGCAACTGGGCAGTGAAGAGGAAAATAAAACAGAGGGTTCGTGAGTTAAGAACAGAGACTTCATTGCCCAAATACCTTCACAGGCAGAACAGACTCAAATTGATGATATTCATGGAACTTATTACTAACAAAATGAGAGCAGAAAAATGAAAAGTAAAATATATCTTAAAAACACCTTCCCCCCCGTCCTCCCTCCTTCCCAGGCTTTACTTCCTTCCCCCCAGCAGGAAAGGAGACAGGCAATAGAGGTTGTGGTCAGTTCATTCCATATAGGATCCCCTTCTCTAGTGTGGTGTGCCTCCTATAGGAGACAGTTCTCCAAGAATTTCTC
The DNA here is from genome assembly GCA_008694505.1 of Cyanoderma ruficeps. Lineage (NCBI taxonomy): Eukaryota > Metazoa > Chordata > Aves > Passeriformes > Timaliidae > Cyanoderma > Cyanoderma ruficeps. The sequence continues at coordinate 10,499,960 of VZDJ01007747.1, forward strand.
CAATGCGAGTCCATCCCATGGGCAAAGTTCTTGACAAACTGCTCCAGCGTGGGCCACTCTTCCATGGGGTGCAGTCCTTCAGGCACAGCCTTTTCTACAGTGGGTTCCCCACAGGGTCACAAATCCTACCAGGAAACCTGAAACCCCATAGGCTCCTTTCTCCATAGGTCTGCAGGTCCCTGCCAGGAGCCTGCTCCAGCATGGGCCTCCCACAGGATCACAGCCTTCTCTCAGGCATCTACCTGCTCTGGCATAGGGCTCCTCCATGTGCTGCAGGTGGATATGTGGATCCCTGTGTTCTTCCATGGGCTGCAGGGGCACAGCTGCTTCACTATGGTCTTCACCAAAGGCTGCAGAGGAATCTCAACTCTGGTGCGGAGCACCTCCTGCCCCTCCTTCTCCACTGACCTTGGTGTCTGCACAGTTGCTCTTCTCATGTATTTTCACCCCCCTTGTCTTTGGCCACAATTATGTCTGTGCAATAGCTTTTTTTGTTTTCATCCTTGTTGAACATGTTATCATAGAGGGGTAATCATCATTTCTCGTTGGCCCAGCCTTCACCAGTGGCACATGAGTCCTAGGGCTGGCTGGCACTGGCTCTGTTGGACATGGAGGAAGCTTCTAGCAGCTTCTCACAGGAACTGTTGCCTGGAATCAAGAGACAAAACCTTTCCAAGCAATATTAAGAGTGAGAAGATAAAAACGACCCTTTAATTAAGGCTTTCTGCTGTGCACTAATATGGCTATATGCACACGTAGCTACACTGTGATAGAGAGCAGGAAAAGTACTTGAAGCTAGGCAACTATATATTAAAAATCTACCAAATTGCAAATATGAAAAAGGCAAAAAATCTTTAGGCATCAAAACCACCTCTGCAGCCCCCCGCTACCAAAACCTGGCCAAGCCACCCCAACGCAACTTCCTTCAGCAATTATTATATTTGATAGTTACATGATTAATACTGTACTATGGTTACTGATCAATAAGATTGCTTGGCTCTCTCAAGTAAGATCACTAAAGTATAAAAAAAAGTGCTGGAAACATTCAGCCTGCTTTAACCCCTCTGGGCATTGTCCAAATTCATACAGTTTAAATGATGTTACAGAATGGTTTGGCTTGGAAGTGACCTTCAAGATCATCAAGTTCCAACCCCTCGGCCATGGGCAAGGACACCTTCCACTACACCAGGCTGTTCAGAGCCCCATCCAGCCTGGCCCTGAACACTTTCCACACTAACCACAGCTTCTCTCAACAATCTGTTCCAGTGCCTCGCCATCCTCACAGTAAAAAATTTCTTCCTATTATCTAATCTAAACTTACTGGTTTTCAGTTTGAAGCCATTCCCCTTTGTCCTGTCACTACATACCCTTGTGAATAGTCTCTCTCCATTTTTTTTGTAGGCTCCTTTCAGGTACTGGAAGGCTGAAATTAGATCACACCACAGCCATCTCTTCACCAGGTTGAACAATCCCAATTCTCTCAGCCTTTCCCCATGCTCCAGTTGTCTGATCATCTTGGGGGCCCCCTCTGGACTTGCTCTAACAGTTCCATGTCCTTCCTGTGCTGGGGCCCAAGAGCCAGATGCAGTTTTCCAGGTGCAGCCTCACCAGAGCAAGGCAGAGGGGCAGAATCCCTTCCCTCACCCTACTGGCCAAGCTACTTTGGATGCAGCCCAGGATACCACTGTGTTTCTGGAATACAAGTGTACATTGCTGGCTTGTGTCTAACCTCCCATCCACCCAAGTCCTTCTCATCATGGCTGTTCTTCATCTGTATCAAGCCCTCTCAATTGCTAATGTGAGAATGTTCTTGGGTATCACAGATTTTTCTGTACAACTTACAGCTGGTGGAGAGATCAAAAGTCCTGGTGAATGAATAGAGTTTTATCGATCCACACTATCAGTCTTATTTAAAAATACATAAAAGCAGCTGTTTGATCAGTCCTCTATCTTGAGCCAATGACTCAATTTGTGAGTAATCTGTAGTAAAATGAATGGAACTTCACGAGACTAAAAGAATTACAGGAAAAACTACAGAATGCTAAGAGAAAGGTGCAAATAATGGACTTGGGACCAAAGGAAATCATCATTTGAAGATAGAGATTCTCAGGTTGCAAACTTGCTGTATACAAATACCCAAGTTAAAGGAATCTTCTAAGACATAGTACAAGATTCGTGATGAATTGCTGAGAATGAATGTTTCTGCAAATCTCCAAGAAAGAAGAAAAGCATTAGAAAATCCAGTGAGCTTAAATATCTGTGAGGCTATTGGAAATTTCTGGCACATCTCCTGGTGTATTTGTATCATAGGCAGAGTTTGTTCCCTGGTGTCTGCAAAATGAATCTTATCTCCCTGCTCTCTCCATGGTTTCCTAATCCTCTCGTCTCATCCATAAGCTGGAACAGAAGGCATAGAGCAGAAGATAATGCTATTATGAACATTTTAAACTGCCATTCTTTTTTCCCCCCTGGGTATCCCCAAAAAACTGGCCTCTTTTCCTCTACACATTGTCATTTTATAGCTTCACTTTCCACTGCCAGGTATGTGGGGATGCTTATGTCTTTGCTGTCCCTGGAGCATAGAGCCAACATATGAATACTTTATCAAGTGTTTTGATAAATATTTAGAAATGTGATGAATGGACAGACTATATCACCAAAAACATTTAGAGAAAGAGCTAGGAGTTGTGGGGACAGGTATAGAAGTAAGAACTTGCCAAGAACCTAGAGAAGTTGGGAAGGTGAATGGATAGGGTCTTTGAAGCAAGTAGGGAAGGAGGACAAAGAAAGAGAACTCAACTCTCAAGTAGTTGCAGGGTCAGGCATATTTTTATGAGCCAGTTCTACATAAATAGTCCAAATAATCTTGAATAACATATACAGTCCTCTGTTTCAACAAAGACCTTAAATAATTATTGAGGGTTTTCTTCACAGAAAGCCAAAAAACACAGTATAAGAGAAATGGAGCTGACATTTACCACTGACATATTTAGTTGGTTCTATATTAGTAATTTTTTGTTAACTGTTATGCACATGAATGCACCTCTATATTTTTGAATAATGTTTCTTTTAAATAATTACCATCTATTTAATGAATTTTCCCATTCATTTCTTCTCTTTTTTTTTTATATTAAGTCAGATGTTTATAGATTAGCTGGTTTTTTACTAAGTGTACTGCTCCCTCCCTGTCTGTAAAGTGAGATGAGAGCTTGATGTTTATGTGGTTAAACACGATTTGTGCTTCCTGCCTTTGAGGCACAGCCATAGATCATGCTGTGTTATTTATCTTGCTTACTCTAGCTTTTTGTGATGAATTATTAAAATATGCCTGGAAGCATGGAGCCATTTGGAAGAAGGGTCTTACTGGAGAGTAGAACAGATAAAAGCACTGAGATAAAACAAGCAACCCTGTCACCAGCAGACACAGGCAATATTGCAGAGAAGAAAGAGACCATTTTATCGGTCAAATTCTGCTTACAGCCACACTAGTGAAACCTCATCTAGTTCAGTGAATACAGCTGGCTGCTTGAATTCATCAACTGCTTAGAAAACAGTATAGTGACTATCCAAAGGCAAAACTGCTACATGAAGCATGGAAATGTGGTTTATATTGTTAGTATACCTGCAGCAAGACTGCAAGATGACTGTAACAAAAGACTAGTCCAAGAAAAAAAGTCCTTCTGCCTCTGAAGTCTTCATAGAGTTTCTTTTTCATCTCAAGAGAGGTAAAGCACTACAGGATTTTTCTCCCAGGGGAACCATATGAATGGTCCTGTTATTGTGTTGGGTAAAAGTATGCCTGACTTTTGAAATAATCAGGAAAGAATTTCTGTGTTAAATATTGTTATCTCTAAGTATGTGTGTTATCTCTTAAGTTTGTAATTCTTCTTTATTTAATTTCACTAACTAAATGAATTTTGAAAAACTTAAGCATTACGTCAAACTTTTGCAAGCAATGTGTCTCAGATTTTTGGACAAATCTCAGGCAAAAATGTTCAATTATTTTTAAGAAAAAGAAACAAAAAAAATCATGTTTTTATGCCCTATTAAACTCTTAGAGCAAATTCACACAGAAGACCTAATGCCTGTAGCAGAACATGAAACTTGAAAGAGGACTGACAAGAGATAAGGATCTGCCTTTTCTCATATTTCCTAAAATTCTTCCTCTATTATAATGAAGCTTGCATATCCTGAAGTAACATGGGTTAGAATTTAGCAGTGAATTCTGCAAAGATTTGCCATCCCTGACTGTATTCCTGTACTGTGCATGGCATGCACAACCATTGCATTCACTACATTCATGGTACTCCAAAAGGGAGTTACATACTGTGTTCTCTTAAGGGAAGTGAGATGCTTTTTCTCCCCCAGATTCTCCAAGTCATTGCTGGACTCCAGCTGCCAGGATGATGCCTATCCATAATTAAAACATGCCTGGAGAGAAAGAACAGAGGCAGAGCCTAGAGTATGAAGAAGCAAAGACAATCGCAGATCATCAGACTGGGACAAGCTAGTGTAGAATCAAGAAGTAGAAGACAGATTGGGGGAAAAAAAATGAAGCAAGAAAATAGAATGAACAAAGATAGGGGAAAGAACTGAGGAAATTACTTGGAGTTCTTGGTTTGTTGTTTTTTTTTCCCCTGGTGATAGCTGACCATTACAGTATTTTACATGAAAATGAACTCTGAATAGGTCTGAGAAGGACATGGGTATTTTTCCTGATTGGGCAATCAGGTGAGTTGGACAGGAAGGTATCACTGTCAAGAATTAAGATTTTTCTATGAAGTTGAAATTAGAGTCCATTTGGTTCAAATTCCCTTGGGATTAGGCTCAGCAGGGTTTCCAGGACCACAGTTTTGGATTTAACTGCTGAAGTGCTGTTCAAATGGGTGTTTCAATATTTGCAAACTTCAGCCTAGCCCAACAAACCTTTTCCATTCAACTTCTCCACAAATCTGACAAAATTAAAAAAGCCATGAAATTCTGAGTGTGAGTCTGTATGTCACGTAGAAATGCAGGAAGAATAATAAGGACAGAATTCTCTCAAGAGAAAAGTTTAGAAAGCCTTCAAAGCCCAACAATACCAACAAAAAAAGAGCTCCTTTTCAATAACTGAATGTGAATATGAAAAGAGTTTTTGGTGGGTAGTACCTTAAGACTCATGTGAACCACACCTTGATGTGCTGTAACGCATGCAGTGTGTTACACTGATTTCCAGCTCAGTGAATCATACATATTTCTCTTCCATCAAAGGTAATAGGAAAACTGAACAACTAATTCTGTACAAACGGTGTTAATGTCTTACTACACCACCTTACATACTACAGATTTTACATAAATGAGGTACCCACATTAAAGTATTTAATCACCTTGTGAATTCCTGGAAGTTTTTGAAGTGTCTCTTTATAACACCAGCTTATGAGGTGCGCAGCTGGAGCTTGTTTGGAATGCAGAAATAAAGAGAAAACTGACAGGTAAATAAAACACATGCAGGTGCTAAACAGAGACAATAACACAGGTCACAGTGTGGCTTTCAGAACCTATAGGGGAACTCACAGGTGCTCTTGCTAAACTAATATGCTCTAAGAGAAGTGCCCTGGAACCCAACAAATGCATTGCAAAATTTTACAGTAAATTAGAAGCAAGTCAGTTAGCACAGACGTTTAGTTTAATTAACTGAATTCTACAATTTGTAAATATAGACAAAAAACCTAGGCATAATTTCTCTATGAGATTCACTACAAAAATATGAATAATGAAAGCTTATCAATTAGATTCCCAATTTAATATATTGCATGCAAATCTTCAGGTGTATACAGATATGTAAGTAATGCTGCTTCTATGCAGCTAAGCTTCAAACATTTAAATACTCCCTGCTACGATGTGTTTGCTGCCATTATTACTAAAAAATGTGCTTTGAATTTCAGTCTAAAACATATTAACATTCTAAAGAGGTTGCAAACAGATCACATCTCAGAACAAGTATTAATAATAGTGCCCAACACTCTGTACTCACTGCAATGTTTTTAGCAATAGTATTTTTCAGTAAGCTTATGTGAAATTGTACAAATTAAGACCTTCATCATTTTGATGATGGAGTTCTGAGGGGTTACCTTTATTAAGCTGGAAAATCATCAATAAGATGAAGAAATCCATCTGTCAGCAGAATATCTACTTATTCAAAAAAGGTGCATTGATCCTTGATTTATTCAAGTTTGATACCACTCTTTTGCCGGAATGAAATAGAGACAGAAAAATGGGGTGAAGCAGAAGAAAGGGACAGATAAGAGGAGCAGGGAAAAAGAAAAAGGATCCATGTGTATTGGACAGAAAATTTAACATAAACTTTGCCAACAGGCATTCTCTCCAAGGAGAACAACCTGAGATACAATATACGATGCATGCGTGTAAGCAGGATTTCATGAGGATCTGAGGCCAGGGTTCCAGCTGATGAGACAAACTATTACAATTTTGTCTCAAATATCCAGTTTAAACTTCGTTTCTATTTCTTTCACAGAGGTGTTCTTACAGACATTTGTTTCTATGCTGTCTATGCTGGGAAATGTAAATGGACATTTTTTTGTTGCATCTTTCCTTTGCTCAAATCCTACAGATAATTTAAAGATGATTATTTTTCCTCTCCCAAACATACTGAGAGACTAAAAATAGCAGTCCTAGAGTCCAGTGTCACACCTTTCTGACATAAAGGTCCAGCATATCAAAGAAGACTAAGGGTTTTTTTTATAAAAAGTCTATTGGATTTTATCTTTTATCAAAGGGAGCAGGAAAGAAGTGGGGTCAGTCACTGTCACAAAAGTTTTCTGACATACAGTTAAATCTTTGAACCCTGAAGGTTCAAAGAAAGTTTTGTAAAGTACTTTTTTAAAACAACCCTTTTCTGAATCTTTTATGTGTTTATATTTACTGAGAGATAACCCGGAGCTCTTGATTTGTTGTGTTTGTCAAGGTAAGGAGAGATTTCAACTTTTCAGGATTTTTTTTGTACCCTGTTTTGTGACAGGCAGAAGTGCATTCCAACAAGCAACATTAATTCAGTCACTTTCTGCCAGAGATTGGTTTGATGGCATATACATGACTGAGTGAATAATTAGTTGTTTATATTTTTCTGTTAAACATTACAGGACATGAATTGAGCAAATCTGTAAAGTTAGTCTCTCTTGCCTGCCATTTAAATGTTTTTGTTTGAAAGAGTAAGTTCTCTCATCACTATCTATACACTTCTATATAACTTGGAACAGTTACACAGAAAATAATTCGTTTGAATTAATAAATGCATAATTTTATACTTTATTGGCCACTTTATTGTCCTTTTACACTCTATTATTTGTACAAAAGATGCAATTGGAAGAGGGTTTGGGTTGGGTTTTTTTTGAGTCTTTGTCTTCTGCATTGTTAAAGATAAAATCCAAATTATGGCTATATTCATCACCTAATAAGATCCTGACTTTGCTGGAAGCAGAAATCTTTATTCTGGAAATATATAACCATTGCTTTAGTATTATTCCCTCTGGATGTTTTTTCCTCTCAGTATACTTGCAGTTAGAGTTATAACATAAAATAATACCAAAAAAAGTCACCAGACATCTTTTTTCCTTTTTTGCCTTCAAAGGATAGATTGCATCTAAGAAAATATCTTCACAGTTCTAAGTTTCATGTGCATGCCTGTATTTTCATTTTCTATTTTGAAAAAAACCCCCATAACTCTACTAACTATAGAAAACAAGAGAACATGTTGGGCATATATTCCCAGACATACTGGGGATATATATTTCACAGAAAGGCCGTGGTCCTTTCAAAAGGAAATAAAAAAGTATTAAGCAGATTGAGCCAAACACTTTAATGAAGAAGTATTAAAGAACACAGTTGTCCTACAAACCAGTAAATTTTAGTTACTATACAAGCTGTGTGTAATTATATTTCTTTCAAACGATTATATCAGAAAAAACAGGATTTCCTCTGCAAGTAATTGAACTGTTTTACATAAGACCAGTTACACTGAAAGACCAATTTTTTAATTTATTTTTTTTTTTAATGAGGAGTAGCATTAAGTTCTTTAGAGTCTTCATTTGATGGTTACTGCAACCTTACTGGAATGTTATGGTTTCTATCAAAGCAGAACAAGGATTGGTAGCATTTTCATTGGCATTTCCAGGAAACTGATGAACTTTTAAAGAAAGTGCAGCCCCCATTAATTTATTTCCTGACAGGACCACTGGTAACTTCGTGCTGGAGTTTTTCTTAGCCCTGATGGGATATTTCGTTGCCGAGTTTGCTGATGCAGCAGCAGTCAACAGTTAAATGTTATTAAAAACTTAACTGATGTAAATAGATACAGGCTCAGAGTAAGGACTTGACCAGAAAGAAGGGTACCCTCTCCAAAACAACCACTTTTCCCTGTACGTTTCCTGTAACTGCATTAATCTTCTCGAGAGCCCAGATAAGGGTTCAGTTATGCTACCATTCCTCTAAAGATGCAGTTCACAAGACTACTTTTCATTCAGTTTCATATTCACTGGGAAGCAATCAGCTTTAAAAATAGGGGGATTGGCCTATTCAAAGAAATAGACACACTAAATTATCTTTGCTTTAGACTCCAAGGTATAGAGCAGAGTATGTTATACTTAAGTTTGTATTGCAATCCAGCATCATTGCTCAAACTGCTAATTTTTATTGGACAAGAACAGGAAAAAGCAGTCTGACAGTGGGCTGAGCAAAAACCTTGTATTTCTTGGAAAGACAGGACCAAATATTACACGGTATTTGAATATTTGTTACTGTTAGGGTTGAAATACAGGTATTCAAATTTCTAAATAAATTCCCTACCTACTGATAGCACTCAATACTCATTTCCTTGAGTAAAGAAACCTGAATAAGCATCTAAAAATGTTTTGCCAGGAAAATATGGAAAAATTTTTCTGTGCAAATATGTACATTATGTAAATTTCTCCAAACAAGTAGCTGAGCAAAAGAGTGAGCCAAGCTTCATACAGTGGCATTTAAAACTTTTTTCTAAATAAATCCTTGTCCAATGGAAATTTCTGACTGAAGATTTACTGATGCTAAGCCAAGTGCTGAAGTTTACAACCATATAAATGGTCCACATTCATTTTAATAGGGAACCCTTGCTCCTCACAGGAAACTGTCCAAAAAAGAGAAAGAGCAAGAGGCAAATCATATCTGTAACATATGGCTGAGCTTCCAGACAGTTTCATATGCTGGCTGATAGTTTGCAACTCCTGCCTTGCTCAGCTTAAAAAAGATGTGGTCAGAGAACTGCTGACATAGTGCATTAAACGGAATAAAAGTATAATATATCACTACCAAAAAAGTCTTAACAGTATTCTGGGTACTTTTCTGAGGGCGTGATACAGTACATAGCCCAATCTGTATGTAAAGATTCAAATGGCATGTGGAAACCAAAATAAATAATTTAAAAAACAATTCACTAAAGTTATAAATTAAATCTACATCTTAAAGAAGAATGATGTGTGGTTCAGATTTCCAACTTTTAATGCAATCCATCCATCAAAGCTTAAGAAATGGTTTCCCTGCTTGATCCCAGCAGAAAATCTTTGTTTCTTTTTCATCACTGCTGGGGTTTTTTTTCCCATTCCATTAAGAAAGCTTAATTCCAGCTTGGGCCATTTGTTTTTTTTTCTTAGTATCTTTAAACCTCTGTTGTAATGGAATCAACAGAAGTACTATCTAATCATATTGTTCTGCTATTTATGAAGGTTTATAAATCTCCCTGCAAGTAAATTAGTGTCATAGCAAACTGCTGAGCCTGAATTTTGCTGGCAGAGACAGATATAGGGCACTTTCCTTTAGCAGGGAACAGCAAATCCTGTTTTAAAAATAATTCCTTTCTCTTCCCTCCTAATCTAGTGTATTCAAGAGTAGGACTCCTATGTGGGTCAGCTACAACTAAGATGAAGCCCTCTAAGCTGCTGTTTCACAAAGTATATGTCAACTATTCATTTTAACATATTCATTACTGCTAATTTAAAAACTGTAGCATTTAAACTCCTGCTAATATAATTATATTAAATCTTACTGCTTTTCACACACACAAAAAAACCCCCAAAACTCTTCAATTACTTTCAACAGAAATCAGCTTCAGTGAAAGAACATTTAGTAATACCATAACAACAGCAAATCAAAATCTTTCCTTACACAGTGAAGCCCATAAAACGATGTGCAGTCCCACGTTCAAGGACAAATTTGCAGAAGTGCTCACTGAGCCACTTTCCAGCATTTACCAGCAGTGCTGATTTCAGACAACTAAAACTTCACAAATGTGATGCCCATCTACAAGAAATGTTGGAAGAGGAAGGTGAGACAGTACAGTCCTGTCAACCTGACCTCCATGCAGGGGAAGCAGATCATCTTGATGCCATCTGTCAGTATGCCCAGGAGAACCAGGAGATCAGGCCCAGACAGCAGGGGTTCATGGAAGGCAGGTCCTGCTTGATCAACCTGACCTTTCTGTGACAAGGTCACCCACTCAGTGGATGAGGAAAGACTGTGGATGTTGTCTACCTGCGCTTTGGTAAAACCTTTGAAGCTGTTTCCCACAGCATTCCCCTGGAAGTAGTTGAGTCACCATCTGGTTTAGTGGTGGACTTGGCAGTGCTTGGTTAACGGTGGGAATCAATGCTCCTTAAGGTCTTTTCCAACCTAAACAATTCTGTGACCTAGGATTCTATAAGCTACTCTTAAATAACTCTTTAAACTTGCTATTTGCACATAAATATTAAGTATTTGCTGGCCAATCTCTTCCAAACTAAATCCTAGAACTATTTTTTATGTGATATACAGACAATTAATTCTAAAATTATGTATTCTCAGATGTGCAATACATACAGTCACTCCCAAGCTACTTTCACATGTTAAAAATTCACTTGGCTGTTATAGGAAAATAACAAGCTTCAATGGACTGGTTTTGCAAAGAACTAGAATGTTTAGATTTAGGTTGTATTTCAGTTCCGAGTCTTTATGTTTGCTTTGTTTTTTACATGTCTGCTAATGTTCTGGTATTTTTGAGCTGTCCTGCTTTATATAAATTAATGAAAACTCCACAGTCACTTCTGAAAATACCTTGCCAGCCTTCACATTGTTTGTATTTCTAATGTTTTGTCATTGTGCTGTTGTAATAGGCAGCCCTGCTTTATGTTGTTTTATAAATACCTTGAAACGGTTGCCGTTTTACAGGATAGTTGAGAATTCTTCAGAGTACTCAGGTCCCCTGACATTAAAGTTTCTAATGAAACTTGGGCATTCTTTCAACATATGATCAAGACTGAGCAGTCAGAACAAGAACATTTATGACTACTTCAAAACAGGAGCTAGAGAAGAAATATAATTTTAAGACACTAGATTGGCAGGGTTAAACAAAAGTAATTAAACCCCTTCTGGTCAAGAGGGAAAGACTAGAAAGACTACCATTTCTATTGATAAACTGTATAGTTCAAGCCCAGATGCGAATAAGTTACAGATAAATTTGCCTGCGGTGTTAAGTTCTGTTGACAAGGTTTACTAAAAAATAAACTACTTCTTTTGCTCCAAAAATTATATTTGCACAAAAATTATTTTGTGAATTATGCTGATCAATAACAATAATAGTCCGAAGATTTTCTTTCAAGTCATTCCTGCTGGTAATAAATATTCTTCTAGCACTTGTCTTTGGGGGTGATGTATATTTCATATGCTTCTTTGTTACTCAAAAGATATTCCAGATCATTTTCTTTCACTTCTCATCATAAAGCCCTTTACTGACACAGTATTGTGTATCTGTTTTCCAATTTTTCAACTGATTATTCCATATTCCACATATTAACACTGAGGGGCATGTATCATATGGATAGAAATAAATTAGTTTATGCGTATTAATCTTAGATTTTTTTCATAGCTGATCTGGGTTTTTTTACCTCAGTTAAAGCCATTTCTTTAAATAAAGTACCCTGGTAATCATTTCCTTCATTCTGAGCTTAACTGATCAATCACAGGATAGAATTAATGAAAATAATGCCATAGACTTAAGTAGAATTAGGGCCAGGAATTATATATTTGAAATGAAGCAGAAAATATCTCACAACACTACTAATTATACAGTGGGGAAGACTGCATCTGAAATCTACAGCCAATGAATTCCGCTTTATATTCCATCCATTAAAGTTATGTCTATTAATAAAAAATAAAATAAAAAAGTTTGACTCTTTCTACAAAAACTTCAGCATTTCAATTGCTTCTACTCTAAGTGTGTTTATGTGAAAGATGCACAATACTTTTGTTGTTGTTCTGTTTGATGTTGGTGCGTTACTCCCCTCCAAAATCCCTGAGGGAAATTTCAAGTTTTGAGGTAACAAACTTCACCATGCTGTGCCTGCCACCCACCTCAGTTGGTGGGAAGTAATTTTATATGCTACATTTACTTTAATGATTATGAATTCTTAATAATATGAAAATCTATTCTATTTGGGAGATAAAGCAATTACATGCAAACCGAATGCATTAAATGTTTATAAATATTTTATAAAGCAAAACCATTCCTTCAGTGTACAGGTCCTAAAATAATTTTTTTTTAAAACACACACCATCTGTTTTTCCTGCCTGTAGTGCCAGGGAATGGCCCTCCTTAATCCCTTCAGTTTTGTTAGTCCTAAAGACAAAGACATATTTTCAAAAATATGAGTGAAGAATTTTTATCACAAGAAGTTTTCTCTTGAAAACTATTGGATCTGTTATGACTTGGGTATTTTTGAGGCGTTATACCCAAGGGCTACGTTATACAATAAGGCTATCAAATCCAAAGAAAAGAATACTACTAAATTATATTAAAGAAACTACAGGCTTTCATATAGTTGAGGAAAACAGACATAGTAGAACCAGCCCTCCCATTCGGAAATTGAAAATGGCTCAACTGATAACCAGGAAGGCTAACAGTAAAAGTTTCCGTGTTGCCTGACCATCCAAAGCACCAGAGTTTCTGATACTGAGAAATGGATTGTTTGTTAACTGCAGTTCCAGAAGAGCTGATCATTCATAACTACGAAATATTATAACTGAAGAAGGAAAAATGAGGAGTACAGCTAATATGACAGATTATTAATAAAGATAACAAAACAGGGCACGTAGAAATAAAGATGAAGTTGACCCAAGCTACTGGAAATGATGTGTTATGAGCATGATTAATATAAACTGGGAGAGGGCCAGCAATTGAAAGAATAGTACTAGAGTTCAGTAATGACCCTCATGAAGTCTCCTCCTTCAGGACAGAATAGTAACTACAACACACTGATACAAAAGTGTGGAAAATGAAAGCCTGGGAAATTAAATTATCTCTTCACAGCTACCTGTCCACTAGTTGGGTTCTCCTCATATTGAGGGGTGGACCAGAGAATGGTGAGAGAAGAAGGTGAAGGTGAGCAGGCATTGCCTTTTTCTACCAGCCTTGTAAGCCTAAGGAGCAGGACAGTCAGGCCACTTGCCAGAGTAGTATTCAGGCTGTTGGAGAAGGATACAGGTGGGAAATAAGCTGAGCTTTCATCTTCCAGAGACTACTTGATTGATTAATTATTCAGTGAATTCCATATTTGTACTAGAATGTTCAGACATTTCAGGAAATGCACACAGTCAGAATAGCTCTTTCTTTGTGTCTACTTGCTCAACTTGTGTGAGAATGGAAAAGCATTACTCTTTGATTCTATACTATGAGTCCTTGTCTCAAGTTTCTGGATGGGTTGTGTGCTATCAGTTACTCAGGTATCAGTGCTGCCAGTCAGTGACAGAAGTTGTCACACATCAAAATGCCTTTTGCTAGAATGTGTCAGTCATCTCAAGTAAGATGGTTGTGGAAGCCCAGAGACCATGCAGTGCAGGCTTACATAATGTGCTAGGACAGTATTGCTGCTTCTGATACCCAGACTGCTACACGACCCAGCTTTTCCTCAAAAGGTTTTACCCAGAAGAAGGGTCACAGGGCAAACAAAAACAATTTCACATCAATTTCCTTCAGGAGAAAACAAACAAACAAACCAAAACAAAACAACCCCACAAAACCCCCCCAAAAATCAAAAAAAAACAAACAAAA